>OX637477.1:0-600000 GCA_951800055.1 Cenopis cana | reverse complement strand
TCTCCTGGTTTTGATAGAAAAGCATATAGAATACTACCTAGTAAAGGGCTATTGCAATCGAAGATCATAGAATGCATTCATTTTTTGGATTTTAATTCAAAACTATTGTTTCCAACGTCACTCCAAGAGTCCAAATGGACAAAATTTAAACTGATTTTTCCGTTTTAATTCTAATACCTACACAATAAAAACCAAAATTCCATAACTGACGAGCGTCCTCTCTGCGCCAGCCTACTTACTTGCCGGCGTGTAAAAAGCAAATGCTCATCACAACGGTTTCACGTGGATCGGGGAACCCTGATAATAACGTATAATATAATCGATAGCTTATAATTCGAGCATGCGCAAGCGTCGACTCGTGTCGTAAACGATGTGATTAAACCTGACTTGCGAGCCACAGACCAACGACTGTACAGATACATATTATCTCTTAATTTGTTCTCTCCTTATCTTTCTTCCTTTTTAAGGCGGTACACCGAGAAATTTGGAGACTTTGAAACGCTGTCCTGCCCAGACTAGCAAACAGTAGGGACTGATTTTCTGATTATATGATTCTTGACTATATGATTGTGGTACTGACAATAGCGAAACATGATTGCTTAAAATTTTCTCGATAGAAAATAAATCCAAAGTCGAGTCTAAATTTTCCTTTTTTTTCCTCAGCCTACTAAAACAACACATTATTAAAAGACACGATTAAGTTAATATGATGGTATTTTACCTCATCTAGGTACTGACAAGAGGAAATTTAATAAACCTGCACACAGTCAGATATTTAACGAGATTTGTCTAAAAAGCCATTCTCGGAGAGGCTTGCATCCCGTGTTGTCGTGAGCGAAAAACAAAGGGTGTCTCTTTCAATCGATATATCGCCTTAAACTGAAAAATAACATTTTTGAAACAGTGGCCTGTGAACCTGTGGCTATAAGGCCGGGCCCAATACAGTGATAGGAGTGCGCGGTTAGAGAGTAGCCTGGAGAAAATCCGAATTAAACCTCCGACATGATAACGCACTGATCGAAATTGGTTGAGCGGTTTTAACCGGATCTGAGGTGCGAGTGGAATCGAGCTACTGGGAGTTTTGTCACTGATTTACTAAACCTAGCCAGCTGAAAAGAGTCCAGCAATAAACTCAGCTAGTCCCGACCTGGGTCGGACTGACTACCCGGTATGCGGCGGTACCGGGACGATTAGGGAACATATCATCATTATGAAAAACTTTCTCGTAATATAATTAAAGACACCGTCACTTTACTCATCTAGTACCTATACCTCTAGGTCTGGCCGGAAGATCAGCGCGGGCGCTCTGAGTCGGCATTATGTTGAGTCGAGACCTTTTATTGAAGATTTGTTTTTTTTTAATTTTATTTTTTGTTTTTCGATTTCACTTTTGTCACGTGTAAAATCTTCGCAGGTCCGTAGATGGTAAATAAAAGAGTGGACTGTTGAATAGGAGCTGGTATAATCCAAAATAGAAAAATATACAGAAAAGTGAGTGTTACAGTCGGTGGGAATAGCTGAACAACGGTAAGTTCTAACGTAAGTTGATTTTGAAAGCTTAAACATTGCCATATAAAAATTGTGCACAGTAATTTGATTGATTATGAATTTTACATTATATATTGAATATTTTATTTAAAAAATATGCAATTTAGATTGAAATAATAATTAGATAATTTTATTAAGTATGATTAATGAATTGGTATTTTATATGAATTTTACAATGCAATTTTGTGATGAGAAAAAGGATTAAAAACGTCTAAGTTTTTAATCGATTCTGAACACACGAGTCAGTAAATTCCTTTTTTTCTTTCATTCTTTCTCACGGTGTGTGTTTACCTCCCTTGTCTACTTTGTCTGTCTGTGTGAGTCTGTGTCAGTGTTGTGTGTGTGTGTGTGTGTGTTGTATTCATAGCACTCTGTCGTCACGCAAACCTCTGGAGGAGTAAGGGGGCGTTTCTACTTGACTCCTCACAAAGCAGAGAGTTCTGTAACCTTTATTCTGTGGCCTCAGTACCGACGTCTCTGCCCAGGGAACTGGTAAGCGCGCGCGCGCCGATAGTATCGCTGTATCGCGGGACTTGGCCTTTCATCGTCATGCTCTTGTGCAGAACACCACCCTATTGTACAGAACAGGTTAATTCGAAACATATATAGGTGTACTCGCCATCGCTTTGCTCGAGAAATATTTTAGAATATAGTCTCCAATGACTATTTTCATGCTATCTACGCGCAAGTACACTGAGAAAACAGTTCATCAATCATTTTAGGTGATTCATATAAAGAGGGGATCAAAGTGACCATTCACCAAAAAGTATGATAAATTTTTTTTTAATATTATGGTGAAGCTAATCACATAATCATTGATTAATGCAATTATGTGATTAGCTTCACCATAAAATTTAAAATTTTCATCATACTTTTTGGTGAATTGTCACTTTGATCCCCTCTTTATGTGAATCACCTAAATTATTGATGAACTGTTTTCTCAGTGATAGAAACCGTCATACGTATTTCAACACCCATTTACATCCCCTAAGGCGGTCATGCTATAGAGCGATTTTTTCCAGACAATTTTTCCTAATGTTTACTTCCTGATAAATTCAAGTCTTCCTGATATTTACATTTACTTGAATGTATTGAGATTTGATATGCCATAACAGTTCATCATCCAAAACATATTTCACCTAACCAGAATCTCATCTGATAAAATAATCAGTTTCTCAATATTATAATTAGATTTAATATATTCGAGTGCAACACTGTGTTAGTTTGTTTAAAGCAAATTGGGCATTTAGTAATTTGAATATTATCGTTTTACTAATCTCTGAATGTTGTCGATAAAATGCGAGATAAAGAGCGTGCACACGATCGGATTTTATGTTTAGGTCATGAATATTGCTTTTTACTCTGCCTTTTAAATAATTAAACATTATAAGGCAAAGAGGGCAATAAGAATATCTGTGGGCAATGCAGGTCCCTCGCAGTCAAATATCTCTGGCAGTAATTCTTTTGAAACAAGTTTAGATAAGAAGACTACAGAACAAAAAGAAACAAATGGGCATTTTGTGTTAGACGCTATTACGTATTTAATACTATTATACTAGATACTAATCTCTAACCCTATCCATGTAAATAAACGCTGGCATTTATAATCAATTGAATTGTTTTTACCATCTTACCGCTAACTCAACTCATAAAAACCAGTGTGAGGCTGACCTTCGATCACGCGTAGTTGTTACGAATCTCGGGGTCAAGTTAATAGTACGGACCAGACCAGTGGTACTAAGGTTATTCGATACCCTACTGGTTGTGAATCGCACAGAGCGCAGCTTCGGGCGATTCTTTGAAGCACCGCGGATAGTACATTTGATAAGAAACTAATTTTAGATGAGTTTGCCTGGGGATTTGGAGATGAAAAGTTATTAAATTATGCAAATTATTACCTACGTGCACTAAATATCTAATACACAATAACAATGTTTTAAATGGTCGATTGTGCAATCTTAAGGCGATATATCGATTCAAAGAGACATCCTTTGTTTTTCGCTCACGACAAAACGGGATGCAACCCTCTCCGAGAATGGCTTTTTAAATATCTGACTGTGTGCAGGTTTATTAAATTTCCTCTTGTCAGTACCTAGGTGAGGTAAAATATCATCATATTAACTTAATCGTGTCTTTTAATAATGCGTTGTTTTAGTAGGCTGAGGAAAAAAAGGAAAATATAGACTCGAATTTGGATTTATTTTCTATCGAGAAAAATTTAAGCAATCATGTTACGCTATTAGTACCACAATCATATAGTCAAGAATCATATATCTGAAAATCAGGCCCTACTGTTTGCTAGTCTGGGCAGGACAGCGTTTCAAAGTCTCCAAATTTCTCAGTGTAAATAGCGGTTTTAAATTTGGTAATCATATTAGGACATCAGCCGTCAAAGTGAAAATAACAGGTAATGTATCCTAAGGTCCTAACGTTCGTTAGAAAAATTAAACAATCATCCAGCTGCTACCATCTGTCAAGTTTTCTTAACGAAACCCAAGTCTTTATAGTGCGAGACGAATAATAGTCTAACACATACATAATAAGCCCTTGTAATAGTTTATTTATTTAACTATTTGGTTTAACAACACTGAGCGAGCCATGAACTGTCGACTAATCATGCATCTATCAAACAAAGTTAGTTTTATTTTTATATTCCATATGTTATTTCGTTGTACTCTTGTATATATTTTCTTGTCAATTTATTCAATAAATAAATATAAAAAAAAAAACCTAACACATAAGTCTAGTGTAGATTGAATCGCAAAGATAAGTTTGTATTATAAAAGTGCATGTAAAACGTCAGTGTGAATGACTATTGAATAACGGATTGACTTGTTGGCTCGAATTGACAGGTACAATGTAAGTTTGTGTCTAATGTTATTTGCGCCATCAGTCTCTGATGTAGATTTTATTCATGTCTTATTTGTTTTGTGAATTAACTGCGCATGTTACGGCAAGCCGTCAGCCATTTTAAACAAGTTCAATTTGGCTGCGCTGGAGTCTACCTTGTGTAATTCTTCCTTAACAAGAAGGAAGTAGTCAAGTATTTGTCCACCTTGTGTAATTCTTCCTTAACAAGAAGGAAGTAGTCAAGTATTTGTCCACTTTGTGTAATTATTCCTATAAGAAGAGGGTCAAGTATTCCAGAAACGAGTGGGGATAGTATTGCTTGTCGCTAGCGCTAATAGGTGGCGTGTGCAAGCGCTGGCATGATGTACTTGCCATATGTAAATATATTTCCGCGCCAGTCCATCCTGACTGGGTCCATATAGACACTGCCAGTCCAGCACTGGCATTTAATGGCTGCAACTGCATCTAAAAGCGCCTTAAGAAACTTGGTAGTGGCAGGCGCCGGCTCCAAATATGGTGTCGATAACGAGCGCCATAGCGGGCGACAATCGCTAGCTTTGTGCCTAAAAACGGCTGATGCACTTCAGGCATGTGGGGACGCCAATTATGATCGAACCACCGTTGTGTGTGACACCCATGACAGTGACAGTGCGATGAGTTTCTGTAGATTAGGTAACGGGCCCAGGCATCTTTCAGGATGCAACTGTACTGGGATAACGCTAGGATATAGTTCATGATGACTAGTTACATTTTCTACGGTATACTAATCTGTACTATGCCGGCCATGGCACAAATCTGGAGACGCCACAATTCCGAATGGCAATCAACAAAACTAGAATTTTATCTGAAGTATAATTTTGGGCTAAAGATAAATCTGGATCCCAAAACACATATGTATAAACGTTCACAAGATCCTAAGGGAGTTCGACACAAACGGAATGAAACCGAAAGCCTTTGTCAATTCATCAATCATAGGAACCTGTTTTGGACAAAACATCGGTAAACACATTAACCCCACGTAAATATGGATTGCCCATCTCGCTCGCATTGTTGTGATAGAAAGAGATAGCTTTTATAAGTTCATATTAGTCCTCAATTATCGCCTTTTTGTGGGAGTTTATAGGTCCTCTTTTAGATTGGTAATAAATTACCTATAGGGTATTTATTGGGTCACAATTTGGATTTGATCGGACTTTCCTACAAGGCTATATTATGATGTATTTTCTCGCTTGATTTTTACAGTCCCTTCCTCTCATATGCTTTGAAAGTATGTTTAAGCGCATCTTAGAAAAACATTATGCAGCAGTTATAGTTATAGCTGCTGTTCAGTCATTAAGCGTGTATAATATCCAGAAAGGGCCTTTTAGTTACTACAAAACGCTAAAGTGATGAGATGTATCAACAGAATAAGCTCCGGACAATACAAAAATCTCTCTGTTATATCGCCGACCATATTCGGCTACTGGGAAATAATATGCTCATTAATGTCGGCTGGAAAGGAAGACGATAATGAGGTCATTACTGACCGTGATGTTGGCGTTGTGAGTGTAATGCCTTTTTAACTAGAAGTTACAAAACCACCCCAAAGGTGGGTGGATGATGCTGAGCCACTCGATCTCATTTTACGACTTCACAAGTTTAAGTAGTGATAGTGTCTTGTGCTTTATTAATTTGTGACCGTGTCGTAGTGGTGACAAGTACAGAAGGTCCATACTTATGTGACATTTATAAACATATATGCACTTGATGGATTTTTTCTTCGGTTCTACTTGGTTATGATGCTTTCGTATGTTCTCCTCTACCTACCTATATACGAGTATGATGCATTTTTCAATCGATTCTTGTAAAATTTTGTGAGCGTAATCTTTCCGTAAATTCGTCTAATTTATTGCTAGGTTAAGAGTGTGAGGATGTGTTTTGATACACTCGCCATCTTGCTATTTCTCGCACTTCTCTGAAGGTCATTCACCATTCTTTACCTATTTTATTGTTTATTTTTCGCCCAAGGCCAGCCTACTGTACAACGCAGTGCATCTATTCCGGGTACATAGGTCGCCCCCGGCGCCATTTTACTTTATTAAGCTATTAGGCGCGCTGCAGCGTGGGAACAGAAAAAGTTCAACTTTTGAAAGCCATTTGAGGTTATGTTTTTATTTTGAGGTTATTTTTTTTGAGGTTAGATGTGTTAATTGATTGGGGGCTGGATCAGAGTTTAATTTGATGATAAATAATTTACTTTGGTAGATCTCAGGCGTTTGGTGTTGTTGTCTGAAGATTTGCTATGTATTGTCGGTTAGGTTAGGAGAGATGGGATGCTATTGGTCATTACTAATTGTAAGAGATTGTAAAAAGAAATATATTTCTTAACACGATTAAGTTCGCATCGGGAACGCGCGCGTTCGTTCGTTGTCGCGAGTTCAGAGTTAATAGAAGCGAACCATAAACCAGGTGTGGTGTACGTACTTATGTACATTGACATTCTTGACTACTGAAAGGTACGAATAATATAAAAGCACTTCATGGCATAACATTCAATACACTATTAAAGCCCTTTCATGCATACAGAATTGGGTCTCACCAACAAAAACAACTCAAAAAGCAATTTCATTTCGCCAATACATACCTGCCTTTATTCCGAGCGACCACCACAACGAAACGATATTGCATCCTTGTCTATCGTATTATGAATCAGGTACACTGTGGTATTGGTGTAAAAGGGATGGAGAAAGAGGTATTTCTCCGAATAGACTTCTAAGGTACCGAAGTTTACTGCTGTTTTATGAAGTGGCAGTCTTTTGAACAACGACATAAGGGACTGCGTTTCAAAAGGGATTATGGCTTTGTATGTTAAAGGCGTTTAGTACTTTTTTGGTATATCGCCGGCATTCACAGAACAAAGTGATTTAATAGTTAAAATAGTTTGTCATTCTTAATAATTAGGAAATGTATTGTTAATATATTACCAGGCGCTAATAGCGTTTTTACAGCTTTATAAAAAGTTTATGTCTTAAAGCTCTTCAAGACAGATAAGTATACCTACAGAGAAGAGATTGTTTTTAGGAGACTTTGACACTTCGGCGACATGTTTCAAAGGTCTTCAGGAGTTAGCTAAAGATCATCCTGAATAAATCTTGAATTCGAAACATGTCCCCCGTAAACAATTAACATCGTCAACCTCAGGGTTTTACTCGGTTGTGCCCTAAGAAGTCACATTACTTGTTTATTGATAAAGTTATATACTTAATCACTAACAGTCATTGAATACATGTGTCAGGTCAGGTATTGGTCCAGTATCAGGTGCATTTACCTTAATTAATTAGTTTCACCGGCCGAATATAGACCGCGACTGAGCGCTCCATTTCTATAATGCATTTCGTCTACTCGCAGATGTTATAAATCGAAATATATGTATATATATTACATATACAGTCGAGTTCGATTCGAGTCGAGTTATTATGTAACTTATGAAATACTTATGAAATAAACAGTTTAAATTTGAATTTGAAAATTTAATTTGTTCACTAAAATATACACATTTTTGAACCTTATTAAAGGGACAGAGCGTAAAACTGTTCATATATTAATAAACGTGACTGTACCTACCTCGGGTTGATAATATTAGTGGTGCTTACTACTTCCTTGTAAGTGATACTTCGTTTCATCATGTGTAAAAATATTTTCATATGCCTTCTCTACACATCGCAGCATTAAATTTCATAATAGATTCTCGTCAACTTGTTAGGTTCGATAATTAATTATATGAAACTATTTTATAGCTCAGTTTTTTTATACACCGACGGTGGTAAACAAGCGTACGGTCCACCTGATGGTAAGCGGACACCGCAGCCTATAGACGCTCGCAACTCCAAAGTAGTCACGTGCGCGTTGCCGACCCTTTATTTGAGGATTCACTGTGGTGATATAGTAGAAGGGACACACTTCTCTCAGGTCTACCTACAGCTCATAGAGGCACTCGTAATTAGCTGAATTAAACTTCCCAATTCTTGACACCAACCTCCTTTACTAGGCACCTATTCGTCACAAGTGGATCGAATTGAAACCTAGAACATATATATACAAAGTGGAATCTCCTTTTTCTCATGTAATAACTAATTACGCAAAGAGCAATCACCAACTTACTTTGACTTTGCCAACACAGTAAGATAAAGTCCCAGTAATCGACATCTTAGTGGCCAATAGATGACACAGTATAAATCACCTCAGACGTCAAAATGTGGTCATTCTCGAGCACAAGGACATTTACTTTTTGACATACCATAGATCACAAAACGCAAAACATCAAAGCCCTCTCCGCGTAGTCATCTCCAAAAAGTTCTATTCTCCGGACACAAATTGCGTCCGTTTTTACACGGCGGCGCCGGCGCCCGCGGCGACACACAATGCTGCGTTTGCGCAAGTAATAGGCGAACTATCGAGAGGATGGACAATGCTACGTTTTTTACAAAGGTTCCGTACCTCAAAAGGGCACATTACGGGCAAAAAAATGAAGCGTCTGGTTGGTATTCAAGGTAGAGTTGAGGGAGAGAGACCAAGTGATGGGTGCACATGGATTCATGGATACTGGTGTCAGGTTACTCAGGATTGACTTCTTATCTGCCGCGGACTGTACAGAAGCCTATAATCTAACATTAAAATTAGTGTAATAGGAGTATTCCTTTTAAGTTTCTGAAGGATTGATGAAATGTGTGTAGATAAATTAATATTTCATCCCCCTATTACAGTGGATATTAATACGAGTACAAAACTAAAGCAAGACGCTACCGCCATACAAGGCTTTAGCGACTTTATCTCTAACATCGCTATGCCGCATAAAGTGTCTGCTGTTAATCAATCTTCACGCATCGCTTATATTATCAAACCATTGTAAGGCTACTTTTCCACTAGAGATGTGATATATGCTACGTTGCTATGAATAGTTTGATATCCATCAATCATATTCATTGGTCCAGTATAGCACTGGTGGAAAAGGAAGTCAATATTCAAATCAATTTGGAAGTCAATTTGTTAACTTGTTAAACCAGTTCTCATTAAGGGTGAACTGAAAACCGGCGCTGTCTGCAGCCAGTCTGTATCGCAGCATAAGCTAAGTTCATTCCTGTTGTCACACTATAATGTGCGTGGTCTTATTTTTGTTAAGTACTTACGTGTATTGTTTCCTATCTGTACATTACGTTGTATTGACTATCTATTCTATTCTTTCACATCCTCACAGCATAGCATAGAGCTGCATAGCACATCACTGGTGGAAATGCAGCCTTCACCCAGCGTCCTATTTCATACAGTTAGTTACCGAAAGTGACTTATTTTTTATTGCCATGGCTCCACCTTATTATTTTCCAAAAACTAAAATCAATCCATGTAATTATCGAACCCTCAAAGAATTTCAAAAGAAAACGCTTCTCTTGCGCTTTGCGCTCGCTTGGTCAATTACGAAGCTAGAGACCAGATTACACTGGACGTGTGCTTACTGTTGGGTAAAAGTTTCTTAAATAGGCCGTAGCTAAGTACTTCAAGTAGGCACAACTATGGGAATGGGACTTGATTTATGTGTTTTTGTGATGTTTTACCATTTCTTTTCAATGCCGTTCATGGCTTCAATATAAGGCAGGACTGCGTGTTTGATGTCCTAACAAGAAACTTTGTTCTTGTGTGCCATTGGTTGCTTTGCTTAATAAATAGAATAACATATGAGGGCCTATCGCGAACCGAGAGCGAAGTAGAAAAGCCTCTCTATCGCTCTTGCAAATTCCAGCTACAGAAAGGCAGATACAATGAAATATAATGAACTGGTCACTCACGTCTTTAATCATGAAAAGCAGTAGCAACGGCAGCGCTTCTAGCACTCTCACTCACTGGTCCACACTGTTGGTGATTCTGCCACTGTGTGTGGTAACTTCCTGAATCAGAGAACGCGTTCATAATCATATAATCGCTCGAGCATTACGTACGACAACTACAAGTTGGGACTGTGGTTGGGAGTCGGTCACGTTATGCAAATTCACTGCCAAGTACTTATTTTGATGTGGTTTACTTAGAAATTATTTCAATTAGACTTAAACCGGTCTTCAAAGAGAATATTAACCACTACGCCGGTCTTTTTATTAATAATTTCGTTGATTGACTGCAGTGCTGCTGTCAAATGAAAGCCAAAGAGAATATAATCACTGACATTTTACTGATGAAAGCTTAAATAAATAAAACCCACCAAAAAGTTTTGGTGTAACCCTATTTTAGCCCCTAACCCTATTTTTATTTTAGGTAGGTACATTTAAAACAATGGTGGGTAATTTCAGAGGGTTTCAATTATTGGACTGGAATCAGGATACAAATATAAATAAATTATTAAATGGAATTATTATTATGCACTTAGATGTTCGGCAAAAAACCAGAAAGTCGAAGATCAAGAATAGTGTCCGAGCCAAATATCATATGAGAAACGAAATCTGCAAGGCTTCGATGGCACGGGCAGTCCGAATGGGTTGATGATCGCGCTGTTCAGAGAGCGTACTCGGGTCGTCGTCCACCTGTTGAGGGCGTCCTATACCGATGGGGCGACGAAGTATATAGGGACCTAACTGAGCTCCATATCGTCGATTGGACGGAAATAGCTAAGGGACAGTGAAGAAAGCGGTCTTTCGTGACGGAGGCCAATATTCACTTCAGGTCGCTGCGCCACAGCAGTAAGTAGGTAAGTAATCAACTCGAGAGGTTTACAGCTTACAAAGCCACTAGTTTAGTGTTTAGTAGCATACTTGTCTGTCTTCATTTGTCACAAAAAATCCAAAGCATTTCCAAGAAATGCCGCGAGCGAACCTAGGCAAACCAAGAACAATCACAGCTCGAATGACTACAGCAACAATGCAATGCATGCTCCTGCGCAAGCTATAAATGCACCTTTGAACTCAAAATTAACCGACTTTTAACCTTAAATCAAGGGGAATAAGGTGTTAGGTCGATTTGGGCGGTTGTAAGGTGATGTTGGTAAGGTTGCGCCAGTTATTTGTTTCGCCCCATTTGCTGTCACAATTCAGCGCGCTGCGCAATGCATATTTGGAAGGTTTTTGGAACAACGTTTTTTCAGGTATTTTAATAGTAATTAGAGCTATACATTATTCAATCACTTCCTTTACAAAAGACGGCAGACGCAGCTACTTATAAAAATATTGTGTTGTGTTCCTTGTTGTGAGGAAGCTCTGATAGCTCCCGACGATGCGCTATGTAGCTATGTTGATACTTGATAGTGAACGACTTGCATATATCTAGCTGTCAATACAACAAATCCTCGTATCTACAGAGGATCGGCAGCGCGATTGTGATCTGCAGTCGTAAACGTTACAGGCTATGGTGTCTTCTGATATGATTGTTTGCCACCATCGTAGTGTCCAAAAACTCTTAGCAAACGCTGCCAACATCAACTAAGGAAGTATTTATGAATAGCTACTGCACAACAGTAGAATTACCTCAAAATATGGCCAGTAAATTTGTCGAGCATTTAGTTACGTCTTTCAAGTCTAGGAGGAGTTACGAGCTTTCAACACATTGACGCCATAAAGTGTTTTCCCGAAATAGGGTAACTTCTGTTCTGATACTTTGTATCAGAAATAAGACGTTTCTTTATTCTCAGTCATTATTTTTTATGACAATGCGTTTTTAATGATTATGATGATTAGTGAAATAACAATAATCATTTATTTATTTAAAAGCTTGTGTAAGGCGCTGTTCCCACCGCCGGCGAGCAGCGAGTGAGTACCTACTTTTATATGTAGTAATTGTACTCGTTTTGTCGCGAGTTGAGAGTACTCGCTACTCGCCGCGGTGGGACCAGTACCTTATCGGCAAGCAGAAAATAACTTCTTCCAAAAATTTTCGTATTGACATTGTATCATAGTCTGAGAAGTATCACGAACAAGTGGCCCATAATGGAATGTCACACAAAATTGGAGGCCTAGTCCAGCAAAGAGACTTTCAGAACGTGTCGCAATGATGTCAATTGTCAAGATCAAACATGATCCACACGTTTATAATTTTGCGTGGTTAATTTCTAATGTGTGCATGATCTTATTTATTGGTCATGGTTCTAAAAACCAGCACTAGGTCGTGTTCGTCGTGCTCTATGTTTTTTAAGGGTTTTGCACCCAAAGGGTCCAAATGGAACCCTATTTACTGTCACTCACGTCTTTACAGTATTTTTTAACTTCCCATTGACCAATGAACTTAAAATTTGACTATAATATTTATTATTACATACATTTCACAAACAAATACCAAATTGATACATCAGATTTTTTTCTTTGAAACTTGCCCTATTTTTCCAACCAACTAAATAACTCGTAATTTTGCGGTTACTTCGGAACCCTAAAGGTGCGCGCACACGCACTTGGCCGGTTTGTTTTCTTGGTCTGAGCTGACATGACATATTCTGTGGTTGGTTCCACTTTGTCACAAGCCTCAGGATGGACACTGCAGTAACCGGAGCCCGGCGGGGTCAAAGCCGTTCAGACCACGACCACACGCATCGCGGCCCGCAGCCGCGAATAAACCTAGGGCTGAACAACATCTGGCTCAAAACAGAATAAATTGGCACTGTGTAGGTATTGTAGACCTCTCGAGCGATACTTTTTAGTTCTACAACCCCGACGGCCCAGCCGTTATGAAAGAAAAACCCTCTCCGCTTCAACTTAGGCCATGATGCTTTCGTATGTCTAGCTTAGTGAATCAGTGGCAAAACTCGCAGTAGCTCAATTTCACTTACATCCTCAGATTTGGTTGAAGCCGCTCAACTAATCTCACTGGAGCGGAAACTCTTAGACTGTTCCAACTTCCAGTGTTTAAACCGCCCGTGTGGGGTTTCCCATTGCATTTTCCCCAGTCTACAGTACTCTCCAACCGCGCACTCCTATTGGTTTATTGGGCCCGGCCTAATAAGACACGGTCAGACTCAAAAACAAAAGGCCCGTGGTTCTCCTCTCTACAGGTTGCATTTCTCAGCCGATTCTCGTTAAGATTTGTGAGCAAATTCGATAAATATATGTTTTTTTTTTGTCTTTTTTTTTATAGTGGCGGAGCCATATGATTTAAAACGTAATAAATATTACTTGTGAGATCTACACAAAAGCCCCTTGCCATCAAGTGTGCAAGTATAGTGACGTCAACACTGGAAATCTATACATATAATAAAGCAGAAGAGGGTCGAAAATCTGTACATTGAAGATATTAGTAAAAAAATCGATGGAGGGGTCTAAGAATCGATAACAGAACACGTTTCAACTGTTTTTAGAATTCGTGTCTGTTTGTCTGTTTGTCTGTTTGTCTGTTTGTCTGTTTGTCTGTCTGTTTATATGTCTAACTATCACGCGAAAACTAGCGAATGGATTTTAATACAGCCTTCACTAATATGTTTATTGGATCTTCGGCCTGGTTATAGACTATAAAAATCATATAGTGTAAGGGCGTTCCCTTACAGGTGATATAATGATATAGTCAAGCAGGGATTCTGACTGAAACAACTACTTGACTGGTATGATAACTGACTTTAATCCATTATAACTTACTATATATACAATAAATCTACGTGTGTACAAGGCAATTCCGGTGTCACGTACGACAACCGATTAAACTATGAAATCTTACAACTATGTGCGTTTCTCATGTATTTACTTCTTGCTGACAATACAACTAAGTCATGTACGCTTGCCCGTACATCCTGGCACTCCAGAAAGGAAACAAAACAGACAAACATACTGATAAGTGCATGAAGTGCGGCTACTAGCTAATTAATGATACAAGGTATACAACAAGAATACAAGATATATGGTGATACTTATTGAGTACACACTTATGTTTAACTGCTAACTATTACCTACATAAACCATGCGTACAAGCTAGAATCTACGTGCTTAAACTAACTACTGCCCGTCGAACTTAACGACCCGCGAAACTGTCGAGGGAACTTATGTTTAACTGCTAACTATTACCTACATAAACCATGCGTACAAGCTAGAATCTACGTGCTTAAACTAACTACTGCCCGTCGAACTTAACGACCCGCGAAACTGTCGAGGGAACGGTCCCTCTTCCGTCACTTGTCACTATATTGTCCTTTCTCACTTCCACTGCACAAACACTCGCGCTGATCGACGACTCTGCCCGAGGCCGCTCCGCCGCCGCCTCCACTCCTCCTGGCCGCTGCCCACTGCCGTGCCGCCAGTACGCGGCAGCACAAGCTGCGGCTACCGCTATGACCATGACGACGTACAACGCCGTGTAATGGTGTACGTTGTGCACCGTCCTCTGAACCTCCGCTTGCTCCTTCAACTGCTCTATCTGCAGTTTCATTTCTCCAAATGGTGATTGAGTGCCTGCCTCTGCTTCCGTGAGCCTCGCCCGAGGTCTCGTGCTGTTTATCAAATCATTCAACATCGACGTATACGTCGGCATCTCAACGGAAGGCTCTATTCCCAATTTGTCAACAAAGTTGTCGTGACCGTGAATCGTGAAGGTCTCGCTCTTTATAATGCAACCCTGACTCAGCTCAACAATGCCATTGCCCTTGAGCACCTTGAACTCGGCACCTGTCGCGCAAAATATGCGAATCTTGCATTCTTCGCAACACGAATACAACCAGACATTACGGCGCCGCAACTTGACCCACTTGTCGGCGCAAGCTGACACTGTCGTTTTACAAAGACTAGCCTTTGCTCCTATGACAAGCTGCGTTAACCGCCCCTGGCTCGGCAAAATGATGGTATGCTTAGCTGCCTCTGATATACTTGCATTCGCTAGCCGACCTCCGACTCTTAACAGCCCTTCCTTATCCAGGAAAGGATTAAGACCAATAACCCGGCTGGACTTGCTCACGTGACCTTTCCGTTTGATATCTGACAATTCTTCGCTAAAACAATCCCTCTGCACGTGCTTAACAACAACATTCCAAGCACTTTTCAATTCAGCTGACGTCAAATAACTCGCACGTTCTTTATTTTGCTTACCACGCGTCTGCGCTATGAAACGTGATATCCATGCTAGCGTGCGTACTACTCGTGTAACCGACCCGTGCCTGTCTAGTAAACACGTTATAAAATGTGTCTCGTGACACACGGCAGCGTGCACGTTGTGCTTCCTGACCTCTAGTTGTGGAACTTCGCAGCACGTAGGGTTCGCATCCTCGTGCTTGAACTGCAAAAGCCACTTAGGCCCTTCCCACCAAATCTTATGCTCTAATAACTGTGCTGACGTCAGTCCACGCGTCGCACAGTCTGCGGCATTATCCTCAGACCGCACATGATACCAACTTCCCGGCTCTATCACGCTCGTGACTTGCTGCACCCTGTTCGCCACAAATTGCTTCCATCTCGAAATGTCCCCTTTTAGCCAGCCCAAAACCACCATAGAATCCGTCCAAGCACATATCTTGATACTCTGCTCTGCTAAACATGAAACTGACTCCGTCACCTTTTTCATAAGCTGCGATAACAAAACCGCTCCGCATAATTCAAGCCGCGGCAGTGATACTGCCTTGTTGAGCGGCGCTAGCTTTGTTTTTGCCATAACTAGCCTCGTTGTGATTACTCCCTTATCGTTTCTCGTTGTGATATAAACCGCAGCCGAATAAATCTTCTCTGATGCATCCGAAAATCCATGTAAACATAGTATATTTTTTGTATCCCCTAAATGCCGATCGATAGTAAAATTGTCGATACAACGCATGTCATCCCTTAACTTATTCCATTCACTCTGAACTTCGTCTGAAAGTTGATCATCCCATGCCATCCCCGCAGCCCATGCCTTTTGAAACAAAAGCTTAGCCTTCACCGTCAGTGGGGCCAACCAGCCGAGAGGATCGAAAATTTTTGATATATCGGATAATAACTGCCTTTTCGTATGACATTTATCGCTCTGCGCCTCCAATTTATTCCGAAAAGTAAAACAATCCGTCGCTGCACTCCACTGCAACCCCAGCGTCTTCCTAGACTCTGAACACCTGAAATCCAGAGGTGTGTCTACCTGCTCCTGTGACAGGCCGCTGATAATCTGTGGTTCGTTGCTAGACCACTTACGAAGATTCATTCCTGCTCCCTTTAACATTTCCACAAGCTCTCGCTGCAACTCCTTCGCTTCTTGTACTGAATTCCCTCCAGCTAGCAAGTCATCCATGTAAAAAGACGATTGCAACGCTGATGCTGCGAGAGGGTATAAATGAGCGTCATCCATCGCCAGCTGCCTGAGCGTCCTCATTGCAAGAAATGGCGCGGCCTTGAACCCGTATGTAACGGTGGTCAAATTATACTCCTGTAGAGGATCCTGCACAGAATCCCGCCAAATAATCTTTTGTAACTGCTGATCCGCCTCTCTAATATAAATTGTACGAAACATTTTCTCTATATCTGCCGTGATAACATACTTATACTGCCTCCAATTCAATATAAGCGTCTGCAAATCTTGCTGAAGGTTAGGTCCACACTCCATAAGATCATTGAGACTATGACCCGACGACGATTTCGCTGATGCGTTAAAAACGACACGTAACTTTGTTGTGGTGGAATCATATTTCAAAACAAAATGATGAGGCAAAAAACACGACGGTCGCGCCGCTGACTCAGGCTCAGCCCTGCGCATATGACCTAGCTCTTGATATTCATTGATAAACTGCTTATATTGCTCACCCACTTGCCGATTTCTTTCTAATTTGCTTTCCATTTGCCTGAACTGTGCTAATGCTCTAGGCTTTGTTAAACCGAGCTTCTGCTCGTAGCCTGTCTTCATAGGTATCCCCACCACATAAGCCCCGTTCTCCAAACGGCTCGTTGTTCTCTGGTAAAAGTCTTCACAATACCGCTCCTGCGGAGACATCACGCCAGACGCTGTGGTTATTTCCTCCAACTCCCAATACTTTGATATATCTGCCAAATTATTTAACACGACATGACAATTGAACGTCCTTACGTTCCCGGAAAGAATCCATCCCAGCCTTGTTTGTTGCGCAATTATATTCTGCCCTGGATTCCTGACAAGGCCATTCATAATAATTTGGGAATAAACTGTCGCGTCCAACAGAAAGTCCACAGGACGTGATACATTATACTCGGGATCCGCCAACTTGATATTTGATATAATCGGAATTGAATGCCTATTAAAGGACACGTTAGGCAAACTGTTAATGACACGTGATATAACCAACGCCTCCGTAACAAACTGATAATCGTCGTGTATTGATTGACATCTTAACACCACCCTGCCCCTGCTCTGGCTCGCACCGTCGCCTATGCCCGCGATCGATGCGTGATAGCTATGCCGCCGCAACCCTAAAAGCTGCGCGGCGTTCTCTGATATAAGTGATATCTGCGACCCTTGATCCAATAGAGCCCGTAAAATGATAAATTCGCCTGACTCTGCCTGTACTTTGAGCGATACGGTAGTCAAAAGTACCTCTTCATTATCGCTCGCCACATAGCTCACGTTATGCGGTCTTGATACCGGTCCGGAGCCGCTAGCCATCGCTGACTGCATCGGATGCGACGACTGCCCCGTCGAACGACTGCATGCGCTATGCAAAAGCGTGTTATGCCCCCCGTCGCACTCCCTGCAACGCTTACTTGATAAACATCGATTCCCGTAGTGCTTATAAAGGCAATTCTGACATATTCTATGTTGAACCACTGCTCTCAATCTACTCTCCGGAGCCAAAGTTAGAAACTTTCTGCATTTAAATAAATCGTGCTCCAAATTGCACAATGGACATTTGTTCGCCATGGCGGGCGCAGCTTGATAAACTCGATGTGGAGTCCTCCCCTGATAATTCTGTCTATAATTAAGTGCTCCTTGATACGGCAAACTCCTCTTCGGCCCCGCCGGCGCTATCCACTCCTTCTCCCGCCTTTGAGCAATCGGCTCGAGAGCGGTAAATTTATTCTCCAAAAACCCCATGAACTCTTCAAACGTAGGAATATCCCGCGGTGACTTCCTGGATTCCTTAAAATCACTACATGTCTCTTGATCAATTTTCTTTGACAACAGATGAACTAGAATGGGACCCCACGCGCTGGTATCCATGCCTAAATTATGTATGGCGTTGATACACTCCATCGACGTATCGTGCAACCTTTTCAACTCAACCGAAGATTGTTTATGAATTGTAGGTTGATTTAAGAAAATTTCCATGTGATTAGCAAACAAAACCTGAGGATTATTATATCTGCGCGTTAGCAACTCCCATGCAACGTCATAATTCTCGGATGACACGTTCAAATGCTGAATAAGACGCTCCGCCTCTCCTCTGAGCTTACCCTTCAGATGCTGCATCTTTTGAGCCTTCTGAATAGACTTATTATCGTGCACGGCTTCCCTGAACAAGTCATAAAACGTAGGCCATTGAGTATATTTCCCCGTAAACACAGGGATCTCCAACTGCGGCGTTGCCTGCTGCTTGTGCACCACGGACCCTAAACTGGCATGAATCTTCCTCTTGACCTCCTTATAGGCTGTTTCGTATCCCCCAAATTCTTTGTCATAGACCTTGTCAGAGCCCTGCAAAATGTTATCTATCTGGAGATGTAACTTATCGATGATAGCCCACCGCGACTGGACGTTCTGCAACTCATCATCAAATTCCCATTTTTCCACTATTGCGTCAACCCTAATGCCCTTAATTAATCTTGAAAAAGCACGAAAGTTCGTCCTTTGTTGCCTCAATAACTCCCCCACCTCAGCAGACCCTTCTGGCCTCGACTCCCCTAGTGACTGCGCAGCCTGACCCGGCTGTTCAAACGTAGACAACATCTTATGTATCTCTTCACAACTTGTCTTCGCCTGTTCAAAAACGTTCTCAGTGAAGTATGGCTGATCTTCATCCTTGTACTCCGCGAGACGAGCATCGTTGCTCACGAACTCGCTCCATAGCTGCCTTATGGCCTCCAATCTAGCCCTGATATACTCGGGGGTCTTCCTACCCGCCGAATCCTTCCCAAAGTTCACCCTAACTTGCTGTATTCTCTGGATGATATCCTTTTGTTGCGTAAGTAAAGCCTCCATGATAATTATGATATTTGAATACACGTACGTGATATATGGTCAGATCTTACTTGATTCTGCCTGATACTTGATTCTGCGCCTTGGTCCCGACGCTCGATGATACTGATGATACTGTTGCTGCAGCTGCACACTGATATTACACCGTTCGCTAGATATTGATACTATTATTGTGATACTGATGAATGCGAACGCGAATTGAGGCTTGATATGATATTAAATGATATTGAGATTACGCTGATTGATATTGATACTGATACACTGATATTAACACTGATATGATACTGATATATGTCGACTGATATTGATATAACCGAATGCGCGCTTATCCGGTTCGAAGGACCAAAATGTAAGGGCGTTCCCTTACAGGTGATATAATGATATAGTCAAGCAGGGATTCTGACTGAAACAACTACTTGACTGGTATGATAACTGACTTTAATCCATTATAACTTACTATATATACAATAAATCTACGTGTGTACAAGGCAATTCCGGTGTCACGTACGACAACCGATTAAACTATGAAATCTTACAACTATGTGCGTTTCTCATGTATTTACTTCTTGCTGACAATACAACTAAGTCATGTACGCTTGCCCGTACATATAGGTTAGGGATGAAAGGGGGTGAAAAGAGGGGTTAAACTTTGTATGAGAAGTCTTTCAGTTCATGATTTACAGGCTTGAAAATTGGTAAGTATATACATGGACGCAAAGTAAATAGAACCCCATTCAAACATTTTATAATAAACAGATAGTATTTGAAAAAATGGGGGGTGAAATAACAATACCTCTGCCTCTCAGGGCTAAAGACAAAAATACAAAAGTCCCTCAAACCATATTAACTGTTTGAAATGAGAGATCTAATTATGTTGGTCAGTCAGTCTCTACTCTATCAATATTCACAAACCTTACTATGAAACCTCGGTTTTTTTTTTGTTTTCGATGGAAGGTACCTACGCAGAGCGGCGGGCTCTCGGTTGCATGGTAGCACTTGCGACATGTACCTATATATTAGGTATGCGCATTTTTGTCTAAAATATTGTTTATTGAGGTGCTCATTACAAGAATGATATCCATTTTCAAATCGAAGATGGCGGACATTTACTTATTTACTTTTCTTAATAATCGATATGGGTGTCATTGAGGTTCTTCGAGGTGCCGATTAGTTGCGTTTTCCGTCAGCAAAATGTATAAAATACGTTCAGCGCGTAACAGACATAAATTTAGGGTATATTGGTATTCGTTAGTAAAATATACCTACGTAACAATAAACATCAAGTATGACCAAATTCAAAAGTTATAGGCGGATAGGAAGCAAAAAAAACCAATTCTCAGAAAATCACATAACTCTTAGAAGCAACCAGGGTGGGTGCGCTATCAACCAAGGCCTCTACTCCATCTTCGAAAGTGAAAGAACAGACCAAAGTAGGTATTCAGTTATACCTATGTTTTACAATAAAGCACTTTGAACTTTGAAAGGTATTCCACTAATTTATGAACAAAAAAATATCTATTCAACCACCTCTTTACAAAGCCATTTGATAGGTCAACAATTTCTTTTTGTTCAATCATCTACATTGCTTGATGCGTATGAAGTATTTTCCTTACCTGCATCATAATGTTCGAATCATTTCGCACTCGCTTTTTTATCTACATTACTTGACGCGTAGGAATTATTTTCCGCACCTGCATCATAATGTTCAAAAACATTAGCGCGCGCTACGCTCGCTTTTTCATCTACATTACTTGATGCGTTGAAGTCTTTTCCGCACCTGCATCATAATGTTTGTAAAAATTTCGCGTTCGCTACGCTCGCGTTTTCATCTGCATGACTTGATGCGTATGAATTATTTTCCGCACCGGCATCATAATGTTCGAAATTTCGCGCTCGCTACGCTCGCGTTTTCATACACATTACTTGATGAGTATGAAGTATTTTCCGCACCTGCATCATAATGTTCGAAAAATTTCGCGCTCGCTGCGCTTGCGTGTTCTTCTACATTACTTGATGAGCATTTTTCGCATCTACATCATAATGTTCGATAATTTTCGCGCGCCCGACACTCGCGTTTTCATCTACATTATAGTTGATGCGTATGAAATATTTTCCGCACCTGCATCATAATGTTCGAAACATTTCGCGCTCACTACGCTCGCGTTTTCATACACATTACTTGATGAGTATGAAGTATTTTCCGCAATTGCATCATAATGTTCGAAAAATTTCGCGCTCGCTGCATTCGCGTTTTCTTCTACATTACTTGATGAGCATTTTCCGCACCTACATCATAATGTTCAAAAACTTTAGCGCGCGCTACGCTCGCTTTTTCATCTACATTACTTGATGCGTTTGAAGTCTTTTCCGCACCTGCATCATAATGTTCGTAAAAATTTCGCGTTCGCTACGCTGGCGTTTTCATCTGCATGACTTGATGCGTATGAATTATTTTCCGCACCGGCATCATAATGTTCGAAATATTTCGCGCTCGCTACGCTCGCGTTTTCATACACATTACTTGAGGAGTATGAAGTATTTCCCGCACCTGCATCATAATGTTCGAAAAATTTCGCGCACCCTACGCTCGCGTTTTCATCGACATTATAGTTGATGCGTATGAAGTATTTTCCTCACCTGCATCAAAACATTTCGCGCTCACTACGCTCGCGATTTTCTTCATTTCTTGATGCGTATGAAGTATTTACCGCACCTGCATATTAATGTTCAAAAATTTCGCGCTCGCTGCGCTCGCGTTTTCAACTACATTACTTGATGAGTATGAAGTATTTTCCGCACCTACATCATAATGTTCGAAAATTTTCGCGCGCCCTACGCTCGCGTTTTCATCTACATTAGTTGATGCGTGTGAAATCTTTTCCGTGCCTGCATCATAATGTTCGACACATTTCGCACTCACTACGCTTGCGTTTTTATCTTCATTACTTGATGCGTATGAAGTCTTTTCCGCACCTGCATCACAATGTTCTTTTTTTTAATTTTGCGCTCGCTACGCTCGCGTTTTCATCTACATTACTTGGTGCGTATGAAGTCTTTTGCACACCTGCATCGTAATGTTTGAAAAAATTCGCGCTCGCTGCGCTCGCGTTTTCATCTTCATTACTTGATGCGTATGAAGTATTTTCCACACCCGTATCAGAATATCCGAAAAATTTCGCGCTCGCTCCGCTCGCGCGCGTTTTCACCTACTTCCTTCTTAATATATATTTTGTCCTCTGTCATGTGTTTCATGTGGGCGCATTGAGCCGGCGTGCGCAATGTTTGGCGAGACAGCCGGTGTAGAAGTTGATATAGATATTCACGCGAATGAAGTCGCGGGAAAAAGCTTAGATAAATAAATTTAAATCATAAAAAATCCTCTTCCTGTGATCCTGATCTGTGTCCTTTAATTGAGGTGTGCAATAAAGAGTAGGTATTTGTTGTTGTTTGTTGTTGTTTAAAATTGGACTACCCGTGCGAAACCGGGGCGGGTTATACATGCGAAAGTAACTCTGTCTGCCTGTTTCCCCTTAAATTGCTCAACCGATTTAGATGAAATTTGGTATGGATATAGTATGAGTCCTAGGGAAGGACATAGGATACTTTTATCCCGGAAATCATCCCTTAACGGGGTTTAAGTTAGAATGGAAGAGAGATAACTAGGGAAGCGCAAGAAATAGAAGATATTTTTTTTATTATTAATACCTAATGGGATTGCTCTTGGCCAGCATATAGCCAGGGAAATAACATTCTAACGTGATGACCGAGTTCTACGCAGACGAAGTCGCGGGCAAAAGCTAGTACTAGAAATAAACAGAACTGAAACAAACGTTGTAGGCCCTAACCGACTGCAGTAGCTAGAAATTAACAAAAGCGGCACTCAAGCATTTAAATTGAGGAAGTGCCGCGTAAACACGTACTTTAAGAGCGAATAAGGAAGGATTTAGTTGTTTCGTTAAGGAATATTTGTTTTGGATAGTTACTTACCGCGCGTTAAATTGATTTGGCTTTTGATGCATAGATTATCGAAGTTGTTTTTGATCTAGTTAGCTACAATGCTTGAATGTATACGTTAGAAGTTTGTTAAATGCTCGTAATGTCAGGAGCAAGATTTTTTTAAATAACCTGGTCCGGTATCTACCGAGCTCTATAATTACCGTCATGTTATTGTTATTTATTGTTTTTTAGGTAGACGAAAGGGGCGTAAAGTAACCTCAAATGATAAGTTTTGAATCGCTAATAAGCCGGTGAATAAATCTGATAAACATTTTTTTTTACTGCCCTCCGGGTACCTACCGTAAGGGTAATCATCTGCAGCATATTGAGGACCTCCCGCCCCTAAACGGGTCACATAGCATGGGTACGTTCCTTGATTAAACAAAACGGTTTATTGCGCTATTCCAATTTGTTACACGTAAGCTCGAACTACACTATTATACGCCGATATTACGCCGTTTTTATAATCAAAGATAAATCTCGAGTCCCACTATTATTCCCTGCGCGTACTATTATAGTGCCGAAAAAGGAGGTGGCCGGTAAAAACGCCGCCAAGCCGTGGGACCCCATTAGGCTCATTAGGGCCGCCAAATATGGCGCGGCATCCCGGCTGACGGGCTGCGATGGGAATATGTTTGTTTTGTTTGTGACTCATGATGTATACGTGATATATTTAGTAGCTGTAGCATACTTGTACTTCTAGCTTCCCAGTTGTGTCCTTTTTAGGGCCTTTTCACACTTGCGACTTGCGGGCGACTTGGAAGCGAGGCGAGCGTGCCGCGAGCGCGCAACGTTTTCGCGGCGAGTGCGCAACGACTTCGCCGCGAGCGTGCGGCGACCTCGCTGGCCCTTAGGGTTCCGTACCCGAATGGTCCAAACGGAACCCTATTGCTGTCACTCACGCGTCCGTCCGATGTCTGTCACAAAGGTTTACAGCCAAACGGTTGGAGCTACAGTCTTAAAATCTTCACAGGTTGCCCAAAGTCATACAAATAGTCAAAACTTATTTTTAAATCTTCTAAGGGGGACTCCCACACAGCTGAATTGGGCGCGGAAACAAATCAACTTAATTTTGCGGTAACCCTAAATGTGCGATATCTGACTCGCACTTGGCCGGTTTTTTCGAGAATACCTGCGAACCAGGTACCCAGACATCGGGGGATGAATGGGTAATGTGATATTTCTACTCACTGAAAACTCCACGGTGACCATCTGCGCTCTCATGCGTGGAACTCCAGGATCTCAATAAGTACTGAACGCACTATAGAGCTCCCTTCGCGCTTGACTACCTTTAGCTTTTAAGCGGGTATTACACTGTCTTGAATCAGGCGTTCTAACTAGTAGAGGGGAGTTGAAGCATCTCGCTCTAACGTATAGGTCGGAACCCTTCTAAGTGTCCTGAATTCAGGACAGTGTAATACCCGCTTTAGAGCTCCCAGGGGTTGAAGGACAAGTGCTGTGGCCCTGCCACTCCCAATTGTGTCCTAAGGAGGCCGGCGTCCGCTTAATCACAAAATCCCAAGATTTGGCGTACGAAATAGTTTTGCGAAAGCAACTGCCATCTGACATTCCCACTCAGGAAAACTAGACCTTCTTGGGAGTACCCACAATTTCCTTCACCAAAAATCCATTTAAATATCAAATGATATTTCATACATACGTTTTTTGAAGAACCTAGTGGTACACGCCTGGGTACGAAGCTGCGACTTCCAGATTGAAAGTACAGAGAAATTAAGAGGATATAGGAGTCTATGAATCAACATCAAAAAATTATTACGATATATTAAACTAAGGGTAGGTTACCGCATCGGTTGTTTGGAACATCAAGGGCGAATCTCGGATTAGATCTAGGAATCCTGCGCGTGACCGCGTCCTGTGTTAGCCGTAGATAGATAGTACCTACAGTCGGCGCCAATAGCATGTAAACGTGCTCGTCTCGTTTCAAGGTTCCTGACGGTGTTTAGGCGTAATTTTCACTGTGAAGCAGTTCAGAGTCAAGGGCATAAAATTTCTGTTACAATCCTGAAAAATTAACGTATATTTAATATGGCAAATGAAATTATGGATGTCATTAGTAATCCAGTATAGTAATCCGAACATGGTAGGAATAAGTTGTTAGAGTACATTTATCTCATGAGCGCGGGTGAGCCATGGTTGTGTGTTGAGCTATACATGCACATTGTCTATGTGTGCTTCAACGTAGGAGCTATGAGTTCACGTTGTTGTCTATGTGTTCGTATGTGTCATAACCTATGACAATGATAAAAGTACTGTGTCAAGGTGAAGCAATTAGATGAAAGATGAAAAGTTGAAGGAATTAGATATACTTATCTATTCAAAATTCTAAGTTCACTACAATAAAGAAATATAGAGTTGTCCACTCATTGCCGCCACGGATATGCTCCATGTCGTGACTCACACGCGTACGCGCTCCGCAGGATCAAGCTATCGAGGATCTAATTCTGCGCGGACACATTCACAACACAAACTACAAGCGACCAGCATCTGACATCTGGTTGCTTGTTGTTGCTAAGAGTTGACCGGTCAAGATATATTGGGGACGGGAATGTGAATTGCATAGCAGGACAATGCTAGGCGTCGCGCTTGACAAATAGAGCTCAGGATCTCATTATGATTATGACAAGTATAGTTACCTAGTTGGGTGCCGTAGATTTATGATGGCTTGTGCGTATAGAAAGATTAGAAAGCTTGCGAGATGAGAGAAGTTTAAGTGCCGGCCGGGGCATTTATTTGTGTGATGAGCGCGAATATTTGTTCTTGGGTCTTGGATGTTTTCTATGTATTTAAGTATTTATTTATCTATATAAGTATGTATATCGTCGCTTAGTACCCATAGTACAAGCTTTGCTTAGTTTGGGACTAGGTTGATTTGTGTAAGATTGTCCACAAATATTTATTTATTTATTTATTTATTTATTTAAGTTTTTGGTAACTACTAGCTAACCGTGGTAGCCATCGATTACTGAATTAGTTATAAATATTGGTTCCTGGCTAACGACCTGCCTGATGGTAAACATATACCGAAGCCTATGGATGGACGCTTGCGACTTTAGAAGGACCACTTACTGATTTTAGGATCCATTTTGTTCCACAGCTAGAGACCCAAGTCCTAAACTCTAAACACAGCGCATTCTCGGGAAGTCTGGTTACCTGTAGGTACGTGGGGAATTGCAGGTGCCTCGCCTAACCCCGGATTCACCAATAAATCAATAATCTGTTTAGGAAATCAGTCGTATCTATCTACTGTCATTTCAACGTCGACCCAATGTGGAAGGAAACTAATGCCTTAGTAGGCTAACCAGCTATCGCCCATCATATCGTGTCACTAACATATACACATTTCTGGACCTTGTTACAAAGGAATTAGAGTTCAAAAGTGTAATATATTAATGAATCGACTGCACCCCGATACCATCTCTTTGATCCGCCGCGCGCGTGTGCACGCATTGCCAACAATTGCTAATAGCTCTGTCATACTAGAGGGTAAAAATACTGACCAAAGAGTATAATAATATACTGACCGTCCTGTGTGCATGTGTGCCTCAGTTGGTAGGCCATAAGTACACATACTTAGTGGCCCGGTGTAATGTAGGTAGATTTCGCGACTGATATTTTTTACTATTTAACCGCGATTTTTTTTCTTGTTTTCAGGCAAGTACTCATATCACAGTTAAGTGACTTCCTGATTTTTCGGTCGTATATGAAAAAACTGTCAAATGGCATTGTCAACTGTCATTCAACTCAGTACTACTTTTTCCTCATCATCCTCCTAGCGTTATCCCAGTACAGTTGCATCCTGAAGGATGCCTGGGGTCCGCTACCTAATCCCAAGATTTGGCGTAGGCACTAGTTTTTACGAAAGCGACTGCCATCTGACCTTCCAACCCCGAGGGGAAGCTAGACCTTATTGGGATTGGGCAAGTGAGTGGGCAACTTGACAAAGCCTACTACTACTTTTTACTGCGCCCATTTAAATGAGTGCTCCCTGACTGGCGCGGGATGCGCGGAAGCGGGACGATGCGAAGGCAGTACTGGTCCGCTTCTGCGCATAATATTACTACTGCGCAAATGTAATACTGACAGTATTCTGTCAAAGTGGGAATCTTTGCGACGTCAGTAAGATTACGTCAAAGAAGAAAATGTCACATATCGATCCCGCCCCGCCAGGTCAGGAGGTCGCCTTAGAGGGTAAAAATATATACTAGAGGTACTGACCGTCCTGTGTGCATGTGTGCTTCAGTTGGTAGGCCATACACATATTTCGCGACTGATATTTTACGTTTTTAACCGCTTAGATAAGTCGTTAAAAAAAATCATCGAATCTGCTTTTTTTAACACAACTGTGGCTTTATAGGCCGGTCCCAATAAAGCGATAGAAGTGCGCGGTTGGTTGGAGTGTGATCGGGAAAATCATGGGGAAACCTCCGATACGACCACGCGGTTTAATTAAACACTGAAATACTCTATGAGTTTGAAGCCGTCCTCTCCCGGCGAATAAAATATACGATGCCATTCTTTTGTTATCTGCCCTGGGATCCCAGGGACTGGTAGACGACGGGTTAAGGCGCTACACTGAGAAATTTGGAGACTTTGAAACGCTGTCCTGCCCAGACTAGCAAACAGTAGGGGCTGATTTTCAGATATATCTGACAAGAGGAAATTTAATAAACTTGCACACAGTCAGATATTTAACGAGATTTGTCTAAAAAGCCATTCTTGGAGAGGGTTGCATCCCGTTTTGTCGTGAGCGAAAAACAAAGGGTGTCTCTTTCAATCGATATATCGCCTTAAGAAAAAGAAAAGAAACGTTGATTCGTGACAACCACAACACAATTACAAACAAGACATTACAAACCGTATATACCACGAAATGTTTATTTTTATTTTTTTTATACCACGTCGGTGGCAAACAAGTTGTTGTGTTATGTTATGTTGGCAGGGCCAGCGCTGGTCTTCCGTTGTGACCACCGTTCCGTTGTGGTCTTGTTTATAGAAAGTTTTATTTTATTATCTGTGTTTTCTACAGCAGTAGGTAAGCGATGCGCGTGGGCAGAGCAGATGTCTCCTCCTCCTGATTGGACGCGCTCTAAATAATTACTCCTATTACTTTTACAAGATAATCGCTGCTCAGCGCACAGCTTAGAAAGCAGAGAGGCCGTTTAGTCTTGAATTCTTATCGTGTTTCCAGATTAATTTGGATTAGGCTACAATTCCAATGCTGCTAACATCGTATGTGTATGGAAGATTATATTATGTATGTGCAACTGCACTAAAGGCAACTGACTTATGAATGAAGAAAGACACGGTGAAAATACTGTTTGAGTAGGTAGGTCTAGTCTCACTTTCGTAAGACTCTCTAAGGTGTAATCCACACTTCCTCTATCAACTTCCCTTGAAGCATTTATACCATTTGATTACGTATGAATGAATGTAGCTAGCAAATCCAATACTACTTAATTCAAAAGTGCAATTTTATACCTACTTGCGTAGTTCACAAGCTCATACTCGTAACAACTTGTAGGTATTACAAGTGGAAGTTTTACAACTCTAAGGGTTATTGGGCCACAGATTTCTCGTTCATTGAGCTGTAAAAGTGGATGACAGGACAAGGCGTCACACGCTAAATAGTCATTTCATTGAGTACAAGCTTTTGCCCGACTTCTTCCGGCATAACTTCCTCTAGGGATAATTCGAGGGATAATTTTGGGGGTAAAAAGTATTCTGCTGCGTTTTTGCGTGATTGAGTAGCAGACATCAGAACATCCAAATTTATATTAATATGTATTGTATATTAGTGTTGCAGTTAGGGAGGTGTATTTTTTTTTTCATTTTCGTTGCCGGTTGAACATAATTTGTTTTCATGGAATAAACAACCTGCCTTGTACTTAAGCTAATTTTGCAGCTGAAAGTTCATGCACTCGCGGTGTTTGAAACTTCATTGTGGGTCTCTATTTCGCCAACTTGACAATTCTCAGCTGACAATGATATTGCTGAGTCGACTAGCCAAGGTTATTGTAAAGCGTCGTTACTTAAGTTAGTGCACAAAGTTAGAGCTAAAGTTAGAGTGGTGCTAGGTTGATTTGTGTAAGATTGTCCACAAATATTTATTTATATTTAAGTGACTACGCTGCAAGCTGAGTAAGTTATGTAGCCTCCGTGTGAACACCAACCAGTCATTATAGGGTTTCCGAGACCACCTCGGTCGAACACAAGCTTGCGTTAGCTTATTTATTTGCCTGGCTTGACGTCATAATCACTGAAATTGATTCAGAACAAACAATAAGCACTTGTGTAGTGTATTGGCGTTACAAATAAAGAAGTGAGGGTGCCCAGTCATACCCAGACGAAACCCGGGCTGCCGGCGAGCGAAGGCACGACTGCGTACCTGAGCTAATATAATAGCCTAAATGGGCATTTTCACTTTAAAGTGTACCCCCTACCTTTTTTTTCGTATCTCGGTGATCTTGGGTATTCTGACTCGGAATCACGAGTACTATTGATTCAGATGAAGAAAAAAAATGTCCTTGATTTTCCATACAAATTTTCTGTGTCACTTTTGTGACGAGCCATATAAACTGTATGAAAAAAGCGTCACAAAACTGACTTTTTTTGGCAGGACACCTTTTTTCTTGGCGGAAATGGATAGTACTCGTGATTCTGAGTCAGAATACCCAAAATCAGCGAGATCTGAAAAAAAAGTAGGGGGTACACTTTAAAGTGAAAATGCCTAAATGGCGGTTATATTGAATACCCTGAGCAACACAAATGGAGGACGATAATAGTACATTACTTAACAAGGGCGGTAAAACAAAGAATGTCCCAGATCGCAGGTATTTGACGCCCGAGCCGAAGGCAAGGGCGATAAATATGCGATTTGAGGCTTTCTTTATTACCGCCCGTGTTAAGTACAAAATTTTATGTCACCCCCTGGCCAGGAAGTGGGATATCCCGCACGCAGAGCGTGCGGTAATTGCCGCTTTATGGCCAGGTATGACATAAAAATATTTCTAACACTAGAGAGATCGCGACAGTTTTTTGTTTTGCCGCGAAAATTCCGGGCTGTAAATATAAGGCGACTTCCTGATTTGTCGGTGCGGAGGCGGTACGATATGAGAAAACTGTCAAATGTCAGTGTCAACTGTTAGTCAACGCAGTACTACTTTTTACTACGCCTCTACATTTAATTCCTGACTGGCGCGGGATGCGCGGTAGCGGGGTGATGCGAGGGCAGTACTGGTTCGCTTCTGCGCATGATATTACTAATGCGCAAATGTAATACTGACAGTATTCCGTCAAGCGGGAATCTTTGAGACGTCAGTAAGTTTACGTCAAAGAAGAAAATGTCACATATCAATCCCGCCCCGCCAAGTCAGGAAGTCGCCTAAGTTCACATTCATTGTGGCGCTTTTGTTAGGAAAATTTAGTTTTACCAATTTCAACGCTAGTAGGGTTTGACTTGTAAAAGTGCCATTGCGGCCTACTTACAGAATAAAGTCCATTTTATTATTATTTTATTCAACCGTCAGCAAATTCGTACAGTGAATGGCTTAACTACAGGTAACATTCTTGTACCTGAGTTTGAGTATTTTATTAAAGTAAAATACTGCCTGGAATGATATTCAACGGCTCCATTGGAAGTCCAAATTGACCATTAAACAAATATAAAGTGGTAGTCTTCGAACTTCTGACAAACAAACCAACACAAGCCTTAAACCTCGTATTTTATCCGTTCAAATAAGAGCCTTAAACCAAAGCACCAATGTAGTAATTGAAATGTACTTTTAAGCAAGATGGGAGTTTTAGAAGGTTATTTTTCAGAGGCTCAGCGTGAGAGCGTCGGTTTGACGCAATTAGGGAATTCTTTCCTTTGAAAGTCACTTAATTTGTTGGTCGAAGGTTGACATTGACAAAGGGAATGTTAAAAAGGGTTTTTAAAGGACCGGTCAGAACTTAATACTGTTCATCTCTTTTACAATACAATCGTAGTTTAATGCGTTTCGCATATTCGTTAGGGTTCCGTATCTAAACATAGGAAAACGGAACTATCTGTCAAAATCCTTTATGTCAGGAACGCGTGGAGGTATCGAAACCCTCGGTAGGCGAGTCCGACTCGCAACTGTCCGGTATTTCATACGAGGACGGTGGCAAACAAGATTACAGCCTGCCTCATAGACGCTGCAGCCCATGAACGCCCGCGTCTACAGAAGAATAACAAGCGCATTGCCGACCCTTTGCTGACTGGAGGATTCGTTGATTTGACAGCTAGAGACACAGGTTCTTCGCTCCCAACACAGCACATCCCCGGGAGCTGTGGTGACCTTACCTGAAACACAATACCAGCTGCCTAAAAACAAGTACCTACCTAGTGGTGTTACTTACATATATAGTCTTCTGTAAGGTGGAGATACACCCCCAGTTGGGCTGCTCCAAATAAGCGAAATTCTGTACACTACCTCTTTCAATTTGTTGTGATGTGAGGCGGAACGAAACGGATACGGAATTTATCAGTCGAATTAGTGCCTACGCTACGATTTCTCCGTTTTTCAATGGATTTTGATTGGTCAGTGGAAACGTACTACACGCTAGCTTTGTGCTTATGGAATGTGCCATCAAATTGAATAAATAGGCCAGAAAATCTTTTGGCAGTGTCTTTAGCATAAGAAGATTTTTAGCATTCGTTCACTTTAAAAATTGGTTTTACTATATTATAGCGTATTAAGAAAAAGTTGTCTTTAACAAAAACTTCATAGTCATCGGCAAGAAGATGAGCACCTAAACTCTACAACATCATACTTAGGTACTTAATTGGATTTCGTCCATTGTCGGTACAATTTCTTTAATAACAACCCTTTATTACACATACACAAATTAATATTTCCCAAGCATATAATTACATCTTCATCTCGAATATTCCCTTGTCTAAAAGAAAAAGGTCTTGAAAATTAAACAAACGCGTACTTTTAACGCATTTCTTCTTTTGAAAGAGTTATTGAGATGTCGGCATTGCCCGGGGCGCCGACACGTGGTTTTGATCAAAATGAGATCGAATATCACTTGTTATTGTGTGAAATAAAGTGCTTACATACATACATACATACATATTACTGCACTGGTTGTCCTTTAGCACAGATGATAGCAGTTAACAGATGCCTTAAGGCGCAGGGTAGGGCAAGGCCTTCCCCATACAAACTTTGTGCACGTTTTATTCGTCGGTTTTGGCACTAACAAATATAATATTTTTTTTGGTTGTAAATATTAGATATGCGAAGATCGTGATGTGAAAATTTTAAAATATTTCAAAAAAATTCAAAATAAAAAATTTAAAAAAAAGGTAATAAAAAAAATTACATCACGAAATAGCTATCAGAAAAATAAGCATACCTACTGACCAAAAATCATAACTTTGATGCAAACACAAACGAAGTAAATCCTGCACAAAGTTTGTATGGAGAGAGCTTGCCCTACCCCTCCTCTTAAGAAGGTAGGAACAGTATAAATGTCATCTTGCTGTTTTTGTTTTAGACGACGACGGTGGCAAACAGGCGTACGGTCCACCTGATAGTAAGCGGACACCACAGCCTATAGACGCTCGCAACTCCAAAGGAGTAACGTGCGCGTTGCCGACCCTTTATAAAATTTGAGGATTCACTGTGTTGACAGCAGAAGGGATAAAAGGTCCCTCGCTCTCAACACAGTGCATCTTCGGGAGCTATGGCAACCTTGCTCACCTTCAGGAACACAACACCACATACTTGTATTGTGCAAGACACACATGTGGGTGTTGGGTGTTTAGCTCTAACAATCTCAATTACCTCTAAGGCGACTTCCTGACTTGGCGGGGCGGGATCGATATGTGACATTTTCTTCTTTGACGTAAACTTACTGACGTCGCAAAGATTCCCACTTGACAGAATACTGTCAGTATTACATTTGCGCAGTAGTAATATTATGCGCAGAAGCGGAACAGTACTGCCTTCGCATCGTCCCGCTTCCGCGCATCCCACGCCAGTCAGGAAGCACTCGTTTAAATGTAGGGGCGCAGTAAAAAGCAGTACTGAGTAGACTGACAGTTAACACTGACATTTGTCAGTTATCTCGTATCGTACCGCGTCCACACCGACAAATCAGGAAGTCGCCTAAGGAGACGTGGGACTTTCGGACGTCCACGGCAAAATAAATGAAATAAAATAAGGGTTCCTTGTTTACCACGGAACCCTAGAAACAAATAAAAAGCTTTTTCTTTCTTGCTGGTAACATCAAATGTCTTGTATGTTATGCCTAATTATTATGTTTTAAAACGTAAGAACATATTCCCTAGTAAAAGCCTCCTCCATAGTAAGCCAGTTAGATCAGTAGGAAATACGTACTCCTTGCTCCAAATATTGGATACGACATTTCTGTACCTACCATAACGGTACTGCACCGGACAGCACCGAGCCTCGAGGAATTTTAATTATGTAATTTATCTGGAGCTCTGATTTATACGTGTCAGATATAAACGCAGCAAGTTAAGGTTGTAACGATGAACGACCATATTGCCCAGCAATAAAGAATAAAAATCAAAGATTCTTCAATTGACAACATTTCAAATTTTCAAGTTGGCCATTTTATATCCTAGATCGATAGAAAATGAAATTTTAAGGTCCACGTTTTTTTTTTATTTCTCCCGAAATCCTAATTTTCATTCAAAAATATCTAATTTAAAAGTAGCGAATCGTAAGTGAATTATGACGAAATTTTCACGAATTACCTATGTTTGACAGCATTGCTCCTTAATAGTCGTAGGAATGACGTCACCCTTTCATTTTATACGGTAGAGTTTATTTTGGCGATTTTTTTCAAATCTAGGGAAGATAAAATCTAAAAACTATTTTATTATGTTGGTAGCATATTTGCCGAAATGGTTTTCGATTTAGGCATCATTATAAATTTTGAAATGTTGGTTGTCAATTATTTATTTCCAAAAATTTTAAAATCTCGTTGCACTTTATATTATGCTGACCCCACACTTAGGCGTAGCTTGTCCCGTGGAATTGATACGGTTTACATATAAAATTTAGGAATAGGTAAATAGGTAACTACACATACGTCCAGTTAATTTGTTTATTCATAGATTGGAGTCATTTCATGTTCTTTATCATAAAGGAAAAGGTACAGCTTAAATTTTTGAATTAGAGGATACACGACAAATAAAGAGTCTATAGGTTGAGGATACATGTAAATTTGTACATGTCGAAAACTTATTATCATTTCTCAATCACGATATACTTGTCCGCATTCACGTGAACAGTCAATTCATCCTTACTGTGTCCTATCATGTAAACAAGCTCTCCTTGAATACATTAATCACTATTACCCTTTTCTCTATAATCATCACTTAAAATGTTGACACTAAGTGCCAGTTGCACCAACGTACGAACACAGACCGGTCATCGTCAAATATGGCGCCGGCAGCTGTCATCCCATAGAAACTTGTCAAACTTTCCATACAATCAGACTTGACGAACACCGCTTACGATTACAGACGGTTTGGTGCAACCCAGCCTTAAAGAAGCACAAAAGTTACAAACTATTGTAATCCTAGAGAAAACTGTGATGATGATTAACTTCTTCAAAAATTGTTTGTTTACATCATAGGACACGTAAGGATGAATAGACTGTAAGATTATCTGGATTAGAATAACCGGCTAGCTTTTCCTTATGTTTGCCGCATGTGACCGTCTAATAAAATATGAAGATAATCGGGCACAACTTTGCAATCATTGCATCGATAACATATTTATGAAAGCATAATTGTGTCGCACTTACGTATTGTCAATTTGTCATGAGCTAACATGGAGCCAGAGTGTTACTACGGAGAATAATAAATAAGGAATGTGTTACAATATAAATTTGAGTACTTTGTCTGTCACTGACTGTACAGCAGTGGCGGCGCGTCAAAAAATAATTTGTCTTTTTAAACTTCATGAGTCGTAAGTCGTCATAAAAGAACGGGACTGGCTGAAAATTAGGCAAGCCGGTGGGAATCGAGTTGTATGGACTCTCCGCCACTGCTGTACAGTTAGCATCACAACACAGGTAGTTACTTAGCTCTCTACGCAAAAACTCGAAATAATCAACAATTTTCAACTATTCACTATGCGTAGCTACTGCTTATGCCGACCGTATTATAGTTCAAAACGCTGGTTCAAGGGTAATAAGTCAATAACTTCATCGGATGCTGGAAACGCCATTAAATGTTAATTACGGAGCACTTTCCCCGCGGTAACTTGCATACTAATAAACGAGTCCTCACTAGCCGAGGGTCGGGACACAATACTACACCGCTAATTCTATTCATTAGGTGTTTCAGTAGATGTATCAATACTTATTTGTCGTCGTATAATCGTTAATCGCCACTGCTTCGCGCTCTCTCACAACTCAATACGCTTTTGGCATCAGCACCGGAGTGCGACTTATTTGCGTGGCAATGGATCGATGTGCGCTATGTATGCCTGAGATTTTGTGAGGAGATATCCATCTCCACAACACACAACACATCAGTATCCACTCGGCAATCTACTGTGTCTATGTAATTTATATGTACTTTGTGTTAATGTTTGTGCTATCGTTCATGACGCATTAGATTTTGTACTGTAATGTCATGTTAACAATGTTTTAAATAAATAAATTGAAAGGAACAAAGAAGAATTCATGTATTCCAGCGGCGTGTCAGGGTCTAGAGGTGTATGGTGGCTTACAACTCCAGACATGCTTACGCAACATCCGCTTGAAAGCAAACTAGCTTGGGGCTTGTCTGCTGTTGAGAGGGAGTGTATTCCAGGTTCCAGAGGTTGACTATATTATATACGTTGGTCATTAAGCCTAACCAAACTGTACCTATTGCACGATGTTGTATGCTTACTCGTAGGAACATCGATAGAATCTCCTATACTGTGGTCGGTCCTCAATGTTAAGAAAACGCCATAAGAAGAGCGTATCGATGATGTGATCCGACCTCAACACCAGACGCACTTGCGTGCACGCATCGATACTGAAAAGCACTTACCCCGTCTCACTCCCACGGCGCTTCCGTCCTTCTCTAACCGGCGCTACACATGTGTTAACTGTTGGTTAAAATCACTGATTAATTAAGCTCTAAGAAAGTACTGTTCTCACGGCTCGGTGACCCCAGTTGTTAGATTATGAGGAGATTGGCTAGTCGTCCCTCTCTTACTGGCATCGTACTGACATGCTTGGAAAGGGACGACATATCCGACGTAAACCCGATCATGCTATTATATATGGTCAGTTTTGATTATGGTCTTTGTTTTTTTACCGTTTGGTGGCAAACACGCGTACGGCCCGTGTGATGTAAGCTGTCACTGTAGCCGCTTGATCCTTAAATCATGTTAGTAAGATAATGTTTCAGTGTACTTAGAAATAATATGTGCATAAAAGCCCTCCTGTTAGTGATATTAACGAATTGCTTGTATGGTTGAAATTCTTTTTTTTTTGAACGTGTTTCTATTACAATGTTATTGGATTTTGAACCTTATTGTTTGAACGGTAAAGTAACTTTTTGTAGGAATTGCTTTGGTGCAATTCGTTTGGGCGAGCATTCACTTATGCAGCTAATTTTGTAACCGCTTTTGGTGTTTCTGTTTACTTCCAAGAGTTCCGTCAGTTTTTCAAGATTTATCTCAGTCAAGATAAACTGTAATAAACAAAGTGATAGACGTAGCCCATCGCGAGGTGTTTTTATTGCCCCTGCGCACGGGAGATCTAAGAAAGTAGCACAGTACCACCTAACGTGACCAGTATTGTGACTTCATACTTCCAGTAAGCTAAGAAACTGATCAACCTCTTTTAAACAATACAATACAAATATTCTTTATGTCACACCTGGCCATAAAGCGGCCCACTTCCTGGCCAGGGGGTGACATAAAAGTTTGTACTTAACACGGGCGGTAAAACAAAGAAAGCCTCAGATCGCATATTTATCGCCCTTGCCTTCGGCTCGGGCGTCAAATACCTGCGATCTGAGACATTCTTTGTTTTACCGCCCTTGTTAAGTCATGTACTATTATTGCACAACCTCAAAACTGTACATACAGTATATAATCACAATGAGTAGAGGTCCAAAAAGCGGTCTTTTTGCTAAAGAGCGATATCTTTCAGACAAACTTACGGTAGCGGAAATCTTAATCATAAACCATAATGATTAATGGTAGGTGATACAGTGATAGAGTCTGTTCGGGATGAGAAGGAACATGGGATATAAGTATAATATCCTACGCTTCTTCTATTTCCGAACTGACTCTAGTATTTATGGTAACCTAGACACCTTAAAATTAAAACAGTTAAAAATATAGGTCGACTCACAAAAGCTGATATATAAAAAAAGACTTTAATGAAGCCAGCTTTCGTGAATCGAACTGTACTAAAGTAATAATAATAGAAAATAATCTTAAACACGCAAACAATAGAGTCGAATACTGATGGATCTTGTCTGAGTGTAGGTACTACTAATTTTAGTTCTTGGCTTAAACCAAGTACCTACCTTAAATAAGAAAGACGCTGGCGTTGGGCATGGTTTCAAAAACCTTCGGTTATTTTATTCGTAATGCTTCTTCTATCTTTTTTTCTTTGTCTTAGGTTCGTGGAAAGCGACAAAATACGTACTGTTTTGTGTTTAGGTTGTGTTTTTTTTTAATATACTGATGTTTACTAAATAGACTGTAATGCAGTACAGAGGACACCGCCTCGCTCGCATGCCTTCAGGTATTTTTAATGATAAATGCTGTACATATTTTATTCGAAATGTTATGTCGATTAATAAACATCTAATTAGCTGTACGCCATTAACTTAATCTACTGTGACAACTTTAAATAGTGATTTATGAAAATGAAGGCTTTCATCAAGAAGCTTATTATAAAAGTAAACAAGATTTTTCACATATTATCTAAGGCAAAATTCCCCAGTGTTTGACACTCAAAAATATTTTCAGCCACTTGCCGATATCCGATTGAACTGAAATTTGGCATACTTATAAAAAAAAAAGTAAATTTATTGCCGCCAAAAAAATAAAAATACACAAAAAAATAATTACTCAATGAATTTTACAATTGATGTATAAAATACAAAAATAATAAAATAACAATAAATTAACTTAAGATAAACCTAATCGATAAGTCCCCCTCGTGTTGTCCCTGGTGCAAAGGTGCCAAAAAAAAATACAATACATTAAAAGAAGCTAAGAAAAGTGCTAAACAGTCTTAACACAGTCATTCACAGTCTTATGTAAGTTCGGTGTCAATTCAATATTATGGTACCATCGTTCTGATCTGATGATGGAGACAGAAGGTGGCCATAGCAACTCCTAAACTACACACAACTATTTGGGCTCATTGGAACCGTCTCCACGAGTAGTTGATGACTGTGATAAAATACAGTAAAAACTTGTACCAAAAATGAAGTACTTGACAGAAAGTTTTTTTTTATACTACGACGGTGGCAAACAAGAGTATGGTCCAACTGATGGTAAGAGGACACCGCAGCCTATAGACGCTCGCAACTCCAAGAGTCACTTGCGCGTTGCCGATCCTTTATAAAATTTGAGCATTCACTGTATTGAGAGCAGAAGGTACAAAAGGTCCCTCGCTCTCAACACGGTGCATCCTCGGGAGCTCTGGCAACCTTGCTCACCTCCAGGAACACAACACTACATACTTGTATAGTAAATATTATAATAATATAATATAATATAATATATTTTGTGGACAATCTTACACAAATCAACCTAGTCCCAAACTAAGCAAAGCTTGTACTATGGGTACTAAGTGACGATATGAATACTTATATAGATATATATATACTTAAATACATAGAAAACATCCAAGACCCAAGAACAAATATTCGTGCTATTCACACAAATAAATGCCCCGGCCGGGATTCGAACCCGGGACCTCCAGCTTCGTAGGCAGGGTCACTACCAACAACCCGTTCAACCTGTATATATATACAACCCGTTCTTAACTCCTGTGTTTGTCCCCAGGCCGGGCGGTGCTGGACCAGCTGTCCAGCACGACGGTGGTGGACGCCACGGACGGTCTGCTGCCTGAGCCGGTGGACGTGGCTCCCTTCGCCGTGGTGGAGGCCAATGGGACATGCGGGGACAACGGGGCCGAGGACTACTGCAGGGACACCCCTGGGAAGTACGTATGGTCGATCTATAAACCCAATATTATTTAAAAAAACATTTAAATCAGTGATTGACGCAAACGAGGTTAGTACAACAGAATGCTTATGCTATTTTAGTAGTAAGCCAACTAACTAAACTAACTAGGCTGGCACGACGACCCAAAATGAGTCTTGATGGCCTCCGACACAAGAGCACGCCACTTTTCTCGGCCCTGCGCAATTTCTCGCCAGCTTACACCAGCTCCGAGCTCACGCAGGTCCGCTTCCACCACATCCCTCCAGCGATACTTGGGGCGATCCACAGGACGTCGCCCGGTCGGTCGGCCCAAGTATGCTCTCTAAGAGTAGTAAGCAATAGATTTAATTTGTGTACAAACTCCAATCAGTATTTAGTTAGTGGACAGTCTAGACGCTCTAAATAACAAATTCCGTCAGAAGGCCGGGCCGTTGCAGCTACTCTGCAGTCGCCTTAGTAGTGACGCCATAATTTTTCGCCTTATGGCACAAAAAAGTTGTCAGTTTGCGCCTCCGACGCATTACATTGCTTTACATCATATCCCTTGCCAGGCAGAGTGATGGCAGGTGGACCAAAGCGAGCCATGTCTAGTCTGTCACTTATGTGTCAATAAAAAAAACTAATAATTGTTCGTTTCCAGGCGCGGCGTGGTCTGCGACGTATGCGAGGGTCTCGAGGGTTCCCCCGCCAGGCGGCACCCCGCGTTGCACGCCATCGACGGTGACCCCACCACTTGGTGGCAGAGCCCTGTCGGCGTCGGTCACGTCACGCTGCTTACCACGCTGCCTGATGTAAGTACAAGAGACCTATTCGGTTCAACCCTTTAAGGTCCTGTAACCCCTAGGTGGGGCACAAGGCGTCCACAGTACTCTGCCATTTCGTTCTATCTTGGGCTAAGCGCTTCACCTCGGACCAGGTTAGCCCGATAGTCTTCAGTTCCGTCGCCACTGAACGCCTCCAGGTGTGTTTAGGTCGGCCACGTTTCCTTTTCCCTTGTGGAGTCCATTCTAGAGCTTGTCTAGGGATGTGGTCGGGAGCTCTACTTAGGGTGTGGCGGATCCAACTCCGCTTACGCAATTTTTTAAATTTTTACAACGCTTTTGTACAATTTGTTTTGGGCATATAGACCTTACTACACATTTGTCCAGTTTTCACATCACTACTGGAATTACACATCACTTTTAGGCGACTTCCTGACTTGGCGGGGCGGGATCGATAATGTGACATTTTCTTCTTTGACGTTAACTTACTGACGTCGCAAAGATTCTCACTTGACATAATACTGTCAGTATTACGTTTGCGCAGTAGTAATATCATGCGCAGAAGCGGAGCAGTACCACCTTCGCATCGTCCCGCTACCGCGCATCCCGCGCCAGTCAGGAAGCACTCATTTAAATGTAGGGGCGAAGTAAAAAATGGTATCGCGTCGACTGACATCTCACACTGACATTTGACACTTTTCTCATATCGTACTGCCTCCGCACCGACAAATCAGGAAGTCGCCTTAGGTGACTTCCTGACTTGGCGGGGCGGGATCGATAATGTGACATTTTCTTCATTGACGTAAACTCTCACGATTCTCACTTGACGGAATACTGGCAGTATTACATTTGCGCAGTAGTAATATAATGCGCAGAAGCGGAGCAGCACTGCCTTCGCATCGCCCCGCTACCGCGCATCACGCGCCAGTCAGGAAGCACTCGTTTAAATATAGGGGCGCAGTAAAAAGCGGTACTGACTCGACTGACAGTTGACACTGACATTTGACAGTTTTATCATATCGTACCGCCTCCGCACCGACAAATTAGGAAGTCGCCTAAGTTTTGAGCATATAGCCCTTGTCCAGCTTTCACATCACTTGTGGAATTACACAAATCACTGTTATGTAGCGGTTTATATAACACACCTTTCTACCTTTCTTATGTTTATAGTCTCGGCTGAGTCGGCTGTGACATACGGACAGATGGACTGACATGACAAAACTATAAGGGTTTCGTCTTCGCCATCTTGTCTACGGAACGCTAAAAACGATAACATATACTTTCAGTTCATCAACTCATCCAAGTGGACGCAAACTGGCGCCTCAAATTAACTGGCCGTAAACCCACCTATCGACCTTATAGTATATTTCTTTACTGTACAATCAGCTTCATAGTTAACTGACCACTGGTAGCCCTTATCTCGTTGCAATAAGGTAACGAATGATCAGTTTAACTGTGATGCTTAGTTCCAACGTAGATACCGAAATACCTCACACTATCATGATAGGAGCGAGGCTATTCTAATCCATCTAAGGATATGTATGTTGATCGTTAACCAAGTCAAGTGTTCCGTTACTTTTCTTACTCATTCTCGGTTTCCGGATCAGTTAAGAGTAGGTATTAACTATATACAGATAGCGTCAAAAGTAGCTTGGCATATGAGAGAGTTTATATTCCCTTGTAATAAAGATTTGACGTTTTCAACTTTTCATATGCCAAGCTACTTTTGATGCTGACTGTACTGGAAGATAATATTGATACGTTATCAAAGTTTGATGGAAAAAATTACAAATTCTACGTGTCGCGATTAATTTGGCTACATTGGCTTTCACTCAAGCCACTTTCACGGCCAAAGGTTTGAACCCTGATTTGTAAAAGTGGGTTCTTAAAAAAACACACGAACTTTTTTATTATTTGATATTTTACAGTAGTTTATCGCTGAACGAAAACATCGTGAGAAAACCGATCCAGTCCAGTTTCCCTCTGGGTTGAAAGGTCAGTTGGCAGTCACATTCGTAAAACTGTGCCTACGCCAAATCTAGGGACTACCGGGAAAACGCTAGGAGTATGATGTCTCTGTTTACCTAGCAAATAGACTAGGTACATAGTTTAATTGTAGTTTAGTTTAATTGTTGTAATTATTACGAGATTTCATATATTATCTCTGTACCACCTGCTACCAATCGTTATGATTAAACTTAATTTCCGCTACCCTAAGGTTGTCTGGAAGAAATCGCTCTTTAGCGATTAGACCGTCTGTTGTTTGCCTCTACTTATTGTCATTTTGTACTGTACTGTGTCCTTTAATTGAGGTTTTCAATAAAGAGTATTTGTATTTGTATTGTATTGTAGGTATATAGGCGACAAACGATAGACTGTAATCTGAGCATTGCTAGTATTCAAAAAAGGTTTAAAACACCACAAAAACTCCTATAAGTTAGTTTGTTTTTCCCCGAGACAGTATGGAGGTGGTATGGAGCATTGACCGAAGCTCACACGATGTTTAGCAAAACAGTGAACATTGCTGGCTATATTGGCATAATTTTTAAGATAAACGCTGAAAAGTCTGCAATGGAAGTTTAAATTACAAATGTACTAGATTTACTGATATTGGTGTACTTGTAGGTGTCTTATAGCATCAAATGTAATGTAAGCTTTATTTATATTATATCATATGTTACAAAATTCAATAGCGAATATTGCAAGTGTGACTTGCTACCTATGTTAATTTAGAACTTGCGATAAATAGGTACTCCATATTTCCTGCCCTTGCCTAGTGTAGTTGAGATTAAGCTGGCCGATATTTTAAACACTGTTAATTAGATTTTGAAACATCAGCCCCTCTAGCACAACATGCATTCCGTATCTACTCGCGCGCGAGATAAGCTACCTGTCACTTTTTGACAGCATTCATCAGACAGTGACAGGTAGCCTATCTCGCGCGCGAGTAGAGACGAGATGCATGTTATGCTAGCCCCCCTGGACTGCTAACTTAAGTCGCTTTTTGTACGAATTAGCTTGACACAACTTTGCAAACTGAAATATATATATATTAATATTATATTATTACAATTTCGTACTTTTGCTACTCAACACTAGATGGCGCTGATTTCAATTAGCTTGCAACTCGGCATACCATTACGAACATTCCCGTCAATCATAACGACAATGATAAATTAAATATAAAATCATGATTTACAACACGATAAGTGGCAAGTGGTAAAAATAAATTGACGCTCAACTTAAAAACGGCAAAGTTAAACTTAAGAATTGATAAGAGTTACGACGTTTGGCCACGGGTGGCAGCCATTTTGTTTTGTATTTTTAACGTTCAAAGCGCAAGTTCGGCAATTAGTGTCAAGTTAATTGCTTTTAATTGGCGTTTTGTGATAAAGAGCCGATCAGTGTTGCCATTAATCGCGTTAAACGTTGCCACATTTATCGCTGTAATTGGGCTTTTTGCAGTCGTTTTAGGTGTAAATAGGTTACATTCGTGGTGGTCCGCTAAGTAAGAGGAACGGAGATTTATTCGAAGTATTAATGTATTAAAGTAGTAATGTTTTATTTCAATTCTGCTAGTTGAAGTGTTGAGTAACGTGTATATCCCATACTTTTGGATAATAAGTACGTAGGTGGTGGGTAGGTAATGAAAATTATAGGATTAGGATGATGAGGTGCATTTTTACTAAACTCAAATTCCAGATGCAAACAGTTAAAAGGCCTATTGTAATCTTTTACCGTGTCCATTTTATCATTTAACTCATATCTAATTTACTACCACTTTTTATCCAACAAACATTCTCATTCTCTATTAAAAAAACTGAACAAAATACTGCATCGACGTCCATTCATTCTCTCAGCGTGGCGCCAATGTTGAGAATAAAAAAATATATTTAGTAGCACCACTTAGCTGCGTCGATAACTAGGGATGCTCTCGCGCAAGTAATTTACAAAACAGCGTATGTTTCACACATTTTAATGGCACTTAAAGCCTTTTGTGAATTACAATTTGGTCGATAAATAACGAGATGTTTTTGATTTTTTTCTAATTGGTATTTGGGGAATGTATTGATAAGGATTTTGAGATAATGTAAAGAAGACTGCACGGTGTAGCACAAAGTTTATACAAAACTAGCATTCGCCCGCGACTTCGTCTGCATAGAATTCGTTCATCGCGTTAGAATTTGATTGCTAATCTTTCATTTCAGGCGCTTAGCTAGTCATCGCTCGTGCATACAAACTTTCATGACCTTGATGATGACAGGGATGATTTCCGGGATAAAAAGTAGCCTATGTCCTTTCCTGGGACTCAAACTATCTCCATATATACTATATATTATATAGTGCTCGCGGTACGCTAGGGCTACATATGGAAAATGCTGCAAATGGTGTTAAAAGTGTTAAAACTTCGAAGATATCTTGAATAATTTATTCACTTATACTGGAAGTTACAATCACTCGTACACGTTTATGGTCTAACTTAAACTAAAACACGTCTTCAAACTATACTCCACCACCACCACCACCACCACGTCTACACTTTAGCACGGTTAACCAAGGAGAGCCCAGAAAAACGTTCCCTCCTTTTTAAGACCACCCGCCATCTTTTCTTTTTAAGTCGTAATGACGGTGAAGTACCCTCAAACTTAGTTAAAAGTGCAACTTAAATTAAAATTAACTACACTAAACATGAAATCATTACACTCGACCATCCGACTGCGTGCTATCTCCGGAGCACGCAACAATCATTACACTCAATACCAGTTTTCAAACATTTTTTATTTATTTATTACATACTTCTATCAAAACATATACTCCTATTCCACTGGATATTATACCCCAACACCAATGCAATAGGTTCCATCTCATAGACACAGTTTAACAAAATAATTATATCGTACGTACCGATGCTAAGACAAAACAATGGCATTAACATCAACTATTAGTTTCAAAGTTTCGGCAACTGTTCTGTTCCTACTTGATCAATACAGTTCACTAAAACGCTGACAACATTTACAATTATATAAAATAACAAATCATTTACATATGTATACCAAGCTGATTTTACTACCCTTATACACCCACATACATTAATTGTCAACATAGTCCGAATATCCATAATATACCATAACAATCATAATATATATACATATATAACCTATTTGGAATCAGCATCATTGTCGGAATCAGATGTATTAGGCTCGGAACCAGACGATTCGTTAACTTGTAATTCCTGAACGTCAATCCAATCCTATCCAATCCGCAACCTATCTGAAGCTACAACGGTCTCTTTCTTCCTGGTACTGAACCCTAGTACATTGACAATTTTGTATCGATCATTTCCTAAACAACACGTTACTCTGGCTGCAGGCGCAGCGTGGGTAGACCCCCCACAAGGTGGACTGATGACCTGGTAAAGGTCGCGGGAGTCCGCTGAATGCGGGTGGCGCAAGACCGGTCATTGTGGCACTCTTTGGGGAAGGCCTATGTCCAGCAGTGGACGTCTTTCGGCTGATATGATGATGATGATGACGTTACTCTGTATGGGTCGACGAATTTAGATAAGAGCCTTTTGCTTTTCCAGTCATTGTAAAAATTATAAGCAGGAATTCTTTTTAAATCATAAATCTCCCATGCCTTCTTTGACTAAGCTTAAATTATTAGAAGCCCTTTTCCTAATTTCGTAGAAACGTTTATCGTCGGTACTCATAGAAAGTAATGTGGATGTGCCAGCATTATTGGAAGCAATAATGGCTGGCTGTTATCCTCGTCATTGGTCAAGTCGGCTATATTTACCTGAGATACGTTAGGAAGTGAACTGTCACTTACAATTGGAATAGACTGGCTATCAATGTTGTTTGGAGGCTCGTCATTGTCAATTGACAATTTGTTATCGATGGGGCAATTTAACCTGAACCCAAATAGTATTTCTGACGCACTTTTCTTTGTCGTAGCATTAACAGTATTGTTAATGCCCTACTGCACTCGACCCCGCTGCCCGTCCCAATCACGCTGATTACTATCAACATTTTGTGTGGACAAAGTGGTAAGAATAGTTTGGTTGTACCTCTGTGCTTGTCTATTCGCCCTGAGACAGACAACTGCATTGAGTACAATGTGTAAAGCCTTTGCTGACACAGATGTCCTGAAATGCAGCTGAAGTAAACGCAGTGCCACGGTCACATATACGTGGTATCATAAAATCGTTGAACAAACTGTCCAACATTCTAACTACGTTTTTTTTTTAAGGGTTCCCTCATCAGTCTCTCCTATTCTAACGTCACCTTTATCTAAAGGTTGTCGTTCGTTTTCGTCCTGGTCAGATTGGACGACTTCACTTCCGGTACCTGGTAGACTAGCTATTAACATGCCCGCCTTGAATTGAAGAGGTGCATTAGTTAAAGAAGTGACAAATATGCAATATACTGCTAAGGACAAATATGCAATAAACCCTGTAACAACCTTGGTGTAAGTGATACTCTTAGTTCGGACTTGCTCTGGTACCTCTCTCTGAATAAACATTACCAGTATACGCGACTCCTTCGAGTGCACTGCCACCAACCCTCCTTTATCTATAGTAACATTTTAGAGACGTAAAAGTTGAGGGTCTGGTCTCGATTCTGGGGATCGTTAATAGGAGTATGATAGAAAAACAGTCGCTCATTGTCCTTCAGTAAAGTCACCGACGTCAATTCTGTGAAATCCTGTCCTATTAACAATGAGACGTGCATCCTCCACTGTCAAAACATCCAGGTCAGTATCAATCTCATCAACCCTAATTTGAAGAGTGGCCTTGAATTTAGCGATAACGGTTGAATTGCCAAAGGTAGGTAGGTATTGTAGGTAATCGTTCGCCTGTGCTTTCAGTCAAACCTAATGCGACTGCATCCGAATACCGAATACTTCCGAAATCAATAAAGGCATTTAACATTGTGCCATTAAACGCACACATTATTATTAAAATTATCATTTACCGCATCGGCCGTGCTGTTGCAAAGAGGTATGTATAGCGTCGTTAAAGTTACTTTCGGATGCTCTCGGTTTCGTTATCTGGTTGTCTCCAGGATCACGTAACGGAACAACGTCATCGTCTATTATAACTTTAAGCAGGTGCTTACCCGTCTGAAAGAAAGGTTCCTTTCAGACGGGTGCGTGTTTTGGCCAAGGCTTTCACTACTTGTTTGCAAGTTCCTAGTGCAATTTTCAATATTATGCCCTACCCTACGGCACTTTTCGCATTTCTCAATCGGCTTACTACAATTTTGATAGATATGTCCGCGCCCATTGCAATTCATACGGACTGCATCAGTTCCCCGTTATACTCATAGCATTTCTACCAGAAAAATTACCGCGCAATTGACGTTTCTTTTAACCACCTACTGCTGATTGAACTCACGTCAGCGTCCTCAGACTGCGAGGGCTGTTGTGCTGCTAAATAGTTGAACAGATCCTCTGGTTCCTCACATTTAAGAGCCTGAGCCCCGTTTCTGACGGAACTGTCCGTGATCCCATAGATTACGCAATCAACCGCTTTACGACCGACAATCTTGCACCGACTTAACAACGATAACTTGTCGTAACAATAGTCTCTCAATGTTTCATCTGTACGAAATTTTCGGTTCAACATTTCGTCTAATACTTTACCATAGTTTACATCGTTTGGAAAAGCCTACTTTAATTTACTCTGCCAGACGTCCCACGACGAGCTAAGCGAGAACCAACTCTTAGCCAACTCCCGGAACTTCGGTTGACACTCCCGCTCTGCTTCTTTTGGTAGGTGTCCTTTCGCCCTCACTTGACGATGAAGTCTTTTCCGCCTCCGTCTCGATTGCTTCGGCCGCTTCGGAGTATAACTCTCGCCTTCTGTATCATCTGAAATTTGTAGCGCATTTTATGCTCTTTCTCTGAAGCATGTCTACCTAGTTTGACTACAGCGCTGTATTTTGAAACTTCTTTACTTGACTTTACTGGACTTTATTTGACTTTATTTTACTTTATTTGACTTTATTTTACTTTACTGGACTTTATTTGACTTTACTTGACTTTAATTGACTTTACTTTACATGACTTTACTTTACTTTTGACTTTACTTTACTTTACTTTACTTTATTTGACTTTACTTTACTATACTTTACTTTCCTTGCCTCTGCTTAACTCTGCTTGGCTCTGCTTCGCTCTGCTTGGCTTTGCTTGGCTTGACTTTACTTGATTACTAAACTTTACTAGACTTTACTAAAGCTATACTTGAGCTTTCCTAGAGCTTTACTAGATTTTACTAAAGCTATACTAGAGCTTTACTAGAGTTTTACTAGACTTTACTAGAGCTTTACTAGACTTTGCTAGACTCTGCTAGACTTTACTAGAGCTTTACTAGACTTTACTAGAGCTTTACTAGACTTTACTAGAGCTTTACTAGACTTTACTACTTTTTGTAATTTAAAGGAAAAATAAACGCATTTGTATTTACTAGACTTTACTAAAGCTTTACTAGACTTTACTGGACTTTACTAGAGCTTTACAAGACTTTACTAGAGCTTTACTAGACTTTACTAGAGCTTTACTAGACTTTACTAGAGCTTTACTAGACTTTACTAGAGCTTTACTAGACTTTACTAGAGCTTTACTAGACTTTACTAGAGCTTTACTAGACTTTACTAGAGCTTTACTTGACTTTACTAAAGCTATACTAGAGCTTTACTAGACTTTACTAGACTTTACTAGACTTTACTAGACTTTACTAGAGCTTTACTAGACTTTGCTAGACTTTGCTAGACTTTACTAGACTTTACTAGAGCTTTACTAGACTTTACTAGACTTTACTAGACTTTACTAGACTTTTCTAGACTTTACTAGAGCTTAACTAGAGCTTAACTAGAGCTTAACTAGAGCTTTACTAGACTTTACTAGACTTTACTAGAGCTTTACTACAGCTTTACTAGACTTTACTAGACTTTACTAGACTTTACTAGACTTTACTAGACTTTACTAGACTTTACTAGACTTTACTAGACTTTACTAGACTTTACTAGACTTTACCGGATTTTACTAGACTTTACCGGCTTTTACCGGCTTTTACTAGACTTTACCGGCTTTTACCGGACTTTACTAGACTTTACCGGCTTTTACCGGACTTTAATTTGACTTTACCGGACTTAAATTTGACTTTACTTCACTTTAACGGACTTTACCGGACTTGAATTTGTCTATACCAGACTTTACCGGACTTTAAGTTGATTTTACCGGGCTTTACCGAACTTTACCGGTCTTTACTGGACTTTACCGGACTTTACCGAACTTAAATTTGACTTTACTTCACTTTAACGGACTTTACCGGACTTAAATTTGTCTATACCAGACTCTACCGGACTTTAATTTGACTTTACCGGGCTTTACTGAACTTTACCGGACTTTACTGGACTTTACTGAACTTTACCGGACTTTACCTGATTTTACCGGACTTCACCGGACTTTACCGGACTTCACCGGACTTTACCGGACTTTACCGGACTTGACTTCAAGGTCCACTGACCCTATGCGCAGCACACCTACATGTCTACACATCCTATGTAAACAACACACCTACATGGCTGTCGGCACAGTCCATAAGCAGCACACCTACATGGCTGCAAACAGCACACCTTCATAGCTGTTAACTCAATCCATAAGCAGCACACTTACATGGCCGCGAACAGCACACCTACGTGGCTGTTAACTCACTCTATAAACAGCACACCTACATGGCCGGAAACAGCACACCTACGTGGCTGTTAACTCACTCTATAAGCAGCACACCTACAAGGCCGCAAACAGCACACCTACGTGGCTGTTAACTCACTTTATAAGCAGCACACCTTCATGGCCGCAAACAGCACACCTTCATGGCTGTTAACTCAATCCATAAGCAGCACACCTGCATGGCCGCAAACAGCACACCTACGTGGCTGTTAACTCACTCTATAAGCAGCACACCTACACGGCCGCAAACAGCACACCTACATGGCTGTTAACTCACTCTATAAGCAGCACACCTACATGGCCACAAACAGCACACCTACATGGCTGTTAACTCGAGTGAGTTATAGAGTTATAAGCAGCACACCTACATGGCCGCAAACAGCACACCTACATGGCTGTTAACTCACTCTATAAGCAGCACACCTACATGGCCGCAATCAGCTCACCTACATGGCTGTTAAATCACTTTATAAGCAGCACATCTACATGGCTGCATGACAGAAAAAGAAAGAAAAGAAACATCTATTCGTGACAACACCAAACACTTATTACAAAACCGGCTTTTGCCACGAAATGGTCACAACTCAGTGCTGTAAACAGCACACCTACATGACTGTCTACTCACTCTCTAAGCAGCATACCTACATGGCTGCACTTATGTAAGCAGCGCACCTACAGCAGCTGTCTACTAACTCTATAAGCGGCACACCTACATGGCCGCGTACTTCGTTATTTGTTTTAGCGTTCCGTAATTAAATAGGTCAACGCTTCGAATATTAACAATTCCATTGTCATGCACTAAGTGCCAGTTGCACCAACGTACGAACACAGACCGGTCATCGTCAAATATGGCGCCGGCAGCTGTCATCCCATAGAAACTTGTCAAACTTTCCATACAATCAGATTTGACGAACACCGCTTACGATTACAGACGGTTTGGTGCAACCCAGCCTTAGTATTAGATTCAGTTAGGGTTTTCTTAATTGGCCACGATTGACATGTACGAGTATGTACTCTTTCGGAACGATTCTACCAATCAACGTTATAACGTAATTAATTGGAAACTGTTTTCAATAATGTAACATCATTTCACACTTGTGGGTGCAGTTCTGAATAATTATTACGAAAGTATTTATAAGACATTTAAAATTACTTAACTGCGTCCCATGGCGCGCAGGCACACGTTCACTTCTGATATGTTAAAACTTCGAAGATATCTTGAATAATTTATTCACTTATACTGGAAGTTACAATCACTCGTACACGTTTATGGTCTAACTTAAACTAAAACACGTCTTCAAACTATACTCAACCACGTCTACACTTTAGCACGGTTAACCAAGGAGAGCCCAGAAAAACGTTCCCTCCTTTTTAAGACCACCCGCCATCTTTTCTTTTTAAGTCGTAATGACGGTGAAGTACCCTCAAACTTAGTTAAAAGTGCAACTTAAATTAAAATTAACTACACTAAACATGAAATCATTACAAAAGCATGAAAATTTGATCCATTAGCCATTATGATTCAATTTGACCCGTTGGACGAAAAAAAAACGAAACGAGTTATGACGACATCTTTTTTGTATGGAATTTAAAAAAAAATGTTCTCAAACCTGTCGTGTGTGGTATCAAACGAAAGGGCTTTCTGTGCCCGTTCTAAAAATATATCACATCATTACATTTAAGTCACTTGTCTTAAATTAAGATTAAAATAATTTTCAAAACATCAAGATTTTCAAAACAACAAGTTTGGGTTCCTCCAGGTGCGATACCGTTGATTATTTTTTTGTAAAATATACCTAATATGGTGCCTAATATCCTCGTATCTTACCTCAAGAAAGCAATTTTGAAAATATTTTCAATAAGTATTTTTTTATAATTTTTCATTATTACAAAGTTTGCTTAGCAACATTAACGAAGGAAAAGTGGCGGAAATAATTCGTGAATAAGCGAATTTTGGCAGGGTTGTAGGTACAGTTCACCTAAATAGCATACTAAAAGGACTGGCCAATAATGGGGGTAGAACTAAAAAAAAAACTAAAAAAGGGACCTTTAGTTCTACCCCCATTGACCAGTACTTTTAGTTTTCAGGTTGTACTATTAATCGAACTGGGGAACACCCGGCATTCGTTTATCATATCAATTAATATTTTTTCCGCAATGTTGAGACTATCTTATCATTTTATGCTATCAGTTTATGATAAGTGCAACTAACAGTTGATTACAGAACTATAGAGATTAATTACAGACACAAACAATAAGTAAGAAATGAGGTTACCTATCGACTTTGCCAAGTACCTACCTCAAACGGCGGCAAAGAACTTTTTTATACAACAATGGTGGCAAATAAGCGTACGGTTCACCTGATAGTAAGCAGACACCGCAGCCTATAGACGCCCGCAACTTTAAAGGTGTCACGAGCGCGTTGCCGACTGTTTTTAAAATTTGGGGATTGTAGTGCTCCTAGTTTAAAATAACAGACACGGATCAAAAAAAGAACTACTATCCCTTTATCTCAAGCGTTTGCAAAATCTTTATCCAGGACCTATCCTAAGTCCACCTTAATTATCGTTCCAATTTAGGCCATAAGCCTCTAACAATAAGACGTATAATCGCTTGCAATATACTAAAATCACATGGCAGCTCATATTATCAAAAGCGATGGTTATTTGTAAACCTTGCTGCGATGAGATAAGGCTTAGGTCTTAAGTGTTTTAGCTTGTACAGAATACTGTACCACAGACATACATCAAAATAGAACACGCAAACGCTGCGTGGTCGTGTCGGAGGCTACCCGTGGATTTTCCCCGCTCCTCCTATCCGCGTACTCCTATCGCTTTATTGGGCCCGGCCTATAATGCCACAGTCAGGTTCAAAAGCTGCTCATAATGACGATCGTTCAGGAATGGAATGCTTTTTAAAGCTAAAATTAAAATAAATAAATAAATAAATTGTGGACAATCTTACACAAACCAACCTAGTCGCAAACTAAGCAAAGCTTGTAGGTACTATAGGTACTAGGTAACGCTATACAAACTTATAGCGATAAATAGATACTTAAATACATCGAAAACATCAAAGTCCAATCCAGAAATAAATGACCTGACCGGGATTCGTACCCGGGACCTGCCCCCTATACCACAAAACATTACAAGTCTACAATTTGACAAAATTGTACAAATTTCCATAGAAAAGTTGACAAATCTGTCGAATTGTACGCTTGTAAAGTTTTGTGGTACAGGCCCCTGCAGTCCTTATGGTTGAAATTATTTTTTGTTGAACGTATTTCTATTAAAATGTTATTGGATTTTGAACCTTATTGTTTGAACGGTAAATTAGCTTTTTTGTGCAATTCGTTCAACTGAAATGATTTCAAGTTTACCAACATACCAACTAGGCTCACGTGGTCTTAAAACGAATAAAGTCCAAAACTGCAAACTTATCTATGGGTGCACATGCGGTATCTATGCGGTAGATATATACGTCTGTGGCGGGGATCTCCAACAATAGCGATAGATAGCGGCGGAACAAAGGGCCGAATGGGCGATACCATCGCATTGTCGAGTGCTCGTAATGGAGCCCTAGTGCGTAAATCATTGGCCCTTGCCCAGGGAATGCCGGGCGGGACATTCTTTAAGTATTTATGAGCCTAATGAACGATCGCGATATGATATGGTGACCACGTCTTGATGGTATCGTAATTTTCTATGACCACACTTCAACAGATTTTTGAAGTGAAAACTTCTTTAGCGGCGCTCGCTGAGCACTTTTTGTGATGGGGAAAAATGTTTAATTTATTATTAATCATTTATTCACAGACAACAGGGGTCCATTTGTGTTAGTAAGCTTTTAATTTATATTAGTAGATTTCAAATTAAATTATACAATTAAATAAGAAAATTAAAACAACAACTATCAATACATAACATCACAATTTAAACTCGCGACAGATTCGTAAGGAGGTCTCAATTTAGTGGACGGAAGTACGCCTAGGACGCTCTCCGACCAGTTGACCCCTACTAATATCGTAAGCGTAATGACGGACATGTGACCTGTTTTATAAGTATGTAGTAACAAATGATTTTATCCTCCTCTCTTTCTACCGCGCGGCGAAAATGTGTGCCTGCGTTGCGCCTGCTGTTTCGTTTAGGCGGCGCAGGGCGCTTGCGCGAATGTGCGTGTGTGTTTGGTTTTCACTTCTGCCGGCACTCCCAGAGTGCAACCCGTTGTTTTGTTTTTTACCTAAAGTCGAGTTTCATGTGTAAACTTATTTTTAACTTTATTGGTAAAGGCAGAAGGTCAGAAATTTTTGAACATATGTGAACGCACATCATATGTATTAATAAATTCGACTGTACGTACATCAACGAACTGTGACTTACAGTACCTATGACACCCCTGGAGTTACAAGCGTCCATAGGCTGCGGTGTCCAGTTACCAACAGACAGGCCGTGCGCTTGTTTGCCACCGACGTAGTATAAAAAAATGTATCTTATTCACAGCAACACGCAATTTGTTGTTGAAACTCACACAAGTTATCAATGATTGCTTCGATTCGATAAGAGCCCTTATCGGTTAAAAACAGTCTCATTTAGGCGACTTCCTGACTTGGCGGGGCGGGATCGATATGTGACATTTTCTTCTTTGACGTAAACTTACTGACGTCGCAAAGATTCTCACTTTACATAATACTGTCAGTATTACGTTTGCGCAGTAAGTAGGTAGTAAATATCATGCGCAGAAGCGGAGCAGTAGCGCCTTCGCAACGTCCCGCTACCGCGCATCCCGCGCCAGTTAGGAAGCACTCATTTAAATGTAGGGGCGCAGTAAAAAATGTTTTCGCGTCGACTGACAGCTGACACTGACATTTGACACTTTTCTCATATCGTACTGCCTCCGCACCGACAAATCAGGAAGTCGCCTAACACAACAGCGTCTGTGTCTTGTCTACTCGTATTAACTGAGTGACACTCAATATACCTACCATATAGTCATTTTCAATACTGTTATCACAATTTGAGTTCTAGTTCGAGTGACTTGTAGCGAGGGTTAATCAAAGACTTACAATGTATATGTATATATCGCCCCGACGAGGTTCTAGTGGGTATACCTTCCCCCTACGGAAGGGCTAGTCCCACAGGCCTACCCCAGGCCCGGAGGGATGCGTAAACGCATTGTTTCCTCTACATAAAAAAGCGGTCGTGGCGTTACTAACCAATGAGCACATTTATTGGTTCGCTTCGATTGTAAATCACCAGTATGATAAGGCCCTTAAGAAGTGATAAACAACAATTTGCTGGAAAATGTCGTCAAGTGAAAGTATGCAAAGTGTCGGAGGTTTAATTGCTTCGTTTAAAGGTTAATTTGATCGCTTATCCGTGTGATTGATGGCTGTTGCATAATATCGTCCTTTACAGTATAGTCAGCTGCAAAAATATAAACACGATTAGTCCTTTCAGAAATATCTTATCTTAACTCTACGGTTAACTATATTTTTGAACGCACTTGTTGTGTTTATCTTATTGTGAAACTCAGTGTATGTACTAAAATAGTTGCCTAAAACTTATAGTTTTTTTGTTTTAGGTTTTTAATTCTAGTTTTAGTCCAGCCACTGATAAACTGACTGATAAATTATTTCTTCCTAATAGAAGATTTAGAGAATGTTTTTTAGACATGGCTTGACTCTTCTTATCTGACAGGCTGGGCTGACTGATGGATTTTATCAGCGACATGTAACGCTATCGTTGACTTCGCCATTTTTACAACTAATAATTTTGTTTACCGTGTCCTTTGATGGAACTGCGGGACAGGATCTGTGTAGTGCGTTCCCGCCAGCAGAAGATATTTTAATGCTACGCCTGTACAAAATCGAATAGCAAATATGCTGTTAGACTTCTCGCAGGCGCATCGCACTATAGTAATTTTTTATCTCACGAGCGCGGTTTGGGCATGGTTGTAGTTGTGACATATACGAACACATAGACAACGTGAACTCATAGCTCCTACGCTGACGCACACATAGACAATGTGCATGTATAGCTCAACACACAACCATGGCTCACCCGCGCTGGTGAGATAAAAGTAATCTACCAAATTGACCTTTTGGGGTAAAACTAACAATAACATTGTTTTGTTATGTGTCAAAAATACAGTGTACAAATGGCGGACTTACTACTCCTACCAGTTAACCACAGGGCCAAATAGAGACACATAAAGTTTGAAACTACTGACAACCAACATCTGCCTGATATGTCCAATGTCCAGTCATACAAGTCATAGTCATTTAATATGTACGTTCCCAAACTGACATAAATATTTTTTTCATCTTTATATTGTCATTATCTAAGTAATCATGTTCGCATATTTTGTCAATATATTATTTCCGATGTTTATTGTCCCAGTCACTTTGTTCACAAAAATAGCACAATTATCTCAATTCATGTTTTCACTCCATCTCATTATCTCCTTCTGTTTTCTTACGTTAGACTTGTATTTGTACTTGCCAAAATATATCAAGATAACGTTGTTTTGACGCAATGTCATTGCGGAAAACTCAGAAGTTTATCTTGTCAGAATAAATCTGAAAAATGATGTTCGTTTTCGGTAATTCGACGACCTCTTTAGCTTGGTAGTGACCCTGCCTACGAAGCTGGAGGTCCCGGGTTCGAATTTCGGCCGGGGCATTTATTTGTGTGATGAGCATGAATTCTTGGGTCTTGGATGTTTTCTATGTATTTAAGTATTTATTTATCTATATAAGTATATGTATATCGTCGCTTAGTACCCATAGTACAAGCTTTGCTTAAATAAAAGAAGTGAAATCTTAACTGGGAACTTAGTTATTTCTAAGCTCGTTAGGTCACAGTTCTTGTTATGCATAACCTGTCGTCTACCAGTCCCTGGGATCTCAGGGCACATAACAAAAAAAAATCCCATAGTTTACTTTTTTCGCCGGGAGAGGGCGAACTTGAAACTTCACCCGAATGTGGTTGTCATTGTCACTTTTCACCGCCGGGCTCATGAAAATCTACATACTTAATTGTCATGTTGTTTGTATTTGTAATAGCTAATAAATAACCTTGCAAGTTTTCTACACGTGACCCCTTTTTTTTTGTCGCAGAGGAAATACGTTTACGTATCCCCCCGGGCCGGGGAGACCCGTAGTGGGGGGTATGATGGGACTCCCCCTTCCACAGAGGAAGAGAATACCCACCAAAACCTCTGCGGCGTTAATCCTCTTTGCCGTGTAGGGGGAACCTACACGTGACCCCTGGATGGTGCTAAAAGTGCAACATACTGGCAACCGCACTTGTCTTTTCGAAGATCTCACGGTTCGATAAATAAATAAATCTAATTTAGTAATGACTAGTTATTATAGGCACAAAAAAAACTAAGGACCTAAAGCTTAAGGTGTTAAGCTAAAATATATCAAAACGAAGTGATGTGATTTTTTAATTAACGATTCAATAAGTATATTCTTCTTTTAACATTTGTTAATTTATGTAAAACAAATAAAAATAACATATTTGAAATAAAAATTTATTATCAATATAAAACATTACGTCAAATTTAACTAAGATTATTTATTTGTACATTACATTACACTGTTTCATTCTCTTAAATATAATTTATTTACACATTTTACCACTCCGGTAATACTACCATCCAGTTAGCTGACCATCCGTGACCCTTGTTGGGACGACATAAGTTTTAATAATGGTCAGTCAATTTCGTCATCGATAGTACCATTTGACATTTCGTCTGAGTACAGTCGGCCGAGAAAGTGGTACCGTATATCACTTTTCAACCTAACTGTACAAATAGTACAGTAGGAAAGTGTTACAACAATTTCTTGGTCGGCTATACGCATTGCGTAAACCATTAGGGTATATGGTCGAGTATTAACAATAAATATTAAAACCGAGCGTACCTATTAATTTCAAATACTGTAGGTACATACCTAATTCTTTCAAATGTTAAAATTAATTCACAACAATTTTTGAAATTAAATATCTTGTACAGTCAAGGGCAGGCCACATTTGTCGTATGAAAGAAGATAAATGGACAAAAAATAAAATAAATGATAGAATGGATCCCAAGACGGTGATCGCGAGGACGTCAAAAGATAAGATGGGCGGATCCTTTCAAACAAAAGATTGGACAGCACTGGATGAGCCAAGCCAGAGACAGAAAGTTCTGGAAAGAGATGGGGGAGGCCTACGCCAAAGAGGCGACTCCTATAAATTTAGAATTAGTTTAGTTTTTGTATTTAATGTGAAACTTACTTTGTCATATCATAGTAGAAATAAACGCCTTTTTTTATTTTTTTTATACAGTCAAGGGCACCAATATGTATATATTTTTTCACCTTATTCCATTAAAATAAGGTCCAAAAATGTATACTACATATTGATACCCTTGACTGTACAGTACACCTAGTAAGATTTTGGTAAAACTCTGCACTAAATCTAAAATTTATCGTCTGATGGTTTACTATCTGACACCAACGCCATTCACATCTCTGGCAAATACCCAATACGGTCAACCAATTTATTTTCTGGACTATTTCATATGTACCTTGTCATAGTGAAAATCTATGTAGGTATATGAAAACCGTTCCAGATCTCAAATTAACGTGCGACTATCTATGCAATTTACTAAGCGATTCGTCCTCACCTGTCACCTCTCACCTCACCCATTTTTGTATGGAAACAGTCAAATCTCATGCATCAAACGGGTGAGGTGAAAGGTGACAGGTGAGAACGAGTCAGTTTGTGAATAACAGCCAAGGTACGAAGTACCTAGAAATCAAACTGGTTGACCGTACGTCGTACATTAGTCTGGCGCAGAATTTCTCATTAAGAACCCTGGCATGATGTCTCTGTCGGTGCTCCTGAGGACCACGGTGACCACGAGCCCCACCACCGCTCCCAGCAGCACCCCCACGGCCAGGGCGAGGACCCGCTGCGTGTACGGCCACCGTGCGCACACGCAGTACTGCTCGCGGATCACACTGGAACCAGGAAAAAGTATGGTTCAGCTGTGGGCATAAAAACTATAATCGAACGAAAGATATGGGAAGTCAGACAGAGCAAAACTGAGACTTTTTCTTTATACTACGACGGTGGTAACAAGCGTACGGTTCACATGACGCAAAACGGACACCGCAGATGTCACGTGCGCCTCCGACCCTTTATAATATTTGAGGATTCACTATGTTGACAGCAGAAAGGACAAATTTAGGTCCCTCGCTCTCAACACAGTGCATCCTCGGGAGCTCTGGCCACCTTGCTCACCTCCAGAATGACAACACCACATTTATGTATAGTCAATAATATTATTATGGTTGTGGTCTTCTGCAGGGCGGAGGTACTTCCCCCAGTTGGGCTGCTCCTAATTCGAGTAAGATAACATTTTGCTGTGCCTTCCTCTTTGTTCCGAAGTATGGTTCAGCTGTGGACATGAAAACCGTAAACGAAGGAAAGATGAGGAAGCTAGGCAGAGGCAGACCGAGACGTGCGTTTATAGATTAAGCCAAAGAGAAGGTCAATGTAATGTCGTATCAGGTGCCCAAAGTGTTGGCAAAGAACCGAACGGAATGGCGGTTACTCTACCGACAAGAGCTAGGCTCTTAAATATATGATGATGAGCTGTTGGTTGGTCCTGTTAGGGTGAGGGTCCAACAGAGAGGTCAAGCTTGTGAGACCGGGTCTTAAATACATGATAACCATTTGTCTGGTGGATCACCCTTATTATAAAAGACGGGCTACATTAATGATATGATTGGTATTTGTGTCAAAATTTACAGACGTCCTCACTTTAAAAGTAAAAAAGGTATTTTTTTAATGTATTTTACTACTACTTGTATCTCTGTTTTTTTACATACCTATCTATAAAGTCTAGTACATGTTCTATGCAAGAATTGGCCAGAAACAAATGAACGCGCCATATATTATTTTACGCTTGTTTTTGTCTATTTGTACTTGTAACATGTTTATTGTTTAGTGTTAAAAATATCAACCGATTTAGTTTGTAGTTTGCAACACCTATCATAAGATCGCAATTTACCTATAACATAGATTATTCTTATCTTATCCAATAAGCCTTTATGTTGATGTTATACATTGTTCTAAATCCTTAGCAAATGTTTCCAGAAAATACAATTAACACACAATAAAATATAAATCTACGTGTAATTTAACATTAGGATTATGAACAGAATAAAGCATTTTATGATGTAATTTTAGTGTACAATTAAAAAGTTTAATGCATGCGATTATACAATGTTATACAAGCAATATTCAACGTTAATTCGGATGCCAATAGAATATTCAGATGCAGCAAATGGTGATTTTATACATAATTTCTTATAGTTAAATGTATGGCGTACCTCAAGGAGGGATGATTTACCTAAACTCTTCTAGGTCAGTTGACATAGCGTTTCAATTGTTAAAATAATAAAAGTAAATAGTGCGTGCTGCTCGTTTTATTATTTTATTACAATGCGAATCATTGTGACATTGTTTTGTTTGCGCAGTTGATAAGAATGTTATCAATTTGTCGCCTGCACTTTTACTTTACATATAAATAATTTCATTGAGACATATCAAGGCACTATGAATTAGAATTCAATACAAGCATTTATAAATATGGACATGATATTACACTCACATAAGCTTTTGTTAGGCCTCGTTAATAATCCGTATTGTTATTACTCATACTTTAGTTTTTATTTTTCCTATTATTTTTTCAGATGCTCATTTCCTTTACACACTTCGGTTATTGTGAACACGTGTCTTTCAATATTCTACACTAAGTAGTAAAACATGGTGGAATTATATAAATCTCGTAAATCGCGCGTAACATGGAAGTTTGCGAAAATTCCATAAATAGATTGCGCCATCAAGGCATACCACCGTAATAGCTATGAGTAGGTGTATCTAATCTAATATAGGTACAACCGGCTTATAGGTTATAACTATCGACATCTGATGCAACAATCTGATTGAAGGAAAATATAGCTGATACACATGACAAATATGGTTGGAATAGTAAGAGAATATTTAAATGTAAAATTGGCAGCGAAACCGCGAGTACCTGCATTACAATTTTTTATGTAATGTTTGGTCATATAATATTGAAGGTGGCATAAAGTTATGTTCGCAGCAGTTGTAAAGATAATGAGTTCCGAACGAAATTAATACACAATTGTAATGGGGTAAAAACGTTATGAACCGATTTATATCATTCACGTTTCAACTATGGAATGTACTTCCACTCGGGACTCGGGACTCGGGTGAGAGAGCCCGCGAATCAAATTGACATGTGATTGGAATCAGAAGCGACGGACGGACAATAGTTAATAGACTCCAATATCATATAAGGGAGGGGAAGCCCCGATTCTATAAACTAAATAGTAGCGATTATGTACACCCGTTTAAGAGAGTGGTATATTTTTTAGGTCTCCCGATTTTACCGCAAGGTGCAGCGGCTTATATCGGATTTGAGTGAACAGGCGCTTAATACATGACCCAGTCTCAATATCAATGCAGCAAGTGCAAACTACGTAATGACGTCACGAACTGAGGAGTACAGACATTTTGATCACGTAGTCCTAATCCTTATCGTGTCGGTGACTAATCTTGTACACGTATTGAGGTTCTATAATTACGTCAGATTTTTTTCAGTTTCAGACAAACAGGGCAATCGTGCACTCCAATCCACCGAATTCGGATTCTTATGTCAGATACGAAAGATATGTCAGATCTATACGTATCAATCCACCCATTTTTGACTGTTAAGGGCGCACATATCTTCCAAAGTGTTCCAAAGCCTCAACACATCATAAATTTTTAGTTTTAAAAAATCAATCACTCAACCTAACAAGAAATAACAAAAAATATACTTTATTTTGAATGTCCATGAAAAGTGCATGTACGATGCCAATCTGCCCCAAGGATATTAGGATTCAAAAGTAAACTCAGAATGACAAGTAGCTATGACGCCCTTAGCCGGTCCTATCCATCTATGTTACGTAAGGTTTGTCCCTTATCAGCTGATACTTAGTTGATGAAATATCTCACAACGCAAACAGCTTCCAACAGAAAAGGCTGTATGATACACTGCTCGAATAGAATTGCATGTTTTAGTGACGACAATAATTAATTAGTAACGAAATGCATTGTGATATTTGTGATTAATCAGATTATTTGTATTGAATGCATAAGAATTATGATAGTGTTTTGGATGCAAATTAATGCCATGTTAGTGTAAATGACCTATTTTTTATTGTAAAGCAAATTATGTTGTACAATATAACCCTAAACTTGTAAGACGTCGAAGATCTATACATATAGGTATACACATGCAGTTTTCCTCCATTTTGCAATGTAATAGCGAAAATCTTTAACCTCGACTATAATATATACCTTCTTTTATTTTATTTTATTACTTATATATAATGTACACACTTTGCGCGCGTTCTTTTTCGTACGATGCGGTCCAGAAACTATTAGTAATATTGAATTTATCAATGACAGTGTAGTGGTTGAAGTGAAGAAATCAATGGAAATGTAATGTCAGGATTATTGATGCCATTATTACTGACACTATTTGAACCTGATGATAGTGATCATATAGATAAACTTAATAAACCTCAAATTACCTGGTCGGCGGCGCACTCAGTCGCCTTTCGTTATTCACATCATCCACACTCCCAACGTAAGCCGAATTCACAAACACAAAATCACTCTTCAATTGATTATCCGCTCCGTACCCCGACTTCTGCGTATTATAGCAATCTGGCTGGCTCATGGTTGAAATTTTATGTTTAGTTATTTGTAACGGCCCTTGCGAATGCCTCCGTTTGTGTTCCACTTTAACTTCTGTGAGGCTTCCAGAAGCCATATTTTTAGACATAGTTCACATGCGTTGCGCGACAAGTCTCGCACTACACTGCGATAAGCGAGCCCAATCAGCCGCGAATTTGATAAGAAGTGTTTGTCTTTTATTACCTGGTTCGCATGTGGAACTAATCTATCGATCAATCTGGACCGACGTATCGTATAACTATATGGTATTTGATTATCAATTTGTTGCTTGAAGTTCTGATACGTTAGGTAGAAGGGAGCATGACACATTAGTATAAAATTGGTATTAGGTATGTCAAGTGAAATCGACCACCCGTAATCCACCTCAATACAGTGTGTGTGCACGTCATCTTTATTCTTTGTTTAATTGCAGATTTAAATAAATCCGTATTCAGCCAGACAGGTATATATAAGCACCTGATTTGAACGTCAAAATTCTATTGACAAATCTTGAAATACCTGTATCCTCTACATTACCTATTCATGTTTGATCGACAAGTAAGTACGGATGTTGATGAGACTTATAGTAGATACACCTAAAACCAGTTTATAGCAGGAATTAAGATACTTATAGCATACAATACAATACAAATACTCTTTATTGCACACCTCAATTAAAGGACACAATACACTTTACTACTACTTAGGTACTTACATTCCTTTACTTTTTTTTATATACTTTTTATCTCGAAAAATCATCCCTTGAAGAGATAAAATAGTAAATGGAAGTTAACGCGGACGTTTTCGCGGGAAAAACGAGGCAAAACTAGTGAAAGTGGTAGTGACCCTGCCTTCGAAGCTGGAGGTCCCGGATTCGAATCCGGGTCAGGGCATTTATTTGTGTGATAAGCACGATTGTTTCTGAGTCTCGGATGTTTTCTATGTATTTCATTATCTATGTATTTATATAATTATGTATATCGGCGCTTGGTACCCATACCACAAACTTTGCTTAGTTAGGGGCTAGGATCATTTTTGTAAGATTGTCCACAAATAATTTTAAGTATTTATTTATTTAACCATTTAACCGCCATTTTAGTTTAGGTTACTATACATATTATGTAACTTCGTTGTTTATTCAGAAATAAATCTTAAAAAAATGACATCTTAGTTTATGATGATGACAGTTTTGAAAATTCCGTGATACGTTTTTGACTTTCGTTAGTATTAATTAATTAACAACAAATTGTTTACACTGAATCTAAAACATGATTGTACCTACTAAGATAATGTTATTTCAATGTGTTATGCAGAATTTTAATGTCACATGGAATATTTAACAATATTATAAATAAAGAGTATGAGTATGAGTATAGAAGAGGCACACCAAGTGGGTAGATTCAGGCTGATAAGATAGAAAACATCCAGGCTATATTGCCAATGGCGTCTGACACGGTTTCACCTTCGCAACTTTGTTGCTACTTTGTAAAGGGCATTTCGCGCATAGTCTGGATATTATGGAGCACAGGCGCCTTCGGGACTTGTTGAGCATGCCAGGTTACGCGCATGCGCGCGCCGGCTCATTAGCTGCGCCTTACAAGGAGATGCCATCGGACCGCTCCGGGCTTAAGGGGAAGACCGCAAGTCTTATCAGACGTTGTACCTATTTAAATTTCGTGAGACAAGTTTGATATTAAAATGTTGGAACTTAATTGTATTATACAACAGTGGCAAACAAGCTTACTGCCGAACCCACAGTCAAACTGTTATCACTGTTTTGTGGGGCGATGTTCTATAAAGGATGTCTTTTATTGTTCCTTTACCGTCATAGGAATGGCGTCACACTTCCGTTTTATATACATTATGGCAATTTTCTTCAAATCTAGCGGAGAAAATTTTTAAAAACTATTTTATTACGTCCAGGTAGCATATTTACCGAAATACTAGAGAACTATTCACGATATATTGCTGTCATTCACGCGCCCGTCTGTCTGTCACACAGATTTTGCAGCGACACAGGAGCTACAGTCTTGAATTTTACTTCGATTCAAACAAACTTCGCCTTAACACAACGCCATGTTCGTTCACTATTTTGATTGGCTACTGAATCGATTATTCAAATACCTTGTTTGTCCCCATCGGTCCCCATTGTCTCAGCTTCCTTACTCAATGCCAAAACGTCATAACTGTTTATAAAGTACGTACACATCTGCACTCTTTTAGAATGACATCACAAGGGGCTACAGTTGCGCGGAAATCGACCATATTAATCGCGTTTTAAGGGTGTCTTGTTTAGGTGGTACGGTCATCATTGGAAGGGGAATGTGTAGGTATCAAAAATATGTATTCTTATACACATGAAAAACGCAGTTTTAACATTTAACTTTACCCAGAAAATAAGAAGAAGTGCGAGGATCATGAGCTCTTATCCCTAAACAGCAAATGCCCCCCAGAAATATTTTGGATAGCATTGTATATCAACGTTCCAGTGGTCGACACCTTGGTGCCCAATAGATAACACCTATTAGGTAACCTCTGTCATCATGAGTATCATGACATAAGATTGGAAGTGCCATTTATTGGCTCTTTATCGAGCACAAGGGCACTTACCTTAATAACGAACTATTTTGGCGAAGTATTCCAAAAAACCCTAGAATATTAGGGTACGCGTCGCGCGTTTTTTCATATTTTCTTGTGAGACTTGCACATTGTAAATAGGTACCTATTTTTTTTCTTCTACCTGCGTTTTTTTTGTTTCTTTTTTTTTGTTTTATACTTATATTTATTTATCTCAATTAAGTATTATCATTGTTATACCTAAGCATAATTTTCTTTCGGCGTTTCTTTTGGGAGGCAGTGGGCCTTTTAGAAACGCTAGTATATAGATTTTGACTTGTAAAAGTGCTATTGCAGCCTACTTACAGAATAAAGTTCATTTTATTAATTTTACAGAATTTCCATGCATATTAAATCCCAAGCAATTTAATTATTTTGAGTGTCTTTTATATTAACTCGATATTTTAATAACGTAAGTACCTATTTGCCTACGGTACTCCCTTGTTACCCATTCGTCGCATAAAGGCTTACAACGGGAACGCGTCAAATGAGATCGTAGATTTGCAATTAGCCTCTACGTGTCGGACTTTATATGCATCTGATTGGAGCCGCGACATGGGCAGTCGCCGGTATGACTACTGACTGACTACTAGGTACTGTTTAGTTGTTGTTTTTTATGAACTGACTAGCTTCTGCCCGCGCCGCGTCTTCGCCCGCATAAACTTACATACCCTATTTCATTCCTTCGAGGGCTGATATTCCGGATAAAAAGTATTCTACATATATGTTAATCCAGGCTTTAAATACGTGGCATATCGGCCAAGTTAGCCTTCAGCTGTTTTTAGTGATGAGTAACAACCATCTAAACTTTCGCATTTATAATATTTAAATGAGTAAGATTACTACTGTTATTGTATATGTATAATAGTAAGTGAATAGTTTTATGTTGTTCGTCAACCCTCAAATATTATTGTTGATACTAGTTCTATGACTAGTTAAATTAAAATCATTTAAAAAAAATAATGCTAAAAGTGAATTTACTACTAATAAATTCGCAATAGGGTATTAAACTAAGGTAAAAATAAATTATTTTTTACTTGACTAATAAAAGATCTAACGAAAATACTCGAAAAATTGAAAAATTTTATAAGCATAAAGATTTAAAAAAACCGGTCAAGTGCGAGTCCGACTCGCGCACCGAGGGTTCCGTACACAGTTCTTGTATATGTAGTTGTGTACCCGTCCCGACCCCATTAATTCAGGAACAATCTTAAAAAAACATGACAGCACCATCTATCGGCGCATTGTGTTACTAATTTGCGCGACTGAATAACTTAGTACGTATGTTGGTTTTTCAAGGATAATTCTTTATCACATCAACCGATTTCAAAAATTGATTTTTTATTTGAAAGAAGGTATTTTCAACGTAATTTTGTAAATTTAAATATAAAACAAAAATATATACAAAGGTGATTAAATTACAAACTTAGTATAGAAGAGTTTTTTGATGATTAAAAAAAAGAAAAACTAGATAGAGCTATGGCTATAATTTTCCTGTAAAATATACATGCATAATAATGTTGTATAATAATTTCAAATTTTTTTCTTCGTAAACTTCGCAGATAAGGGGGGGGGAATGGTATTTTTTTTTACATTTTCCCTCGTAAATCGAAATTTCCCCAACGAAAAAAAAAACTAAAAATTGTTTCAGAATGTACAAGTCAAGCCCTTTCATATGATACCCCACTTGACATAGTTGCCAGACTTTAAAATTTTGAACCCCCTTTTATCTGTCATTATTCACAGAAAATAAAATAAAATAATTTAAAAAACCATCTTCTATGTATCTGGGTTACCCTTGTTTATAACTATTCCAAATTTCAAATCTATAGGATAAGTAGTTCCTGAGATATTTAGCGATGTGACAGACAGACAGACAGACAGACAGACAGACAGACAAAGTGAAACCAATAGGGTTCCTTTTTTACCTTTTTGGTACGGAACCCTAAAAGGACGCTGATTTGAACAAACCTACTGACACTGTCTTAGTGACGTCACTAAGACAGTATTTCCCTACAAACTTCATATTAACAAAATCGTTTTTGACATTTAATAAAAAGATGCTGATTTGACTATGCGTTTAATACCGTATTGTTATTATATGTTATTTAATCATGCAAGTAAATTCAAATAATAATGTTAAAATAGTATTACAATAAAACCGATGTCGTAAACTTTTATAGGTGCTTCAATCTGATAAAGTACATATATAACGGATTATATGTAAGTAACTGATGTATTGTACAGTTAATTACTTTGTATTTAAATTGTTATTGTGAAATAAAGATCATTTGAAAACAAAAACTACTGTTATTGTATTTAAGTACCTACTTGTGGAGAAATTTGTGGTTTTAAAGCAATTAATTAGTACATATTGCGTTCGTTTCCTATTGTTTGAATTAGTTACTTAACTCATCCAAACAATTGACAGTTAAATATTTTAAGATACCATCCTAGGTAATTTGTTCTTTCCTAAGTCAACTTAAGGCGCAGGGTAGGGCAAAGGCCTTCCCCATACAAACTTTGTGCACGTTTCATTCGTCGGTTTTGGCACTAACAAATATAATAATTTTTTTTGTTGTAAATATTAGATATGCGATGATCGTTATGTGAAAATTTTCAAATATTTAAAAAAAATTAAAAATTAAAAAAATTAAAAAATATTTAATAAAAAAAAAATTACATCACGAAATAGCTATCAGTAAAATAAGCATACTGACCAAAAATCATAACTTTAATGCAAACACAAACGAAGTAAATCCTGCACAAAGTTTGTATGGAGAGAGCTCGCCCTACCCCTCCTCTTAAAAATAAACTTTGCGTACCTATGAGCGGCGTGTTATCTCGCTTATGTCTTTTTTTGTCTCTTAATTTATTTTGTTGATTATTTACCTAGTTAATAGAATGAAATTATTTAGTTAATATCTAGATAATTATCTAGTCTCTCAAAGCCAAAGCATATTTATGTATAATTAAACGGCGACTAGATAGACACGCGCAGACAAACATGCGTGCACGCATCGTGCGCGGCCCTTCAGCGCTAATCGGTGGGACAATATTTGACGTTTCACGGAGAATGTGGTTAATTGACAAATAGTAATATTTAAATAACATTTCTTAATGTTTGTTAAAGAAATCAACGGGTATTAATCAAAACTATTTTTATTTTTACCCATTCTTCCATGGGACATCAAGTCGTCCGGCTGGCTAAGTAGGTACAGTCGATGGCATAAATATGTATACATTTTTGGACTTTATTTCTATGGAATAAAGTGAAAAAGTGTATAAATATTGGGGCCCTTGACTGTACCATCCTTACCCTGTCTAAATTCCTCTTTTAGGAACCAGCGTGTCTCATCACCTTTTATAATGCGCCCTGCTTAAGTTTTTGGATTCCTTGCCGACGTCTGTATTTTAGTGTTCATATAACCTTAACCTTTTTAAGGCACGAGTGAATAGGCATCTTCGACTCGACCTCGCTTCACCGGCGGCGTCATAATTACCCCTGGCTAATGCTCTCCAAAAGCAATCGCTTTATAAAAGATGATGAGAAGCGCTTGATCGAAGGAATTTCGACCAGAATTTTTTCACGAAACAAAATGAATATCAAAGCTTTTGAACAAGTCTGATAATAATTTCTCTTAATTTCAGGAGATGGAGCTGGTGCACGTGATCCTGAAGTCCGGGCCGTCCCCGCGCCCGCTGGCCTGGTCCCTCGAGGTATCGACCTCCGAGGACCAGGAAGACTGGAGGATGATCAGCGCTTTCGGAGACAAGGTATAACTCTCAAGCATCGGAAATGGGCCATGGTCAGTAACTTGTAGTTAAACAGACCCCAGGAATCATACATTTTTGCAACTAATATTAATAGACGCAAAGTAGCATGTCTGTGCGTCTTCTACAAATTGTACTTCGGAGAGTGTGCTCAGGAGCTCCATGAGCTCATACCGCCTTCCCCCTTCTTCGGCTGGATACCATCCTTACTTGGTCGAAATTCCTCTTATTCGAACCAAGCGCTTTGCATCATCTTTTATAATGCGCACTTCTAAGGCTTGGAATTCTCTGCCGGCGTTTGTGTTTCCGAGTTCATATAACCTAGACCTTTTTAAGGCAAGAGTGAATAGGCATCTTCTGGGTGAGCTCGCTTCATCGTCGGCCTCATCTTTGCCCCCTGGCTAGATGCTGGCCAAGAGCGATCCCATTTTTAATTTAAAGCATTTTTTTTCTAAAGTTGTCTAAAAGTCAACTGGGCTGTTCAATCGGCCGCTAGTCAGAAGGGGCATATCATAAGTCATAACCAATGGTTGCCACCTTATGTAATTTGGATGGAAAAGATGCTCTCACTTGCTAAGCTAAAGGATGTGTGTTCCGTGAGTCACCGATGGTACTGTACTGGCTGAAAATCAGCGCTTTAGGTGTCTGTCACCTCAGCATAATGCTGAGCCAGCAGTGTCCAATTCACTACCGTGGGGACATGTGAATGTGGTTTATGTGTGTATTTTTCTTCTCTTACCATTTTTGTTATATACCTATGTGTGTCTTCTGTGTTTTGTGAAAAAATGTTTCTTCTTTTTCTCTCAGGAGCACTGTAGAAAACTGTGGGATCTGCGTCCCGAGAGGAGACGGCGGAAGGTCCGGGCGGCGAAGAAGCGCAGAGCGGACAAGCCGACCTGCTCCACTCAGTTCACGAGCCACAAGCCTTTGGAGAACGGAGAGGTACCTAACTATAGAGGTAGAACCATAGCGTTAAGGGGCCATCCACAAATTACGTCACACGAATTTCATGATTTTTTGCCCCTCCCCCCGTCCTTGTCACAGCTTGTCACATTTGTAAGACTCCCCCCCTCCCTAGTGTGACGTCACATATTTTTCAAATTTACAATTTTTTTTTTCTGGGCACCCTACCGCCGAGCTCCGAGCTTGGGCCCATTTTTTATCTATAAATCTATTTATTTAGTTTTTAGTTTAGTTTATTTTTAGTTTAGGTTACTATACATATTATGTAACTTTGTTGTTTATTCAGAAATAAATCTTTAGAAATTGTTGAATGAAAGCAGTGGTTCTGAAATCAGTTTTATTTCCATTAAATTATTTTTTTAATAAAATTAACATCAAATCAAACAATTAACAAAACAAAAAACGATTAATTATATGAATTAAAGATTCGTCAGTACTTTTTAAACTCTTCCATAAGTTGTTAACTTCTTCTTCTCTGCGGTCGATGCACTAGTAGAGCGAGTGGTCGACAAAACAATTGGTATCTTATTTGCACAGATTTATATAGTTGTATAAGTTTTTGAAGTTTTCGTAAAGTTATAGTTCGTGTTTTAACACTTAGATTATGAAATGTGACGTCACGAAATTTAGAACCCCTCCCACCCCTTGTCACACAATGTCACACTTCGTCGACCCCCTCCCTCCCCCTTAACGTGTGACGTAATTTATGGATAGCCCCTAAGCCGCAAGACAGGACAGGTATTTTTTTTTCGGAACACACACAGTTTACTCCACAGTCCGCCATATGGGTTTTATTGCAACGTCACGTCACATAACTATGTATAACAAGACGACAAAGTAACGATTTTTTTACTGTTACTTAATTTTTTTCTGTGATCTAAGTGGGCTACTAAGGCGACTTCCTGATTTGTCGGCGCGGAGGCAGTACTATATGAGAAAAGTGTCAAATGTCAGTGTCAGCTGTCAGTCGACGCGATACCATTTTTTTCTACGCCCCTAAATTTAAATGAATGCTTCCTGACTGGCGCGAGATGCGCGGTAGCGGGACGATGCGAAGTCGGTACTGCTTCGCTTCTGCGCATGATATTACTAATGCGCAAACGTAATACTGACAGTATTATGTCAAGTGAGAATCTTTGCGACGTCAGTAAGTTTACGTCATAGAAGAAAATGTCACATATCGATTCCGCCCCGCCAAGTCAGGAAGTCACCTAATGCAATAGGGAGGACTTTTTTGGCTTACTGTGTGTGTGTTTTGCTCTTTGCCATCGATAATATATGTATATATATTGACACAAGTATGAAAGTGTCGAGTATTCGGCCAGGATCAACCACTGCGACGTATATATTATAAGGCACTCTAAAACACTACAATTTTTGTAATCAGAACACAGATAAGATATTAATCCAGTTTTGTAGGGTACGTGCTGACGATTCCTGAGTGGGGAATGAGTCACTGTTATCGATAAAACTTGCGATAGATATTGAAAGTGACGCATAGGCACGCGTATAATCATTATACGCGTATTTCTATTCATTATACTATAATGTAACATCGTTGAGCTTTAACATCTATAAATAGCATGGATGTTGACAGTAAATAAGAAAATCAATAAGTTCGAATTTTATCGAACAAGGATCAAATTCTGAAGCTAATGGCTAAAGTACTCAAAAGAATAAATTCATACTAATATTAATAAATGCGAAAGTGTGTCTGTCTGTCTGTTACCTCTTCACTCTTAAGCCGCTGAACCAATTTACATGAAATTTGGTATGGATATAGATTGAGTCCCGGGGAAGGACATAGGATACTTTTTTTCCCGGAAATCGTTTTTTTAATGGGGTGGAAGTTTGTATGAAATACGATGACTAGGTAAGCGCCTGATATAAGTTAGTAGCAATTACTTAAATCATGCATCTCTGGTGGGAAAGCACGCTTGGTCTAATGGCGATTGTAGGTACATTTAAACTTAGCAACATCCCAAACATGTTTATTCTAAGAACAGGTTTGTATTTAGCTAGCTTGTCAGTCTGTTTGTCAGCCGGTAAACAAAACACCCCTGCGCCATATATAGAATACGCACGTGTCTGTGAGTTACATTGTTTACATAAGAAATCTATGCCCGTTTTCACTCAAAAGTGTACCTACTCTTACTTTTTTCTCTGTAATTTTTAAATGTTGGTGTTTAAGGTGACTTCCTGACTTGGCGGGGCGGAATCGATATGTGACATTTTCTTCTTTGACGTAAACTTACTGACGTCGCAAAGATTCTCGCTTGACATAATACTGTCAGTATTACGTTTGCGCAGTAGTAATATCATGCGCAGAAGCGAAGCAGTACCGCCTTCGCATCGTCCCGCTACCACGCATCCCGCGCCAGTCAGGAAGCACTCATTTAAATGTAGGGACGTAGTAAAAAATGGTATCGCGTCGTCTGACAGCCGACACTGACATTTGACACTTTTCTCATATCGTACTGCCTCCGCACCGACAAATCAGGAAGTCGCCTTAGTGTCTTTTAACGTTAGAGATGTTTAATGATGTATGTGTTTGTCGTCAGATGCACGTGCGCGTGTCGGACGTGTCCGCGCGGCGCGTGCGCGTGTCGTTCCGCGCGCCGCACGCAGGCGCGCGCGCGCAGTACTACACGGTGCGCGCGCTGACGGTCGTCGCGCGCTGCCGCTGCCACACGCACGCGTCGCACTGCCATGTTGATAAACAGGTAAGGTTTAATACAACAAGTGCATAAAACGCACCATTTTACTCGAGACGTTTATCCATCCGAGCAAGCGTTTTATGCACTTGTTGTACAATCTACTATTGCTACACCTGGCCATAAAAAGTGGCAATTACCGCATGCTCCACGCGTGGAAAAACCCACTTCCTCGCCAAGGGATGACATAAAATATAATACTTAACTTACCACGAGTGGTAATAAAGACAGCCCCAGATTGAATATTTATCGGCTTTATCGTCCTTGCTTTCTCTGGAACATTCTTTGTTTTACTTACCACCCTTAGTAAGTAATGTAATGTACTACAGTTTGGTACTCTATAAAAAATATTGCCTTATAACCTTGTTCTTTGAAAGGTATTGTGTCTTTTTCTCGTCTCTTCTCTCTCCTTCTCTATCATCCTTGTACACTATCTTCCCAAATATTCCAATGAGGAAATTATCTTCATTTATTCAAATTACAATAACCTAAGACTAGTCCACCAAACCCTCGCGAGTTGTACCGGGCGAAAAGGCAACCCATCACCTTAACTTAAAATCGCTACACTGAGAAATTTGGAGACTTTGAAACGCTGTCCTGCCCAGACTAGCAAACAGTAGGGGCTGATTTTCAGATATATGATAATTGACTATATGGTTGTGGTACTGACAATAGTGAAACATATTGCTTAAAATTTTCTCGATAGAAAATAAATCCAAAGTAGAGTCTATATTTTCCTTTTTTTCCTCAGCCTACTAAAACAACGCATTATTAAAAGACACGATTAAGTTAATATGATGGTATTTTACCTCATCTAGGTACTAATAACAAGAGGAAATTTAATAAACATGCACACAGTCAGATATTTAACGAGATTTGTCTAAAAATCCATTCTCGGAGAGGGTTGCATCCCGTTTTGTCGTGAGCTAAAAACAAAGGGTGTCCTTTCAATCGATAAATCGCCTTAAACCATATTGTTGGAAAGGTACCGTCTCTCCTTCTTGCATCTTCTCTGCAAAGGCGCTGCAAATTAAATTTCGCTGTTCTTATTTGTAGTCCAGCCTAATACCAACCATATTCCTACCGTTCCAGGGTGCACAATGCAAGTGCCTGCACGGCACGTGCGGCGCGCACTGCGAGCGCTGCTGCTCCGGGGTGCCGTGGGCGCCGGGCCGGCCGTGCGACCAGCGCGGGGGGGAGTGCTCCTGCGGGGAGCGGGGGGCGTGCTCGTACGACGACACGGGGGCGATACTGTGTGTCAACTGCACGGTTAGTTTTTTTTATTCTATCAGCCTGGTGACGATGATGTATATAAAGCAAAGCTAATTTAGCAAAGAATCCTCCAAATAAGCCACTGGTGCAGGCAATGAAAGCAGATTTTTATCTGTAATTTGTCTCATGTCGTGTCATGCCTGCCTGCTTAGCATAATGTGTCAGAAAGGAAGTCATCTCATTAGTTCTCCAAATTCGTCTAGTTTCAGCAGTAGGTGATATTTTGATAATCTTCAATTGTTCAAAAGTCACTTTTAGTCCTGATGTGCCACACTATGCCTCGTGCTGTTGCGATGTTTCCTTCTCTGCCCTTACACTGCTCTACACACCAGGTTCATTGACGGTGGACGCTGTTGGAGTTTCTCCAGTTGAGGAGGTTCGAGGATGGAGTAGGAGATGGAGACTATACTGAGGGAGAGGAACCACCAAGCAAACGCTGCTAAATATTTTGCCGAACTGTTTTTATTTGACGTTTCGCTTACATATAGACAAAACCATAGACAACACAATGTTAAGGCATTAATACATTTGCCTACTAAGGTGTCATACACACAACCCTTAACAGACACGACTTGCAGCATGAGGAGTTATCTTGCCACCTTATGACTGTCTGTGCTGCCTTTCCTCAATATTTCGCATGCCACTCGTGCGTAGCAGAGGTAAAATCTTTCATCCGTCTTATGGTTTGATAATTGATGTTTTTTTGTCCAGGAGAATCGCGCCGGCCCTCTCTGCGACCGATGCTTAACGGGGTACTACAGCGCCGTCCCTGACGGACCCTGTCTGCCCTGCGAGTGTGACCCTGATGGCTCCGATGGTTAGTATATTTTACGGCCGCTGTGCATAGCGGAGACCATGAAGGACTGTGGGACGACCCCCCGCTAGTTGGACCGACGACCTGGTAAAGGCCGCGGGAGTCCGCTGGATGCGGGTGGCGCAGGACCGGTCTTGCGGCACTCTTTGGGGGAGGCCTATGTCCAGCAGAGGACGTCTTTCGGCTGATATGATGATGATGAAAATATGATAAACTTATTCCAGGCTCATGCACATTCGTCAAGCACCAGAAGACCTGTTCCTGCTTCCTCGGCTTCAGCGGCGCGCTGTGCGACACGTGCGCAGACGAAAACGCCGTGTTCCCCTACTGCCTCGTCCCCACCACCCCCGCCTGCAAGTGCGATCCCAGAGGCGTGGTTCACCCGGACAGGGCGTGTGATGACGTCTGTGAGTGCAAGGTCAGTACCTTCAGACGAGAGCGCCGTGTTCCCCTACTGCCTCGTCCCCACCACCCCCGTCTGCAAGTGCGATCCCAGAGGCGTGGTTCACCCGGACAGGGCGTGTGATGACGTCTGTGAATGCAAGGTCAGTACCTTCAGACGAGAGCGCCGTGTTCCCCTACTGCCTCGTCCCCACCACCCCCGTCTGCAAGTGCGATCCCAGAGGCGTGGTTCACCCGGACAGGGCGTGTGATGACGTCTGAATGTGCAAGGTCAGTACCTTCAGACGAGAGCGCCGTGTTCCCCTACTGCCTCGTCCCCACCACCCCCGCCTGCAAGTGCGATCCCAGAGGCGTGGTTCACCCGGACAGGGCGTGTGATGACGTCTGTGAGGGCAAGGTCAGTACCTTCAGACGAGAGCGCCGTGTTCCCCTACTGCCTCGTCCCCACCACCCCCGCCTGCAAGTGCGATCCCAGAGGCGTGGTTCACCCGGACAGGGCGTGTGATGACGTCTGTGGGTGCAAGGTCAGTACCTTCAGACGAGAGCGCCGTGTTCCCCTACTGCCTCGTCCCCACCACCCCCGCCTGCAAGTGCGATCCCAGAGGCGTGGTTCACCCGGACAGGGCGTGTGATGACGTCTGTGGGTGCAAGGTCAGTACCTTCAGATGAGAGCGCCGTGTTCGCCTACTGCCTCGTCCCCACCACCCCCGCCTGCAAGTGCGATCCCAGAGGCGTGGTTCACCCGGACAGGGCGTGTGATGACGTCTGTGGGTGCAAGATCAGTACCTTCAGACGAGAGCGCCGTGTTTCCCTACTGCCTCGTCACCACCACCCCCGCCTGCAAGTGCGATCCCAGAGGCGTGGTTCACCCGGACAGGGCGTGTGATGACGTCTGTGGGTGCAAGGTCAGTACCTTCAGACGAGAGCGCCGTGTTCCCCTACTGCCTCGTCACCACCACCCCCGCCTGCAAGTGCGATCCCAGAGGCGTGGTTCACCCGGACAGGGCGTGTGATGACGTCTGTGGGTGCAAGGTCAGTACCTTCAGACGAGAGCGCCGTGTTCCCCTACTGCCTCGTCACCACCGCCCCCGCCTGCAAGTGCGATCCCAGAGGCGTGGTTCACCCGGCCAGGGCGTGTGATGACGTCTGTGGGTGCAAGGTCAGTACCTTCAGACGAGAGCGCCGTGTTCCCCTACTGCCTCGTCACCACCACCCCCGCCTGCAAGTGCGATCCCAGCGGCGTGGTTCACCCGGACAGGGCGTGTGATGACGTCTGTGGGTGCAAGGTCAGTACCTTCAGACGAGAGCGCCGTGTTCCCCTACTGCCTCGTCACCACCGCCCCCGCCTGCAAGTGCGATCCCAGAGGCGTGGTTCACCCGGACAGGGCGTGTGATGACGTCTGTGGGTGCAAGGTCAGTACCTTCAGACGAGAGCGCCGTGTTCCCCTACTGCCTCGTCACCACCGCCCCCGCCTGCAAGTGCGACCAGAGGCGTGGTTCACCCGGCCAGGGCGTGTGATGACGTCTGTGGGTGCAAGGTCAGTACCTTCAGACGAGAGCGCCGTGTTCCCCTACTGCCTCGTCACCACCACCCCCGCCTGCAAGTGCGATCCCAGAGGCGTGGTTCACCCGGACAGGGCGTGTGATGACGTCTGTGGGTGCAAGGTCAGTACCTTCAGACGAGAGCGCCGTGTTCCCCTACTGCCTCGTCACCACCGACCCGCCTGCAAGTGCGATCCCAGAGGCGTGGTTCACCCGGCCAGGGCGTGTGATGACGTCTGTGGGTGCATGGTCAGTACCTTCAGATGAGAGCGCCGTGTTCCCCTACTGCCTCGTCACCACCACCCCCGCCTGCAAGTGCGATCCTAGAGGCGTGGTTCACCCGGACAGGGCATGTGATGACGTCTGTGAGTGCAAGGTCAGTACCTTCAGACGAGAGCGCCGTGTTCCCCTACTGCCTCGTCACCACCACCCCCGCCTGCAAGTGCGATCCCAGAGGCGTGGTTCACCCGGACAGGGCGTGTGATGACGTCTGTGGGTGCAAGGTCAGTACCTTCAGACGAGAGCGCCGTGTTCCCCTACTGCCTCGTCACCACCGACCCGCCTGCAAGTGCGATCCCAGAGGCGTGGTTCACCCGGCCAGGGCGTGTGATGACGTCTGTGGGTGCATGGTCAGTACCTTCAGATGAGAGCGCCGTGTTCCCCTACTGCCTCGTCACCACCACCCCCGCCTGCAAGTGCGATCCTAGAGGCGTGGTTCACCCGGACAGGGCATGTGATGACGTCTGTGAGTGCAAGGTCAGTACCTTCAGACGAGAGCGCCGTGTTCCCCTACTGCCTCGTCACCACCACCCCCGCCTGCAAGTGCGATCCCAGAGGCGTGGTTCACCCGGACAGGGCGTGTGATGACGTCTGTGAGGGCAAGGTCAGTACCTTCAGACGAGAGCGCCGTGTTCCCCTACTGCCTCGTCACCACCACCCCCGCCTGCAAGTGCGATCCCAGAGGCGTGGTTCACCCGGACAGGGCGTGTGATGACGTCTGTGGGTGCATGGTCAGTACCTTCAGATGAGAGCGCCGTGTTCCCCTACTGCCTCGTCACCACCACCCCCGCCTGCAAGTGCGATCCTAGAGGCGTGGTTCACCCGGACAGGGCGTGTGATGACGTCTGTGGGTGCAAGGTCAGTACCTTCAGACGAGAGCGCCGTGTTCCCCTACTGCCTCGTCCCCACCACCCCCGCCTGCAAGTGCGATCCCAGAGGCGTGGTTCACCCGGACAGGGCATGTGATGACGTCTGTGAGTGCAAGGTCAGTACCTTCAGACGAGAGCGCCGTGTTCCCCTACTGCCTCGTCACCACCACCCCCGCCTGCAAGTGCGATCCCAGAGGCGTGGTTCACCCGGACAGGGCATGTGATGACGTCTGTGAGTGCAAGGTCAGTACCTTCAGACGAGAGCGCCGTGTTCCCCTACTGCCTCGTCACCACCACCCCCGCCTGCAAGTGCGATCCCAGAGGCGTGGTTCACCCGGACAGGGCGTGTGATGACGTCTGTGGGTGCAAGGTCAGTACCTTCAGACGAGAGCGCCGTGTTCCCCTACTGCCTCGTCACCACCACCCCCGCCTGCAAGTGCGATCCCAGAGGCGTGGTTCACCCGGACAGGGCATGTGATGACGTCTGTGAGTGCAAGGTCAGTACCTTCAGACGAGAGCGCCGTGTTCCCCTACTGCCTCGTCACCACCACCCCCGCCTGCAAGTGCGATCCCAGAGGCGTGGTTCACCCGGACAGGGCGTGTGATGACGTCTGTGGGTGCAAGGTCAGTACCTTCAGACGAGAGCGCCGTGTTCCCCTACTGCCTCGTCCCCACCACCCCCGCCTGCAAGTGCGATCCCAGAGGCGTGGTTCACCCGGACAGGTCGTGTGATGACGTCTGTGAGTGCAAGGTCAGTACCTTCAGACGAGAGCGCCGTGTTCCCCTACTGCCTCGTCACCACCACCCCCGCCTGCATGTGCGATCCCAGAGGCGTGGTTCACCCGGACAGGGCGTGTGATGACGTCTGTGAGTGCAAGGTCAGTACCTTCAGACGAGAGCGCCGTGTTCCCCTACTGCCTCGTCCCCACCACCCCCGCCTGCAAGTGCGATCCCAGAGGCGTGGTTCACCCGGACAGGTCGTGTGATGACGTCTGTGAGTGCAAGGTCAGTACCTTCAGACGAGAGCGCCGTGTTCCCCTACTGCCTCGTCACCACCACCCCCGCCTGCATGTGCGATCCCAGAGGCGTGGTTCACCCGGACAGGGCGTGTGATGACGTCTGTGAGTGCAAGGTCAGTACCTTCAGACGAGAGCGCCGTGTTCCCCTACTGCCTCGTCACCACCACCCCCGCCTGCAAGTGCGATCCTAGAGGCGTGGTGCGTCCGGCCGGGCCTTATAGACGGTGTATCAAATATAACTTTACTCCCTTGAGATACATACATTAGGACTACATCTGCACGAGGCAATCCATAAGGCTGGTGACAGGAGCCTATAGAGGAGTCTGGTCAGCAAGAATAGGACATGATGTCACGGTCCTCAGCATTGAGGGAACTACTGATGATGATTATGATGAGACACAATCTGCTATTCTAGGAGAACGTAGTGGGGGAGCGATGTGACGCCTGCGCGCCGGGACACTTCGGTCTGCGCGCCGAGCTGCGCGCGGGCTGCCGGCCCTGCTACTGCGCGCACGTCACCGACACTTGCACTGAAGACACGCAGCCTGGCGACAATGTGAGTAGCTGATAGACACGAAGTATGGTCGGTTAGCGACCGGCTAATTTATTGTGCCGTTTGTGACCATTTGGATGAGTTGATGAATTTGAAAGGATGTTCTCGTTTTTTAATAGATTCCCATTCAATAACCTGGCCTATAATCCTGTAACATACTTGTAGCCAATAATATGTATTTGGCATTGTATTTTCTAGCATAGTATTGTACAGTTGGTGTAGGCCTGATAAGTAGCTGGACACTTTAATACTTTGTCGTTTTCGCCCGTTGCAAAATTTACTATGACAGTTTATTAAATAGAGTCATGACGTAAAACCAACACGATACAAAGACATGAAGCCCGTTGCAAGTCCGATCAAACCTACGAGTTTTTTCTTTGTTTATTTTCAGATGGTATTCCCGCTGGGTGAAGCGTGGTTGGTGAGCGATGCGGCAGCTAACGAGACGGTGGAGCCATCTGTGGACGAGAATGGGAAACCGTTTCTGATAAGCTACGAGGTGAGTCTCGATCCCGCTAGGTGTCGCTATTCTTAAGTATTTAAAGCTTAAGCCACACAGAGAGCGGGCGGGCGGTAGCGGCGCGGGAGCGGGCGGTAGCGGCGCGGGAGGCGCGCGGGAGCTACCGCCCGCTCCCGCGCCGCTAGTGCCCGCTCCCGCGCCGCTACCGCCCGCCCGCTCTCTGTGTGGCTTAAGCTTATTCGTGGCTCAAGACCTCGACGTAATTTTATCATTTAATGATCTTTGATAGGTGTGTAACAAACTGTTACACTTTTAACTATATTGTGCGTAACTAACGTGATCGTAGTTGTAACAGTTCATATTAGAATAATATAACGATTAAAAAGTAAAATATAACACCATGTCGACTTGAATTTTTATCTAGAAAACTTCCGTAAAGTCAGTCATTAAGAAATGTAATTAAGTACAAAACTCGTGTCAAACGCTATTCGACCTTAAACATGGTATATATGTCTAAATCAAATTCTATCTAGAAAGAAGAAAGAAAGAATTTAATTTTTCTTTCTATATATTTAAATATGTCTAGATTCCAGTGGCGGCGCGTCAAAAATATTCTTAGGAAAGCCGGAAATAATTTGCCTTTCTTATACTTCATGAGCCGTAGTAAAAGAACTGCACTGGCTGAAAATTAGGTAAGCCGGTGGGAATCGAGTTGTATGGACGCTCCGCCACTGCTAGATTCTATCTATACCTATGTCCGTGTGTTTTAAATAACAAAATACAACATATCGATCTCGTCCGGCCAAGACACCAAGTACCTATCCTAATTCGCGGCTAATGTTAGTAAATATTGTCAAACCATTGCAGGTTGAAGGCTGGGAGTCGTACTACTGGCTGACGACAGTGTTCAACGGCGAGCAGCTGTCGTCGTACGGCGCGGAGCTGCGCGCGCGCCTGTTCTTCGGCATCGTGCGCGGGGACACCGGCGGGAACCCCACCGAGGGGCCCGACGCTGTGCTTATCGCTGCTGGTGGGACATCCATACTAATCTCTGTCTGTCTGTCTGTTACATCTTCACGCTTAACCGATTTAGATTAAATTTGGCATGGATATAGTTTGAGTCCCGGGCAAGGACATAGGATACTTTTTATCCTGGAAATCATCCCTTAAAGGAGTGGAAGTTTTTATGGAAGAGCGATAACTAGGTAAGCGCCTGATATAAAAAAATTGCCATTAAATTCTATCGCGATGAACTAGTTCCACGCGGACGAAGTCGCGGGCAAATACTAGTTTACTATATTTTTGGTATATTTATTGTCTAGAAAGTTGTACAAATGTTATAAAAGATTGTTCGTAAAAATATTGAATGTTAATATTTAAATGCACCCGGTCGCGATAGCTCCGAAAAGTACACTAAACTGGATTAATTGTAATTAATTGGCTATGCTTTTCGCTGATGAAGCAGACGAGGCGCGTGCACGTGTAAGGTGCATTGCACCGAACAACTGCATACTGAAAAACCCTTAACGGCCATCATCCCGTTATAGTCGTAAAGATAATTCCAATAGACCATTAGAGTTTCTTTTTACTGGCTGGTCTTTGTGGTTTCTAGATTCGTAGGGATACTTACGAATGTTATATAGGGATACTTATGAATGTAATTTACTACTTGTTAATAATAACGTATTATTATATAAAATTGATATAGGATATAGTGAACCTATTAAAGTAGTTATTATGAATCTTACCCATTTGTTCTGTCCCCAATGTGATAAAGTTATAGGCTGATATCGATACAAGCAATTATTTTTTCATTCCACTGATGTCTTGTTTTGTATATGTTACTTTTCGTCGTGTGTTGTTTATTAGTTTTAACTATAATTTATAAGCAGTTTCTTTTTGTTAATTTGTTTTGTACATTTTTCGCCGGCCATGTCGTCCGCGCGGCCACAAGTGAGTGGAATGGAATGCTCGCAGCTAGATGGCGCTGACCGGACCGATGCACACGCAACGGCTGCGTTCAGTTTATTCATTAAGGCCGTGACAGACGGCATGGTGCGTAACGTGGCCCACATATGGTTTCGCCGGAAGACCAGCGCTGGCTCCTCAGTCAGCATTATGATGAGGCGGGACCATTCGTGGCAAACGAAAGGCAACTATAGTTCTAAGTTTGTAGTCTTGGTTTAATTTTAATTTTTAGTCTTAAGTTTGTCATGAATAAATAATTTTCAATTTCAATTTTCAATTATAACCTCAAATATTTTGAATTCCAGACGACACGAAGCTCTACTTCAGCAACAGAACCCACGAGAGTCCAGGGGAGCTGGAGTTGTCCATCCCACTGGTAGAAGATCACTGGTTTACCAGCGAGGGTCCTGCATCCAGGACCCAGCTCATGGATGTCCTGAGAGACTTGAAGGCTGTCATGCTGAGGGCACTCTTCCATGCGGACCAGGATGAGGTATGTCAAGTATCATCATCGTTATCAGCTGAAAGACGTCCACCGTTGGACATAGACCTCTTCCAGAGAGCGCCACAACGATTGTTCATGGGACGAACTCATCCAGCGGACCCCCGCGACCTTAACCTGATCATCAGCGCAGCTCGTTCGCAACGCTGCATCTCCCGGTACACCGACGTACATCGTTGCCACTCGAGAACTCGATGTGAAGTATATGTATATATTATTCAGTAACAAAACCCACATGGTCGTTGCCGATCCTTTACAAACTGTCGCCCCTCGGTAACATTTTCTTTGTTGTTATGTACAACTTGTGAGTAAATTCCAGGTCCGTCTGGAGTGGGTGGAGGTCCGCGGGTCGCTGGGGTCGCGCGAGCGCTGCGCGTGCCCGGCCGGCTACGCGGGCGCGCACTGCACGCGCTGCGCGTGGACGCACGCGCGGGTCGAGCGCGCGCACGGCGCGCAGCCCGCCTTCGAGTGCGTGCCGTGCGCGTGCAATGGACACGCGGGATGCGACGTTGGTGAGTTTTTTCGCTGGTAGTAAATCGTCAGTAACTAGTTACTTAATTAAATGTTCTTCAGTTAGGTATTAACAACCAATTTTGTATGCAGACGCATTTATTTAAATACTGTGTGTAGTTTTGTACCTATTGTATTTTACCTTAACATAGACTTTGTGGGAAGGAACTTCATGAAATTAACAAAAGAGATTACTGAATGGTAACCTAGGTCCTGGTCAGAAGACCAACAGCCCGATAGATCGAAGGCAAAAACTTTATTTAATTTGGTATTGTACGAAAAAAATCAAACGGTATTGTATTGTATCTAACGGAACTTTGTCCATGTTATTTGATTGGAAAACTTTGTCTAAGATGGTTTTTTTTATCTGATCGAGCATTCTGCACACTCCCAATGGCGGATTCGCAGTCTTGGCTGCCCTAGGCCCTGTAGTAAGTAAGGTCAAGCAATTTGATTTCTAGGCCACTTCGAACCTTGTCAAAATGACAATCAATATAAAAGCCGCTAGAGATCTCATTATAATATCACTGTGACAAGGTACAAAGTGGTCCATAAATGAAATAGGTTGACTGTACACTAATAAGTACCTATCAGCCGCCTCCTTTCTTAGCACTCAGCTAGAATTTTTGTCGCGATCTGCTACCCAAGGCCCACCAGGCCTACTATCCGCGGCTGGACACTGTAATCGTAAACCTTGCTTTAATTGTATTTTTCTGCCCGTCCAGTAGATGGCGCCTGCGGGTCGTGCCGGCACAACACCACGGGCGCGCACTGCGAGCGCTGCCTGCCCGGACACTACGGCAACCCAGTGCAAGTAAGTGGGTATACTTTCTTTTGACTGCCTTTACTACCTGGACCTTTATTTTTGCTGGGCCTCAGTAAAAGTAAAGGTGAGCATCCACCAGAGATGTAGGGCAACCTTGGCTATTCGGTAATATGATTTTTTTCGGTGATACCATTATAGTTTGTGATAGTCTTATAGCGGTGTTACCTGATATTTTTTGTAGCTTGTTCTATTTTTCAATATGCGCCACTTACATTCATCATGATATCGTAAGGTCATCGTTTGTTATTTTGCTTAATGTTGCTTTGCTATAAGACGATAAAAAACTATCACCAGATAACTGAATATCACCGAATAGCCAAGGTTTGCCCTACACAGTTGCACATCATCATCATATCAGCCAAAAGACGGCCACTGCTAGACAAAGGCCTCCCCTAAAGAGTGCTACAGTAACCAGACATTCCCCATCCGCATCCAGCGGACTCCCGCAACTTTCAACAGGTCATCAGTTCCCCTTGTGGGGTCTGCCCACTCTTCGCCTTCTGGTAGGTGAAGGTGATCGCCACTCGAGAATATTTCCGCCCCAATGCCAACTGGCACTTAAGTTAGGGAGGCTATTTTGGTTACTTTGGTTCTGCTGGGCAATCTGGGCATGGTCTCATTTCTACGATCACGCTGACACATCGCTGTTAATGAGGTTTCAATCGAGACGGTGGATCTGAATACTGAGGATTATGAATTTCCTGTATTTTAATGTAAATACACACTGACTTCTTTTTTTGTAATAATTAAAAATGGGATTGCTCTTGGCCAACATTTAACGAGGGGGGCAAAGATGGGGGCAAACTTTAGGCCAAAACTGACCTTACTGTATTCCAGGGGCCCTGCCGACCCTGTGCCTGCCCTCTGTACCTGCCGTCCAACAACTTCAGTCCCAACTGCGCGCTGGCCTCTGCCGAGGGCGACGAGTTTGTCTGCACGCAGTGTCCGGACGGGTACACCGGGGATCATTGCGAACAGTGAGTACCAACACATTTGTAGAAGAGCCCACCAGAGAACAACGAGTTAATTTAAATGTGTTATTTATTTTTATGACCATTGTGTGGCATGTGCCGTATGTCTTTGCATCTTGGCTTTTTAAAAATAATTTCACTTGTTCCAAATATACATAGGTACAACGCCAATTCTTGGAATTAGGTAATGGACTCCGGACACCCTTTAGGGTGCAACTGTGGTGGGATACCATTAGAAGTAGTAGGAGTATGATGACTTGTTCCAAATAAGTATGTCTTGGTAAAAAAAACGATCCATATGTAAACCCTATTTTTTTTCTGACAGCTGTGACTTTGGCTACTGGGGCTCCCCCACGACCCCTGGCAGCTCCTGCCAGCCGTGCGACTGTGGCGGAGCGCCCTGCGACCCTGATACCGGACTGTGCCAGACATGTCCACCGCGGACCGAAGGGGCCCGCTGCGACCAGTGTCAGGTACGCTCGTTGTCATGTGTTATCTCCGGTGTCAGATACTTGTTTTGTTATGTTAGGCGACTTCCTGACTTGGCGGGGTGGGATCGATATGTGGCATTTTCTTCTTTGACATAAATTTACTGACGGTGCAAAGATTCTCACTAGACGGAACACTGTCAGTATTGCTTTTGCGCAGTAGTAATAGCATGCGCAGAAGCGGAGCAGTACCGCCTTCGCATCGTCCCGCTACCGCGCATCCCGCGCCAGTCAGGAAGCACTCATTTAAATGTAGGGGCGCAGTAAAAAATGGTACCGAGTCGACTGACAGCTGACACTGACATTTGAGACTTTTAATATCGTACTGCCTCCGCACCGACAAATGAGGAAGTCGCCTTATCCTCCAGTATTACATATATACTTGTTCTGTCGCGTGTTATCCGTGCAGTGTCTGATACTTGTTTTGTCATGTCAAAATGCCTTTCAATACACAGATATTCGGTATCTGTACATGATCGGTCTCAACTCTGAAACTTGTATGTGCTGTTGATTTTTTTAAATATGATATCCAGGAAGGCTACTGGTTCGGGGCGGCGGGCTGGTCGGGCGCGGGCTGCGCGGCGTGCGCGTGCGGCGCGGGCGCGCTATCGGTCGCGTGCGACGCGCGCAGCGGACAGTGCGCGTGCAAGCAAGGTTGGACGGGGCGGAGCTGCGACCGCTGCGCTGACGGACACGGAGGTTGGACACATTTATATTACCACCCATTACCCATTTATTTGAGTAAGCGCCTCGCGTCGTCGTCCCAACGTGATATTATTTATTTTTAAGTAATAAAATAATTTGTAGAGTCAACCAAAAACCTTGTCACAGTGAAAATCAATATGAAAGCCGCTAGAGGTCTTATATCAATGTCACTGTGACAAGGTACGAAGTGGCCCAGAAATCATATTGGTTGACCGTACATTTATGGTCTTTACATATACGTCCCTAGCTGTTGATACAACGAATGGACTTTAGGCAGGTTTTATCTCAGTAGAAAGTCTAAAACGAGTAAGGCAACTTCCTGACTTGGCGGGGCGGGATCGATATGTGACATTTTCTTCTTTGACGTAAACTTACTGACGTCGCAAAGATTCTCACTTGACATAATACTGTCAGTATTACGTTTGCGCTGTAGTAATATCATGCGCAGAAGCGGAGCAGTACCGCCTTCGCATCGTCCCGCTACCGCGCATCCCGCGCCAGTCAGGAAGCACTCATTTAAATGTATAGTAGGGAGGCCAAGTGGCTAAAATCAAAATTCCGTTTGTACGAGCAGTCGCCTACCGACGACTGGTATCGTTGGATTCAGTGACGTCTCCCGAGTATGGAACTCGATGTCGTCACTCTCTAAAGTGGTGGAGGGGGTAACTATGACGTGACAAAGATGGCGGTTGGTGGTATCAAGTTTTATCGATTATCTCTTTAACTATTCAACGTATTGCAACAAATGAGGTGTCAAATGAAAGCTCTTTAAATTGCTAATAATTCGTTTTTAGGAATAAAATGTGTAAGTCTAATAATTAAAAAGTTTTTCTTAAAAAATCGTACTTTTGAAAAAGTCATTTTTTTTTAACTGCAAAAAACTCGATGAAACAGGCCATTTCTTTAAAAAATACTTCAAATGATTGAAATTGCTAAATTCATCGTTTACACAATGCTTTTTGAATTATTAGAATCGGTTCATAAATGAGTACGCCAGGGACATTTCACCGCGGGCGGGGCGAACGTCGCAGGCGCGCGCGCTTTTGCTGATGAACGCGACTGTGTAGACATTCTTAAGTGTAGCTCAACAACTACTTAACCGATTTAGACAAGTGGGGTATCATATGAAAGCTCTTTATATTGCCATTAATTTATTTCAAGTAATGAAATGTGTAAGTCAAACAATTAAAAAGTTTTTCCAAAAAATCGTATTTTTGAAAAAGTCATTTTTATTTTAACTTCAAAAAACTCGATGAAAGAGGCTATTTCTTTAAAAAATACTTCATATGATTGAAAATGCTACATTTATCCTATATATAAAGCTTTTTGAATTATTAGAATCGGTTCATAAATGAGTACGCCAGGGATATACGGGCGGGGCGAACGTCGTGGCGCGCGCGCGTTTGGTGACGAACGCGACTGTGTAGGCTTTCTTTAGTGTAGCTCAACAACTACCTAACCGACCTTTAACAGGTCATCAGTCCACCTTGTGGGGGGTCTACCCACGCTGCGCCTTCCGGTCCGTGGTCGCCACTCGAGAACCTTTCAGCCCCAACAGCCATCGGTTCTACGCGCAATGTGCCCCGCCCACTGCCACTTAAGTTTAGCGATTCGAAAGGCTATATCGGTTACTTTGGTTCTGCTACGAATGACGTCATTTCTGATGCTATCACGCAGAAAAACTCCCAGCATAGCCCTCTCCATTGCCCTCTGCTGAGTGACGTTGAGCCCATGGTGAGCGACCACGTTTCCGTACCATATGTCATCACTGGCATCACCCACTGGTCAAAGACTCTCGTCTTGAGACACTGCGGAATATTGGACGAAAAGATATGCCGTAGCTTCCCGAACGCTGTCTTGCCGAGTCGGATTCGACGATTAACCTCTTTCTCAAAGTTGGACCTGCCTAACTGGACAGTCTGTCCTACGTATACATACTCGTAATCGTCTACAACTTCGAGCGTAAAGCGTCCGATTGTAACAGGAGTTGGTGCTACATGGGCATTTGACATGATCTTCGTCTTATCCATGTTCATCCTTAGACCCACTCGTTCGGAGGCTTACTGAGGTCATTGAGCATTGTACTTAAATCCTCCATGGTTTTTGCCAAGACTTAGTAGTCTGACGACATAGTTGTCGTCAGCAAACCGAAAGTGAGTGATGTACTCGCCGTTTATTTTGATGCCTAGCCTTCTCCAGTCCAGATTCTAGAAAACATCCTCCAGTGCAGCGGAGAACAGTTTAGGCAAAATATCTCCTCGCCTGCTGACTCCCCGCTGCAGCGGAATGGACTGACATAGTAGCGTTTTCGTACAAACACTTCAGTACTTCGATATAGCGGTAGTCTACTTGGCACCGCTGTAGAGATTGTAGTACCGCCCAGGTTTCGATCGAATCGAAGGCTTTCTCATAGTCCACAAACGCTAAACAGAGGGGCAGGGTACTCTTCAGTCTTCTGTATACAGAGTAACATAGACCACATCCATACGTTTCGTCAGGTTATAACCTGACGAAGCGTATGGATGTGGTCTATGGTACTAAAGCCTCTTCGGAAACCGGCTTGTTCGGCAGGCTGGAAGTCATCTAGCGTGCTGCCAGACGGTTCATAATGACTCTTGAAAACAGCTTGTAGACATGGCTCAAAAGCGTGATGGATCGATAGTTCTTAACAGCACCACCACGCCTGTGTTCCATGCCTTTGGCGTTCTCCCTTCCAGTAAGACAGAGTCGGACAACTTCTGAAGGGCTGTAAGGACCGGTTTTCCACCCTCCTTCAGGAGTTCGGCTGTAATTCCGTCTTCACCGGGTGCCCTGTTGTTTTTGAGCTGTTTAAGAGCCATTCTAATCTCTTACAGGCTGATGTCCGGAATGTCATCGGTATAGTGCAGGGTTAGTCTAGCTCTAGGATCTTCCACTAGAACAACTTCGGGGTCTGCTAGTTGACGTGTATAGCTGTCCATAGAAGCGCTCTATCTCGCTCAGAAGCTCAGGTCTGGATGAGACAATTCTACCATCCTCAGTTTTTAATTTGGCGAGCTGGCTCTGCCCAATAGACAGATCTCTTGCGAAAACTTTTGAGCCCTTATCCCGCTCGATGGCCTCTTCAATACGTTTTGTATTGAATTGGCGCAGATCACGGGTCAGGGATTTGGAGATCTATCTATTGTGCTGCCGATATAATGTCGCATCGACTGAAGACTGTAGAACCATCCTACTCCTTTACTCGAAGAGCCTTTGAGTGGAGTTAGACGGCCTATTGGTTCAGTTGGCCCGGTGGGCTTTAAAAAATTTAGACCCTGTGGCACAAACCCGTCATTGAATTCATCCACATCGCCACTTAGGCAATCGAGACGGTTCTGGAGTTCTAGCTGAAAGCTCTCGGGGTTTTGGATTTGGGCTGCTGATGGTCGGAGCGTGGACTTCATCAGACGGCGATCACTTCCGGTTTTATTTTAACCGTATTGAACACAGAGACATCATTGAATATATGCTTCTTCGTCGACATGATGAAGTCAATCTCGTTTTGAGTTGCACCGTCGGGACTCATCTAGGTCCACTTTCTATGCTCACGTTTCTTAAAGAAGGAATTAATCATGAAGAGATTGTATAGACTCCCTCCTTCTCCAAGAAACCAGCCAGTAATTGGCCCCGGTGTTTCCGACTTCCAACTCCAAATTCCCCCAACTCTTAGCTCTTCACCTCTCTCTTGCCCAGTTTCGCGTTGAAGTCCGGCAGGCTATAACCTGACGAAGCGTATGGATGTGGTCTATGTTACTCTGTATACAGAAGTGGTGGTCTGTATACAGAAGACTAAAGAGTACAACCTGCCCCACTGTTAAGCTTTTGTGGACTATGAGAAAGCCTTCGATTCGATCGAAACCTGGGTAGTACTTACAATCTCTACAGAGGTGCCAAGTAGACTACCGCTATATCGAAAACGCCACTATGTTAGTCCGACTCTAGGACTGGAACTCGAAACCCATTCCGCTGCAGCGGGGAGTCAGGCAAGGAGATATTTTTCCTAAACTGTTCTCCGCTGCACTGGAGGATGTTGTCTAGAATCTGGACTGGAGAAGGCTAGGCATCAACATAAACGGAGAGTACATCACTCACTTTCGGTTTGCTAACGATATAGTAGTCTTGGCTGAAACCATGGAGGATTTAAGTACAATGCTCGATGACCTCAGTACAGCCTCCGAGCGAGTTGGTCTAAGGAGGAACATGGATAAGACGAAGATCATGTCAAATGCCCATGTAGCACCAACTCCTGTTACAATCGGACGCTTTACGCTCGAAGTTGTAGACGATTACGAGTATGTATACGTAGGACAGACTGTCCAGTTAGGCAGGTCCAACTTTGAGAAAGAGGTTAATCGTCGAATCCGACTCGGCTGGGCAGCGTTCGGGAAGCTACGGCATATCTTTTCGTCCAATATTCCTCAGTGTCTCAAGACGAGAGTCTTTGACGTGCGTGTTGCCAGTAATGACATATGGCACGGAAACGTGGTCGCTCACCATAGGGTCAAAGCCACTCAGCAGAGGGCAATGGAGAGGGCTATGCTCGGAGTTTCACTGCATGATCGCATCAGAAATGACGCCATCCGTAGAAGAACCAAAGTAACCGATATAGTCTTTCGAATCGCTAAACTTAAGTGGCAGTGGGCGGGGCACATTGCGCGTAGAACCGATGGCCGTTGGGGGTGAAAGGTTCTCGAGTGGCGACCACGGACCGGAAGGCGCAGCGTGGGTAGACCCCCCACAAGGTGGACTGATGACCTGGTAAAGGTCGCGGGAGTCCGCTGGATGCGGGTTGCGCAGGACCGGTCATTGTGGCACTTTTTGGGGGAGGCCTATGTCCAACAGTGGACGTCTTGCGGCTGATGTGATGATGATGATGATTTGTTGTCTAACATAAGGCGAAATCATTTATTTTTTTTCATTTTTTTTCAAATCTCTGAGCAAGTGTTCTGGCTAAAAATTTTTTTATTAAGGAATAAAATACCTTTTATGTCACACCTGGCCATAAAGTGGCCATTATCGCACGCTCCGCGCGCGAAAAAACCCTCTTCCTGGCCAGGGGGTGACATAAAATTTTGTACTTACCACGGGCGATGATCAAGAAAGCCTCAGATCGCATATTTATCGCCCTTGCCTTCGGCTCGGGCGTTAAATACCTGCGATCTGAGACATTCTTTGTTTTATCGCCCTTGGTAAGTAATGTACTATTATATGACACCTCATTTGTCTAAATCGGTTACGTAGTTGTTGAGCTGCACTTAAGAAAGCCTACTCAGTCGCGTTTGTCAGCAAACACGCGTGCGCCGCGACGTTCGCCCCGCCCGTGGCGAAATGTCCCTGGCGTACTCATTTATGAACCGATTCTAATATTTCAAAAAGCATAATATAGAGGATGAATGTAGCATTTTCAAACATATGAAGTATTTTTTAAAGAAATGGCGTCTTTCATCGAGTTTTTTGAAGTTAAAATAAAAATTACTTTTTCAAAAATACTATATTTTTGGAAAAACTTTTTAATTGTTTGACTTACACATTTCATTACTTGAAATAAATTAATGGCAATATAAAGAGCTTTCATATGATACCCCACTTGTCTAAATCGGTTAAGTAGTTGTTGAGCTACACTTAAGAATGTCTACACAGTCGCGTTCATCAGCAAAAGCGCGCGCGCCTGCGACGTTCGCCCCGCCCGCGGTGAAATGTCCTTGGCGTACTCATTTATGAACCGATTCTAATAATTCAAAAAGCATCGTATAGACGATAAATTTAGCATTTTCAACCATATGAGGTATTTTTTAAAGAAATGGCCTCTTTCATCGAGTTTTTTGCAATTCAAAAAAAAATGACTTTTTCAAAAGTACAATTTTTTAAGAAAAACTTTTTAATTATTAGACTTACACATTTTATTCCTAAAAACGAATTATTAGCAATTTAAAGAGCTTTCATTTGACACCTCATTTGTTGCAATACGTTGAATAGTTAAAGAGATAATCGATAAAACTTGATACCACCAACCGCCATCTTTGTGACGTCATAGTTACCCCCCTCCACCACTTTAGAGAGTGACGACATCGAGTTTCATACTCGGGAGACGTCACTGAATCCAACGATACCAGTCGTCGGTAGGCGACTGCTCGTACAAACGAACTTCGTTATTTGACGACTTTTTTCAAATTGGCCTCTCTACTAGTAGAGGCGTAGTAAAAAATGGTACCGAGTCGACTGACAGTTGACACTGACATTTGACACTTTTCTCATATCGTACTGCCCCCGCACCGACAAATCAGGAAGTCACCTAAATTCACATTTGAAATTTCCACCAGGGCTGTCCCAAGGCTGCCCAGCTTGTCGGTGCGGCGCGGCGTCGCGCGGCGCGTCGTGCGACCCTGACACGGGCGCGTGCGCGTGCGCAGCCGGCGCCGCGCCGCCCTACTGCGACAATTGTCAAGAGGAGTACTACGGATTGGACAGTGAAGGGTGCAAAGGTAAGTGCAATACGGTGACACCACCAGTAATGGACAAGGCCCAATGTTGTACATTGAGTCTTATGTAAATGAAAATAAGTGTCATTAATTTTTTATATTAAATAGAATAATCAATTTAAAACCGTATGATCTTTGAATAAGGATTGAAGTGTCCATTACTGGTGCTTGTCAGCTTAAAATGTCCATTATTGGTGGTGTCACCCTACAACTTATAAATTTCCAAATCTAGGGAAATATTGATAAGTTGCATGCTTTGAGCAGGATTCGATACGACATCCTGGCATACGCGGTCAATTGCTTTGGCCAACTGAGCTATTGGAACAATCAAGCTCGGTCACCGAAGACTTGAACCAATTTTCTCCTACAACCCCTAAGGGAGACGTAGGTATTACTCTTACGTACCTTTACGTACGTACGTTTTAGGGGACATTTATTTTTAAATTTATAATATTCCTTAGACGTTAGTGTTTAACACAAAATAGGTAAGTTCAGTTCAAAATTGTTCTACAATATGATCATATCGAAGAAGGATACTTAGATTTCAAAGATCTGGACAATAAGTTTAGACACTTTGTACCAACATACAACAGATTGGAGACACAGGAAGACACGGCAATAGAGATCATACTAAAGGCTTATCGCTTACCGAAAACAGTTCACGAGTTTGTTTTAGCATTCCTCTCTGACACATTGGCGTTATTGAGCGAGAGATGAAGACACAAGAAGTACTACTCGTAACTTTATTTTAAGTTCGCGTTCGCTTTGGGACGGGAAGTCCACTGAGACTTGCTTAGGAGCTGTATTTACGCAACCGATTGAAACTTTGATAGCATGATTCAGAACGCGTCAGACTTGATGTGACTTTTTATAAGGTCTCATACAACGCTAATTTCTGATGCTTTCCTTAAACTTCGCTCTAATCCATTTCACTGCAAATTTCGGGTAGTTTGTAATTTCGGTATTCAGATTAAATTTTAAACTATAAACGTACACCTATCAAAGATATTGTTTAAAATTAGATCTACGTATTTGGTAGTAGGTTATATAGAGTTCAGCTTAAAAAATAATTATTTTTGGAGGTATAGTTCGTACAAAACTGTAAAGCTAAGTGCTGTCAAATTAACGCAAGCAAAAATCTACCTTACAGTCAGAGCCCTAAGTCTAGTTTTGCTTGCGTTCGTTTGACAGAATTTAGCCTTAGAGTTGTGTCCGACGTGGACCTATTACTTGCCTAGTTGGGCTGCCCCAAATACTAGTGAAATCACTTTCCGCGTGCCATATTTGCTCTTAAGGGGCTGACAAGACCTAAAAAAAGTCCCACTCTAACACGCGTGAGTTTCTAATTAACCATCCCGCTCTTTACGGAAGCTCTGCGCGTAGAATACCAAATAAATTCTATAATAATATTGAAATAAAAAAAGTGGGGATTATTTGTGAAATATGACTCGTTGGCGGTTTAGGTATGAATATGTTGACTTCATGTTTTTAATTGCAGACCCATACGTAATAAAAATAAAGACATAGAACCGTTTAATGATGATTTTAAGACCAATCTTTGCAATTATATTCTATCGAGCCGATTTCGTCCAATGATGTATCGAGTCCGTAAACGGTCTTTAAAATATGATGAATATTAACATTTTTTTTTTTGATGAGCTAGAACTAATAGTTTTTCTTTAAAAAACAGCTTCAATAACATCAATTTCAACAAAATTAGGTCTTGTCAGCCTCTTAAGAATACCTCTTACTAAGTTAGTTCTGTCAGCAAGATATTGTAAGTGTTCTCACTTTAAACACGGATGTGCGTATGTTTACAGAGACTCATCTCGTATTAAAATTCATTACTCCCTGCTATGACCTAAGTACATGTTACGGTTACCTGTCATAAGTGATGACTACAATCAATCCACATACGTGCAACTTTCAACCCAAGATCATACACTTTAAAGTCCACTTTAAATATTTAAAGTAATACATACAGACCTGACAAGGGATGCCTATACGATCACTGTTTTGCTAATTTGTTTTGAACCTTAGATAGTTGTGTTAAGGTAAGTTTTGCAGTGTATATGGTAATACGGTATAACCTAGGGCGTTGTAGCATGTTGCCTTGCAATTTACGTAATGTGTGATGGCCCGTAATTCCTAAACGACCTAGAACTAGTGATGTGACATAAATAATTTGAATCAATGTGAAGATATGTTTGACGGATAAAACCTAATATTTAATTGTTGATTTCCATTGACTTATAATATAATATAGAAATGGTTCTAAAGAAGTTCTATAATAGTACATCTATGTTGATTTCGTTGCAAATAAATAATTTTATGTCACACCTGGCCATAAAGTGGCCATTATCGCACGCTCCGCGCGCGAAAAAACCCACTTCCAGGCCAGGGGGTGACATAAAATTTTGTACTTACCACGGGCGATAATAAAGAAAGCCTCAGATCGCATATTTATCGCCCTTGCCTTCGGCTCGGGCGTAAAATACCTGCGATCTGAGACATTCTTTGTTTTATCGCCCTTGGTAAGTAATGTACTATTTCGTATTATTTTGGTTTTCGTCCAATACATATTTATACATATTTATTACACCAAGATAACTTATGAGACAAATTAATTATTATGCTGTCTAGATAAAGGTGCCTAAGATACCATAATAAGTTAGTATACAAGGTGGTGGACTCACTAAACTTCTAATATTTCTAATTTCTAGGTTCCTATTCATCACCTACAATATTATTAATATAACCTACAATCAATTCGTTTTATGTAATAAATAATTTTAAAACTAAGAGAGCAATTTTAGATACGGGTTACCTAACATAATGTATATATACTATATACTATAGAATAAATACAATATTCTCAACTCAGTCGCATCACTACGAAAGACCCACCGCAGCAAAGCTCGGGGCTATTTGAAATTGCCACGCATACATCGCTGTTAGTATCCGCGTATTAGCTGCGGTGCGGTCGGGACCGCGCATTGGACATCGTCCGGCCGGGAATTGTGTCCTCGGGGTGTTTTGGTATGGTGTTATGACGTCAGTTTTGTTCCTGGATGCGTTTGGTTAATTTTCGAATTATCTCACGAAATTACTTGCGTCTATACAGGGTGACACGTAAGTTGTGGTTCAAAAAAATATTTCTGTACCAATCTTACTTAGTATGGGGTCAAACTTTTCCGCGCGAAAATTTCTGCTGTTTCATAGGAAAAGGTCTTCAATCGACTAACCGAAATGTATGAATTAGGTAGTTGTTTTTATTTGGCATGGACATAGTTGGGCCAACGGTAAAAGTGGTTCTAAATCATAAAATTTATTTTGGTATAATTACCGCACTGGAACAACCGTTTATATTTGCACCTCAGATAAGAATCCAAAGTTTATTTTTATTCACACCTTAAGCGTAGGATCTTTAGCGTTAGGATCAAAAAGTCATCTTACGAATCAGTTAAGGCGCTACACTGAGAAATTTGGAGACTTTGAAACGCTGTCCTGCCCAGACTAGCAAACAGTAGGGGCTGATTTTCAGATATATGATTCTTGACTAGTTATATGATTGTGGTACTGACAATAGCGAAACATGATTGCTTAAAATTTTCTCGATAGAAAATAAATCCAAAGTCGAGTCTATATTTTCCTTTTTTTCCTCAGCCTACTAAAACAACGCATTATTAAAAGACACGATTAAGTTAATATGATGGTATTTTACCTCATCTAGGTACTAACAAGAGGAAATTTAATAAAACTGCACACAGTCAGATATTTAACGAGATTTGTCTAAAAAGCCATTCTCGGAGAGGGTTGCATCCCGTTTTGTCGTGAGCGAAAATCAAAGGGTGTCTCTTTCAATCGATATATCGCCTTAAACAATTCTTGTGATTGTATTTCTATATTACCATCAATTAGGTTTTATGCTTGTTTAAAAAAAAAAGTTGCTGCGATATATCGGGCATATTATTATGTATCGGAATCCCGCAAGTAACACCCCTTTTTAAACAAATCCCTACAAATAGCAGCTGAAGCTACAAATAACGCGGGTGGCAAATTGATGGCGGTACAGTCCCGCAATAAAGTGTACACTGTATACGCGGCGCGTGCGCGCCCGCCGCGAAACGCTAAATACGGCGGCTATAAATATAAAATACACTGCCGGCCAAACAACAGGCTTACAAATTAATTAATTACTTTCAGTTTCAATATCACTCTGTGATATTTTTTGGGTCAATCAACTATTTCTTGTCACTCGTTACAGTCGTTACCATGGTTACGTCTCCTGGGTCACCCTTAAAAACTGTGATTTTACCGACTTTAATCCTACTAAACATGATTTTTAGCGATGATTATAAACCCATTCTGACATTGCTCATCTCTTGAGCATGCTAGAACTCCATATTGTAACATTTTTTTCTAAGAAACTCGGTTACAGTTGTCTCCTGGCTGACCGGACAGAATAACGGCAAGGAAAAGTTGATTGACACTTTTACGTAATATTCAATCCCCAGGATCCGCAATTTTGAAAAAAAATCGATCATCGAATCTGATCACAAAATGACACCAGAATCAGTTGAAAAATTCGACCTGTAGAGGAGAACAGTCGGACATCAGCATTGACTTTGGCGTTCAAAGCAAACCAACATTTTTATCCAAGTTGAAACGTAGAGGCTCCTCCTGACGCGTCCTAGGTAGTTATATGACATTTACGAGCCTGTTCACACTAGCGATTCTTTTCGGCGATTTGCCAGCGATTTCTATACAAAACTCGAAATCGGCGATCTCGCGGCGTGATCGCCGCGATCGAATTTGTATAGAAATCGCTGGCAAATCGCTCAAGTGTGAAAAGGCCCTACTTGTCATACGTGTGGGTGTACAGTCAGACTCTCATATTGACCTTACAAACCACGAACACAAGTGCCCCAATTCAATAGACACTGATCAAATCATCTTAGGACAATTGATGATCATTTAAGAAAGGATGCGTCTTCGTAGGTATTCAATGATATGAAATCGTTATGTTTTATTGTATAATTAATTTGTCCGCCAGTGTTGTAAGTGTTTATTTTCGTGGCCGCGCCAAATACAGCACTTCAAACGTAAGCCGGAACCGATCACGATTTGCCCACAAACTACGTTGCTACATTTTATACTACGATACAGAATACAGGAACAGCCACTGTAGCCTAGCCCAAGTTGAGTCACTTGCTGGACTCTTCTCAGCTAGGCTAGGTTTAGTGAACCAGCAACAAAACTCCCAGTAGCTCGATACCACTGACACCTCAGATTCTGTTGCAGCCACTCAACCAATCTCACTGGAGCACAAACTCTTAGAGTAGGTATTATATTGTGTTTAAAGTGTTATATTGTTTAAGCCGCCCGCATGGTCGTGTCGAAGGTTTCCCCTAAATTTTCTTCAGGCCACCCTCTAACCGCGCACTCCTATAGTTTTATTGGGCCCGGCTTATAAAGACACAGTCAAGTTCAAAAAAACGTTCACTAAATATATGTTATAAATAAATAAATAAATATATGTGGACAATCTTACACAAATCAACCTAGTCCCAAACTAAGCTAAGACACTATGGGTACTAAGCGATATAGATAAATAAATACTTAAATACATAGAAGACATCCAAGACCCAAGAACAAATATTCGTGCTCATCACACAAATAAATGCCCCGGCCGGGATTCGAACCCGGGACCTCCAGCTTCGTCGGCAGGTTCACTACCAACTAAGCTAAAGCGGTCGTCAATTATGTATTTAGACACCGATATCTCGCGACACCTAATTTCATAAGCAAAAAAAAACTTACTACCCTACCCTTATACAATACCTCCAGTTCAATATCATATAATTAACGCGAGGAAATTATTTTTTACGTTAGTTTCAATGAAGAGTTCAACTGTGACCAGTACGTATATGTACTTGGTACTTCAAATAAAATTAATTATACAAGAAACATTCCTTTCCAAGATAATTTTGTTTTTAATTCTAATTTACTCAATTTCATTCAATAATGATTTTATTACTCCTAATATAAACCCCAATAACCTTTGTTCATAAATTTGGATTAGGTTACACGTGATCAAATCAGACTATTAGGCTCTAAATATAAAGTTCATTATCATATAACAAAAATATATAATCGTGTAAGCCTTCACGTTAAAAAACAATGTGCTCTAAACTTTAGGCCAAAGCGTACAGTCAAGGGCACCAATATGTATACATTTTTTCACCTTACTCCATTGAAATAAGATCCAAAAATGTATACATATTTATGCCCTTGACTGTACAATTTTCTTTGACACTTCCATAAAGTGATTTGAATCTTTCGATCGAATTGAAAATTTTAATAGTAATAAAATAAGGTTTAATTTTATATGAACTGGTATAAGATTAAATATAAATTAACTGATTGAAGAGCTTAGAATCAATGATGGGATTAGTCTGCAGTCATTGGATATAAATGCGCGCGTGAGTTGATTTTGCGAGGATTTGACTTTAATCTTACTCTGAAGTGTTTGACTTATCTCAATTGTTAGTTGTGGCTTGCCAGCCGTGGTTATTTTAGACATTATTCTAGCTAAGCAGCCTAACGTAACCTAATCTAAGCCGTTGAAATATACACACAAAATTTCATGCATATCGGTCCTGTCGTTTAGGAGGAGTTAGGTGACTAACACCAGATTTGACTTGTTAAAGTGGCATTGTGGCCTGCTTGCTAAATAAAGAGAATTTATGTCACGTACGTCACAGCTCTCTGGTACCGCCTCATACCGGGTAGAGTCAGGCCAACCCAGGTCGGGCCTAGCTGAGTTTCTTGCTGGACTCTGTTCAGCTAGGCGAGGTTTATTGAAACAGCGACAAAACTCCCAGTAGCTCAATTCCACTGACACCTCAGACTCGGTTGAAGCCACTCAACTACCGCTTTATTGAGCCAGGCTTATAACGTCACAGTCAAGTTAAAAAAAGAGACTAGCTAGACCGATAGCTGTCAATGTAAATAAATCGTGTATGAAGCCAAAATAAATGACAGGCGATACCTCCTCTCAGGTTGACTTGCGGGTAGGAAATACCCGGCGAATGCCTAGGACACCTGCGTAGGTACAATGAGGGCAACTGTCACTGAACGGGGCAATTTATAGCGGAGGGTAAAGTCACATGTTGATGGGCTCCCAAACAATTTACTTTCTTTCATACTTCGAAACCGCCTCGGCTGGGAAGAGCTGGAAGAAGCTGCGCAAGACCTTGACAGGTAGAGAACTCTTCTGCGAGCCCTAAATGAGGGATAACAGGAACATCATCATCATACTTCAAAAAAAAAACAACGGGTTGCACTCCGGGAGTGCCAGCAGAAGTGAAAACCCTATGACATGATAAAGAAGTTTTCACTTAATACATTTTTGATAACAGCGCCACCTATGATCAATAGAAGGCACTAACGCCACTAACTATACAGAACGCTGCTGTCGGTTGTAACTTAGAAGTGTTAAGTTACAACCGACAAGTTCGCTTGTTTGTTCATAGGTGGCGCTGTTACCAATATCCATCTTCTACAGGTCACGTGTCCGTCTTACGATATTAGGAGGGGTCAACTTAGCTGGTCGTAGAGCGTCCTAGGCGTACTTCCGTCCACTATATTGAGACCTCCTTACGAATTTCAATCTGACGAACTGTCGAATCTGTCGGTCACGTGACCTGTCGCGAATTTAACAATTTTTCCCCATCACAAAAAGTGCTCAGCGCCGCTAAAGAAGTTTTCACTTCAGAAAGAGGCATACAAATTCTGTGTGATCATCTGTCTATCTATGTGGTCATTATCACCGACCTAGTGTTTACTCGGTTTTATCCTAGAGTATTATCCCGAATCCGCTTGGACATCTAATGTCGAGACTTGGCTTATGTACTAGTCTTTCTTATGGCTACCTGATGAATATATAAGTAATTGATTTTGTGAGCATGTACTGTAGAGGGAATCCACGAAACTATACTGATCTGGCTTCATTAATTGTTTTTCTCCAGTTAAAAGAGTTATTGGAAGACCAGCGTTGGCTCTGCCAGCATAACGCTGAGTTGTGACACTTGTGACCATATGACAACTACTTTATTTTATGAACTAGTTAGAAAATAGGTAAAAATTTAAGCCACCCGTATTTTTTCTTTTTCAATTTAACTCATTATTTCATACAAAAAAAACACGTTGAAAAGTAGGTCATTCCAAAAAGGCGTAAGTAAAATATGACGTCATCTTCCCAACAAGAATCCAGAGCCACTCCAGAGCAGCGATTGTCTGTACTGTGTACTAAGGGGAAGCGAGGAAGATGACGTCAACTTTCGGTTTACAGTAATTTGCGATTTTTTCCAAAATTAACGGAGAAAAAAATCTAAAAAAATGTATTTTGTGTACTTCACACGTTTTTACCGAAATGGTTTTCGAATTAAGACTTTTGGAAATTATGAAACATTGTCATTTCGTGGCAAAATTCTGTTTTGTAATGTCCTATTTGTAAGTGTTTTGTTTGTCACGAATAAATGTTTCTATTCTTTTCTTTTCTTTCTTTCTTTTAATTCTGGATCAGCAATGGGCTGTATTTTATCTTGCTATTTCCTTTAGCTAGTACATTGTAAAAAAAACGATGACATAGTGATAAATGATAAAGTGATTAATAATCTACATATCTGTGTTGTAGGAGTAGTAATGTTGTGAAAGGGGCACACATTGGCGCTCGTACCCTGCTCTATTGCGACATATGCTTGCCAGTAGACATCCTATACAAGCTTCGCGTACTATTTGTAGTACTATTAATAGTTACGCATTTGTACTATTTGTAGGTGACGGCAGACAAGACGACGCCACGATTCTCTGATTTAGTGCAGTGCTAGACTTGCATTTTATATACCTATGTAACACAAGCACATTAATGTACACAATATCAGGTAAATAAGGTTAAAGTAATTGGTACTCATATAATAAAGACTAGTGGCTCTGTCTGTGAGCTGTAGAAATTAAGAGCCTGTCTCGGTTCCGCCATTTTGAAAAATTACAGAAAAGAAAACTGAATCGACAATAGTACATTTTGATGCTAGTGCGGAAGGTATGTCATTTTGCACGAGTCCCGAGTTGTCTTGGCCCGAGCCGACGGGCGAGGGACAAGACACGAGACGAGTGAAAATGACACTTTCGCACGTGTATCAAACGACGTTTTTTAATACAGTTGCGAAAAAATATCAAAGAAACTAAAATAAAACAGTAATTAAAAGATATAAAACACAATACTTTTACTTGCCATTGTGGGCTTTAAGTACTTACCTGGTCTATCTGGCGTAGTTTACATACAGACATACACTTTATATAACAATCGCATAAATCACACATATCACAAAAATATTATTAAAACAATACAACTCACTACAAAATTAAATCTTGAAATCATGTACAAAGAAGCGGGAATTAAAAAGTCGGTTTAACTTTTAATTGATTGACTTTTTTCAACAGGCCATGGTTGTCAGCATTCAGCCAAATCAAATACTATTTTGGAGGAGATTTTATGTCACATGGTAGTTTAATTATATGTAAATATTAATAAATCATTATTTTTCATTTTATAATTAATTTCTATTTGATTTTTAAGTAACTAAATGTATTTTTTGGCGAAAAAAGACAAGCGTTCATTCACATCCGGCGCGACGGTCTTCCATAATACTCTATTAATTAGAGGTCTCGCATAATACTGTTTCCGGTCATTAATTTACTCAATCAGTCAACTTTTTGAATACAGTTTTAGATGTTTTAATATTTGATAACCATTTAACTTGTTTAATATGCATTTTTAATGTTTTAAATTTTATAGAAGGTTACTTTTAATGCCCTTTGCTTTATTAAATAAATAAGTAAAGTGACTGAACCTAAAACCCTTTGGCTTGGGTCAACAGTAAATTTAAAAAAGTTGGAAAAGTAAAAAGCACTAGTGCGCGAAATCCAACTTTGCGCACGATATACAGCTACGTAAAGTACCACTTTTTGAGCAACTGTATTAAAAAATTATTTAATCTGAGAGATAATAGTAGTTTATGCACGAGTGTTTTAATGCCCAATTATGTACAGTTGCATACATTACTTTATCTACACACATATTATAACTACTCTAAGATGGGTTCAGAAACCGTAGTAAATAAATACAATAATTGTGTTAATACAACCTTTTTTGCACGGTTGCGGAAATATCGAAGTCAGAACTGGCAACCGATACCTGAATGTTATTTTAAAAAGTAAAGAGTCCCTATTCTGATGTAATCATGTCGTTCTAGCTCAAATTTCGTGCGATATATACTAAAAAACATCGAGCTGATATTTCGCATCGACTGAATTTGAATTTTCAGTGATACTAGAATAGGGACATGTCAACTTTGACATTTAAATTTTGACAGTTTTGTTTGACGTTTAATATTTTAACATCATATATGAGATTAAAATGAAAATTATATTACTGCTGCACAGATAAGAAAATTGCCATATTTTCATTGAATGTTGAAATGAGAGTCATTTTCTACGTTTTCCGAACGCATATTAGAGGATTTATGATATGTGTGTAGATAAAAGTTATATATAGCAGTTCCGTAGCAATTTCAAGTACTTCACAAGTTATGATTTACCACAAACGGAGGAATTCCACAAGGAGTGTGGTGTAGGGAGTAGGGTACCATAGTCGTGACCGCACCTGACCGCTCGCATTGTGCGGGATTCATGGCCGAGCTGATTAGATTTGCGTAGGCGCACCCGAGCCGCAGTCTATATTTTGATTTTACGTCAGTAGAATAAGCGGTCATTAGGGTACCGTACCCAAAGGGTAAAACGGGACCCTATTACTAAGACTCCGCTGTCCGTTTGTCACCAGGCTGTATCTCAAGTAGCGTGATAGTTAGACAGTTAAAATTTTCATAGATGATTTTTTTTTTTTTTTTTTATACTACGTCGGTGGCAAACAAGCAAATGCAATGCAAGCAATGATGTATTTCTGTTGCCGCTATAACAACAAATACTAAAAAACAGAATAGAATAAATATTTAAGGGGGCTTCCATACAACAGACATGATTTTTTCCCCGTTTTTTAGATAATGGTACGGAACCCTTCGTGCGCGAGTCCGACTCGCACTTGGCCGGTTTTTTTTCTTTCCGGTTTGGCCTGCACGGCCGCCAGATAATAGAGTGGACAATCTCTCTCGTCTAGAAAAGAATAGGCGGTATAGTGTGTGGCATCCACGACGTCGCGCCCCACAACACAAGAATGTGTTGGGGCGGCGCCGCTGTTTTAACTCCACTCTATGAATTTACTGTAGGTAAATACCCTCTCTACTTACTCTACCCTCTAATCCTCTGGCTCTACGAAATTACTGTGCTACGCACTGTGTCGTCTGTGTGTGCTGTGTGTTGTTCGCGAATAATGGCAACTGACTAACGCACGATAACTTTGTCTGGGGGCTGCACCACATACTTTGTACCTTTGTATGGGGAAATACTGCTGCATTACATTTATTTAATACTAGTGGCTCTGTGAGTAGACCTCAAGTGAAATAAAAACCAAATTTTTAGGTAGGTTACATATTATAAGGACCTACTTAGTTCAGGAATCTATTCTCGCAGTTTCTTCGAGGTTTTTCCGAAATTCGGCTTCGAAAACCTTTGAAATTACTTATGTTATTGTGTAAATATACTTATGTTATTGTATACATACGTAAATTGGCAAAAAAGATCCTTATAATATAACTATCGAATCTGCTCACGAAAATCCAGACATTAGAATTTTTTTTTGCCCAACCTGCAACGACACGCTTTGCTCACTCGGGTCGGACAATAAGAAGACTAAATACTGATATTCTGTAATAATGACTGCTGAATTTTCCGGGCTAGAAACGGAATATGTAGTTTCCCCTTTTATTTTTTTATACATACAATATTGAGACAAAAATGGCATTTTAACGAAAAGGTCCCATCTAAGCCGCGCCGCCAAATGGTACTTTAATCCCCGACACACATCGCAAAAGAGATTGTGTATCGGTGTGTCTGTCTCTGGCATCGTAGCTCTTTAAAGATGAACCGATTTGAGTTTGTTTTTAAATGGAGATAGTTCTTATTCTTAGCTATATTTAAGTGTCGGTATTTTTTTATAATCTTTAATACTTAGTAATACATATATGTACATTTACGATTTTAAATATTTCCGTCACACGCGCAAAAATCACCGTCACTTTTTATTTCCTTAAAACAATACCTATCAGTAAACCAGCGATAGGTATTTACCATCAGTTCAGTTCTTATTGCAAAGCTTTATAGTCTAAACTTCTTTGCATCAGCCTATTCTTTACTTGGTCCTACTAAAGTGCTCAGGCTCAAATTAGCAAGGCTAAGCTGGCATTAGCATTTTACATTAGTTTAACCGCCGATATATTTTGAACCTTAAGCTTTCGCAAATAAGGTTCAAATTGAATTGCTAATACTGCAATAACTGGTGCGTATGTCAAAGCCTCTTGATGCTTGATAGGTTCGTATTTGGCATAAACCAACTTAGTTTGAGCCCTGGCTTCTATGGTGTTATTGAGGGGCAGGGGTCAAGTCAAGTAGTGCGAGTGGTGTTATATTAGTTAGTGACGGTTAAGTGCTTCGTTTATGAGTGTGTATGATTGTATATATGTGTATGGACGATGGCCTAAATCTGGTTTCATCATTTCGCATTGACAGGTCACATACCAACGACCGAGTTATTGGAAAACAAAATGTTTAACTTTTTTGCACAATACTAAAAACTACAAATGGCGGACTTAATGCCTAAGGCATTATCTACCAGTCAACCTGTGCTAGAATGAAACATTTGTTCCTTCCGGGATCAGATCGTGAAGACAGATACATGCATCAATTGTCAATAAAATTGCTTATTTATAATTACCTATTAATTAATAATCATTAATATCATCATCGAATATGCTCACAAAATTTAAAGAGAATCGTTTGAGAAGTTAGGTAGGTAGGTACCTTTATAGGAGAACAGACGGACATTCGGACAGACATCCGAAAGCATTTTTTTCTAAGCTGAAACGACGCCGCGTGACCTATTATGAACCACTGCTACTTATATTAGTGGAACCAAAGCTCAACGCTAAAAAAAACTCATTTTAAATCTCAACATGCAATGTTTAATGAATCCATTCCACTGTCAATCACCACTATTGCCACGCCAATATGGTCCTTACGCTGTTTCAACAAGGTCGTAAATCGTGCGCGCGCGCATCGACCACCCGCGTCTCTTATCACCGGTTATCAGCCGATCTTGATCCCGGCTAATTAGTGAGCCAGATTTGCTGTTCACAAAAGAACTCGAGTCGATTCACCGCTCTGCTTCAATATTTTGACCCCACGAATACGTAACGTGTACCGTGTACTTTATATAATTATAAAAATTAAAAACATGACTGCAGTAAAAAGATAAAAAAAACCCGGCCAAGTGCGTGTCGGGCCACGCACAAGGTAGGGTTCCGTAGTCGTCTACCCTTTACATTATGTGGACTAAAAAGTTCGAAAACTTATATTTACTATGTTTTTGAAAGAATTAACAACATTATCTAAGGTATCAATGGAAATTGTACGAAAGTTTGCTTTTGCAAAGTACATTTCTGAAGTTCGACTATTACTCGTTAACTAGTAATGTCTACTTAGCTGTGATAGTTTTCCTTATAAATTCATCGTATATACTACTACCATGATTTTTTTCACATGCCTAGTAGCCACCGTTTAGCTGGCAGGGGGGGGGGGGGGGGGACACTTGACCATAGCAAAAATTATCACTTCAAAGCTTAATATCACGCTAACCAATTCTTTAATCAAAAAATGCTTATAGGAACCTTATAATATTTTTAAAAGAGCTATCCAACGATAACCCACACGATGGGGTTTGGCAGAAAAAAAAATTGCACCACCACTTTACATGTAGGGGAGGTACCCTAAAAAAAAATTTTTTTTAAGATTTTATTCTACCGTTTTGTCGGCGTCATTGATATGTATATTGATACCAAATTACAGCTTTCTAGCACTAACGGTTACTGAGAAAAACGGGGGTCGGACGGACGGACGGACGGACGGACGGACGGACGGACGGACGGACGGACGGACGGACATGGCGAAACTATAAGGGTTCCTTGTTTACTACGGAACCCTAACAAGTTTCAAAGAACTCAAGGAAATATATTTTGTTTGCATCGTGGGACCTAATATTTTGGTTTTATTTGTATGTAGTAGGTCCCTCGACTGCAAACAAAATATAATTTCCTTGAGTTCTTTATTAGGAAACTTGTTTTTTATCTTTTTAGTGCAGTCGTGTTTTTAATTTTTATAATTATTATTTTATTTCGAACTTTTTTTGCTTGAAATACATACATTATATATATTTTTGGAATCGACTCTTCAAATGCTTCATTTTGATACCTGACTTGCTAGGATAGAAATTTTTTTTTTGCGGACACTCAAAGTGGAGTCTACAGGCCGCCATATTGTTTTTATTGCAACGTCACATATCCTATGTCACCCGGGATGACGTAAAGATTCCAACGATACCTCACACACCTAAATCGGTTAAGGCGTTGAGAAGTTCTGGGGGAACAAAAAAAGTTCACATACATACATACATACATACATACATGAAACCTGAAAACATTACACTCCTTTCTTTGGGCAGTCGTGTAAAAAGTAAGGTTACGAATACGTAACGTGTACAGTCAAGGGCACCAATATGTATACACTTTTTCACCTTATTCCATTGACATAAGGTCCAAAAATGTATACATATTTTTTAACCTGACTGTGGTCACAATAAAGCAATAGGAGTGCACGGTTGGAGAGTGGCCTGGGGAAAATCCAGGGAAACCTCTGACACGACCATGCGGGCGGTTTAAACACTGGAATACTCTACTAAAGACCTTGCGTGAGATAGGTTAGTTAATTCTCAGTAAACAGAAGATGCATATCAATCCTTACCTGGTTGAAATTCCGCTATACTCAAACCATCAAGCGTTTTCATCATCTTTTATAATGCGTACTGCTAAAGTTTGTAATTCCCTGCCGGCATCTGTATTTCCGCGGACCTGGACTTGTTTAAGGCACGAGTGAATAGGCATCTTCTGGGCGAGCTCGCTTCATCGTCGGCCTCATCTTTGCCCCCTCATGGCTAGATGCTGGCAGAGAGGAATCCTATATTTAATTTTAAAAAATCAGGTACTTTCTTACCGAAGATCGCAACTATAAAACCTAACCCTGGCCCGGCCTATAACGATACAGCTAAGTTTTTTAAAAAAGTGACAACTTTTTGCTCATGATACTGGTTCGCTTGAGACGAGTTGCGCATGTTTCGGTAACCGTTGCAAATACCTCCCAAGTCCCAAGGGACAGTGGCACGTAAGATGACGGTACGCGTAGTTTTGTGTATGTAGGATGTAGCTACGGTATAGCGCTAGGCGCGATGTCGTGATGTGTGACTTAGTTGAATAAATGTCTTTGTTATTATTATGTCTTTCCCGTTCACGGGACAATGGTGTCCCGGACCTTTGGGAGGCGTGCGCGGAGCCGAAGTACTGAGGTGCCGAAGTACCATCGAGTACCACATAGCCAACACGTAGAGGCCCTTTTGACAATTTAATGAAATGCAAGGGATACACCGAGCGGATGCTGTCCCTGCCCGTGTCATGGGACGCACACAGAGACAGCACCCGCCAGGGTGTATAGGGACTATTGTTGGTGGATGGAATCTAAATGAACCGTGTTATTAGGTGAAGATGATGGACTAATGGCCGGGCTACTGGGTGAGACATCGGACGCCTGCCTAATAAAACAGTCTCGCATTTTAATTCCGGCAGACGGTGACTTGCTCCCTGCTCGATGGGCCCCTATTAAACAGCGACATTAAAAAATGGCCTAGGGGCAACACCTGTCAGAGAGCTGGGGGGTAGAGAGGTGGCACTGGACTTTCAACATATAGCCAACTCGCCAATCTTATGTAACCACATCTACCCTCGAGCAACAGCTCTCGCGACTCCACTCTGGACGGTCGGTTAAGGCAAGCCAGAGGTGGGGGGGCCCGTCCAACCAACCAACCGATCAGTACATCCTGACCCCAGGCTCACCCCCAGGAGCACTCAGGTACGTAGGGTCGCTACTCCCTAACAGCCCGCCACAAGCTGCCTTACGTTGACTGATTGCACTGGAGAACCAGTGGGCGATGGGGTCGTCACATCCCTACGCCATTATTATTATTATTATTATGTGTCTCGCAAGTATGTTCTTTACACTCTGAACAAAAATGTAATAAAATAACCCTTGGTGGAAACTGTTTCGGCTTAGGTATGTGTGAACTACATTGTTAATCCGATACCTTTGTGTTATACAAATACTATGCTGTTTGTTTCAATAAATAAAAAAACCGACCAAGTACGAGTCGGACTCGCGCACGAAGGGTTCCGTACCATTATCTATTACAACGGCAAAAAAATCATGTCTGTTGTATGGGAGCCACCTTAAATATTTATTCTATTCTGTTTTTAGTATTTGTTACAGCGGCAACAGAAATACATCATCTGTGAAAATTTTAACTGTCTAACTATCACGGTTCTTGAGATACAGCGGAGTCTTAGTAATAGGGTTCCGTTTTACCCTTTGGGTACGGAACCCTAAAAAGCATGCACTGTATGACAGAAGGGGAAACATTTTCTTCCGATTATTTATGTATAGGCCCTATATTGTCTATTCCACTGAGCTTAAATGTTACAATTGTTAAACCAAACTGGCAACACTCCGGAAATGGCCAGTTGTGTAATATCTAATATGTCACGTGTTCAGAGGAAAATGCATCGATGTGATAATGATTAAAGTCTTCAAAAATAGTTCGTTTACATGATAGGACACGTAAGCATGAATAGACTGTAGACTTGTTGCCACAGAAATCTTGTTGCTTTGTGAAACTTGTAGGTATTTTCCTTCATCATCATCATCATCATCCTCCTAGCGTTATCCCAGTACAGTTGCATCCTGAAGGATGCCTGGGGTCCGCTACCTAATCCCAAGATTTGGCGTAGGCACTAGTTTTTACGGAAGCGACTGCCATCTGACCTTCCAACCCCGAGGGGAAACTAGACCTTATTGGGATTAGGCTTTGTCAAGTGAGTGGGCAACTTGACTGTTAGAAATTCTCAAACCGCCCGAAGGCCTCCAACTCGGCTTAACGACTGCTGCCATAGACAGCAACCGGGATCAACGGCTTAACGTGCCTTCCAAAGCACGGGAGCGCTGAGTTAGTAACCACTCAAAGCGGTCACCCATCCAAGTCCTGACCGCTGCCCACGTTGCTTAAGATACCGCAAGCGAACCCGGCGCCGCTGGGCCACGAGCGCTTTGTAGGTATTTTCCTTATCATATCTAAAATAAAACTATTTGTGATAGCGATAAACAATGTTCATTCACTTTCAATAGTTACATTTATTTAAAATGTTAGTCAAAACAAAGACGGGATTGTTTTAAATGCCAAGTTTACTGACCCTGCAGCATCGATAAGACCTGATCCAAATGTGGGTTGATTCGGTTTTAGCTTCAATACGAGTTATATTTATCGGTAATGGACGATCGAACGGTTAGGATTGATATCATGTCACTTCATTTTCAATAAATGCTATGTGATTTAGATTTAGGGGCCAATAATTAAAACTTAAAACGGATCAGATTGTATGAAAGTTATAATATAAAATACCTACATCCATCTCGCTCTGGTTTGCTCTTGTCTGACACAATAATGGTTGACTACTATTGTTCTCTTCTATTATTAAAAAAAAATGTGTCAAGCATTGGGTTTTAATGTCGGGTACTGAGATATTTACTCTATTGTGTGAATATATAGGTTTTTATCATGTTAGTTTTCCTTTCCTTGTTTGGGCTCACTGTAGCCAACGAGCCGAAACGAGCAACAAACCAAGTAAAGCCTAAGTTTGCAAACCAAAAAAATACAACCGACCGGAGAACCAATAACCTCTTTTTTTTTGGAAAAGTCTCGTCATGCCAAAATGTTCTTTTTTTCAACATTTTAAACAAGTTAACTGAAGCAGTAAATTTAATGAGTAGATAAACTATTAACTTTTGCCCCTGAGGTCACCACTTCTCCATTAACTACATTAACTTAAACCAGGATTTGGGAATACTAGGTAGGTACATAACTATTCCGGAAACCGATTAATGAAGGAGACATAGTTTAATGACATTTAATTTGGTTCTTGTAAGTTAAGTTGCCATTAAAAACATCAATAAAGTTCATTGGCCAGAGTATAGCTATCTGTGACCTTAGCAAGGCCGGTAGTATATAAAAAAATATCTACTCATGCTCATGACATCATGACATGACTAAAAAAGCAGTCAAGTGTTCGTTCAGCACACACACCCGTGTATGGGTCGGTCTATGGGCCTTAGAACTACCTAATAACTGGAAATGTGATTTTTCTTCTGCAGCTTACATGTTTCCCAATTTTTTTTACGCTAATACAAAGAAAGTTAAAGAGACTAGTCAAGTTCGATAAAATTTAATTTATTCGTATAATATTAAGCCGATAATTGGGTTCATCTTCTTGGGGTCTTGTTGGTGCAGCCTGATGCAGTTCTCTCCATCTTTGCCGGTCCGAGGCCAGCTTCCTGACGTCCTAACATGACAAGACATCCACGTAATCCTTTATCTGGTGCATATAACTTTTCCTCTGTCTTCCTCTTCCTCTATTTCCATAAGTTTTTCCCTTCTATAATGTTTCATATGAAGTTGGAGTGTCAGAAGGCCGATCATTTATAAAGTACCTAAATTTTAGTACCAAGTTTATTCATACCCTGCGATATCCAATAAGTATCATTTTTTTTTCCAATTTACTTTGGTCAAAGATCCAAACAACATTTTTCCATGGTTCACGTCCAATTTTTAGGAAAATCGGCAGTGACTATCTCTTTTATACGTAAACATAAAATGTCGCGATAGAGACAGACGCCACTAATCTAAAAATCATAAAATATTCCTAATACCTATTAAAAGATGGTTTAAGTATCTTAACGTCAACTATACAAAACCAATTCATGAGGCAAAGCTTTCCTCATTTTCATTCATAAGTCACTAGTGGCATTTTATGTCCGCCTGGTCCTGCCAGTGTCCGCGGCCCCGTCGGCTCGTCAGCACGTGCCTCGTACGGCACAGCAGGCCTGCAGCAGTCGCGCGCGACTTTACGGACGATCTAATCTGTCAATTGGTCAAATTTTAAAGTTTGATAGTGATAAGTTGAGGTTTTACCTTGTTCTGGTAAATGAATAGGAATGTAGTAGTTTTTGGTAGTGAATGGAAATAAATCTCAGTTTTAGAAGATTAAAATAAAAATTAAAAAAAAGACTTGATAAGATTTTTTTAATAACTATGTGTAGGTAATTAAAATTTATTCGAGTGGTTTCTCATCGGCGAAATCAATAGATTTTTCAATTGAGTGATTTTTTGCGATTCATCTCACTGGTCCTTATTTCATAGATCAATTATGATGATCACATGGAGTTGGAAGCCATGATGAGTTATTTTTAGTGATCATGATAAGTTGATAACTTGAGATCAAGTTTAGTGTTGTATTAACCAATTTTAATGTAGCTTTCTTAGTGTAGTTAGTGTTACTAAGGCTTATTAATCAAAACAAACAATGTAATGATCAGGTGTTGATAGATTTCATAGTGATGATGATAGAACGAGTTTGTGATAAAACTGTCCATAAAATCAGTATTATAATCACCTCGAAAATGATCGTAGTGTTAGAAACTGAAGTGCAAAAAATCCATTTTAGTGACCCGAGTGCTGTGTAAGATTACATTATATTACATAATTACCAAGTGATGCTGTTGTTCTGATCAGTCTAGTCGCATACCTACACTAAGAGATGATCAGTTCTAGTGATCGGTAGTGAATAAGTTCTAATAAACCCTGACTGATGAGTGCAATTTTCACTGGTGATCGCGAAATTCCGAATTTAATGATCACAGAGTTGGATGACCAAGTGATGATCATTTCTAGTGATCACTCTATTCAATCTGATTCGTACAAAACTCGTGATCACTTCACAACTGTATAAATGATCACCTGAAGTGATGCGGTGGTTGCTTCTCGCCCTGCTGGTCACGGCCGTGGCCGCTGCGGTGGCGGGGCCCCGCAGATGCGCGGGCCGACTGGCCAGAGAGCGGCTCAAGGCTGCGGAGAAGATACGGGACAAGAGATACTTCCTGCTATGTTGTGCGCCCGCGTGCGGGGGCCCTAGGAGGCCGAGGCCGCGGCCTCCGGTGGCTAGTACGAGGTACCAGCCGTACCATAGGACGTGGTTCGGATTGAAATATGGTATGTTGATTTTTAACCTAACCTAAGACACAAAATCTGATATTGCTCATATTCTTCAGGTCTACACGTCTGATAAATCTTTTGTCCCACTATAGTGCTGCGTGAACTGTAGTTTGGTATATAACGCAATGGTCAGGATCATCCGTCATTTATAATTGCAAAAGTGTCCCAGACATCTATGACTTATATAATACTGTACTATGCTGTTTCAGTGTTGGGTTCACTGCATCCATATAACAGGTGAAGAATAGTTTACTGCTGTGTTTTACTGCCTCATTACTGCTAATTGTATACACACATTATGTACTATTAATGGTTATCAACGCTTTATAGCATGTGAGACGAACTTAGACTTGTCTTTCATCATCAAATTAGTATAAACCGGAAAATTATCAACATAGGTGGTGTTCTTTTTTGTTATATTGCATACATATTTGTTTTAAAGTGAAATCTGTTTTTTGATCTTCTACACAAAGTTGTTCTTTACAGTTTAGCTAAATGTTGAACAGCAAATTAAATTCTTTGCGAACACAAGCGGGAATGCATGTTTATATTTTATGTATAACCATTAACGATAAAATGTTTGATTATTAGGATACCAATATTTGCATATCAGTTCAAGTCAACGACATCATATGCATATGTTATTCAGTAATACTTAAAGCAAATGTCATTAACATTATTATCAATTGTCAGTCTGTGTCAGTCTGAGGGCTGATTGATTAGGTAATACTCCACGTTACGTTTTCGATCATGCGTAAGATATAAGTAAATTGGAATTATGACCGTGCCAAGTCAATATATTTATGAAAATATTATGTATGTTAGGAAAAATCAAGCGCTATTTCGTAGAAGATGTGTCATTCATGACATAAATACTAGGAATAAATTTAAATTAGTAGCAGTTAGAACTACGTTAAGTAGAGTACAAAAGTCATTTGTGGGTCTATGTACACGTTACTACAATAAGCTCCCTGACCAGATTTTGAATATGTCGGAAAATTAATTTAAGGCCATTGTAAAACGTTGATAAATAGAGCTTATTATAAACTTGACAAATACTTAGATGATAAAGAAATATGGAAAAATGTAATCGCTATACCTTAATAGCACTACAACTATTTTAGTACTTGTATTTTTTTTCAACCTCTGACATTCAAAATGTGTTCTATACGAATTTATTTTGAATAAATAATTTTTGACTTTTGAAATGCTACTTTCCTTACTAAAACTGATACTTAGATCTTCCTAACGCAAGTTTGACAAGTTACGTAAAAAACTAGCTGCTGGGCATGCCGACTTTTATGAATAGGAGAAAATGTACGCCTGTAGGTACTGAAACCGTTTTTAAAACGAATGCCGTTTTCTGAGATTAGCAGTCTAATACAACGCACGACTGTCCCCCGGACTATAAAACCCTAATACGCTAACTATAAAGTAAGGAACTCCGTGCAATACAGACGCGCCCCCGTGCTACTAATTTACAGCTAATTATGCGTTCGCATTTGTGGGGTCGAGATAAAAAGCTGTTTTTAACATTGGCTGGACCGAAATAAATTTGTTTCGGAAATGATACCCTAACCTAACTGTTGCCATATTCTAATGTGAAATTTTAAAATATGCAAGGTTTACAAGATTTTGAATTCTGGGTTTCAATCATAATTAATTTCTATTAAGCTCAGGATTAGAGTATTTATTAGATTTGTGAAACACAATAAATAATTATGTTGTATGAATGTAAGCACTTTATTGTACACAAAACAGGTTAAAACAATATACATGTCACATAAGATTAAAGTACAAAGGCGAACTTATCCCTATGAGAGATCTCTTCCAGCTAACCTAATCCAGCTAATTAAATTACCTAAAGACAAAAAACGCTAATTTAGTGACCAACAGCAAAATGACTGATAAGGCATGATCATTGTTGCAGGTTCAAATCTTTGCAATGACTATCATTAAATTACACATTAAACTGTTTTACACATTAAGTAAACTATGTTTGTAATAAGATGAGTATTAGATATTGGATGTTAAAAAGAAACGAGGTATGCGAAGGAAAAGGTGGAAGGATTGTGTGAGAGTCGATATCAATAGGAAGGATTGTGATGAAGAGATAACGCGAGACAGAGACGTAGGTATGACAGAACAAGACCGAGCTCAAATAAATGGCAAAATAGCAAGGCAATGATGATGAATATGAAATTAGAACTTTCTAAGTTTACTTGTTGTCTTAATGTGGCTCAGACACCGTCAGTAATAAGAATAACATGATTAATACTCTCATTCCTTTGTTTTTAGCGTTGATTTCTTCACTTCAACTATTTTATATTAGTATTGACGTTAGAGGCTGCCCAGCGCATCGTGATATGCCAAAAATGCGATAATTTTTAAAAATCTCATGCTGGTAACAAGTTATACTCGTACATACGAGTAGCAAAGTGATAGTGGTACTTACAACAATAAATAACTGAAAGCCTTTTTTAATTAAAATTGGGAATGCTCTCGGCCAGCATCATAGCCAGCGCATTCTAAATGATGCTGAAAAGCGCTTAAAGTTCGTAAAAGAGGAATTTCGACCAGGTAAGGAATGTAGCCAGCAGTGGCGAAGTGTCCATACAACTCAATTCCCACCGGCTTGCCTAATTTCCAGCCAGTCCAGTTCTTTTACTACGGCTCATGAAGAATAAGAAAGACTAATTATTTCCGGCTTCCCTAACAATATTTTTGACGCGCCGCCACTGGTAGCCAGCCGTACGTCTGGATGTCCGATGGATGAAAGGAAAATCTTTTTGTTAGGTAAAATTGTTTACATGTAAAGAATTTGTAAAAAATGCCACGAATCGCCGGTCAGACAATATTTAATGCGTCATCACTGATAGCGTCTGGGCCGTATTAGGGTAATGTAAACTGGATCTCCGGACCAGGGCAGCCGAACCCGTGACCTTTGCGATCGGGGCCGCCACTTCCGCGGCTGCGTACGCGCACAGACACCGCAACACTTTGACTTGCCCGACATGCGGTCCGTGTAGCAGATAATTTGTCTGTCCCAAGCAAAATGTAACGTCATGCCTCCCTCACATAATATTTTTTATCCAAATGGTTGACAGAGGCATAATACTTTAAAAATCTGAACTCTGGTCCATGCAGGAGGGCGGGATTGCCAGCTTATTGTAAAGTTCCTTATTTCTTAATATTTCCTCTCCTAGAACACTAACACATTATTTAAATGTACGTCGGATTTCTTTGTATTGCATTTGTATGCTTACAGCAGATTTTTTTAAATTTAACTATCGTGGCAAACAAGATTACGGTCCATCTGATGGTAAGCGGATACCGCAGCCTAAAGACGCTCGCGAATCCAAAGGAGTCATGTGGCTATTGCCGACCCTTTATAAAATTTACACTCCTGCGACAAACGGCCCCTCGCTCTCAACACAGTGCATCCTCGTGAGCACTGACAACCTTGCTCATCTCCAAGAATACAACACTAAAGAAAACAAAAGAAGATGGGTCATAAACACTTGCAAAAAGAAAAGTCGTCTCTCCTGTCTCCTGTGGTCAATAGTTAATGGCTTATGAGCATGTGAGTTATGATTTTATTACATGGATTTATAGAACCGGAGACGCCGTTTATGCGGGTTACTAGACCAATCCAAAATTAAGCTTTGTATAGCCCTTAACCCTGGCCCTGGTTGGGCTTTGTGTGCCCTGGTTTGTACGAAAACGCCACTATGTCAGTCCGACTCCAGGACCGGAACTCGAAACCTATTCCGCTGCAGCGGGGAGTCAGGCAAGGAGATGTTATTTCTCCTAAACTGTTCTCCGCTGCACTGGAGGATGTTTTCAAGAATCTGGACTGGAGAAGGCTAGGCATCAACATAAACGGCGAGTATATCACTCATCTTCGGTTTGCTGACGACATAGTAGTCTTGGCTGAAACCATGGAGGATTTAAGTACAATGCTCGATGACCTCAGTAAAGCCTCCGAGCGAGTTGGTCTAAGGATGAACATGGATAAGACGAAGATCATGTCAAATGCCCATGTAGCACCAACTCCCGTTACAATCGGACGCTTTACGCTCGAAGTTGTAGACGATTATGTATACCTAGGACAGACTGTCCAGTTAGGTAGGTCCAACTTTGAGGAAGAGGTCAATCGTCGAATCCGACTCGGCTGGGCAGCGTTCGGGAAGCTACGGCATATCTTTTCGTCCGATATTCCGCAGTGTCTCAAGACGAGAGTCTTTGACCAGTGTGTGTTGCCAGTGATGACATATGGTACGGAAACGTGGTCGCTCACCATGGGCCTCATAAGAAGGCTCAAAGTCACTCAGAGGGCAATGGAGAGGGCTATGCTGGGAGTTTCTCTGCGTGATCGCATCAGAAATGAGGCCATCCGTAGCAGAACCAAAGTAACCGATATAGCCTTTCGAATCGCTAAACTTAAGTGGCAGTGGGCGGGGCACATTGCACGTAGAACCGATGGCCGTTGGGGCCGAAAGGTTCTCGAGTGGCGACCACGAACCGGAAGGCGCAGCGTGGGTAGACCCCCCACAAGGTGGACTGATGACCTGGTAAAGGTCGCGGGAGTCCGCTGGATGCGGGTGGCGCAAGACCGGTCATTGTGGCACTCTTTGGGGGAGGCCTATGTCCAGCAGTGGACGTCTTTCGGCTGATATGATGATGATGATGATGATAGCCCTTAACTTTTGATATGTCCACAGGAAAGACGCGAACCTAAATCTGTTTATGACCCTATATGAATACGAGAAAAAATACTTTGTCCTTTCAGTGTAGTTTAGAATAGGTTTTAATCTTATTCATTTTCTCCAAATAAAGTACTGTTTGCTGCCTACTGTGACCAGTTCATTGGCCCTCTTCAGTATTCCGTAACTGCCAAATCTGATATAACGAAGATTTTACGATATTGACGCGTTTCGACCGTGAGAAGAGGGTCGCGGGTTCGGTTCCCGATAAAAACCCGTTCCCGCCGCTACATTTTTCAAGCTGTCACGTTTTGTTTTATTATGGATGTAGTTAGTAAGAAAATTATTAATCTGACCTAGTTTTTCGCAATTTTGATCCTCATCTATATTACATATAATAAAGCAGAAGAGGGTCGAAAATCTGTACATTGAAGATATTAGTAAAAAAATCGATGGAGGGGTCTAAGAATCGATAACAGAACACGTTTCAACTGTTTTTAGAATTCGTGTCTGTTTGTCTGTTTGTCTGTTTGTCTGTCTGTTTATATGTCTAACTATCACGCGAAAACTAGCGAATGGATTTTAATACAGCCTTCACTAATATGTTTATTGGATCTTCGGCCTGGTTATAGGCTATAAAAATCATATAGGTTAGGGATGAAAGGGGGTGAAAAGAGGGGTTAAACTTTGTATGAGAAGTCTTTCAGTTCATGATTTACAGGCTTGAAAATTGGTAAGTATATACATGGACGCAAAGTAAATAGAACCCCATTCAAACATTTTATAATAAACAGATAGTATTTGAAAAAATGGGGGGTGAAATAACAATACCTCTGCCTCTCAGGGCTAAAGACAAAAATACAAAAGTCCCTCAAACCATATTAACTGTTTGAAATGAGAGATCTAATTATGTTGGTCAGTCAGTCTCTACTCTATCAATATTCACAAACCTTACTATGAAACCTCGGTTTTTTTTTTGTTTTCGATGGAAGGTACCTACGCAGAGCGGCGGGCTCTCGGTTGCATGGTAGCACTTGCGACATGTACCTATATATTAGGTATGCGCATTTTTGTCTAAAATATTGTTTATTGAGGTGCTCATTACAAGAATGATATCCATTTTCAAATCGAAGATGGCGGACATTTACTTATTTACTTTTCTTAATAATCGATATGGGTGTCATTGAGGTTCTTCGAGGTGCCGATTAGTTGCGTTTTCCGTCAGCAAAATGTATAAAATACGTTCAGCGCGTAACAGACATAAATTTAGGGTATATTGGTATTCGTTAGTAAAATATACCTACGTAACAATAAACATCAAGTATGACCAAATTCAAAAGTTATAGGCGGATAGGAAGCAAAAAAAACCAATTCTCAGAAAATCACATAACTCTTAGAAGCAACCAGGGTGGGTGCGCTATCAACCAAGGCCTCTACTCCATCTTCGAAAGTGAAAGAACAGACCAAAGTAGGTATTCAGTTATACCTATGTTTTACAATAAAGCACTTTGAACTTTGAAAGGTATTCCACTAATTTATGAACAAAAAAATATCTATTCAACCACCTCTTTACAAAGCCATTTGATAGGTCAACAATTTCTTTTTGTTCAATCATCTACATTGCTTGATGCGTATGAAGTATTTTCCTTACCTGCGTTATTTAGTACACTACGTGTACAACATTTGTTATTTGTATATGCGACTGTTTGTGTTCTTAAAAAATAAAAAAAAAATAAAAAAAATGTTCGAATCATTTCGCACTCGCTTTTTTATCTACATTACTTGACGCGTAGGAATTATTTTCCGCACCTGCATCATAATGTTCAAAAACGTTAGCGCGCGCTACGCTCGCTTTTTCATCTACATTACTTGATGCGTTGAAGTCTTTTCCGCACCTGCATCATAATGTTTGTAAAAATTTCGCGTTCGCTACGCTCGCGTTTTCATCTGCATGACTTGATGCGTATGAATTATTTTCCGCACCGGCATCATAATGTTCGAAATTTCGCGCTCGCTACGCTCGCGTTTTCATACACATTACTTGATGAGTATGAAGTATTTTCCGCACCTGCATCATAATGTTCGAAAAATTTCGCGCTCGCTGCGCTTGCGTGTTCTTCTACATTACTTGATGAGCATTTTTCGCATCTACATCATAATGTTCGATAATTTTCGCGCGCCCTACACTCGCGTTTTCATCTACATTATAGTTGATGCGTATGAAATATTTTCCGCACCTGCATCATAATGTTCGAAACATTTCGCGCTCACTACGCTCGCGTTTTCATACACATTACTTGATGAGTATGAAGTATTTTCCGCAATTGCATCATAATGTTCGAAAAATTTCGCGCTCGCTGCATTCGCGTTTTCTTCTACATTACTTGATGAGCATTTTCCGCACCTACATCATAATGTTCAAAAACTTTAGCGCGCGCTACGCTCGCTTTTTCATCTACATTACTTGATGCGTTTGAAGTCTTTTCCGCACCTGCATCATAATGTTCGTAAAAATTTCGCGTTCGCTACGCTCGCTGGCGTTTTCATCTGCATGACTTGATGCGTATGAATTATTTTCCGCACCGGCATCATAATGTTCGAAATATTTCGCGCTCGCTACGCTCGCGTTTTCATACACATTACTTGATGAGTATGAAGTATTTCCCGCACCTGCATCATAATGTTCGAAAAAATTCGCGCACCCTACGCTCGCGTTTTCATCGACATTATAGTTGATGCGTATGAAGTATTTTCCTCACCCGCATCAAAACATTTCGCGCTCACTACGCTCGCGATTTTCTTCATTTCTTGATGCGTATGAAGTATTTACCGCACCTGCATATTAATGTTCAAAAATTTCGCGCTCGCTGCGCTCGCGTTTTCAACTACATTACTTGATGAGTATGAAGTATTTTCCGCACCTACATCATAATGTTCGAAAATTTTCGCGCGCCCTACGCTCGCGTTTTCATCTACATTAGTTGATGCGTGTGAAATCTTTTCCGTGCCTGCATCATAATGTTCGACACATTTCGCACTCACTACGCTTGCGTTTTTATCTTCATTACTTGATGCGTATGAAGTCTTTTCCGCACCTGCATCACAATGTTCTTTTTTTTCATTTTGCGCTCGCTACGCTCGCGTTTTCATCTACATTACTTGGTGCGTATGAAGTCTTTTGCACACCTGCATCGTAATGTTTGAAAAAATTCGCGCTCGCTGCGCTCGCGTTTTCATCTTCATTACTTGATGCGTATGAAGTATTTTCCACACCCGTATCAGAATATCCGAAAAATTTCGCGCTCGCTCCGCTCGCGCGCGTTTTCACCTACTTCCTTCTTAATATATATTTTGTCCTCTGTCATGTGTTTCATGTGGGCGCATTGAGCCGGCGTGCGCAATGTTTGGCGAGACAGCCGGTGTAGAAGTTGATATGGATATTCACGCGAATGAAGTCGCGGGAAAAAGCTTAGATAAATAAATTTAAATCATAAAAAATCCTCTCCCTGTGATCCTGATCTGTGTCCTTTAATTGAGGTGTGCAATAAAGAGTAGGTATTTGTTGTTGTTTGTTGTTGTTTAAAATTGGACTACCCGTGCGAAACCGGGGCGGGTTATACATGCGAAAGTAACTCTGTCTGCCTGTTTCCCCTTAAATTGCTCAACCGATTTAGATGAAATTTGGTATGGATATAGTATGAGTCCTAGGGAAGGACATAGGATACTTTTATCCCGGAAATCATCCCTTAACGGGGTTTAAGTTAGAATGGAAGAGAGATAACTAGGTAAGCGCAAGAAATAGAAGATTTTTTTTTTATTATTAATACCTAATGGGATTGCTCTTGGCCAGCATCTAGCCAGGGAAATAACATTCTAACGTGATGACCGAGTTCTACGCCGACGAAGTCGCGGGCAAAAGCTAGTTTACAATGTATTGTTTAAGTTGCTTTAGTAATACCTACATATAAATGTGATAGTAATTATGTCCGTCGGTTTGATACCTTGTCTCGGTTATACCGCTTAAAGGATGATTCACGCTAGACCGTTCCGTGTCCGTGCCGGCCCGTTTTGTAGTACAAGAAATCGACGGACGTGCGGCGGCCTCCGTAGGCCTAGCACGTGTTGCGCTCGAGAGTATGTCGGCGTATCTCGAGCTATCCGTCACTCTCGAATAGCGCCAATCAGGAAAAGACGCGTGGCTCGAGATAAGTCGAGATACTCTCGAGCGCAACATGTGCTACGTCCGCTGACTGTACGAGGAAACGGAGAAGAGTCTTTCCGTCAAAATTCTGACGAAGTTAAGGCGCTACAGCGACAAATATCACGTTCTTTGAAACGCTGTTCTGCCCAGACGAGGAAACAATAAGGAATGATTTTTAGATATATGATTCTTGACTATATGATTGTGTTTTAGACAATAGCCGAAACATAATTCCTTACAATATTCTCGATAGAAAAAAAATCCAAACCCAAATCGAAGTAGAGTCTTTATTTTCCTTTTTTTACTCAGCCTACTAAAATAAAGCATTAACGACACAAATAAGTTATTATAATGGCATTTTACCACATCTAAACTCTGTCAAGAGGAAATTTCATAAAACTGCACACAGTCAGATACTTATCGAGATTTGTCTAAAAAAGTCATTCCCGATGAGTGTTGCATCCCGTTTTGCCGTGCGCAAGAGGCATAAGAACCTTAGCGTTTCTCTTTCACGAGGGGCGTGGTTTACCGAATCGATATATCCCCTTAAGTCAAATAAAACGGACAAACGTATGGTCTGATTCGCAACTAAACTGGTCAAGGTCTATTTAGATCACTCCATAAGTTTCGCTGGGCATTGGCCTTTGCTGCGCGCGCGTCGATCCAGGCTAAATTTGAATATGGAATTCGATCGTTCATCAATACTAGTACAGTAGCAAAATGGTCGTATGCGCCGTTGATATTGTATTAAGTTCTGACGTTTTGCGATGAATTTAGTACAGTACAGCGTCAGACTTTTAAGAAACATTATGTTTTAAGTGTTTAAAAAGGTTGTTAAAGAATGAGTTTGGTTTATTTATTGCGATTTATATGCGTTAAGGAAACGTTCGATTTTACTGGCTGAAGCAGACGCTTTTAATGTGGTCGAATGTATGTGTGTGTCTATTTCTTTGCAGGCATTGTTAGCCTAAACGGGTATTACGGCAACTTTCATCTGTTTAGAATATAGATCCCGAATTTTCGAAAAAGTATAAGCGAAGACCATTTATAACAAATAAATATTTGTGGACAATCTTACACAACAATTTTACTGTTTGTTTAAAACATGTAATTTATGAATGCTATAAAGTTTTCGTGCGTGAGAAAGTAAAACAGATCATAAATTACAATTAAAGAATAAACAATTTAAACCACGCAGTAAAACTATACCACACTATCACATAAATTAAGTATTATTCCTTGTATAACCAACCTGGCCTCTCTAATGTATAATTATCTCAATCCGAATCAATTACCTCTTATAGTCGCCTTCATAATATACATTTATGTCTACACTTCCAGCTTCGATATTTAAAATGTTTGAATATGCACAAATGCCTTTACAATAGAGTCCTGTTTAGATGTTTCTGAGCGTCTTAGTCGCTGCGTTGTATCTGTTAGCGAATAGAATACAATATAATATAGAATATTTATTTAAAATCCTTAATAGCTAACTTTTATATTGTGTTTACTACATACAAATTAGATGAATTGCTGCATGTGCCTAAACTAGGATTACCTACTCGTATTCCTGTATCTTAGGCAACGATAGAACTAATTACTTATACCTACATAAGAATATCAAATTAAAATCATACACAAGAAGGACGTAATTATTGCATACATTATTTTAAAGTATTTTAATGTACATATATAGCCAACCAATTTAATTTCTAGGCCACTTCGTTATGTATTGTATTTTGTATTTAAGTAAGTACCTTTTGAATACATCGAACTAGTTTTTACGTTGCTAAATTCGTTGATCGGCGAGCTCAAAAATAAAACGACCGGGCTTTTAGGGTTCCGTACCAAAAAGGTAAAAAAGGAACCCTATTGGTTTCACTTTGTCTGTCTGTCTGTCTCTCTGTCTGTCTGTCACATCGCTAAATATCTCAGGAACTACTTATCCTATCGATTTGAAATTTGGAATAGTTATAAACAAAGGTAACCCAGATACATAGAAGATGGTTTTTTAAATTATTTTATTTTATTTTCTGTGAATAATGACAGATAAAAGGGGGTTCAAAATTTTAAAGTCTGGCAACTATGTCAAGTGGGGTATCATATGAAAGGGCTTGACTTGTACATTCTGAAACAATTTTTAGTTTTTTTTTTCGTTGGGGAAATTTCGATTTACGAGGGAAAATGTAAAAAAAAATACCATTCCCCCCCTTATCTCCGAAGTTTACGAAGAAAAAATTTGAAATTATTACACAACATTAATATGCATGTATATTTTACAGGAAAAATATAGCCATAGCCCTATCTAGTTTTTCTTTTTTTTAATCATCAAAAAACTCTTCTATACTAAGTTTGTAATTTAATCACCTTTGTATATATTTTTGTTTTATATTTAAATTTACAAAATTACGTTAAAAATACCTTCTTTCAAATAAAAAAACAATTATTGAAATCGGTTGATGTGATAAAGAATTATCCTTGAAAAACCAACATACGTACTAAGTTATTCAGTCGCGCAAATTAGTAACACACTGCCGTGTCAGACGGATGTCTGCTATCTCAAAAAACACCATTTTGAGTAAATCGACTTTAAAGTTTTTGGTAAACGTGAAAACAAGAAATCACGTTTCTCGAGTGAGTTTAGTGTATTAAGTAATATTTAAACGCTGTTTTGTATTTTAATAGACGTGAAGAATAATATCTCTTTAATTTTTTCTTGTAGACATACATAGTTTTAAAAATAAATGCATAAAAATAGTTTGGCGTGACCACTGTTTCATACATTTGGTGGTAGCGCGCAACTATGTTATTTTCAAGTTGGCAGGATTCGTTGTATGGGCGCTCATAGTAAACCGTGTTACCAAGACCAGCGGGCTTGAGGGTCATTTGCGGAGTCTCGCGTTTATCTCAAGTTAGAAGAATATTGTATGAGTGTGTCTGTAACCAGAGCTGGGGCTTATTGAAGGAGTCATGCGTAACACGTACATATTAAGTCATATATTTTGTTGTATGAGCGTTCCTAATAAAACGCATTACCAGACCAACGCAGGTTGTTCAAGTGTTCAATGTATTAACTATATCAATATGCTCAACCGACTGCTGAAAGTGTGCTTGTGTTATACGAGCGTGTGTTTGCATTATATATGTTTGTACAGTAGATTTCATAAATATATGAACATTTCCAAGGCTTCAAAAAGAAATGTACATCCTAAGATACATCTGAGCAAATTAATCATTCAAAAATATGTACACATATTACTCGTCATCATATTTATCTGAGCAAGCCAAATAATTTTTAAGCAACTTGGAAAGCCTTGGAAATGTTCATTTATTTATGAACTCGACTGTATAGCCAAAAGCCAGGTTTGACATTTTCGAAAACAGTGTGAATCCTTTTTCTACCGCCGCGCAGTATAGGTTTTTTTTAAGCAATGAATAAAAAAATAACAAATTATAAGTACTTATAATATTTTTTTTATTAACACTTGTTTTTTATTACACATTTGTATGTATCGTAATTATAAAGCAATACTACAAATGTACCTGCTAAATTTAATGGGTGTCCTAACATTAATCTATATTGTTAAATTAAATATCTTTAATAAAATTAATAAAAGCGTAATTTAGTGATTGAATATTGATAACAGCAAAAATTGGTTCCACCAACTTTGTAAGAATAAAATCAATAATAAGAAATAAAGAAAAATGGTACCTAGTCTCCTTACTTATATGTAAAAGAAAACTAAAAACATAATAATCTTTTTTTTTCATATGATTAGGCTTATAGATATTAGAGCAATATTTTAAACGATTATTGCGTTATTGCGTTATTAGCTGCGTGTGGTCACGCGGAACTATGACAAGTTGAGACAGTAGCTATTCGGTCGCTGTAAAAAAATTGCGGACAGTCACGCGAAATTATTTTAACTCGAAAGAAAAGAGATGCGCGTAACACAAACACAAAGAAATCAAAAACGTTTATCTTGAAAAATTGAATATCTCGGTAACTAAAGACATTTTTTGAAATTTTGTTTGAGTATTATGTTAAGCATAGTGTGTAGATTATATTTGCACTGGTTAAGCGTAACTTTATTATTTCAAGATAACATACATCCGTCTGACACGGCAGCACAATGCGCCGATAGATGGCGCTGTCATGTTTTTTTAAGATTGTTCCTGAATTAATGGGGTCGGGACGGGTACACAACTACATATACAAGAACTGTGTACGGAACCCTCGGTGCGCGAGTCGGACTCGCACTTGACCGGTTTTATTTATTTTATAAAGCCACAGTAAGTAAAAGAATATTTGTTGTTGTTGTTGTTATTGTTGTTGTTGTAAGTATTTAAGTACTTATTTAGGGGAGGGGCAAATATTAAGTAGTAAAGTAACGGTAAGCAGGGCTGTCCAAATGTTATCGCAAATTTATGTTAAATCAATGACATAATTTCAAAAAAGCCGCGCGTAAAATCTTCCGCTATAGAAAACAATAAATATAAATCGCACTTCCTGTATATTTGGGTTTTTAGAACGAATTTCAAGATAAGCGTATAACTATTTCTATTTTATCTACTTTATCACCAAGTAAATACAGCCTAGAATTGATTGTACAGGATTTCCTGAAAGAATACATTCTGAATATTAATCTATCCCTTGTTATTAGGTGTACAGGGTGTAAATTTGCTTGGGTATAGTTAATATATTTTTGGAGTGACAGGCGATGACAAGTCATGATCTCATTAGTGTGACTAATGTCCTCAAAACACGTGCTAAGTAATGTGTACCCATACAAATTCATACACCCGATAACAATATATGTGCACCTCGCCTCAGACGTCATTTACGGCGCTTTGGGGCAAAGTCTTTGCCTTTGCCTTTTTTTTCAAACCATCATCAAACCCAAATGTAACGAAAATTCACTGAAAATTGCACGCAAGTTCTTGCTAGTCTAAACCGCGCATAATACGGTTTGTGTAGAGAGCTGGCTAGATATTTTTTACCTTTTCCTAATATAAATGCAAATTCTAGTTTGCATAGCGGGGGAGGTCCGCGCGTCGCGCGCCGCTATGATCGATGCGCGTGCGCCGAGGTCGATGTGACTCGACGTCTCGCCTTCAAATATGATATGGGGAAAAACTACGGCAACTCATGCTACCAATAGAAAAGAATAATTGATTTGTTAGGTTTACCTTGAATAGATGTTAAACATAAGTTTGAAATAGAAAAGATAGCAATTAATGTATGATATTATGTACGTTTAGTTGTGTTTTCATTAAAATAGTTGGTAACCCAGGTTTTAAAAAACGTCGAATGAAATTGGCCTCTAGGTTTATTCACAAAACGTTTTATATTTTGCTATCTAGTCCCTAAATTAACTTGACACCTAGTTTATTAAGAACTATGCGTGATTGGATGCAGACTTAGATTGGTTACTGTGGGGAGGAAGTTTTGTGATTAATAACTTAATAGGTCTAGATACTCTAGATTGAGACCTGGCTTCACGCTCACTTCAAAGGTTCTAAGTGGCACATACAGGGTGAACTTCTGACTTGGGGCATTCAATCCGAAATCATAGAATGTTCATCATTTTATCCACCTGCCTACAAAAAAGCTTACAATGTACACAATTTTAATCAAGTAGTTCGGAAAGAGGTTTGAAACATTTATCCTAAAATTTAATGAAACGAAACAAAAGCACCTCATTTTCTAAAATTTAACCAACCACTTTGTTAAATATGTCCAGAACATAATATTATGACTCTGTGAGGCTGATAGAATGAGCGACATTTTATTTCACTGTGCTTTGATTCTGAAAGATTGTTTCATTAGAGAATTGAATGTCTTCAAACAATGTAGGAACAATATAGTTATTTACGATACAAGGGTTGTAAAACAAAGAAAGGCCGATATCGCAGATGTTTGGGGCCCGAGCCGCAGGCGAGGGTCTCAAATATGCGAGAGAGGGCTTTCTGTTTTACGACCCGTGTTTTGTACACAATTTTACGTCACCACTTGGCCAAAAAGTGGGTTTTTCTGATCGCGCAGCGTGCAGAAAAACGCGCTTTTTGGCAAGGTGTGGTGTAAAAACTTTTTACGTATCTATAACAAATGGTAAGAGAGGTAGGGCACAGCAAAATGTCATCTTGCTCGATTTTGGAGTAGTGCAACTGGGAAAGTAGGTAGTAGGTACCTCCGCCTTCAAGAAGACCACAGTCATAATAGCCTTATTTACAAACTTATACTTAACAAGTATGTAGTGTTGTGTTCCTGGAGGTGAGTGTGGTTGCCAGAGCTTGTTGAGAGCGAAGGACCTAAATTTGTCCCTTCTGCTGTCAACTGTGTGAATCCTCAAATTTTACAAAGTCCATTGCAGTTGCGTGCGTCTATAAGCTGCGGTGTCCACTTACCATCAGGGTTGTTTGCCACCGTCGTCGTATTCGTATAAAAAGACAATAAAAGTTTTTACGTAAGTAGGTATGTATGGAGTCAACGTTTCAATTACAGTCGGATAATGCTTCCGATACCGCCTCGGATATCACCCTGTATGTGTATATGCGGTATGATTATACGACATTTTTCACGACACTGGACTGTTTAGTTTCCGAGTTATCGACCAAGGGCTCAATCCTGGCGCATGTTACTTTAATACATTCGATAGGAATCGTATTAATTTTAAGTAATCAAGAACAGCTTGAACATGTGAGACTGTGAGACTGTGAGGTAGTGTTGCCAAACCAAATATTTGTTTGACAGTTCATTTGCTTGGTAGAGTTAAAGTAGCCAAACTCTATTACCTACAGCACTTTTGAAAAGTCAAAATACAGATAACAATATAAAAAGATATCAATAATTATTATGCAAAACAATGTCAAAATTTAATTACTATACGTGACGTGTTTTGAAATTAATTATAAAATCATATGGATAATGGAATTAAGTATATGATATGACAACGCAATTGGCTTTTCGGCGAAGGAAAAAATCGAGAAGAAACCGGTCTAAAGCACGGTTTAGACAATAGTACAAGATCTTGTGTGCAATTTTTCAGTGAATTTTCATTACATCGCAGGGTTTGATCGTATTCATTTTACCTCGGTAACCTGCAGTCCCGCAATATAAAGAAACTTGCTGCAAGTTCTTGCTAATGTACAGTCAGCAAAGAAAGTTCTCTACCACTTTTGGACTTTAATGTAGACATAATAGAGTCGAAAAGTGGTAGATCACTTTTTAGGTCGACTGTACCTAAATCGGCCATAGCTCGTGATGCGTTCAAGTAGACAATACATCAAGAACTATCGACACCGTTCTTTCGTAATGTGAACCTTAACAGAAAGCGCTAAGATAATATAATACTGGTTATTGTATGTGTATATTGTATGTAATACGTTCATGTCGTTTCGGATCAGCGTACGTAGATAACGCGGCAGTAGGGCGCCATTCATCAATGTTGGTTCTTTTGTTCTGATATACGAGTTGCGTCAAACATTGCCTAATGCTTGGCGTGCTCGAGCATGATGGATGTCAAATAGTCATCGAACAGGAGAGAGAGGTATACTACTGGACGGAATAGAATCTGACTTAATGAAAGTTGAAACTAGAAAATAATGGATAAGTTGCAAAATCTTCGTGTATAACGTGACGAAACTGAACCATTTTGCATGCGATGCGTATACTTCTTGCGACAGTAGCATGCGACTGATGTTAAACGCGTCGTCGACGCGTCTCGTCGTGTGCGAAACGTGTCGTGGCTGTATGGCGGCGGCTCACAAGCGACACGTAGGTAGGATACGCGTACGAAACACAAATCGCTTGGGAAAAGCCCATGAGAGACGGGCTTGCGTCGACAGTGCGACGCCGCAACGCAGCGTTGTGCGCTCATTGGCCCTTAAATAACTCTTAGGCGACTTCCTGACTTGGCGGGGCGGGATCGATATGTGACATTTTCTTCTTTGACGTAATCTTACTGACGTCGCAATGATTCTCACTTGACATAATACTGTCAGTATTAAGTTTGCGCAGTAGTAATATCATGCGCAGAAGCGGAGCAGTACCGCTTTCGCATCGTCCCGCTACCGCGCATCCCGCGCCAGTCAGGAAGCACTCATTTAAATGTAGGGGCGTAGTAAAAAATGGTATCGCGTCGACTGACAGCTGACACTGACATTTGACACTTTTCTCATATCGTACTGCCTCCGCACCGACAAATCAGGAAGTCGCCTAAGTCACAATTTGCTTTAACCAGACTCTATCATCCAGTATAGCCCAGCTAGGGCAGGTGTTGTTGAAACATGGACGGGATCTGCGCAACGGGACCGATCCTACAATTCACAACACTATGCATAATGCATGGGGATCTATTGCACTTACAAATGCAATTGCAATCAGTTTAGTATTTCTCACACTCGGAAACATCCACGTGCGGCAAGCCTATTAACGTATCAGTTTAGTATTTCTAACACGTGGAAACTTCCAGGTGCTGCAAGCCAAACGTTACAAACACGGGAATCATACTGAAGCCTCCATGGGATGAGGTGTTGCAATAACGCAGCCCTAATAGTTGTTCGCCATCGTGATAGTATAAAAAATGGCCAACAAACTTGAGATTTTAAGCTCTTTTAACGACAACACAAGGTGTGCCAAACGAAGTGCAGAGCGCAATCTTACGACCTGCCTCACGCTTGCGAGTCCAGAAGAATCACAAACATGTTGCCGACCCTTTTTGATTTGAGGATTGGTCCTTCACTCTCAACACACCAGCCTCGGGAGCTCTGGCGACTTTACTCACTAACAGGAACCCAACACCACATAATTACCTAAAAAAAAGTTCTTGTATGTATGTGGAAAGTCGTAGATAATTAATATTGAATTACGTACTTAACAAATGGGCTGGTTACAGATCACTCATATAATACCCAGCTTAACAAATGGAGTTATGCCCAATCTCGACTCATCAGCATCCAGTTAATGGCAATAAAAATGGTCTATTAATTACTTTGACGCCTCCGACCAGCTGGAATCTCGGCCATCACTCACGGAGTAACCGACATTTGTCAGTGTCAGCTACTAACTATTTTGAGCACCAACAATGTATTTAACTATTCTTTTGACGTAGAAACTTAACCAGAGGCGATTTACTGTTATGATCTTTGAACTCGTTGCATTTTTGTACGGAATTACTGATAAATTAAGAGTGCATGGCAATCGAAGTCCATACGTACAAAAACGTTAGTGTTTTTTATACGACAGCGCCAAACAAGCATGATGCCTGATAGTACATAGACACCGTAGCTTATTGACGCGTTTATTTTACCGGAGGAGTCGATGTGTCGACAGTTACTGGCAAGTAAAGTGTAGGTCGCTCATAGGACAAACATAGCAAATCGACGTTCCGCTGTAGACTCTCTATAAATTATTTGTTTTTCTGTGTTCAGCATTATAAGCGCAATGTTTACAAAGCAATACAATCAATCCTCTATAGTAGTCCAGATTCGTTCCAAATAGTTCCATTCTGACAGGGAATGGACTAAGGAATGAATGATCATACAGCCAGCACGATTCTACTCCCAATTCATCATTATAGAAAGTACAAAAAGCGATCTTTGCACTATTGCATAACCTCTTCCTCACTCATATGAATATTTCTGAAAAGCAACCTTGATAGTTACACGTTCGGTTCAAAGTTCCTTTTTAAAACCAACACTTTTACGAGTTTGCGTCAGTTAAAATGTTGTTTTGTTATATCAAAAGAGTTAAACAATGGTCCTTGAACTGAAATGTATCTTGTTACGATGTCATAAAGTTGTTTGTTTAATGGTGTTGTAATGAATCAATGATTCGCTGTCCTGACGGAATCGGACCGCGGATAAAGCTGGGACACATGTAGCGTTCACTTGCATTGAGGCTGAATACATGACAATGTGTATGCACTGAAGTGAAAAATTATGGCTGCATACAACTTACTCAAGAATATGTATCATGGCGCTTATTTATTTAAACTTTATTGCACAAAAACACAAAATTGTACAAATGGTGGTTCAAATGGCATTCTCTACCAGCCAACTATTGGGGTAAACAGAGATGTCGACGAATTAATTCTATCAATAAGATGTGTCGCCGACAAGTCATATTGGGATGCGATATTCATACCTCTTTACCTACTTAATTTATTTGTATTAATCTGACATTGAAGACTATACATATCTGTATTATTCGATTCGGAGATACTAAACCAGTGTCCCAGACCTAATAAACATTTGATTTTGTGTTTTATCCAACTTAATATTGGTGGGAAAAAAGTAATATCCCAGGGATGTCTTTAATTATGACTACTGGAATCGTCGCTTTAATCATCAATCTGGCCTGATATGTTGAGCTATATCTATCATAACTTTAGCTGTTTACTGATTTTTGCCCACACCACTATCCATATATAGAATCAGCCTAAAAACAAAACACTACCTATCTAATTACTACACATTGTATGTTTTTGGTCTACGCCTTACGTCAAGATAGACGTTCATCATGACAGCCCACGGGGCTGTTCCATTATTATTTTATCTATGGGCATCATTATGTGCCAATTGTTGAACACATTAGTTTACATTGAAAATCGCTTTAGTACCTAGTTATTTTTACCGCCATGCGCAAACAATCGTTTTGTCTGGTCTATAGACAGGTCAATTGAATAGGGATATCGACAAATAGTCAAATCAACTACTTTTTATGAAATGTCAAAAATGCTTTGTAAGTATGCCTGGAAGAGCTACTGGTCCATGAAGGAGCTGATGAAGGGCAACCTTCCATTGTCACTAAAGCGCAAACTTGTCGACATGTGTATTCTGCCCGTCCTAACCTACGGTGCCCAAACATGGTCACTCACGGAGAGTCAAAAGTCCAAATTGAAGGTTTGCCAACGGGCTATGGAGCGCAGCATTTTAGGTGTTAAGAGGATGGATCGCATCCGGAACACCACGCTGCGCTCCAAAACACGCATAGCTGATGTAGGCGAAAAGACTGCTAGGCTCAAATGGGACTGGGCGGGTCACGTCTGTCGCATGCATCCGGACAGGTGGGCTAATATAGCTACCAAGTGGATGCCACAAGGGCGACGCAGACGGGGCCGGCCTAAACGGAGATGGCGGGACGATTTGGACGGCTTCCTCATCAACTGGCAGGAGGAGGCACTGATGCGGGAGTCGTGGCATGCATGGGGAGAGGCCTTTGCCCAGCAGTGGGACACCCAAATAGGCTAAGAAAAAAAAAAAGTATGAAGTTTGTAGGGAAATCGGAATCAATGACGTCACCACTTTTCTATGGCCAAACAAAAAATTGGGTCGTGAAATTTTGCTATTATATTCGTGCGTTTGGTTTATTGGTATTATAAGACTGATTTATTTTTATTGTTGTCATCATCCGAATTGAGTTATGCAATGAAGACTACCTATTGGTTTTTTATTGTATTGTTGCACTAGCGGCTCCCGGTGTGTTTCAGAGCTTACAGGAATGCCTTTCCGAGATGCGTCCGTGCGCAGTGACCCGCGGGGGTCACGTCCCTTGCCGAGCACGGACTGACAGATTATGTCTCACTTACACATTTATCCTTGCGGTGGCATAGACTGACGGAACGTCTCACTTACGCCACGCTGCTGGCGCATTCGTACCTTACTAGGGAGCATATGGTTATGGTTATGGACCCCTTTTTCCGCACTCAGTCCGTGTATGTCGGACCATTGTGCGTGGTTTGCTAGCTAGGGGTTTAGCCAGCCTAACTCCGACCAGAAGCGCAGGATCCTCCTGGTGTCACCACAGGCTTCGCGGAGTGACCTCGGTGCGTTGAGGATTTGAGTCCGTTGTGCAGCTACACCTACGCATTCCAGGATGACGTGGACTGTTTCATCGGCCGACAGGCATCCCCTGCATAGGGGGCTATCGGTCGAACCTAGAACATATAAATGTTTGTTTAGCGGGCAATGTCCAGTGATCATCCCTACGATTATTCGTAGTGACGATCTGTTCAGGGAGAGCAGTCGTCTGGTGAGTCGTGCATCCGGGTTCTAGGGAGCATGTTAGTGCAAGAAGGACGAATGTTATGTTGAGCAAGACTGGGCGAACTGAAAAGTTTCATTTATTGCTCGCTAGTAATGCATGTTGCTAACCCCCTGGAGGTTAGTCTATAGGCAAATTGGTCTAATTTGGCTAATTTCCGAACTCAACATTCTGTTTCTCTTTTTCTGCTGTCAATCGCGTTTTCATAACGTTCCGAACAACCAAACTACCATCCATACAAAACGCCAGCGTTCGATAGAGTCGGAAGATTTTACTCCCTTTGCTCGTTCAATTACATGGTACTAGACCCTAGTCTATTGCTTAAAAATTCTGCGAACCAAGCATTTGCATTGCCTATCAATGCTTGATTCGTAGCATTTCAAGCATACGTATTAATTGTCACTTCGGGCGACATGTTTCGAACTCGTCGGGAGTTCTTTCTCAGGATGAGTGCGTCTGCGACCCGCGTCGATTGCACACCGCCGTTGCCGTTTAGTAAAATAAAGTTATAACATGTCTCACGAAAGTTTAAATTCAAGTATTTTCAAGCATGTTACTTTACAGTAAATTCCCGCCTAAAAGCCACCGATATAGTTCAAGTGGCTATCTGAGTTAGACAACAAAAACAAACAGCATATTTTCGGTCGGTAACAGCTTGTTAACACAACCAAGTTACCAAGATCTCTAAACCAGATAAAAAAGTTTATAGGATCGTCAGGAGCGACAGGCGGCTACAACATCCATTTTGACAGGACCACCTTTCGGGGTCAACGGCCGGCATTACCAATATTTTGAAGCCTCATCGGGGGTCAGTTTGAAGGCTATAACAATTCACTGCTAATCGAAGAAGGCTGACCTTTGAGGTCGGAAATGGAGAATTTGTCTTCAAGATTTAGTTATATAGAAATATGAATAAAAGATATAATTGGCCTCTGTACAGTTGTTTTTTTAGATATTATAGTAATCTGTGGGCTGAGCATTAAGCGTCTTCACGGAAATTTCGAAGATAACACCGGTGACCGAAGATGAGCTAGCAAAGAAACATTTGCTTGTATGGATGTATGTCACTGATCCAGTATCATACTCAATTAAGATTTAACGTCGCAGAAATTCTTAAAGGTTCCTAATATGTAGATATGGGACAACAGCACTAACAATTAGAAAGCATCATGTCAATGATGCCTATACTTTATATGGTACCCTCTAATTTGCTTTATCACAGTCCAATCTTGCGATCAAGACTTAGTTCAGTCCAGCAATTTTCTTCTAAAAAGCACTTAGTGGTATTGCTTTAGGGATGGAAATAGATTGGCAGAAACGTTGGGATAAGGACGAAGGTGAATGCGATGTGTATGTATTCCACTCACGTACGGGAGATCACACAAATGACTGTTCGCATCGTTTTGCGGATGAACCAATAAGGCCTGACCTCCGCTTGTGTGGAATTGTTATGGAGCTGGAGGCCAAGGTATACTGGGGTTCTTGTGAGGTGAGATTGTGAATCGGATAGAAGATTAACTTTGAGTTAAAGGACACAGGTCGGTCAGTGACTACATGGCTTCATTCAAGCTTTTTTAAATAGTTTCTTAGCGGTATATCAAAGCCTTTTTTGCTCAGTTGTATTTGTTTCGTATTATATTGTATTTACCTCTTACGTTACCTACCTACATTGAAATCATGTCCCTTCCTGTTCAAGCTAAATATTTGATTAGATACCTACTGTACATTCTTTAGCATAAAGCACTGACACATAACACAATCCACATAGATCTATTTACGTGTTTAGATTTAATATTCACTAACTTTTACGATAAAGAAAGATACATTAATATTTTTTGTTTTTTGTTTCCTTTTAATATTCAGATTTCTTTTACGTTCGCAAGCCAGATGGTACGCCATTTGAAAAAAATAATCCTAAACTGATTTGTCAAAAAGAATCAATACAAATGTAGAAGACGACCGCGGGATATCCATCTTCATTTACCAGTAATATTTCTTTAGTTAGACTGTCATAATGTTAGTGACTTTAATGAGGATGGTAAAGTTAAGTTGGTAACGGTTTAAGGCTTTGTATCGATTACAATGAGGCGCCGCGCATTGAGTAACGCCTATTCTTGGTACCCGGCACATCACACATAGCTTTTAAAGCAGTAAGCTAACTCGACTCGGCCGTGACACAGTACATATACAAGTGGCTGTGTAAGGCATTTTGAATATAAATAGAGAATCGGTTGAGAAATGCGACTGGCAGAGGAGAACAACTGGACATTCCGCCGGGCATACGAAAGCATTTTATTTAGCCCAAGCTGAAATGTAAACGCTTTTCGGTCGCTCGGTCAATTAGCTAAAGCAGTATTTCAATTTTCAACTTAAGTCTCATGAGAACTTTGTAGACCTGCACTCGATTGAAAACCAACACTACACATACATGCGCGACACTCGTGACTGAAGTATCGCCGCGTCGTACGACCACGAAGCCTGTTACTTTGTGTTAGTTTACTTAGGCGACTTCCTGATTTGTCGTTGCAGAGGCGGTACGATATGAGAAAACTGACAAATGTCAGTGTCAACTGTCAGTCAACTCTGTATTACTTTTTGCTGTGCCCTTACATTTAAATGAGTGTTTCCTGACTGCCGCGGGATGCGTAGAAGTGGGACGATATAATATTACTACTGCGCAAATGTATTACTGACAGTATTCCGTCAAGTGGTAATCTTTGCGACGTCAGTACGAGTAAGTTTACGTCAAAGAAGAAAATGTCACATATCGATCCCGCCCCGCCAAGTCAGGAAGTCGCCTTAGACACCTTACTGCTCTGAGCATGTCTATTGTTTGGTACAGATGGTCTGTGTTTACTGTGCATCATTTGGCGTTATGGGACAGTGTCCTAGTTGCGACCAAAATGGAAATGGCATTGAGCTTGAAAGGCAAAGAATTATTCAAATCGTACAGATTTTCGGAGATACCTACATGTACACTTGAGTGTTAGTGTGTAGAAGATAAAGCTCATATGATGCCACGCGATCGGGAGCTCTGGCAACCATATTCAATCCTTTATACCAATCTTAAAGTGGTACTAAAATAAGTGCCTTTTCCAGGCTGTAGTTTTACGAAATCCTTGAATTCTCCTGGTCAATAACAAAGTCTTACAAAGCGCTTTCACACGCAACACTAAATTCATACTGATATACAATACGTTGACTCAAATTGACTCCCAGTTTAGTACAAAACGCTTCGAATACTCACGTACCACAATTAATTCCAAGCAAATTAAGGTTTTTGCAATCGCAATGAGGCCAGTAACTGTACACCCGACCTTCCCGGTTTAAAAGACCATGTAATAGTATAGAAAATACACGTCCTTTATGCCTTTTTTGTTACATGCAAGGTCCCTTTTCGATACAAATTGGAACGTATGTGTTGTGTATAAGGATTGAAGTGATGTACATATTTTTGTGTTCGTTCGTGACAGGAATCCCATTATGTTCACAGATTGACAGTGCGTCAGTTTTTAGGGCTCTCGACGGTTTCTCGCCGGACAAAGCTTACCGCCCCTTGTACAGTCGAGTTTATTAATATATTTATGTTCATTTTGCACTCTTTACCTTTTTAATAAGATCCAAAAATGTGTGTACATTAATGAACCTGACTGTAATCTCTGTTGTGATCAATAGGTAGGCAACACATTCAGCGCCGAGGACCCGATAGTCGGGGTTTCCGTTGATAAACAGTTTTCGCTACAAAGCGTAAAAACCTTGTTATCGACTACAAGCGTAATGCGTATCACTCGTTGGCAATAAATGTTTTAAAACGGCTTGCCTAACCCGTCCTTAATCGAAATCAACAGTAGATTCTGATTTATAAGTGTCGAGTGTATTAGAAGCGATAAGCCCGTTGGCAAAGACAGTATTTGAATAATTACCGTCAGTCCGTTAGTCGCGCGCGCACCGATTGCGATCGCATGATCTACGACTGAAGAAATGACTTCACAAACTAAGAGGTATATTTTTGTTCATCGCGTCACATCCAAAGCGCACAAGGTGCGTGCGTCGAGTTCCTGTTGCTGAGTAACGGGCCAGAGCTCCTGAGAAAGCACTCTGCTGAGTGGTGGACCTATACAATTGACAATATTTCATAATTTCCAAAAGTCTTAATTCGAAAACCATTTCGGTAAAAACGTGTGAAGTACACAAAAAAACATTTTTTTAGATTTTTTTCTCCGTTAATTTTGGAAAAAATCGCAAATTACTGTAAACCGAAAGTTGACGTCATCTTCCTCGCTGTATTCAGGGAGACCTTAGTACAGAGTACAGAAAATCGCTGCTCTGGAGTGGCTCTGGATTCTTGTTGGGAAGATGACGTCATATTTTACATACGCCTTTTTGGAATGACCTACTTTTCAACGTGTTTTTGTTGTATGAAATAATGAGTTAAATTGAAAAAGAAAAAATACGGGTGGCTTAAATTTTTACCTATTTTCTAACTAGTTCATAAAATAAAGTAGTTAAAATATGAAATGTTGTCAATTGTCTGCAGCTGTCAACACGCCGAATCCACATAATAAAGAGGCAGCGCGCTTGTCATGGTTCTGGAGTCGAAAACATCGATAGGCAACGAGAATACGTACCATTAGGCAGTCTCTTTGCTAGGTTGCCACCGTTGTGGCATTAAAAAACATTAAAACTGCTAGACGAACAGATACCGGGTGATCGCATAAGTGTGTGGAATAATTTTGGTATGTACGAAACACTAAAAATAACTCTTTAAGAACGAGCGCGTGTACGCGTACACATTGATTTGTGCCATTAAATTCGCCTTTTGCACTAAATTGTTCTCGGTTTTCTTTTTAACAATAAAGAGTAATATAAATAAATAGCAAAACGAAAATTAGAATGCAATCGTCTCCATAGACCCTGCGCACTGGCAGCGTGCGCGCAAGATTAACCGCGCCTGCAAATCTGCATCTCCGTGCAATTAGAGAAGGATGCGACCGGCCTGATCAATTTATTGTTTCCTACTGCATTCCTGCACTGATTTAGAGTGGGTTTCCATTGGGACAGAACGGTGAAGAGACGGGCAGAATTGACCAATTAAATTAAATCTAAGCAAAAGAAGCCGAGGTACTAATTTGGTTGTCTAATTCAACTACTGCTGCCTAAAACGGCCGCGCTTTGGTTGTCTAAAATTGGTGCCCCGGAGGTCAAAAGACTGGTAGAGAACCGGGGGACTGGTGATTACTGCACCGACAAGAGCGTAGCTCTTAAGTTTTATGATGATGAATTCGAGTACCAGTTATCGGTATGTGATCTACGATCAGCACTAACTTTGTGAGATGAATATAACGTACTCATAAATTGAGAGATATAATTACTTGCATAGAACATTGCGTATTGTGACGCGTACAAATCATTTGATTAACTAATGAATCCATTAGAGAATAAGACACCTTTACAAATCAACCAATTAACATTATGTAAAGCGTCTCACCATACATTAGAGTGGACGTTACCACGTTAAGGCGCCTGTCCACCGCATAAATCAGACTGGTCCCTCGTTAGCCCGCGGCCGCAAGATGTGCGGCCGTGGACTGATGCCTTTATACTGAACCAATTAAAATGTAATCTAGTAAGGTTTGCATATTTAGAATTGGAATTAACTATGGGCAGCTGTTGCCTATTGAAGTAAGGGATGTTTTTAAGCTATAACGGTGTCTAACAAGCGTTATTTGCTATTTAGTAACATCGCAAGAACTCCCTAGGATGCGGTGTGTTGAGAGTAGGCGCCTTTGATGAATGAATTCTTAAATAAAGAGTCGCGTGTTTGCACCGTGGTAGCATTAAACAACATTATGACAAGCACATCGGGCATACAGACACCTACTTCCGACCTCTTTTTGATTTGAAGACTGTGTTAACAGCACGGATAGGGCAATAAGCGAAGACTATTAGTTTCTTTTTAATTAGTACACGCAGAAACGGACGGGCTTGTGATGGAAGACAAAAATGCTGGTCCTTCATTCTCACAAAGCTATCCTTGGGAACTCTTAGGCCTTCACAACTGGAACGCAATACCGCATACCTTAGAGCCAATGGTGTTGCTATGCAGCAGGCACTCACACCGCACACAAACTCACGAAGGCACGAAGCACATGACAACTTAGCACGAAGATTTTAATGCCAATGTTGCGTAGGAAAAGGATATGTGTCATTACCGTAAATATAACGGTATCCTCACATATTTACGTGTATAATAAAATAGAAGTTATCACGGCTATTATACATCTATTAAAACCTTAAACGGCCTGCGAAAATCGCCCATTATGCGCCATTACGAATTGAATGCTAGCCATGTCAATCTCGTATATTATTGCTTATTGGAAAACAAACCGTAACTTCTTCTACACTTAATTCATTTTGAAGTGGATTGAGGTTTAACAGAGGTGAACATAGGCTTCAATTAAATAATTACGCCTTAAAGTAAAGGAAGTTGGATCATTTATGTTTGACCCTTGACTTGGTGTGGTCTGTACTTAAAGGGCCGACTTTGGATTTCATGTGTTCAACTCCTAGGTTTTCCGGGTTGTATCATCCAATTGGAGCCGAGGGTCCACTTCAACACCTCATCGTAAGGTTTAGCGTAGTCAAGCGGCACCTCGACGTCAATCTGGCGGTCGTAAAGTTCGAACCCTAATTGGAACCTCTGGTGTTTTAAAAACAACATTTACGATGTTTTTTCTAGCTTTGGAGATATTTCATCCCAGCAATATGTAAGAAATATCATTTGATATTAGCTGAATATATCGTGAGAAACCGGTTATATCCCAAGTAGAACTAGTTTTCCCTTTGGGTTAGAAGGTAAGATAACAGTCGCTTTTATAAAACTACTGTACACCTCTCCAAAAACTTATAAAGTGAACTCATTTACAACCAAGAAAAGGCTAGGAGGTGATGAGGAGATGAGGTGGTTTATCACTCAAATTAATAATATTAGAGATATATCAGTAATAATCTAGTGAGTACAACATAAAGTGTTAATGCAATCTTAATCTAACCATCGAGTTATGGATTGCTGTACAATATGAGTTGCTGTACGTCCCTTTTTACTGACTCCTGCCATTTCTCTCTCTCTCTCGATCTCTCTCACCGAGGTATTTCGCACGAACAGATTTAGGGATGATTCCATCAGGGATTTCGATTGTCCCGTCTGATTTTAGAGGGAACTTAATAATTTGTACGAACCTCATACATATTAGCTCGTGCCTAGCGTGAAATCAGTCTTGATGCTATTGAGGAAGTAATGATGGTTATTGTACAGTATTAAGGTAAAGGGCTAATTTGACCCGTGAAATTACCACCTGGTAAATTAAAGGACCCAACTGAGAGGAAAGTTTGGAAGAACTATAAACCTTATGACAGTCACGTTAAGATTAATTTTACAGATACATCGCATTGTCAGATGTGACTTTGTGTTGTGGAATTATAAAATGGCGACCTTATATGGCACCGACTAAGTAGTAGTCATGTAAAAGTTTCAATTAAGCCAAGAAAATTTATACCTTTCGGTAACTCTGAAGTTTTTGTTTGCTGGGTTTTTTATTTTATTATTGCTGGGTTGGAATATTTAATCTTGAGAACATAATACATAGTGCATAGGTATATAAAATACATAAAATAAAAACTTAAATAAGCCTACTTTAGCCTAATTTAGCTAAATACGATAATGTATTGCTTGAGTGGGCGTGTGCTAAACGGTGCAGGACTGATGGGTCAATATTCTGGAGGAAGCATCGTATACAATACAAATTTGAGTGTGTCGACATATTAATGAGCTTAGACTATTCACGTAACTTTGGGACCTTTATTTATGTGGCTCTACCTTTTTCCAAATATTTTCAGAATAATCCTTTTTCCAATATTTGTTCATGTGCTTCCATTTGTCAAATTATTAATTAAAAGCTACAATAATTAAAGTCAAGGTTGGAGGCCTATAATTATTATGTACCTTTCTATGTACATTTATTTTTAAATCCTCGGGAATGCTCTTAAATTAAACATATGAACTCGACTGTACTAAAAGACAATGTATGAGTCTCTAAACTACTCAAGTGACACAACTGGTTAGTTGAACTGCAGCTATAAATATATAAGTCCATATCATTGCCTAGTTAGTTACTAAAAGGAATTTGTTGCAACAGAAACGTGCTCGTTGAAGTGTTGCCAACCCTACGGAGTCCACAGTAGGGTTACCAACCACAGTTAATCCGGGATTATGTCTAACGCGCCGACATGTGAACTCGTAACCTACATACAAATTATTGAGTAGGTACAGACATAGACATAAACTCATAAATATATTATAGATATATGTGAGTTGATGAGTTCCCAAGGTGACAAAAAATACCTGTATTCGTTTACTTCCAGGGGGTCGATTTTTGAGTGTCGAACGCTCGACTTTTCACTCTACAACTGTCAAAACGTCATAGTATTTTGACAGATCTCGAGTGAAAAGTCGAGCGTTCGATACTCAAAAATCGGCCTCCTGGTCATAGAAGTAAAGTCACGATCGCATATTTTGGTACTGAAAGCTTAAGGTCAGTTTACATTGACAAGAACTTTAATGTATGTTTCTTTACATTGCGGGGCAGCTGGCTATCGATGTTAGATGAATACGATCAAACTCCGCAATGTAATGAAAATTCACTGAAAATTGCACGGAAGTTCTTGCTATACTGAAACGCGCTTTACTCGTAGATATATTTTCGATAAGGACTGTAGAGGTTCCCACAATTGTGTTTAATAATATTATACCAACAAACCATAGAACCATACGAAGAATTATATCATTATCTTGTATTACAATTTCACAAAAGCTTTAAAGTATAGGTAAGCTTAAAGCTTCTACCATCGACTGTACCGATCTCTCGATTACATCATCATGTCCCCAATCGATTCTATTGACGCGTGTATAATCGATTACTCAGCCCAACACTATCGGTGCCGTGTTATCCCACCTTCCTTGCCAATTTACCGTCGAGCAAACCTTAACCACTATATACTTAAGGTTCAGAAGTGAAAAACTAACGGTAAATCAAAGTTTGTTTTTGAGCAATTCTTTTTACAGCTCTTGTAATTGAAATTCATGCTTATTAGTGAACGATTAGGGTTGATTATTGATTTCGGGAGTCGTATTGTAAGTTGGTTGGATGTAAGTGTTACTAATTAAACGTGTAATGAGGGATTAAAAGGGATTGCATTAGAGTAGTGACAGATTGATGGGCAGAGATCATTGTCTGTGCATAAAAGGGGAAGGGCTGTAGCGAGCTGGTGAGTTATTATGTTCCTTAGTCGCCGTTCTTACTTGTAATCTCAATTGTTCACGACACTCGTTAATATCGATGTGGGATGAGTGAAATGGAGCGTAAGAATGAACGAATGACTGTAATAAAGAACGCATGAATGCTAGACGAACGAATGAGTGACTGATGGAAAGAGAGATAACGCATGATTACGAGTATGTGCGCGTAGGAAAGAGCGAGCGAAGGAATGACTGAAATTTTGAATAGAAAACGATTCTGACAAATAAGTGGACGCTGAAGACGAGATTGGTGTGATTTATTTTATTTGGCAACAATACAATTATTTTAATATTTTGAGTGGTTTTATTAGGTTGAGGTTTTTTCCAGTTCGGCTGCTCCAAATATGACAAAGATGACATTTCGCTGTGGTTCTCCAAAGAGTCTTCTTTCGAGCTGCGCAATGTGAATAAAAGTCATGTATACTCGTAACTGTTTCTCTTATATAGTGTAACATCACTAATAAAATATGCTAAGCCTTATTTTATCACAACATGTATTAGTTGTATTGCTTGTGTAAATAGATAAAGATTTGAAATGAGCTTTTCACGACACAAAATACGTGTAAAACAGTAATAGCATAATGAAAATTCAAATTAAGTTTCCATCGCATGCTAGACTAGGTTGCGCAACTAGTGGGTGTACCGCGGCGGAATACCGAGAGATGCTATCAACCAATAGCGATGGGCGATACGCCGGCTTCATAAAATTGGGACTGTTGGGACTATCCTTCCGTCCATCTCGCTATGGTCTCGTGAGATTTGTAATCGCAAGAATCCCGTTAACACTAACATAGCACTTGTTATCTAAATCGAGGAATGCTTGGAAGAATATGGAAATATTCACGTATTTTTAATACATAGTAAAATTTACACGGCAAGAGATATCTTAAAGTTTTACTGTCAACTTCAGTTCAGAATGGAATCAACGAAAGTAATTTATGTTTTCTATCAATATAAATTTTAAGATAGGCTCCAAATAATATTTTATCTACACACATATCATAAATACTCTAATATGCGTTCGGAAACCGTAGAAAATGACTCTCATTTCAACATTCAATGAATTTATGGCAATTTTCTTATCTGTGGCTAAGGCTACAGCAGTAATAAAATATTTCATTTTAATCTCATATATATATTATGATGTTAAAATATTACGTCAAACAAAACTGTCAAAATTTAAATGTCAAAGTTGACATGTCCCTATTCTAGTATCACTGAAAATTCAAATTCAGTCGATGCGAAATGTCAGCTCGATGTTTTTTTAGTATATATCGCACGAAATTTGAGCTAGAACGACATGATCACATCAGAATAAGGACTCTTTACTTTTTAAAATAACATTCAGGTATCTGTTGCCAGTTCTGATTTCGATATTTCCGCAACCGTGCAAAAAAGGTTGTATTAACACAATTATTGTATTTATTTACTACGGTTTCTGAACCCATCTTAGAGTAATTATAATATGTGTGTAGATAAAGTAATGTATGCAACTGTACATAATTAGGCATTAAAACACTCGTGTTTTAATGCCCCTCATTATGTACCAGTTGCATAAACTACTATTTTGAGACGTTGCATTCTTACAGTTACAAAACTATCGCTAAAGGGATTTTGTTTAATGTTTTCTGAATTTTCCGCTTCATTGAGCGTTAGAAGTGGTTAGCAGAGTTTTATACCAAGAACTCGGCTACCGAAGAGCTATAAAGTTAGGTCGAGTGTTTTTAACCGTTTGCCATTACGGTTTCGCATCGAAACCGAGTCAGAAACTTAAATTTTGTACGAATACCATAAAGTGAAGTAGAATGATACTAAAGTCATTGCCATCAAGTCAAGCTATTGAATCTCATGCCTATATTCCCAAAAATGTGGTAGGCAGAGACTGTGAAATTTTTAGTCTACAATAAGGTTTTAGGATCCTCTAATTCGTTAAACCGAGTTAGAAGCCTTCGGATTGAAAAAGTTCTGACGCTCAAGTTACCCATTTACTTGACAAGCCTAATCCCAAAAAGTTCTAGTTTTCCCTCGGGTCGGAAGGTTGTATGGCAGGCTGGCAGCCTTTGCCAAATCTTGGGATTAGGTAGCGGACCCCGGGCATTTTCCAGGATCCAACAGTACTGGGATAACGCTAGGAGGATGATGAATAAGGTTTTAAGATGGAGATGATGTGATATGTTAATAGATTATCACCCGAAACACATTACCCCTTCGGGACACTGGGGAAGTTTACAAGTATCATAACTATATAAGGTTCTTAAAAATTACTCATATATGTATACAATATACATACAGAGGTCATACGGGTTTAATTAAAGCACTATTTTGGTCCCTAAAATAATTTTAAATACTCTTAAGTCCATAAAGTAATGAACATGAAATCCAGCGAGATTAAAATATAATTACGCTTGTTAATTGGTAATTTTGAAATAGAGGTCCATCGATGAAATGCTAATTATAAGTTCTACTTGGGTAAGGGCAAGTCGTGTAAAGTACGATTACTGTGGTTTCAGTGAAAAGGGGTACAAATACTGTACAATTGTATGGCACTTGTACCCTTTTTCACTAGGATCATAGGATTACAGACTTGACATTTAAGTTTAATTAATTTTCTAATCACGATTATTGCTAATTAATGTTTAAGATATCTGTCTTGTTAATTTAATTAATTCTGTAATACACAATCTGAGTAATACTAATGTATCCAATATACAGGGTGGAGAATTTATATGGGCACTGGAGGGAAACTGCCTTAAATCTTTGAGATAGCTCATTTTACTTAAAACATTCTATTATTTAAAAAACCGGCTAAGTGCGTGTCGGGCCACGCGCAAGGTAGGGTTCCGTAGTCGTCTACCCTTTACATTATGTGGACTTTTAGTCAAGTTAAGTTAAAGTTCGAAAACTTATATTTACTATGTTTTTGAAAGAATTAACAACATTATCTAAGGTATCAATGGAAATTGTACGAAAGTTTGCTTTTGCAAAGTACATTTCTGAAGTTCGACTATTACTCGATAACTAGTAATGTCTACTTAGCTGTGTTTAGTTTTCCTTTTAAATTCATCGTATATACTACTACCATGATTTTTTCACATGCCTAGTAGCCACCGTTTAGCTGGCAAGGGGGGGGGGGGGCACTTGACCATAGCAAAAATTATCACTTAATATCACGCTAACCAATTCTTTAATCAAAAAATGCTTTTAGAAACCGTATAATCATGCCAAATTACAGCTTTCTAGCACTAACGGTTACTGAGAAAAACGGGGGTCGGACGGACGGATGGACGGACGGACGGACGGACATGGCGAAACTATAAGGGTTCCTCGTTTACTACGGAACCCTAAAAAGTAGTAGTCCGGGGCCCATTTTTTTCCACTATGTATATCCGCCTAGCGTTTTCCGGATCACAAGATCGGAGTCCGCTTTGGCGTAGGCACTAGTTTTTACGAAAGCCTGAACTAAAACTAGAACTTTTTGGGATTAGTCCGGTTTCCTAACAATGTTTTCTTTCACCGAAAATATTAAATTATCTCAAAGTTTTTAACAGTGTCCCAAAAAAGGCATAACATAAACTTACAACAAAGCCAAAGAAATAAACACAGCGATAACAAAATCGTTAGTATATGATATGATAACCATTAGTAACGTAATCGAGTGGGTTTTACGATCGATTTGATGGTGACATGTTGTCATCGACGCGGTATACTGTTACAATCGATTTTGAACGATTATTGGACGTTTTTTATAGGTTTATCGTCGACGGCCACGGCACGGCAAAACTCTATGGTTTCATTCATAAATATACCCCGGGTCAATAAAACTGTAAACGGTGTAAACAAATACGGCTAACTGACAATTCATTTGTTGTCTATGGATTTACTGTAACATACTTAAATACGTTGTAACTATTTGCGGCTATTAACTCCATGGTAGCAAGTAAAAATAAATGACCAACGATAATAATCATAACAAAATTAAAAAATATACCTAAGCATATTTTGATTGAGCATCGGAAAACCGTTTGCAGGTTATAGAAACACGAAATCCGTCTAGTTAATGTGCCATACTATTTTTATTCATTGATCCGGGTTTCCGGGTGACTAGGATGAATTTCGGAAGCTGGAGATGGATTGGCGTGTAGCAAGCAGTGCGTTTTATAATATCCTGCAGTTACAGTACACTACCCAACACGGCGCGTCGGTGCAGTGGTGGGTGCGTCGGCGCCTACGCGGGTCTAGCGGGTCACCTACACATATTTACCTAACTACATCTACACTATCTATTTCACCTTCATCTACATCATTATATTAATTATAAACTTACATACCTACAACCTGTATACTAAGTTTTACCTATCGCATCGCTAAACAGACATCTCGTAGGTAGAAAACTTATTTTATGCTTTTTCTCGTCCCCATGCACATACCTAGGTATTATCTTGGTGGTTCTGATCCAGATCCGTCCGATATTGGACGTTTGAGACGTGAGTGACCCATTTACTACAATTCAATATATTCTGGTAACATGGTATAAATTAATTTTAACATTACATTCCTTACAGATGGCGTTGATAAATCAAAATAGACTTTTTTTTCCGATAATAGGTTTTCAAGGAGCGAAAATAACTTAGTTTATGTGGACGTTGCGCTTTATATAGAGTAGTGTGTTGTATATAGTCGACCAATAAAGTGGTCTACCACTTGTCGACTCTATTATGTGTACGTTAAAGTCCAAAAGTGGTAGAGGACTTTCTTTGCTGACTGTACCTACAGCCCTGTTCACAACACTATCAAAGTCTCAAATCACATGCTTATATTCCTTATCGACTACCTGATTCCATTCTTTATGTTATCGCCCCAGGTTCACTCTTGATATCCGCAATAAAAAGCTACCTTTAAGTATACTACTTATTGACCGAGCGCGGCGCGAGCGAAGCGTCTCGGTTTCAGCGTGGGTAAAAATACTTTCGTATGTCTGTCTGTCCAACAGGCTCTAGACAACGCGGCAGACCCGTATCGAGATGGGCAGACGACATCGCCCAAGTAGGTGGGAAAGAGTGGATGAAACACGCCAAAGATAGAGAGCATTGGTCATCACTAGAGGAGGCCTTTACCTTCGCAGGAGGGGTTCTTGCCTAAAATTCTTAACAAAGAACGATAAGAAATAATCGTTGCATTAAATACATTAAATATTAAACTTCAGATTAAACTTAAAAAAATTAGATTTAGTAATATATTTTTTCTGTATATATATTTTTTTTGTTACCAAATGGGCAAGAAATAAAAAGGCTTTTTTATTTTTATTTATTTATGTCTGTCCAGCTATTCTCCACACTCTCGTGAAATTTTGTGATCAGTTTCGATACTCATACTCATACTCATTTATTTGCAATGGATCATAATGGATGGATGGATAGTTTAAATAGTAGTATGTGGTAGTTTCGATAGTATATTTAAATTCATGCTACCACACTAAATAAAACCGATTTAGATGAAATTTGATATGGAGATAGTTTGAATCCCGGGGAAGGACATAGGGTACCTACTTTTATCCTTAAGGGATTGAAAGTTTGTTTGGAAAAGTTATAGTTAAGTACCTACGCACCTGAAATAAAAGAATTGCAATAAAATTTTAACGCGATGTTCAAGTTCTTCGCAGACGAAGTCGCGGGAAAAAGCTAGTGAAGAATATTTTTTGTCGATTCAGTGCTTGGAAAATAAACAAATGGCGGAGCGATGTCTAGATGTCATGGTTCCGGTGTCACGACTCGTCTAAGGCTCGTGCGTGAAACGGATAACATTCAAAACAAAACACCGATGCTTTAAGTCTCGGGTCACTTTAACATTGACACAATATCTTTATAATTCATCACTGGCTCGTAATCCACCGTTTACCTCACTAGGGCGTGGGCGCGCCTACGCAGTCTAGCTCGGTTTACCTAAATGCCAAAATCACAGCCTGGGCACTAGCTTTAAAACGCTCGAATTTTGAAAATGCATTTTCTTGTGCAAGAAAAGAAAAGAAGGTGCCAAAGAAGCATGCGGCCTGCCTGATTGTAAAGCCCGCCACCATAGCCTAGAAACGCCTGCCTTCCAACTTCTGGAATGTCACATGCGCATTGCCAACCTTAAATGCTTTTTTACCATTAGGAAAATACCTACGTTTGCGTATTCCACCTGGTCAGGGGGTCTGGACGAATATGGCGTACTAACCGGTTGAACCGTATTAAGTACCTACAAAAACCCAACGAATACTATCAGCAACACAGTCAACTGATCATTACGGATCGTGAACCTTATTGCGACGGGATAAGACCTTCCAATGAATAATAAATATCATGATAATAGTACCGGCTACGTCTTCATCAACATGACCAAAAGTATAATGAAATAATTATATGTTAAATATTCATTCATTCATTACTTATTATTTATATTATTTTCTTTTATTTTCTTTATTTAAGGACCACCAACGGATAATACATCTAAATAGCACATAAGTCTTAAATGCAAAAATCTAACTAAGATGTTTAGCCACTTTTATAGGTGACCACAGCTCACATTTGTATGGAACAAAGATTTAATATACTTAACAGTTTATTCTAAAATATGCATGCAGGAAAAGTTAAAACTGTTATTAAGAACCTATCGAGTCCCATTGCTGGGCTCCCCCAACTTTTTCCATTCCTCCCGATCTTTAGCAGTTTCTTGCGTTTTATTGCAAACCAGCGTTTTATTGCAAAGTGAACTAACTGTTCCTCTGTCTGCTGTTTCATTCATGACTAGTACTACGGTCGGCGTCAAAATTATTTTAACCTTAAAGCACCTTAAGCGTTTGCGATAAGGCGAAAAGTGTGTACATATTTTGAGGGCGACCGTACCTACATTGCGTTTATCTGCGGGCTTTGACCCGTTACATAAACATTAACTGCACTGCGAAATGTTGCTGATGAATGGGCTTAACTTTGTGAATGATTGCTGCAGGAGCTCTCAATCATTTTTGTTCATTGACGGAATGGTAGGTACATCACATCACATTACCTTACCTGGGGCTGTAAACCAAAGAAACTGTCAGATCGCAGGTGTTTGACGGGCGGAGGCGATAAATATGCGATCGGAGGCTTTTTAGGGTTCCGTACCCGAAGGATCAAAACGGAACCCTATTGGTGTCGCCCAGGCGTCCGTCCGTCCGTGGTCTGTCACAAAATTTGTTCCGACTTCCCATTGAACTATGAACTTGAAATTTGGTGACAATGTTCATTATTACGTATATTTTAACAACAAATATTAATATATTGATATTCCGCATTTTTTCATTCAAATTACCTTATTTTTCCTATTAAATCAAACTTATTTTTGCGGTTGGTTCGGAACCCTAAATGTGCGGAGTCCGACTCGCATTTGGCCGGTTTTTTTTATTATCGCCCGTAGTAAGTACAAAGTTACATTATATGTGTCCCCCTGGGCAGGAAGCGGAATTCTCCGCACGCATACCGGGCGGTAATTGTCACTTTATGGCCAACTGTAACATAAAAATCAGTTTTTTTACGTTTAAAATATCAATAAGGTCTAGTACTTGTATTCCTGGGTTTGAAGTTCAGATGACCACTTGCGTAAAACTATTCTTGGGATAAGGTGTATATATTCCCAGTCAGGCCAATTTTTGGTCCTTGCCCGCATATAGGCCATACCCGGAGAAACGCTAGAGGATGTTGATTATCTCATCGTTCACGTTTGTTCACCTGACACCATGATATCAGATTTCAGATCAACAATAAAACGTGCTCTCGTAAAGTTTTCATTTGATTGGTTTTCAAATTCAGCCATAAAAGTCCACATACGAGTCCATACCTACAACAGAGAAATCATACCAAAGTGGTACATGTATGTAGTTACAGTACCTACTACATATGATCCCTACTTACCTACATACAATGTATGTAGGTTAATTATCATGTAGGTATTCACAATCATAAGAAAGCTGCGATCTACGATAGCCGAGAGGTTGACATTTTCGGAGTATTATTCGATATTTACCGTCAGCTTTTGATGAAGGGAAACATTGCGAGGAAACCTGCATCCGCAAATAAATTCAAACGTAAGTACCTACATGTTTGTAAATTCCCCAACACGAACGGGGCCAGCGTGTAGCCCTGATCTATGAAAGGAGGCCTGTGCCTCCTTTCATAGATCAGGGCTACGGGTGGTGACTGACTCCTGAGCACAGAGCAATTGAGCAATTGGTTGATTGATTGAGCAATTGCTAGAGCAATGGACGGATTCCAGAGGTCGTGGGTTCAAATCCCACCTGTGGTGTTGAATTTTTCAATTTTCACTTTGATTAAAAAAATTGAGATTTTCGCTAGCGGACGCATCCGCTTAACAAACATTTAAAAAGTCCTGAGCACTCAGGAGTCAGTATTTATTTATTTATTTATTTAATCTTTATTGCACAAAAATAAATTCAAGTACAAAAGGCGGACTTAATGCCATGAGGCATTCTCTACCAGTAGTACATGGTCTGATCATGATGGCTAACAGGTATACACTTATACAGCTACTCGACTATCTAGTTGTATCTTTTTTAATAAAAAATATAACTCACCCTATTAAAGTTAATTAGGAGATATTTGTATAGGTTAGATTAGAATTAGACCCCATAGAGGTAGGTTTACGTTAGTTTTAGTAATTTGTATTTGATTGTCTACCTGTTTAACTTACTGTATTCCATGCAAATAAACATTTGTACAATAAGCCTCTTTGAAATTTCAAGATTATTCACAAAAAAATTATAACCGAGTTTGCCACCGTCGCGTGCGTCGTTGTATAAAAAACGCATTAAAATATTTGAAGGCGACTTATAGAAAACTATTTGAGGGTTTGTACCAAACTACGAATGAGAATCTAATACTATAGTAATTCGTATTGACCTTTTAAGTATGCAGTGGGGTAAGTGCTCCGAGTTATGTCTGAACTGCAGAGCTCGAACAATGGGCAGTCATTTGTAACCAGGATGCAGCGCGATAAGCTCGCAGCGAAACAGCTGCACGTGTACTATCGTGTTGCGGATTTACGTTTTTCTCATGCCATGGTGGCAAATAAGCATACGGCCTGAAGGTTAATAAATAAACAAATATTTATGTATAATCTCACAGATTATTGGCCGGGTCCCAAACTAAGCAAAGCTATTACTATGGATGGGTATATACGGGACGACGATATTTAGGTACTTTATTTTCGATTTATATTTTATCGGCCAACAGATCCTTATTAAACTTGCATTTACCGACATATCTAAAATCTGATTAGTATTCTAGTTTTTCTTCCAAATTCTATATTTTATTTATTTAGCGCAAGAATATAAACTTAAAGTAGGCATATACGTTTATTACACCAAACGTTTTTTGGCTTTAAATATCACATATCAAATTTCATATCAATAAAAACTAAAAACTCTGAGTTAAAGTAGCATTTTTATTTATTCAAGAGATCGCCATTTTAACAGTCAACATATTAAGTTCAAGCTCTTGTTGTATATTCCGCACAGAAATATTTCATCTATTTCCAAACTTTATAAAAGTCAAAGAATCCTTCCAGCGTCAATTACAGTACTTCTGTGAACGCGACCGCCATCTGACCTTCCCACTCAGCGGAAAAAGAACTCACTGGGATTAGACCGGACCTCTCGATGTTCCCCTTCACCGAAAAACTACTATTAAATATCAAATGATACTTCGTACGTAAGTTTTTTTTTTGTGAATTTTGTGATGAATGTGAAGAGATACGAGCACCTCGGCTGCTGTAGCTAAAATAAATAATTTTCACGTCAAACATTATTTTATCAACGGCATTTAATTTGCGATATCTAAGGTGGCAAATCAACAATTCCCAAGATACCCCTGGATAGAAAACATTGCCGATTTATCACCTCGATAACGCGGACATTTTACGGCAAAATAATACCAGCCATATATTTCGCTAAGTAATGTCGATCGTGGGCCATTATTCTAGCATTTTTAGAATAGCGGCGCCGGTGACATTTCGCAGTGCGTTTGAATTTCCCACGCAACTGTGAGTGTTTAGTAGATGGCTCAAGTGGTTAAAGCAAGTAGCACCTATCAATTTGACACAACAACTTTAATATGAAAAGAAAGCAATCATTTAATTGTCTTACTTGCCATGCCACACTATTATTGGCGTAAAGGGAATCAGCGTTACATCCTAAAACGCCTGATGAGCCGCCAAGGCTCTTCTTGGCAGTCCTTAGTCTTTAAAGGCTCTTTTACACGATTCCAGTTGCTGGCGCTTGTCTCGCTGGATACCAGCACTGATGTGAGGGGGGTGCTCGCCCCATGTTACCCTATTTTCATACCAAACAGATGTAACTGGATTTATATAAACGGTAGAGTTTAGCGCTGTAGCGAATTATGCGGTTCGGATATTTTGAGATAATTAAAATCACTTAGTTCTTGTATATGTATATATTTCTTCATAAAACGTTCACACAACAAAGTTCACTGTCAATTTTCACAAAGCTTTCAAAGCTAAACTTCACGGCCGATTTAAAAAGTTCTTAACAAAGTTCACAGTCAATTTTTATAAAGCTCAAGGATAAACTTCGCGGCCAATTTAATAAAGTTCTTAATAAAGTTCTTGGTCAATTTTTATAAAGCTTTCAAGGTTAAGCTTCACGGCCAAAAGTTCCTAGTAGAATAAGTTTAACCGTAATTTAAATACAATATTTGTTATGTGTCCGAACCGACTTAGTGAGTATTAGTAACTGAATAAAAACTTAGGTCTAGGAATTGTACAGTGGGGCCTTCGCCGGGCGAGTTATCAAAAGGAATTCGCAACGTAGCGTCTGGGCAGCCGCCGGCTCGACGCCAGTGCACAAAGATAGATGCCTTATACTTAAGTACAAAATAAAATTGTGGGTTATGTGTTCTAACACATATAACACCTCCCCTATCAAACAGAGGTCTTTTCTTCAGTTTTCAACTGCAGAAAGACCGAACATGTTCCTCGTTTGTCTGATGCTGTTCTGCCATTTCTGTGGATCGTAGCCTTCGTGCCTTAATTTTGATGAATGCCAGGTATGTTGTAGTAATGATTAAAATGACGTAAAGTGGTGTGGTCCAATAAATATGTTGTTGACGCTCGAAGTTCGTTAGTTGTACTGGTTGTACGTGCTGTTGCTCTTTCTGTATATATCCAATTGTCTCGTATAAGCGGTTCATAGAGATCTTGTCAATTTGTAGAGGTTCTATAGGATTCTTAACGTGGATGTCTTCTAAATTTAGAGAGTACAGTTTTATGGGAGTTCCTCTGTAAATACTTTTCTCGTTTGTAAATGAAGTGGTATCAGTACATGCGCTGCAGTTTTCTGGTAATTTTAGAAGGTAGGAGCCGTTGATAGTAGTATATTCTTCATTCTTGCAGCGAATGTGAAATTTGGTAGGTTTCACACAGAAAAGTAAGTAGTAATAGTCGTTAATCTTTTCAAAGATCTCTTCCATGATTTTTACATTGTGGAAGCTGCAGGACGTTGATACGATTTGTGATTTTATCAATTTATATAGGCAATCATCATGTTCCTTTGCACTGTAGAGTCTCATTTGCTTCTGGCAGTAGTATATATTTCCGTAATTTGGGCACTCTTCTTCCAGATACTGGTACGCATTTTCGTTGGCAACCAGATAAGGTTTAGGAGGCACGAGGATATTAGAGTTTTGGGTAGGTATCGGGAACAAGTGGTAATATTCGTAAACTGGCTTATACAGTATTGGTACCTTAATAACAAACACTAACCTATTAATACTAAAATATGACGCTAATTCTAAAAAGTTATAAAATATACGAGACTCTTTGACATCGGAGGTTATCAATTGTGAGGGATCATAATGCTTGCTTAGAAATTGGATGAAGTACTGTAGATTTCTGAATGTGACTATATTATGATCCGCTATGCCTTTAACAGAGAATGAAAGAGCTGTTTCTATATTATCAAGGGTTTCATGAATGATTTGCAAATTAATTTCCACTAGTGTGAAAGAGGTATCTAATTGTAAATAACTGAACAGTTCTTGCCTAGTGACATTAATTTCTCGGAGCATCTCTGTTATTTTATAAGAGATTTGGTTTTGGTTTTTGGACAATTTTGATATAGTTTCGTTGTAATTATCAAGAAAGTAATGATTCAGTGTAATGTCCCTGTTGAAGTGATTGGCTAGCTCATCTTGGTTGGTTTTCAGAATAGATATTGCCTCATCATATTTTTTAGCATCCGTTTGATCAAGGTTACCGCTAATGCTTCGAATTATAGATCCCAAACCGTCTATAAGAGCTCGTTTATATCTATATCTATTTTTCGCCAATGAGTTATATTTCTCTATAGCTTGGCTTAACTTATTACTAATGTGCTTATCTAAAACATTAAACTTAAACTTGAGTCCCTTATCGACACCGTGGCATAACGCTTGCAGTGATTGAATTTGGTCATCTACTATACGAATTTGGTCTCTGATTTCATTCAAGTCAATGTAATGTAAAAATATGTGGTCCGTTTGGCGAATTTTACACGGGCCCAGCTTGAATGGCAATATGCCGGGACTTTTACTCAGAGGCGTCAGCGTCGCTTCCTCCGTTCGTGCTGGCCTGCATGTCGTCATCATCCTGTAACAAATTACGTTGCTTGTTAAGAGGCCTACGTAGCCTTCGTTTGTGATATTCCTGTTCTTTTTGATCAGTGATCTTTATGCCTAGGTCTTTAGCAACATTTCTAGTTATATAGCGAGGTTTCTCTTTATGCCGAGTGGCAGCAGGGTTTTTGATATAGCATGCTTCACCTTCCGCATACGTGGGTGGTTCCTGTAACGATTCATTTCGCTTATTTATTGTTGTGATGTGTTTAACATTCATATTTTCATAGATTTTTTTATACAATTCTGTTGTAATTTCCTTGTGTTTATTTATGTAATTTTGAAGACACATTTTTTCTAATAGTATGTCAAAAGGGTCACGGTTGTCTAGATGCCCATTGATGATTTCTATAGGTTTCTTGTCTGTAGCTGCATGGATTGCATGGTTATAGGCCAATACGGCATAAAGCATGAGTTCAGTTATATGAGATTGAGGATGATCTATTTGCAGGAGACGTATATGTTCCAGTATTGTAGAATGGAATCTTTCTATCGCGCCATTCGACTGTGGGTTGCAAACACTGGTAAAGTGTAAGTTAATTTTATGTAATTCAGCAAACTCTTTTAAGGGTAAGTTCTTAAATTCTGTCCCTTGGTCGGCCGTAATACTAAGAGGTAATCCGTGGTGGGTCATGTATATCATAAGGCAATTTATGACGTTTATTCCAGTCACACTATCGATAGGATATGCCTGGGCATATTTTGAAAACGTGTCGATGATAGTAAGGAATTTGTGACCTTTAACTGTGAAAGTATCTATATGGATGACTTCAAACGGCTTTACGGCTGATGGAACAATCTGTAGTGTTTGTTTAGTCGGGTGGCGTTCATATTTATTTATTTGACAAGTATCGCAATTATTAATTAGTTCTGTTATTGTTTTTGTAGTGTTGGGCCAATAATAATTTCGTTTCAATTGTTTTTCAGTTTCTTGAATACCCCTATGGTTTGTTTTACCTTCGTGGAACGCTTTTACTAGTCGGTGTTGTTCATCTATCTCTATTACATCAATCAGCATTTGTTTGCAAAATATTAATTTATATGCAGAATTTTTGAAAACGTTTTGCAATACAGCTGTGATTTTGGGGATGTACTTAAAGTCTGATAACCAGACGCCATATTGGATATTAGGGCGTATATGATTTTTGAACAAATTGATGATATCATTCTCTAAATTATTTAGGTTGATTTGAGCAGATATACGGAATTTCCCAGGATATATTTCTTTACTTATAGGTTTATGAGGAGAGTGCAGCACGAATTTAATTTCCAATTGATTTTTATGGGTGTTTATAGGTTTTTCTGCAATCGGGATTTCAAGAATTGGATCTTCATGATGTGTATGTACAGTTTGGTCTTCATTTTGTTCGTTGAGGTTGTCTGATTGAGGACGTTCTGGGGCGTTAACAATTATGGATAAATTATCGTCGCTAAATGTCAATTCGTTTCTTAGTTCTTCAGTTGCTGCCGTCTCGTTGATGTTAATTTGCATTCTAGATAAAGCATCAGCGTTGGTGTTAGCCTTTCCTTTTTTGTACCAAATTTTATACTCGAATTCTTCCAGTTTGAGTCTCCACCTGGTCAGTCGTGAATTCGGTTCTTTCAGAGACATTAGCCACTGCAGTGGTTTGTGGTCCGTGATTATGTTGAATTTACGGCCATAAAGATATGGGCGGAAATACTTTGTGGCCCAAATGATGGCAAGAAGCTCCTTTTCGATGACACTGTAATTTATCTCGCTGTCGTTCAAAGTTCGAGAAGCAAATGCTACGGGTTTATCTGATCCAATTGGACCTTGTGAAAGAACTGCACCGATGGCAAAATTAGACGCATCAGTAGTAAGGTTAAATTCCTTTTCGAAATCAGGGTACTGAAGTATGGGGTCATTCATGAGGATTTCCTGACACGTTCTGAATGCATTGATGAATTTTGAGTTATTTATGTCGATTTTTGCGCCTTTTTTCAAACAAGATGTTAAGGGCTTTGTCAGTTTGGAAAAGTTCGGTATAAATTTCCTATAATACCCTACAAGTCCTAGGAAGGATTTGATTTGTTTCGGGGTCGTGGGTATCGGAAACTTTTTTATAGCTATGATTTTATCCGGATTTGGTTTGACGCCATCAGGGGTTACAATATGACCTAGATAGGCGGTTTCGTGTTTTAGAAACTCAGACTTGTCTAGTTGGACTTTAAAGTTTGCCTCTCTGAGGCGTTGAAAAACGGCTTGAACATTCTGCATGTGTTCCTGTAATGAAGTTGAAAATATGATGATATCATCCATATATACGACGCAGACTGTATTGATAAGGCCTCTTAGGACATTTTCCATCGTTCTTTGGAATGTAGAAGGCGCGTTCTTTAACCCAAAAGGCATCCTACAATATTCATAGTGACCATTGTCCACCGTAAAGGCAGTTTTTTCAATGTCCTTGTGGTGCATCTCTATTTGGTGGAATCCGCTTGCGAGATCTAAAGTTGTAAAGTATTGGCAGCGGCCCAGCTTGTCAAGGATGTCATTAATATTGGGAATTGGGTATTTGTCGCTAATGGTCTTTTCATTTAGTTTGCGGTAGTCTACAACTAGTCGCCAGTTCTGTTTTCCGTGTATGTCCATTTTTTTTGGCACCAGCCATATAGGCGAGGACCATGGGGATTCCGAGGGCTGGATTATTTTTTGTTGGAGCATCTTGTTTATTTGTGATTGAACTTCAGCTTTGTGTATGTAAGGGTATCTATAAGATTTTGTGTAGATCGGTACTTCATCAGCAGTTCGGATTCGATGTTTTATTTTGTTTGTGAAGGTGAGGGGTTGTCCTTCGCGGTAAAATATGTCGCTGTATTTTTTGCATAATTGCAAAATTGTTTGCTTTTCCTCAGCGTTCATGTGGTCTGTTCTTATAAGGTCGTCAATATCGTCAACTTTTGATAAAGGTGTTTCAAAATTGTAACAATGAAAGTTACCCTTTAAACGTGAGCAAGGTATTGGTGCTGTGAGACTAATAATAATGTCGTTGCATGTTGGGTTATTTATTTCAACAAAAGCATAGCCTTGATTTGCCATTGTAACCACCGAAGATAAGACACACTGGTTTATTTTCTTCTCGGGAATAAAGATTTCTCCGTTTTTTATAGTTACGGGCACTTTCAAAACGTTTGAGCTGTTGGCTTTTACAAGTGTTTCAAGCAGATTATGAATTCCCGACGTTAGCATTTGTATTTGGTTTGTCGCTTTTTGGGTAATGAGCTGTCCTTTAGACAGGTCCACAGATGCACCAAGTTTTTGTAGAAGATCCAGTCCGATTAATCCATCAAACACGTTGTGGAATTTGTAAATGTAAAACTTATACCAGCCGTCTTGTTTGAATTCGTCAAACAACGGTACGTGGATTGCATATTTATGGTGAGTAGTACAATGAACGTTAGTTACTGAAAATGGTTCGTAACTGACTTGAAGGTTTCTATAAAACCGCTTGATAATTTCAGGAGACAAAAAGGACTGATTAGAGCCTGTATCAATCAACAGTTTCATTGGTGGATTGTTTATTTGGATAAACGGAAGCTGTCGTTTGAGATGAGCGTTAATTTGTATTACGTTTCGCTGTCGAAGTCCTGGACTAACTGAAAATTTGCATTCTCACTTTCAACCGGCGTTTCTTGTTTTGAGTTGTCTTCATCATCGAAATAACAAGGTACGTTATTATCGTACTGTTCGGGTTCGTTCATCATTTCATGTTGGTTCAGTTCTTCGAAGCGATATTCAGGATAGTATCCAATATTTTGGAAAGCATTGGGCCTATTTGTATTAGGCTGTCGCTGCTCGTTATTTTGAAAAGGGACGAATCTTGGTCGAGTATTAGGAGTATTATTATTTGTTGGACGAGGGAAGTTATTTGTTGCACCGCCATGAGATATGCCACTCATGGGTGATGGCCTAGGAACTCTATGAGTTCGTGGATCTTGGTAAAAAGCATTTTGTCTGTTTTGGGTGGCATTGCCACGATTTTGGTTAATTTGTGGCTGATTTTGGTTGAGAATTGGGTTATTGAACTGTAGTCTAGAACGATTCCAATCGGAAACAGGAAGTCTGTATACATTTGCGACCGCGTTCTGATTTTGGCGTTGTCCGAATTTGTTTTGACCAAAGGAAGAAGACTGACCTTGGTTCCTTTTTTGTAAGTATACAATATTACTCTCTTCTTTTATAAATTGGAGCGCTTCTGGTAAAGTACTAGGGCGCATGGCTCGAATAGTTGGGCCTAAAGGTTCCTTTAGTCCAGCTAAAAATGTTTTCAAGGTCTGCGTTGTAAAAAAATCTCTTTTACAATCTCTTACATTTTGGTCATTGTTGTGAATATTCACATAGTTAATTAAAGTATTAAGCAAATGTATGCAGCGATCGTAGAATTGTTGAGGTGTTTCATTACCCTGAGTTAAATTGATTAAATCACGGTTCAAAGAGTTTTCATCTCTCTGATCGGCAAAGTTTTCAATCAAAGCTGTCTTTATTTCACTCCAATTTCTAGCAGCATTTATATCAATCACTTCAGATGCTGTACCTACTAACTTACTAATTATACCATTCGTTACGATAACATTTTGGAAATTATCTGGATTAGCTACATCATAATATTGTCCCACTATAGAGTCTATAGCTGAGATAAATCTGTACAAAGAATTTACTTTACCGTCGTAAGTCGGTACAACTTTAAGAGCAATCTCAAATAATTGCAACTGATTCATTTTTCTTTTATTTTATAAAACCTTTTTAATCTAACAATTTAATTTAGCTTTCCACACTAAAACACTCCAAACAACTTATATGTAACACTTTTACAATATTCGAGGAATTTAGGAAGTTTATCTGGTTGCAAACTATAAATTTCCAAACGTACTCACAGTATCGCGATGATCACAGGAGTTATCATTTTCTTAAATTTTCTTAACTGGTCCCGTCGAAAGAGATGTAGTCTTCCAGGGCGTCGCAGCTTCCTTAGGTATGAACAATTCACCACCGGGAGTTCGTAAGAGCACTAACTAACCGTTAAAACGGAGACCGGATACCGATTTTGTGAGTCCGGTTTAGTACGACTACTCGACTGCGCCAATTATGCGGTTCGGATATTTTGAGATAATTAAAATCACTTAGTTCTTGTATATGTATATATTTCTTCATAAAACGTTCACACAACAAAGTTCACTGTCAATTTTCACAAAGCTTTCAAAGCTAAACTTCACGGCCGATTTAAAAAGTTCTTAACAAAGTTCACAGTCAATTTTTATAAAGCTCAAGGATAAACTTCGCGGCCAATTTAATAAAGTTCTTAATAAAGTTCTTGGTCAATTTTTATAAAGCTTTCAAGGTTAAGCTTCACGGCCAAAAGTTCCTAGTAGAATAAGTTTAACCGTAATTTAAATACAATATTTGTTATGTGTCCGAACCGACTTAGTGAGTATTAGTAACTGAATAAAAACTTAGGTCTAGGAATTGTACAGTGGGGCCTTCGCCGGGCGAGTTATCAAAAGGAATTCGCAACGTAGCGTCTGGGCAGCCGCCGGCTCGACGCCAGTGCACAAAGATAGATGCCTTATACTTAAGTACAAAATAAAATTGTGGGTTATGTGTTCTAACACATATAACAAGCGTGCCACGTGCGTAAATCCTATAATTGCCAACAAGAGAAATCGTCTAAAAGCTCTTTTAGTAAAAGACGCATCTACGCTGGAATAAAATGTTTGCAAAGATTTCTGCAATTAATTGCTCAGATCAAAATATATGTAACAGAAAATCTAAATCTATCTAAATACTTCAAGACATATATTCCATTCGTTTACATCGCTAATTAATTACAAATCGAGCTGACTAGACATTGAACAATAATTACTTACCAATTTCTCTCTAAACGTAAGTCCTACCACCCACAGACGATCCTGTTTCTAATTAATACCTTAATTAGCGATACAGTCTCCTCGAATTAGGGCTCATTTACACTTACACGTAATTAGTGGTAGTTTAACTGGTGTCTAATTACAATCCTATGCAAACGCAGCTACCAGGTTGCTAATGCTAACTGTCAACTTACCTATACAGTATACACTGAACCATCATGAACGTGCCCAGTGTAATGTGACCGCTAGATGCGTAAGATGAGAAGTAACTAAGTACAAAATATACACTATTACTTTTTATACAACGACGGTGGCAAACAAGCTTACGGCCTGTCTGCTGACACCGTAGCCTATGGACGCTTGCAAGTCCCAAAGAATCACACGAGCGTTGCCGAATCTTCGTTGTCTTCACAAGAGAATTCGTTCTTTTGACAGGTAGGTAGAGACATATGCCGGTTCATAACTCTAAACACAGCGCATCCTCGCGACTAAAGTTATTGAGGCCTGTCACACACTTAGACGAGGTTAACGTGATGAATCGATCGCAGTCCTGCTAACAGCACTATCTATTACATATTCCGTGACAGCAAATCTCAAAGACCGACTACATACATAGAGATTGTGCTAAATTTCCCTAAAACTTTTGAAGTAAACAGTTTTTTTTTTACATTAGCTCACGCCCGTATTCCCAAAAGTTAGAGCAACCGATTACTAATTTTTTTACATCTGGAAACCGACAATCTCTCGACACTACAAGTATTTTATGTCATGTCCATTGGCTATTTGGGACATTTTGTGGCTTCGATGTATGTATTGTGAATATTTGTGATGTTTTGTACGGTATTTGTGCCACAAATGTTTTTCTTTCTTTCATGTTACATACGTTGCACATATTTTATGCATGTTTTATTTACGCATTAACACTTCTACTCATTTGGTTAATCCTATAGAAGCATCATATCAATATTACTCAATGTTTTTGACAAGTACTTAGAACAATACATGTTAACAAAGCAAAACACGTCCAACCGGTTTAATACTTGCTAACGGACGAAATGCGCTAAAATATATAAAAATAGCTTCACGTAATAAAACGGTTAATTTAATAAATACATTGACTGGCTTGCCACCTGCTCGACTCGCCTGACCACTCGCCCGCCGACTGGCACGCGTCAGTGATAAATGGGCTGCGCCGATTAGGGCTGAGATACACGGAGTCACTTGCACGACGGGAGCGAGCGCTTAAAATCACAATAAATAAGTACAGTTCATGGCTGACAAGTTATTTATGCATCTACTTGCCATACATATGACAATTGAACGCTAAATCTCTATTTAAAAAAAATCGACACATGGGTGTATAGGCTGTTAAAAAAAATTATTCATGGAGGTTTTTAGATTGATAGTATTTAATGATTTCTCTGTGGCATGAGTGACAAGTTACTGATTGTTTGTTCACGAATAATTCACGATCAAGCTAGGGATCGTTTGTTTCAGGTAACGACGATTACTTTAATAATTAAATGGTTTCCTGGTCACAAATTAAAAATCATCGTGTATATCTCTCATATTTGGAGCGTTCGTTCTTTGATGTCTGCTAACCATCAGTCAACCTTATGCTTGTTTACCACCATCGTAGTAAAAAGTACATCTGACATTTACTCCATCAACATAAGCCATGCATGTCATAACTGGCATCAATCCAAGCGGTGTATATTTACGTAATGGCGAACACTTACGTCCGCAAACACGCGCGTGTAAGGGCTGGTTGCTTCAAATCGGCTGTTATGGTTTGTATACACTTTGACTAGTGTTTAGTGCGAGTTCATAGAATGGGAGCTTTTTCTATTTTTTGGCGAGCAACTTTTGTATGGACTCGCGCTAGTAACTACTCAATGTGTAAACAGGTCTTTAATCGTAGGATTCAAAGGAAAGTTCTCAGATCAAGAAAAAAACACTTTCTTTAAAAGATTATTTTCTTTAGTTATTTTTTTAGAAGGGCCTTTTTTTCTTGCTCTTGTGTAAGTTTCTATGGGATGACAGCGACGCCATATATTTAACATTGATTGGTCAATAATCGTAAGTTGGTTTCAGCTCTCTTATAATTACCAGTGCGCCTGTGCATAAACATTTCTGTAAACACGGAAAACGAATAGGTATATTTAGCATGGATATTGTAAAAAAATATGTTCATGGATATATGCTGTTTTTTATTCTACCACTGTGGCAAAGAAGAGTACCGGATTGTCTGATGGCAAGCGGTTACCGTAACTTATGGTTGCTTAAAAAAACATGTTGGTGGCCGATCCCTTCACTAGAAACTCGATAAACATATGAAGAGTATTCCCTCCAAAAGCTATAACAGCAACTCCTGCGCTGTGTATTTACCAAATATACTCTATGGTATTTACGTAATGGCAGACTCTTATGTCGGCAAACACGCGAGCGTAAAGCTCTCTGATAATAACTAGCGCGCGCGCAGAGTAAGACTGCGTGCACACAATTTTATAAAGGGTCGGCAACGCACACGTGACTCCTTTGGAGTTGCGAGCGTCTATAGGCTGCGGTGTCCGCTTACCATCAGGTGGACCGCACGCATCATTGCCATCGTCGTTCTAAAAAAAAACACGCCCTGTCAACACACAACATTTAAAATAACGACCAGTTTTTATGAATTTTGTAGGAATATATCAGGTGTCCCATAGATCAAGGTTTATCTGAGGGCAGCTGATAGGGCTGCTAAATACCTGATAGGTAATTTTAGGTTTATAAATTACAAGATATTGGCATCTGTGTAACCGCAAATAGTGAACTATATTTTTACAAAAATGACAATATCTCGAATATTAATTCAGTGGTATGTTATACTGAAACAGATACTGCCACGCCAAATTATTAAGTAGCCATGAGTAAACTATATTAATATTTGTAGACAATCTTACACAAACCGACCTAGTGCCAAACTCAGCAAAGCTTGTACTATGGGTATCAACTACCAGGCGTCGATATACAATATACAAATAAATAGATACTGAAATACATAGAAAACAAAGATTCAGCAAAAATATGCTAATCTTAAAAATAAAGGCCTCTGACCAGGATTCGAACCCGGAACCTCCAGCTTCATAGGTTAGGGCTTATCCAGAAGTCACGCGAGGTTCCAAAGTGGGGGGAGGGGGTTACGAAAACCTCACTACTGATCACGTTGGGGGAGGGGGGGTACAAGGAAAGCTCACTTGTATTTTTTTACTGCACCTACAATACCGAGAAATTATATCAACTCGTGTAGCATTTTCTTAAAAGATAGAAGAAATTACACAATCACGTTTTCATAACGCATATACCTACCGAAATAAGCACAAGATCAAAAAAATTCATAGATGGTGATAAATTCAAAAAATACACGTGAGATTTCGTGGGGGTGGGGGGGTCGTCAAAACCTCACCATAGATCACCAGGGGGGCAGGGGGGGGGGTCTAAAAGTGGCCCAAAAAACCTCGCGTGATTTCTGGATAAACCCTTAGGGTCACTACCAACATTACAAGGATAAAATGGTCGTCGAAGTAAAAGTAATGTGTGTACAAACATCTTTAGACTGGAATGTATTTCACGACGGCGCAGCTTTCTTTGCGCAGGGTCACGGATCTAGACCGGCGGGCTATGCTAATCACTTTCACGACAACGCTAATTGGGGCAGGGCTGATTCGCCAAACGTTTCGCATCTCAAAATGGTTCGTTTCCCGATTGCCATTCCAACTTGTAGTGTTTCTATTTAATTTGGCCATCAATTGAATCATTTATTAAAAATGAAAGACACTTTTTTATCATAAGCAATCGTAAACGGTACGTTTATTAACACTTTTAAGCTGCAAACGCACTGACAGCGGTGGCGGCGCGGTGCGGAGGCGGTACCTGTTGTAATATTTGAATTACTATGAAAGGGTCCACACAGAACGCTTTTTTCTCGGCCGGTTTTATGTACGGACCCTTCCATATTAGTTCGAATATTACAACCGGTACCGCACTCTAGGTTAGATCTAATGTTATGTACACTGTACTTCTTTTTAGATTAAAAAATCATGCATTTCATGAAAATGACAAATACTTTGGTATACACGTACAGGGTAAGCTTTTCGTGGTTTAAATTTCGTCATTACTCGTAATTGACGCCTTTACGATTCCTGGCAAATATCTAGTAAAGACGCCGCTTATTATACACATGATATAACAGTAGGTACGCAATAATATATGTTCGTAGTTTGTAGTAGATGCTGGGAATAGGTCCATGCCGCCTTTGATCTCATCTTGCACGACCTACATTCATAATTAACGAATCAGCTAGCGGTGATAATTGGCCGCGAGTTACAAATCAGCGGGTTGATTCAACATATACCTTTTGCACTCCAACTTCATTTATAATTTTAGGCGTAGCGTGCTACACTCAACGTCACACTACTCGGTCTCGCCGGAAGATCAACGTCGCCTCTCTGAGTCGGAATTAGGCTGCGTTTCCACCAGAGATGTGCGTGGATGTGTTTTCAATGTTTTCATATATTTGACACCTCGCTCGGCGCATTGCGAGGTGTCAAATTTATGAAAACGCATCCTCGCACATCTCTGGTGGAAACGCAGCCTTATGCTGAGGCGAGACCTTTTTGTGATGATGGGCAATTTCACTTTAAAGTGTACCCCCTACTTTTTTTAGATCTGTGATTTTGGGTATTCTGACTCAGAATGACGAGTAGGTAGTATTAATTCAGATGAAGAAAACAAGCCCTTGATTTTCCATACAAATTTTCTGTGTCAGTTTGTGACGAGCCATATAAACTGTATGAAGAAAGCGTCACAATACTGATTTTTTTTGGTGGGACACTTTTTTTCTACGCGGAAATGGATAGTATTCGTGATTCTGAGTCAGAATACCCAAAATCACCAAGATCCAAAAAAAAAGTAGGTGGTACTCTTTAAAGTGAAAATGCCCTGGTAGTTATATGTTTTTAAGTTCTTTTTATTTTGTGTGTCGTCACCAATATCTACTTACTTACTTACTCCGCTGGCTCAGCGACCCAAAGTGTGTCTTGGCCTCCAATACGAGTGCACGCCATTGATCCCGGTCTTGTACTAGATCTTTCCACGACTCAGCTTGAAGCTCGCGTAGGTCAGCCATCACAACGTCAGCCCAGCGGTATCTGGGGCAACCGACCGGCCATCTCCCTGTCGGTTTACCCTGGTAGGCTCTTTTGACAGCACGGTCATCACCCATTCGTTCCAGATGACCAAGCCAGCGAAGTCGGTGCACTTTCGTTACTCCGATGATATTCGGTTCCGCGACAAGCTCTTCAATTTCGGCATTCCTCCGTATTCTCCAACTGCCATCTGGTCTCCGAATTGGGCCGAAGATTTTGCGGAGGATTTTCCTTTCAGTCACCAGCAGCTTATTCTCCTCTCTAAGTGTTAGTGTCCAGGCCTCACATCCGTCACAAATAAATGTTTTTTTTCTTTGATTATTTGTGATTTGATTTCTGTGACTGTTTCTTCTTACCCGGCCTTTTGCCACTGCGTTCCGGTGTGGTTGTGTCGCATGTGACATTCTGAATGCTAAATGTCTGTCTCAGATTGACCCCAAGCGCATCACACTCACACACACATAGTTACCCGCTTACGCAACTATTCACATATCATTTTAATAAATCAAAAACGCGTTCCTAAATCCCCATGTTGTAAAGAGATCGTAAAACGTGGAGGTAAACGGCGATGGGATCTCTTTGGTTTTACGGCTATATATTATCTAGATTGTAACTTCGTTTTGTAGTAATTTGATGTGACGTCGTAAAATTTGTGTTTATGTCCTCATTATTACTTATTACGTCTATAAAAGACGTATCGTTTAAAAGCCGTTGCCTTTGCTTTGAAAAGTAGGCTTATTTAAGGTAAATGGCCCAGTGATAGACGCCTTTATTCCTGTAATTGACATCCTGGTGTTTACCAGTACCTCCCGAATAGAGAACCTATATGTTAACCCACGGCTCTGCCTACGTTCCTTTCCTTACGCGGGCGGAGGTGCCCGAGCCGGGACAAGTAGCAGATGGTTCTTGCGGGGCGCGCGGCGTAAGAGATGAGATGTTTATAGTACACGACTGAGAACGAGCGACAGAGACCTGTGGGACCTATTTCGCTCCCACTTGCGCAGCACGTCTGAGGTAAACGATGGGCATAAAGCGATATATCGATTGAAAGAGACACCCTTTGTTTTTCGCTCACGACAAAACGGGATGCAACCCTCTCCGAGAATAGCTTTTTAGACGAATTTGTAGTTTGCTAGTCTGGGCAGGACAGCGTTTCAAAGTCTCCAAATTTCTCAGTGTAGCGCCTTTACACGTATAATCTTATAGTACTACAGTAGTTGATAGTAACATAAGCGTACAACTGGGTCAGCCGTCCGGCCGTCAGTCTGTCTGTCAATCACGCGCAGCTCGGAAACGGAGCTCTACAACTATGTTTAAACTCGTTTGCCTGCTCTATTTAGGAATAGAACTATATGGGAAATGTTTACTACTGTTTGTTGTAATACTGACAACATGTTTTCTAAATATAATACTGAAAATCATATACTTACAATATTGTCTGTAGTTTTCTATTTTTCCGGGCATCTTCTTATATATTCAATATCGTTTATTTTTCAGGAATTGCCCATAAAGTGTTAGTGGATACAATTTAAAAATCTTACAACTACCTGTTAGTATACGTTACACAATAATAATAATAATAAAGTTTCAAAATGAATAACCCGTGCTTTGGAAGGCACGTTAAGCCGTTGATCCCGGTTGCTGTCTATGGCAGCAGTCGTTAAGCCAAGTTGGAGGCCTTCGGGCGGCTTGAGAACTTCTAACAGTCAAGTTGCCCACTCGCTTGACAAAGCCTAATCCCAATAAGGTCTAGTTTCCCCTTGGGGTTGGAAGGTCAGATGGCAGTTGCTTTCGTAAAAACTAGTGCCTACGCCAAATCTTGGGATTAGGTAGCAGACCCCAGGCATCCTTCAGGATGCAACTGTACTGGGATAACGCTAGGAGGATGATGATGATGAAAGTTTCAAAATGAATAAAGAGAATGATAATAATATGCAATAAACAGACAATAAACAGAATGGCTTGGACCGGATAAGTATAACATTCAATTAAAATACCTACGTAATTACCACAAATAAAAATTAAAAATATATAGGTCTCGATGATTTTTTTACGTTTGCGTATGGTGCGCTTTTTGTTTGGATTTTTTTATTTATTGTATTGACACTGTTTTCTTATCATCAACCATATTTACTGTGAGCAATGTAGTGTAGTTTTGTATAGTATTATACTGGCCGTACTATGATGCAGTATAAACCATAAATCACTTTCAAGCTCTAAAACACATCAAATTGACAAGTGTCTCAATTGTCTACTCATCTGTCAGCAACGTATTGACTAGAATAATGTCTATATTTCATGTGAACCACGCCCACTTAGCATCCGTCACAATTACCTGCCGAGTAATTGAAAGCAAACAATGACGTATTGTGGCCGGGCCCATAGGTTGGCAATCGCTGTCCCTAATGAAGATAAATCGCTTCAGCTGTACAGTCCGCACAACTAACGCGCTCAATGCAAACTTAGTGTTTATTAATGGGCCAAGCCTATGAAGCCATAGTCAGGTTTAAAAAAAAAATAACGCGCTCAAAATTACCTACATAGTTGTTAAAAATTTTAACTCACACGATATTCACACATCATTATTGTAAAACGGGACTTAAGCTCGCGACCACGAATGTTGCGATATATTCGAAACGTCGCGCAAAACCTTACAAAAGGTAAATAAATTATAAGTGTACGCGATTAAGTCCCGTTTTCGAATAATAATACATAGTTCTTATTCTCTTGATACGTTTTTATCTCGACTATAGCTAAATATAAACGAAAACTACGCGCAGAGCTTCCGTAGAGAGCGGGATGGTTAATTGTAAACTCACGCGTGTTAGAGCGGGACGTCCCCTTAAGGGGAGGTATCCCCATTAAGGCGCAGGGTAGGGCAAGGCCTTCCCCATACAAACTTTGTGCAGGTTTTATTCGTCGGTTTTGGCACTAACAAATATAATATTTTTTTTGGTTGTAAATATTAGATATGCGAAGATCGTGATGTGAAAATATTCAAATATTTCAAAAAAAATCAAAATAAACAAAAAAAAAAATATAAAATAAAAAAAAAATTTACATCACGAAATAGCTATGAGAAAAATAAGCATACTGACCAAAAATCATAACTTTAATGCAAACACAAACGAAGTAAATCCTGCACAAAGTTTGTATGGAGAGAGCTTGCCCTACCCCTCCTCTTAAGTACGCAAGCTCTGCGCGCAGTTTTGTAAATATTTAGCTATAGTCATTAAGCCAATCATTTTATCAAAGCAAACCCTGCAAATTTGTCTATAACTATTTAAGATCTTTAATTGAGTACAAAAATTAAATGGTAAATATCAGTAATATAGCCGTAGTATTGAAAATACATTCCAAAAAGGGGTAACTTCGCGATTTTTTTCTATCGAGTGAAATTCATCAGGTCGTGTAACTGACTGCGATTTTGACTATTCAAGATCCTTATGTAACACATATATTTTTTTTAAGATTTTAATACACTATATTTTATGTCTCAGATGGTTTTTAAAAACTCAAAAGTGGTAATACACGGCCTTAAGACCGTAAAATAAACCGGAAGTTATACCAGCGTCCGTCAAAGCCTATAACTGTTTTGGTGTTTTAGTAAAGGCGAGGTGTAATGAAATTGTATCGGTCGCGGTTTTAAATAAATGCAATGTGTTTTCATTAGCATTCATTATTTAATTTATCCCGTTACTTTAAAATATCATTAGGAAATACGAAGATTTAAAACATTTTAAGTATTTATTATTGCAATAAACTTGACTTATCGTTTGAAAGTTGTCGACGGGCACTCCAAGACGATGTTTAAAACTATATATTTTTTCATGAAACATTTTAAAAATACATGTAATATATTAAGCTGCAATAGTCCTATAGGTACTAAATATAAACGCAGAGAACAAGGTGCGTGCCATTTCACACAGATAAACCTTAAAAGATGATCATTTTCAAACAATAAAGGATTTTAATATTGGAATTGAAAATATTTATTCGTGACAAGTGACAGTGTTGTACAAGAACTTAGGACTAGAATTAAAATAAATTGAGCAAGACTTAAAACTATAACACAGTTCTTTTGTCACGAATGGTCTCGCCTCAGCATAATCAGATCAAGAGCCAGCGCTGTAGCTCTAGTATAAGTTTTTTCGAAAGATTAACTAATTCGAACGCGTTTGCGTTTTGTCTCAAAATGTATGAAAGTGGTATGAAAACGTGAACAGCGCCTCTGGTGGTCACTAGTGGAAACTCAAACAGCGAGTATAACATTTGTTGCTAACCGATGAATGCGCGTATTTCAAACTCAATGAGAGCGTTTTCATACATTATGAGCTAAAACGCAAACGCGTTCGAATTAGTTAATGTTTCGAAAAAACTTATACTAGAGCTACTGGTCTTCCGGCGAGATAACCATAATACTCATCCTGTTTAAAGGTAGAATCGCCGGTAATTGTATTTAATAATGTTCTTAAGAGCTTGGGTAGTATGACAGAGATGTAAATAAATTGTTCGACAGGTAAGGTATCAACAATTGTGATGTCTACCTTACTCAATGGCCCATTAGACACGAAAACATGAGTCTTAAAGTTTTTCGCATATTTATCGCAGATACTAAGTAATATCAATTTGCTTACACGCCGCTAAAAGCGTAGTTATCTTATTCTGCGGGACGTTGATGGGTGTTTCCACAAAATATGGTTTAAGAGGCCCACACATAAAAGGTTTTGAACTTAAAAATAAATTATGACAAAAGTTTTGATAATGTTGAGATAAGCTTGCCTTTGTACTTCATATATTTTATGTATTTTTCCCTTTGTAGTGTTGTATGTAATAAAGCAATACATACATACATAATGCTAATAAACTGATTGAATAATAAGTAAGTTGCTTTCACTAAAGTTTTTCAGTCGGTATCGGAACCACTTTTCGATGTTATTATACTATAATTTCAGCAGTAAAAGCAATTTTTTGCTTTTAAGTAATAAGTTGATTTGGATTTTAAAATTCAAGGAAATATTCTTGTATAATATATTGCACAAGATTGTAATATATTAGCGTGGGGTACGGGATAGAGTTAAACACCTGTTAGGCGCAACTATGGATTTATTATGCGACTTATAGACGCCGGATAATTAAAAATAAATTCAAATCCCTTGATGACGTGCCATCTAATGACAACCAAATTGTTATAACCCTCCTTCGCAACAATATAATCGTATTAAACCACATTAGTACCTACTAAACAATAACTACCACAAAATTTCAAGACAGGCACGTTTTAAATCACACAGAAATAAAAGTTGAAAATAAAAAAGTGAAAAGTAGAAAAAGGCTGGTAATGTTATCTGTACCCACTGCTTACCTTATTGTCCAATATCGACAACCAAAACTGAAACAACAATTTGTACCTATAGGTATATCATTCTACCACCTACTATTACCATACAGCATGTACAATTGTACAACTTAATATTCTGCTACTTCAGTAGCTCTAGTATAAGTTTTTTCGAAACATTAACTACCTAATTCGAACGCGTTTGCGTATTGTCTCAAAATGTATGAAAACGCTCTCACCGAGTTTGAAATACGCGCGTTCATCGGCTAACAACAAATGTTATATTCGCTATTTTAGTTTCCACTAGTGACCACCAGAGGCGCTGTTCACGTTTTCATACCACTTTCATACATTTTGAGACAAAACGCAAACGCGTTCGAATTAGTAAAAAACTTATACTAGAGCTACAGAATTACCCTATAGTCTCACTAACATCTGTTATCTGACAACATTCTAGCTGTATAAGGAGCCTTTCTTAGCGGCAATCTAGCCACGCGCAAAATTATGTACGCAGATAACAAAACCATGTAAAGTGGCTTAGTCTTGTAATTATGCTAAAAGCTTTTGTATATTTAATGCAAATATCAGTTCGGAAATACAAAATAGTACCTTAAAGTTATGGAAATATGGTTGAAAATAAACATGTTTGTATTAATCTGTCGCAATTATGAACAGTGTGATTCAGGTTTTAGCATTTTTGTTGATTTTAGGTATGATGTTAAGAATAGAGTTATTTAAATGTAGGTCGTATAGAGATACTTTTACTATTCGTGTATAAATAATCTAGAATTCTAAAAATATTCACGTTATCCAGTAACTAAATGTGGGATCTGAATCGACTTAAGTTTAAATTATGTTGATCACGTGAGAGATACAAATTGTTATTAATTTAATTTACACACCTAGTTATCAATGGTCTCGTTATTTTTTATTTTTTTATTTATTTATTTATTTAAACTTTATTGCACAAAATACACAGAATTGTACAAATGGCGGGCTTAATGCCAAATGGCATTCTCTACCAGCCAACCATTGGGCTAAACAGAGATTTTATAAAAAGGTGCAAGGTAAAAAGTATGAAAACGGACTACACGGATCACAAAAACAAATCTTTTTTCTATCTTTTTGTTTTATAAAAACAGAGATTTGAAAGTACCTAGAACAGAGATTGTTGGCTATGGCATGCAACTGTCATAACGTTATGAATGTTCAATCGGACCTCTTATCAAGACGTAACTATCATTGGATGAATACGTAAAGATTAAGTAACCTGTACAATATTTTGTTTCTGGTATAGACCTTGTTATTTCACATTTTTATCTGTTTGTCCCAGGTTGCAACTGCTCTCCGCTGGGCTCTGAAAGCAGCGTGTGCGACATCCGCACAGGGCAGTGTCGGTGTCGGCCGCACGTCACAGGGCGCGCGTGTGACACTTGCGAGGTGCGTATGTCCCAGCAGGGACAACTTACAGGTCAACTGTCCCGCTGGGCTCTGAAAGCAGCGTGTGCGACATCCGCACGGGGCAGTGTCGGTGTCGGCCGCACGTCACAGGGCGCGCGTGTGACACTTGCGAGGTGCGTATGTCCTAGCAGTGACAACACAACTTACAGGTCATCTGTCCCGCTGGGCTCTGAGAGTGGCGTGTGTGACATCCGCACGGGGCAGTGTCGGTGTCGGCCGCACGTCACAGGGCGCGCGTGTGACACTTGCGAGGTGCGTATGTCCTAGCAGTGACAACACAACTTACAGGTCATCTGTCCCGCTGGGCTCTGAGAGCGGCGTGTGTGACATCCGCACGGGACAGTGTCGGTGTCGGCCGCACGTCACAGGGCGCGCGTGTGACACTTGCGAGGTGCGTATGTCCTAGCAGTGACAACACAACTTACAGGTCATCTGTCCCGCTGGGCTCTGAGAGTGGCGTGTGTGACATCCGCACGGGGCAGTGTCGGTGTCGGCCGCACGTCACAGGGCGCGCGTGTGACACTTGCGAGGTGCGTATGTCCTAGCAGTGACAACACAACTTACAGGTCATCTGTCCCGCTGGGCTCTGAGAGTGGCGTGTGTGACATCCGCACGGGGCACTGTCGGTGTCGGCCGCACGTCACAGGGCGCGCGTGTGACACTTGCGAGGTGCGTATGTCCTAGCAGTGACAACACAACTTACAGGTCATCTGTCCCGCTGGGCTCTGAGAGCGGCGTGTGTGACATCCGCACGGGGCAGTGTCGGTGTCGGCCGCACGTCACAGGGCGCGCGTGTGACACTTGCGAGGTGCGTATGTCCTAGCAGTGACAACACAACTTACAGGTCATCTGTCCCGCTGGGCTCTGAGAGCGGCGTGTGTGACATCCGCACGGGGCAGTGTCGGTGTCGGCCGCACGTCACAGGGCGCGCGTGTGACACTTGCGAGGTGCGTATGTCCTAGCAGTGACAACACAACTTACAGGTCATCTGTCCCGCTGGGCTCTGAGAGCGGCGTGTGTGACATCCGCACGGGGCACTGTCGGTGTCGGCCGCACGTCACAGGGCGCGCGTGTGACACTTGCGAGGTGCGTATGTCCTAGCAGTGACAACACAACTTACAGGTCATCTGTCCCGCTGGGCTCTGAGAGTGGCGTGTGTGACATCCGCACGGGGCACTGTCGGTGTCGGCCGCACGTCACAGGGCGCGCGTGTGACACTTGCGAGGTGCGTATGTCCTAGCAGTGACAACACAACTTACAGGTCATCTGTCCCGCTGGGCTCTGAGAGCGGCGTGTGTGACATCCGCACGGGGCATTGTCGGTGTCGGCCGCACGTCACGGGCCGCGCGTGCGACACTTGTGAGGTGCGTATGTATGTATGTATGTATGTATAATTCTTTATTGTACATGAGTAAACATAGCATAAAAAATACAAGAACAGTTGACATGCATGTACAAAGGCGAGCTTATCCCTATAAGGGATCCATTTCGGGGGGGGTATGTCCATTTCTTATTTGCATTAAGCCTCATCAAGCTCGATTTGCTTATCACGCGGCGTGTACGTTACGAGTTTTACGGGTCGGGGTTCGAACCTCCGACTCGACCTCACGACCTCCGGACTGTAAATTCCATCCAACTATCAGATAAAATTCACTTGAAGCGCGTCCGATTCATGCTCCAGATATTTTTTGGATTGAGTTCGGTAAAATTTTGTCTATGATTATATTTATGGCCTCATTGATTTTATCCTGTGTTCATGTTCTCTATATGTATCCAAAAAGGTACATTCGAAGGCTGTTTTCATTATCTTTTCACCTAGTACTTACAGATACCGATACAGTAAATAGTTTCACTACATCGCAATAAATCACGAATTCCAAATGAACATAAACACAACGCGAATTAGCATTCCTTTCAGCTTCCGCAACCTCGTATCTCTCTGCCCGCGCCAGTGCCACACCCGACTCTATTCCAAAGGTTTTTGGGTTTAATTTCAAATAGAAGTGGAGTTTGAGTAGATTGTTTCAAAAGTAATTGGAGCCTGATTAGTTCGACATTCCAGCGAGATATTTCTCGGAATCTATGGATACTATTTAGCGGATTATCGATACGTTCTAGAAACGATAATGTTCTGTAATATTCTAATTCTACAGGATATAGTGTAGGGATTATATATATTATCGTAATCTCATGAATAAACCTCGTAACCTATATACAACTAGCTTAAGCCCGCGACTTCGTTCGCGAAAAATTCCACTCCCTATTTCATTCCTTCGAGGGATAATTTTCGGGATAAAAAGTATCCTATATGATAATCCGGACTATAGATTCTTTGTATACCAAGTTTCTTCATAATCCGGTCAGCCGTTATTGCGTGATTGAGTAAACACACATATAAATATCCAAACATCTAAACTGTCTCATTTATAATATTAGTAGTGTTGGCAAGCGTAGTCTACATTCAAATATTCTATCGATCTATAATATTATATGTCAACTGTACCCACCCACATTTCTCCCAGCGAAGTATCCACAGCCATTTACCACCCAATAAAGTAGCCCATTTGCCGTACAAACCTTTCATACAACTGGCTCATTGACATTTCCACGTGTCCAATTCAAAACATCCTAACTATAATAATCTCTGTATCCAAATTTAAATCTTAAGCCCTTTCTGGCAGGGTGTAATTTTAGGACTACTTGAAAGGTGGGGGAATCGGAGCAGAAATCATTGGTTGGTGTTATGCCAGTTATTATAAATACCAAGTTTAATATGCGGTCGTAAACAACTGTTAGAAATTGTGTGATAAAATTTACCTATTTAGAGAATCCATAGAATTCTATTACTTCTATCAAGATAATATATAGGTATGCATATTTTGCCGATAGAAGCTTTATAATGGAATTGATCATGGCCACTATGTTAACGACCCTACTGGGCCACTTTACATGTAGACGTGTAATAGTACATTACTTAACAAGGGCGGTAAAAAAAATGTCTCAGATCGAAGATATTTGACGCCCGAGCCGAAGGCAAGTGCGGCAAAGCGGCGGCGCGGTGGTCATATCTACTGTGAGTAGAGTGAATGCTTCTCTTTCTTTAACTCTCTTCCTACTAAATACCTATCCCTATATTACGATGCGGTCAGCATTCCTTATTTACCTTCCCCAGTACCCTTACCATGAGTTTGCAATGTTTGCATTACCGTACCTACTCGCTAGCGACTGCGTAAACGATTTAGTATGGCGATTCTTAGTTATATTGCGTACCTAACCGCCAAAGGCGCTGTACTTTTGTCCATACTAAATCGTTTACGCAGTCGCTAGCGAGTACGGTACGGTAATGCAAACATTGCAAACTCATGGTAAGGGTACAGTTCGCTTTGACTAATTGCTGTATAAGTTATTTACTGTCCTAGCTAGGAAATGGGCAAGCGAGCAGCAGTACCGCTAACTTTGTAGCATTGCGCGGCAATTAAATGTCACCGCCGAAGTCGGCCGGCGTGGTTAATGGCTGCCGTGTAGTGCGAGGTCCGCACGGTGTCGGTATTCCCTCGTCTGTCCTGTGACAGATTAGGGACATTGGTGTGCGTTGAGCCGTAAGTGTCAGTTCACTTACGGCTCGAAGCACGCCATCGTCCCGAACTGGGTTCTCTTACTGTATCTAAGGGTACAACTTCTCTATCGCGCGACCATAAACCTCCTGGACTAGGCCCCGTATTATGGTCGCAGTTATCGCGTGATAAGATAAACGACAAGATAAAGCATCTGTCACTTTCTATCGAGTGGTATCAGATAGTGACTGATGTTTTTTATCTTGAAGACACGCGATAAACGTGACCACCATAGACCCCCTGGTAGATGATTACGTAACTGTCAAACTTACGTTAGCTACACCTGTCATTTTTAGTATGGAAAATGACATTTAGCCTTACCTTACACAAGCTCCAAAACTTGACATTTAATGGCGTATTCGAGTATTGTCTGGTTTTGAACAACGACGCTCGAATATAGAAGGAGCCCTGATTCGAAACTTCTATATACTTACCGATTAAAATTACTTTAATCAGATGAGTAGTTCGAAACAGTACCCTCTTCTTTATAAAAATACGTATGGCAGACCTTGCCGTCTTATAACATTATGTATAGACTGAATGACGGACGATGTCGATTCACAAACATGCGGGCCCTCGTACCTACCATAGTCTGTGGCTATTCATTGGCTGCATAATATAGATTCTTGGAAATGAAGTATTTAGTCACGAGGAATGCGTATTTATGATGTTTGATCGTATAAATTACCAATTACTATTCAAAATACGGTAGGTATAAATGTAGTATTTATTTTAAATAACAACTAGAAAACTTAACCTATCCCAAACCCACCCCGCGTCATTCCTGGTAGAAACTTTGTATACGGAATGACGCGGAGTGCACGAAAATGGTGCCCAAAACGCTTGCAGAGCGTTGCCGCGTTGGACAACCTTTGCAGCAGTATTTTATGTCGTAATGTCAACGTTGCGTGATACTTATTTTAATTAGGCAGATATAGTGTGATATTTCACCAGCCAATACCCTAGATAAATACAGATTCCTAGAAGCACTGTCTAGTACAGTAGGTTACGCGTATTTATGAGTCTTTGATCCTCTGTCACCTCCCAGTATTCGCTGAAACTGTGTCACTGTATGAAAATAACATAACGTTTTCTATTCGACATATTATTCATTGCAGTCTGAAAATATTAGGCACGCTTTCAGCATCCAGGTAACTTTATTCTGGAGTTGCAAGCGGCCATAGGCTGCTGTTGACTATAAGCTTAGTTAGACTATTTATATATAAACACTATCGCTTTTCTTTCTAATATTTGGGATCATTTTAGTACAGGTTAGGGTTGTCAACCATCCCGCCTGAGGCCTGCTGGGCAAAGGTCTCTCCCCATGTTGTCCAGGCATCCCTATTGAGCGTGTAGAGAAGTGTGGTACTCCTATAAGGATAGAACGTTGCAGAACATGTCAGATTTGACGGTTGCCTAGCGACGCCACAAGCGCTTCTTCTTCCAAATTGCTGGTAAAAGCATCCAGATCATCCAGCCATCTCCGTCTGGGCCTGCCCCGTCTGCGTCGCCCGTCATGTCACTTGGTGGCTACATTAGCCCACCTATCCGGATGCATGCGACAGACGTGGCCGGCACTGTCCCACTTGAGTCTTGCAGTTTTTGTACCTACCTATAACGTTATCAAACCCATATCACATTGATATTCGATAGAAATCGCCACCGGTTCGAGGTATACTGAATAATGGATTGGTTGGCACCGATCCGGCTTCTTCATAGCCTTTCTACTCATAAATTGATATACCGAAATATAAAAACGCCTATTACTATATACTATCTACAGAAATCTTACTGTTAACTGGAAGAGACAAAACAACACATATAGGTTATAACTGTTCGCCGTTGCATTGTCTTTATTTTTTTTGATGATAGTATTGATCTATTAAAGGTAGGTATGTGCCAGGCCGTGGGACGTTAAATCATAAATAAATCATAAATCATAATCTTTATTCGCAAGAATACTTAATTCTATTTTAGTTACACAGATGTTCTTGTGCAAGTGTAGGTGACAGTATTCAATCGCAAGCGACATGCAAATATTAAACATTAGAAAAATATACAATATAAAAAATAGAAATACATTTCATCAAAAACCTACTAACTACTTTTGTTTGTTATATTCTATGTATTCTTTGACACTATAAAAACAGCGCTCTAACAGGAAACTAGTTAATTTCTTCTTGTATTCTGATGTATTAAGTACTAATTTTATACTGTTATGTTAGGTAAGCTGTTGTATAAAACAATACACATATTAAAAGCATTTTTCTTATATATAGCTGAGCGACAACGAGGCAGATATAAAAGATTTTGGTACTGCGCTCTCTGACTTGATGAAAAAAATTCGGATCTCATTTTAAATAAGTCTGGTCGGTCTCTTACTAATAGACATGCTTTTTTAATATACATGCATGCCAGCGGTAATATATTTAATTCTTTAAAAAGTGGCCGGCAAGCTCTCATTATTGCACGGATGCATTTTTTCTGCAGTATGAACACTCTTTCCACATCTACTGAATTTCCCCACAGTAGTAGTCCATAATTCAGCACTGATGATACATAGCCGTAATATGCTGTGACCGCTGCCTCAATATTAACAGTATTTCTTAATTTCCGCAAAGCAAACACAAACCTATCTAATCTGTTACAAAAAAACTCCTTATTGACCGAGTAAAACGAGGTCTCTGTTTTAGCTTCGACAAAAATGCTTTCGTATGTCCGGCCGGATTTTTGTATGTCCTCCTCTACAGGTCGCATTTATCAACCGATTTTCGTGAAATTTAGTGAGCAGGTTCGGTAACTATATAGAATTTTTTTGTCGAGTCACTTTTTGGAAATTCAAAAAAGCAAACATTGTATCAATGATTTCGTGTTTTTCTGCGGTCGTTTTTTCCTCTACAGGTCGCATTTCTCAACCGATTCTCGTGAAATTTTGTGAGCAGGTTCCATGACTACATATAATTTATTTGTAGAGTAAATTTTTGAAAATTTAAAAAAAAATTTTTTTACGTCGTTGGCTGATCTCCTCTACAGGTCGCATTTATTAACCGATTTTCGTGAAATTTTGCGAGCAGGTTTGGTAACTATATAGAATTTTTTTGTCGAGTCACTTTTTTGAAATTCGAAAGAACAAACTTTGTATCAATGATTTCGTATTTTTCTGCGGCCGTTTTTTCCTCTACAGGTCGCATTTCTCAACCGATTCTCGTGAAGTTTTGTGAGCAGGTTTTATGATTACATAGAATTTTTTAGGCAAGTAAATTTTTGTAAATTTAATTTATTTTTATTTTATTCATTGGTTTGTTCTCCTCTACAGGTCGCATTTATCAACCGATTTTCGTGAAATTTTGTGAGCAGGTGTGGTAATTTTATAGAATTTTTTTATCGAGTCACTTTTTCAAAATTTAAAAAAACAATTTTTTTATCAATTATTTTGTGTTTCTGCGGCCGAATTTCGATTTGTTCACCTCTAAGGGTCGCATTTCACAACAGATTCTCGTGAAGTATTGTGAGCACGTTCTTTGATTACATCGAATATTTTTGTCGAGTAATCTAAAAAAATTCTATGGTTTGTCCTCCTCTACAGCAGCGGTCGGCAACAGGCGGCCCGCGGGCCGCACCTTCCGTGCGGCCCGCGAGCCTCCGTGGCTTTATTGTTTGTAAAGGTAGAATTTGAAATTCTTAACATCGTGAAAGCGTCTGTATCGCCAACCACGAATATTTTCACAGTTGGTCAGGACGAGATATGTGTTTGTAAGTGTATTTGTAAGTATATTTTACAATTAAATCTATCTAAATTTTTTTTTTCAAAAATTTCGCGCTCGCCGCGTTTGCGTTAGACAGTATGAAGTATTTTCCACACCTGCATCTTAATGTTCAAAAAATTTCGCGCTCGCTGCGCTCGCTGCGCTCGCGTTTGCGTCTACATGATTTGATGCGTATGAAGTATTTTCCAGACCTGCATAATAATATTCGCAAAATTTCGCGCTCGCTACGCTCGCGTTTTCAACGAGATTTGTTATGACTTGATGCGTATGAAGTATTTGCCGCATTGGAATCAGTGTTCGAAAAATTTCGCGCTCGCGTTTACATCTACATAACTTGATGCGTATGCGTATGAAGTATTTTTCGCACCTGCATCATAATGTTCGAAAAATTTCGCGCTCGCTACGCTCGCATTTTCATCTAGATTATGACTTGATGCGTATGAAGTATTTGCCGCATTTGCATCAGTGTTCGTATGACTTGATGCGTATGAAGTATTTGCCGCATTTGCATCAGTGTTCGAAAAATTTCGCGCTCGCGTTTTCATCTAGGTGTGTTATGACTTTATGACCCGTCCCCCCCTTAAAGTTTCTATATCTGCTATTCTATATGCTTGCATTGATCGAATGAATCGCGAAATTACGATGCGGTTGAAATGCGAATTATCTGGGTTTGGTAAGGAAACTAGCTGGTTTATCTGTGAAAAGTCAGTTTTTTCGTTTTTCACGTAAAAAGGGGTGCGAATTTTTACTACGTTACTGTCGCGTACGGCGTACCAATTTGTTTCGAGTTGATATCAACAGACAGTGATCATTATTATCATCTGCGGCCCGCGAAGATTTTTTTAGCTACTATGTGGCCCGTGGGTGCTAAAAGGTTGCCGACCCCTGCTCTACAGGTTCGATATCTAACATAGTTTTGGAAATAAAAAAAACACTCACGAGGTCTACAGCTCACAGAGCCACTAGTTATTTATGCCTCTATGCCTACTGATATTCTTAGATTTTTTAATTTAATTTAATTTAATTTATTTATTATGGAGAACCAACAGCTAAATATACAAAGTAGCAGCTTAATTAAAAATACAGAGCCAATTACAGGAACTCACGTATAGTTAGTTATAGCATAAAAACATACGCTTAAGTGATACGCACAACGTTACAACAGCGCATACATACCTACAGAATATAGAACAATGTATGTTAATCTTTTATTTTTTACAGGAAGGCTACTGGGGTCTGCGCGAGGGCGGCTGCCGGCGCTGCTCGTGCGGCGCGGGCGCCGCCGCCTGCGATCCGCGCACGGGGCAGTGCGCGTGCGCGGCCGGCGTGGGCGGGGATGCGTGCGACCGGTGCCTGAGGGGATACTACGGATTTGGACCTAATGGGTGCTTGCGTAAGTGCCATAGTTATTTTAATTTGTGAGATTCTTAAGATTGATATTTTCTTCGTCGTTTTCTCAAGGCTGAGGGTCGTAACCACCAGAGAAGCAGTTCTTCACCACCGCTCTTCAAACCTCTCTATTTTGGGCTAGTTGAATTGCCTCCTGGATGTTGACGCCCGTGGCATCGCGGATTGCATCTATCCATCGTGTAGTGCTCTACCTCTGCTCCACACGAGATAGTGATATAGAATGTTTTGATAATCACTTAGCTTCCATTGAATGATTTCAAAAACCATTAGGTACTATGAAAAGCTATAGGTACAGCAGCATTTGTATTCATCTTTACAATCTCTTTTGTGACACTTTGACTGTGACAAGGCACGAAGTGGCTCAGAAATCAAATTTGTTGACTGTACTTCTAAGATAACTGTTAAACGTGTCGGATTGATTTCCATTGCAGCCTGTCCCCCCTGCTCCGACGGCAAGGTGTGTTCTCCCGATGACGGTCGGTGTGTGTGCCCGCCGCGCTCCCGTGGGCCTGGCTGCAAGCAGTGCGCGCCCGGCTTCTGGGCGCGACCAGCAGGTTGTAAGCGGTGTAGCTGCGGCATTGGGGCTGTGTCCGGTTAGTACATAACTACAGGTAGTTTTCGATGCTAGCCACTAACGCTTCATGTGCTAGCCGCGCTCCCAAGGGCCTGGCTGCAAGCAATGCACGCCTGGTTTTTGGGCGCGACCAGCGGGTTGTAAGCGGTGTAGCTGCGGCATTGGCGCTGTGTCCGGTTAGTACATAACTACGGGTAGTTTTCGATGCTAGCCACTAACGCTTCATGTGCTAGCCGCGCTCCCAAGGGTCTGGCTGCAAGCAGTGCACGCCCGGCTTCTGGGCGCGACCAGCAGGTTGTAAGCGGTGTAGCTGCGGCATTGGGGCTGTGTCCGGTGAGTACATAACTACGGGTAGTTTTCGATGCTAGCCACTAACGCTTCATGTGCTAGCCGCGCTCCCAAGGGCCTGGCTGCAAGCAGTGCACGCCTGGTTTTTGGGCAAGACCAGCGGGTTGCAAGCGGTGTAGCTGTGGCATTGGGGCTGTGTCCGGTGAGTAGATAACTACGGGTAGTTTTCGATGCTAGCCACTAACGCTTCATGTGCTAGCCGCGCTCCCAAGGGCCTAGCTGCAAGCAGTGCTCGCCTGGTTTTTGGGCGAGACCAGCGGGTTGCAAGCGGTGTAGCTGTGGCATTGGGGCTGTGTCCGGTGAGTAGATAACTACGGGTAGTTTTCGATGCTAGCCACTAACGCTTCATGTGCTAGCCGCGCTCCCAAGAGCCTGGCTGCAAGCAGTGCACGCCTGGTTTTTGGGCGCGACCAGCGGGTTGCAAGCGGTGCAGCGGCGGTATAGAGGATGCGTCAGTTGAGTACAAAACAACGGTGGTTCTCGATGCTAGCAGTAGGTAATAATAATAAGGTCACAGCTGGCTAGTTACAAGAGGTGAAGCTGCGGCATTGGAGCTGTGTTTAGTTAGTACAACTAAGCTGTGGGTAGTATACGATGGTAGCAGGATTAAAGCTAGGCCAGCCATCTGCAATCGCTGCACTGGCGAGTACAATAAAACTACGAGGGGTTGACGATGCTAGCAGGATTAAGGACTCGATGGACCGGCTGCAAGTAGAGTTGCAACTGTGGCATCGAGAGTACAATAAAACTAGGAGTGGTTTTCGATGGAAGCAGGGTTACGAGCGCTGCGTTAGTGCGCTGTCTGATAACTATGATGAAACTAAGGGTGGTATTTGATGCTAGATAGATTGAAGGCAATTAGAGCTATTATACTAAATGCTTAGTGGTCTCTTCAATACTTGACTTCTATGCTGAGATTATCTAATTATAATGACACTTGTTAGGCTTAATTTGATTGTATATTGTCGAAGTGTTTTTATGCAACACCTTGTCTATGCCCTCGTCTTTATAAATGATTTAAACATTGTCAGATAACTGCGACCCCCTTACCGGGCAGTGCAAGTGCCGCGTGGGCTGGTCCGGCGATGCGTGTGACGTGTGCGCACTGGGCCACTACGGGCCGCGCTGCAAACCCTGCCACTGCCATCCAGACGGGAGCGCTCACTGCAAGGACGGAGTGTGTGGCTGTGATGGTAATGGACAGTGTACTTGTAAGGTGAGTAACGTGGAACTTGGTTCTTTGAAATGGCTGATTTAACTAGTTTTGTTTAGTATTTAACGTATAGATGCATGCTCTTACCTCGTATTAGTTACGAGAGTAACAGATTATGGGGCTAAAATGAACAGTACTTACCAAATACATATAATTACAATGGCAACGTAGTGTGACGTAGGATGACGTAGATGACATAGTAGTATACGTATAGTCCCTAGTTCGTGTTCCAGTTTTTTTACATGTGCAGTACGTAGGTACAAAGTATGGATAGTCACGAAGAGCCGAATTAAAAATTATGGCCACTGAATAGTATCAAGCGGCCACTAGTACATTTTCTGATGCTTTTAATCCAACCCGTTACAATTTTCCAGGCTAACGTAGTGGGTGAAAAGTGCGACCAATGCCGGCCAGGCACATTCGGCCTTTCTTCTTCGCCCAACGGCTGCACCGAATGCTTCTGCTTTGGAAGAAGCGCGCACTGCACACAGGCAGGTTACTTCTTGCTTCCAGGATAATGTTGGTTCAGACTTATGGCCCTTGCTGGCCAGTCACCAGGCGCATTCGGCCAATCTGCTTCGCTCAGCAGTCGCACGGAATGCTTTAGCTTCGGACGGAGTGCACTGCACTCAGGCACATCAGCGAGATGACGAGGAACCAAAGCTTTTCACTGCCATCCAGGAATCGACGGAACATCTCAAGCATTGTCAGCTGGCAAATACGATTTGGTTATAATCTTGTATGCCCTTGATTGTGAAGAGCGTTATATGAGGATCCTACATTGAAGTAGTTTTTTGTATGATATTATTTTTTAATTACTGCGTTATCACCAACAGGCCGGACTCACTCGGGCGGCGTTGCACGCCGCGGCGCCCGCGCATGTGACGCTGCTGCAGGGAGACAGTATTAAGTCAGTAAGTAACCATGGTAACCGAAATGATAACCAAATGACAGCATTTTAAAGCTCAAGTTGCTTGTATTACTGTTGTGTTTCTTGTTGGTAAACAATAAAGAATGTGTGTATTGTAGAGAAGATACAATTCAAAGCTGCCATTTTTAGATTTAATTTAGTTTTATATTTAAGTTTTAATTTGGCTGTTATTTTTGGTAGGTAATATGTTTTAGTGTCTATAGATTGATTTAAAACTTGTAGAGAGAAAACGTGATTATACATTTGTCTTCACCGAGGAATCCTACAGGCGTTAGTTGTAACAGTTGGGTCTGTTCCCTAACTTTACCGAGTCTGATTGTCGCTGTCTCTCGCATGAATATTAGCAGTCTCGAAATCGCAGCTATTCCAGTCTCGCTCGAACTGTGTAAATTAGAAAGAGGAGAAGTAATTTTTTTCTCCCAATTGCGTCGCAGCGGTCGATTTTTATCCTCTAACACGAAATTTTTCAGGTAGACCAGGACTCCCTTCTCGCCATCCACACCCACTCGCTCGACTCCACCATCTCGCTGCCCTGGCCGCCCGTGCCGGTCTACATGGAGCTGGACCGCCGGTTCCTGGGCGACCGGCTGACCTCGTACGGAGGGTTCCTCCGCTTCCGCGTCGAGGAGGAGGGCGGGGAGGGCCTGGATGAAGAGACGCTGAGGAAGTTCCCGCTCGTGAGGGTGTATGGGAGGGATATTGTCCTCGATTATTATGAGGTGAGTCTACACTGGTTCTTTCCAATTCCAAGTTAATGCGACCACGGCAGTGGAACATTGACTTTCACGTATTCATTACATGCAGTTTGTACATTCCCTGCAAGATAAGATAATTTCATGTTTTTTTTTATATTACGCCTAACGGCATGCAGACACCGCAGCCTATGGTCAAAGAATAACAAACGCGTCACCGCCCCTTTATAGATTTGAGGATTAAATAGAGCGCAACCTCGAAATATAAGGTGGTAACAAAAGATCTGCTATCCCCACACTAGAACCAGTGAAACTAGTATTTCCATGCCATAAACATTCCGTATACTGGCTGATCAAATAATTTATTACATAATATTATGACAAACATGAGCAATCACTCTCTGGTAAAAGTAAAAATAAAACCGACCGGCGTTAGTGATAACCTGTGTCTCTTGCTCATACAGTGACTTTTACCTTTAAGGTTCTCTAAAACCTGTTTATACGAGTAGTAGCAGATGTTTAAAAGTTACCTACCAGTTATTAGTAGCTAGCTAATGTTGACAACATTTATGTCACACCTGCCCATAAAGTGGCAATTACCGCACGTTCCGCGCGCGGAAAGTCCCACTTCCTGGTCAGGGAGTGACATAAAATTTTGCACTTACAACGGGCGGTAATACAGAAAGCCTCAGATCGCATATTTATCGCCCTTTCCTTCGGCTCGGGCGTCAAATACTTGCGAACTAAGACATTCTTTGTTTTACCGCACTTGGTAAGTAATGTACTATTTTCATCCCAGCGCACTCCACCAATAAACAACACGCACGGCATCCGTCTGCACGAGTCGCTGTGGCGCGTGCGCGCGCCCAAAGAGCCGCAGGCCACGCGCGCCGCGCTCATGCTGGCGCTGCGCAGGGTCGACAGGATCCTGCTCCGGGTCACCACCAGGGCGCCGAGGCACGAGGACAACGTGCATGCGCTGTGAGTATGAGTCGTAGCTCGATCACCATGGTGCATGCTGCGAGAGGAAGGCGTAGACTCTAGGTCTTCCTCTCCTGCCCTAAATTTTTGCCCTCTAAGATATTCAAGAAGAAGCAATCGTGCCGTATCAGGTGTCCCATCATGCCTCTTAATTCTATATTCATCATCCTCCTAGCGTTATCCCAGTACAGTTGCATCCTGAAAGATGCCTGGGGTCCGCTATCTAATCCCAAGATTTGGCGTAGGCACTAGTTTTTACGGAAGCGACTGCCATCTGACCTTCCAACCCCGAGGGGAAACTAGACCTTATTGGGATTAGGCTTTGTCAAGTGAGTGGGCAACTTGACTGTTAGAAGTTCTCAAGCCGCCCGAAGGCCTCCGATTTGGCTTAACGACTGCTGCCATAGACAACAACCGGGATCAACGGCTTAACTTGCCTTCCAAAGCATGGGAGCGCTCAGTTAGTAACTAGATCTTAACACGATTAGGCTTGTCAATTGAGTGGGCAACTTGACTGTTAGAAGTTCTCAAGCATCTTAATTCTATATCACCAGTCACTATTAACTATATTCCATTCCAGCCTCCTGAACGTATCCCTGGACACGGCGATCCCCGGGTTCAGCCGCTCGGAGCCGGCGCTCGGCGTGGAGCTGTGCTCGTGCCCCCGCGGCTACTCCGCGCCGTCCTGCCACGAGCCAGCCGTCGGGTTCTGGATGCCGCCGGTCCGGGTCCACGTGGACAGCGTGGCCGGGACGATCGTCATCCGGCTGGAGGGGGACGCCACGCCGTGCGACTGTAATGGGAGGGCGGTCAGCTGTGATCCTGATACTGGGGCTTGTGTGGTAATTTTGTTTTGTTGGCCATTGTTGTAGTTGTGACACATACGAGCACATAGAGAACGTCACTCGTCACTCCTACGCTGATGCACACATACATATAAATGTATAGCTCAACACACAACCATGGCTCACCCACGATCGTGATATACAAGAAGTATAACTATATACAAGGTCAATTTTATTTCTGATTGAAATAAAATATAAGTATAGGCCGCAAGAGTTCCTTTACGATATTTAAGTTAAAAAATAAAACAACAATTCACAATTGGATTTTTATATTCGCTTGTTCACGAAAAAACTGCAATTTATTTGTAAGAAGCCATTCAATTGCTGAAGAAGAACATTAGTATTGTATCATGGACACGGTTTAATTCAATTCAATATCGTTTATTTCAGGCATTGCCCATAAATAATGTACCTATCCTTAAAAAAATACTAGGGATGCGACATTGGCAGTTGTCGGCTCTGCTTGTCAAGTGAAGTAATCTAATGAAAATCAAGTCTCCACAGCCAGTAATCATTATGTTAATAACAGACTATTTCATTTGGCGTTTTTTTATATTACACAATTTGTGCAACGTGAAGGAGACTGATACCTATTCACGATACAGGAAGCATATACGAAGATTTCTGCTGAGGTGCTCTACTTAGGGTAGAAGTAGTAAAGCGTCTCCTATCCTTTTCTTTTAGAACTGCACGGCGGGCACGGGTGGAGCTAACTGCGAGCGCTGCGCCGCCGGGCACCACGGCGCGCCGGACGCCCCCGGGGGCTGCCAGGCGTGCCCCTGCCCCTCGCGGACCAGGAACTTCGCCTCCGCCTGCGCCATGCAAGGGGGACGTCTCCAATGCCTGTGTAAACCTGGTAAGTTTCCAAATCTGCCTGGATTTTCCCAGGCTACTCTCCAAAAGTGCACTTCTATAGCATAGTAAAGTACACTGAGCGAAAAAAATACTAATTATTAGTAAGTTTTAGTGAATCCCAAAGACAAGGAGATTATATACGGTTACAAAACAGTTTAGTAGTAATTAGTAGTTACAAGGACAAAAGTTTTGGTATTAGTAAATAACTACTATTATCAAAAACTGTTTTGTAACCGTTAGTATAAATAATCTCCTTGTCCTGGGACTCACTAAAACTTACTAATAATCAGTTTTTTTTTTGATCAGTGTAGTAGTTCTTTAGTATAGTAAAGCGTTACTGGGCCCTGTCAGGTGACACAGTCAAGTAAAAAAAACTAAATCAGCCCAGGCTTCTTTGCAATCTCGCACTCCTATCACTTTATTGGGTTCGTCCATGAAGCAACGGTCAGAAAAAAAATCTGAATCAGCGAGGAGTGAGGAGACGAGAAAATTCTTTGTCTAATATGCATAGTGCAAGGTGTGCTGGGCAACCATTTCAAAGGTGATATCAACCTTTTTATGTGATTCAATGTAAGTTTAGGATAATGCACATGTTTGTCTTCTAAATTACTCTAATGTTGGTTGAACCCAATTCCTACTTTTTTTTTCTTTGGCCGCCTAATATCTAAAATATCGAGATAGATATAGGGTTATATCTGCCCTCCTAACGTAAAGTGCTATTGCACTCGAATTTTGGGGTCAAACTGAGTTATTACATGTTTGTAATCCGCAAAAATAAACGGGTTGCACTGACTCTAAATTGGGACTTTTAGTCTTATGATTACGGTTTAATTTGGAGTGCAGTATCGTCGTGTTGTGTGGTATCATCGGCCAGCTAGGTGACCAGCTGAGCATTGTTGGCTGAGTTGACCCCTCCTAACATCGCAATCACGATACTGGAAGGGGTCAACTAACTGGTCTTACGCATCGTCCCGAGTTTAACAATTTTCCCCCAGCACAAAGCCCCAGTGCACAGCGCCGCTAAAGAAATTTTCACTTCAAAAATCTCTCTCATAGTTACTATGAGTCGAATATCATATTGCTCATGTGTCAGGCTACACGGGCGCGGAGTGCGAGTCGTGCGCAGCGGGCTACTACCGTCTGCCGGACGGCGCGTGCGCGGCGTGCGCGTGCGACGCGGCCGGCGCGATGGCGGCGCACTGCGACGCGCGCGGCCGCTGCCGGTGCCGCGAGTGGGCGGCCGGGGACAAGTGCGACCGGTGTAGGGGGCCGAGGCTGTGGATGGACGGGGGCGGCTGCAGGGGTACGTTGCATTATCTTCTTTTGATTACTATCAGCATCACAGTCCACTGAAAATACCTTATTGCAACGAGATAAGGTCTATCAATCTTGATGATCGGTTATCCGTAATGCTGAGATAGTACAAGCCTTGCTTATTACCAGACAGGCAGTCTATTTGCCACCATCGTATTGTTAAAAAAATTGGACGGAAGAGGACCAAAGTGGTCCTGACCGTTTTATTGATTGGAACTATAGGAAGATTCGTCATGTCAACAGGTGTAGGCGCTTTCAAGCCAACGCATTATCCGTATCTCTGGCCACATCTTGCTCCCAGGAACACAACACTTTATACAAAGCAAATGACAGTTTTACCTTCTGGAAAATGCCGAATATCACAATACTTGAAAAGATTTATTTATTTAGTTACTTTGTAGACGGCTCATAGTTCTTATCTACCGCATTTCAGCGTGTGACAACTGCACGGTAACCCTGCTGGACTCCATCGAGCGCGTGACCGCCGACCTCCGCGCCCGCGCCGCCGCCGCCGCCGCCGACCTGCGCCTCCTCCCCCAACCCTTCCCCGCCGTCCGCGAGTTCGCCCACAACGCCTCCCGACTCCGCAACACCCTGTACCAACTCACCAACAGCCTCGACAATTCTAGAAACTTGAAGACCGATGTGGGAAATCTAGAAGCCGAGGAGCATAGAATATTTACAGAGTTCCACGGTCTAAAAACGGACGCCGCTGTAAAAGAAGCAGCGGCTAATTATTTAAGCTTGGAAAGCACGAGTGGGCTAGAAGAAGTGTTGAAAGAAAAACAGAGATTGGGGGAGAAGGTAGCTATGTTGGATGAGTTTGCGAGAGGGGAGCGGCATTTAGGGGCGCACCGGGCGATCAAGGAGGCGAGGCATATGCTGAGGCACATTAAGGATGTGCGGCTTAACGACTACATGGCTGGAGCTAATGATGTGTATGATGCGGTGAGTAGTCACTTCTTATAAGCTTTTTCTTTTTCTTATTTAGCGTAGGTTGGGTTGCATTAAACCGTGTGTACCTGATTCTATGAATTTGACAATTGGGTCATAAACACTTGCAAAAACAAAAGTCGTCTCTCCTGTGGTTAATAGTTAACGGCTTATGAGCATGTGAGTTATGATTTCATTACATGGATTTATAGAACCGGCCAGACGCCGTGTATGCGGGTTACTAGACCAATCCAAAATTTAGCTTTGTAGCCCTTAACTTTTGATAATATGTCCACAGGAAAGACGCGAACCTAAATCTGTTTATGACCCAATTTTCTGTGGTATGACAGCTGCCAGCCCAACATTTAATGTTGATCGGTCTGGCTGAAGCCAGGCCGCCCTTAATCTTGGGAGTCGACAAAAGACTTAAGTTGCATTTCAATTTGATATGAGTGTGTTAATGTGTGTCTGTTCCAATTCCAACGGTACGTGGAGATAAGCGTGCTCACGTCAAGCACCGAACGGTCAAGGCTCATGCGCGTAAAGTCGTATGTAAAACGTGGTTAATATTTCAGAAACTCAGTCTTCTATATAAGTTTAGTGATCCCGGTTTGTTCCCAGGCCACCCTCCAATCGTCGGCGGTGCGCGAGTTGACCGGCGGGCTGGGCGCCACGCTGGCGCGCGCGCGGCGGCTGCGGGGCGCGCTGGCGGCGTGGCGCGCGCGCGCCGACGACCTGCCGCGGCTCGCCGGCGCCGTGTGGGCGGCCGCCGACAAGGTACCCCTGCAACACGCTCATTTGTTTGAGAAGGCAACAATAGTACATTACTTACCAAGGGTAGTAAAACAAAAAATGTCTCAGATTGCAGGTATTTGCGATTTTAAATGTGCGATCTGAGGCTTTCTTTATAACCGCCCGTGATAAGTACAAAATTTTATATCATGTCGCGCGGAGCGTGCTGTAATTACCACTTTATGGCCAGGTGTGACTCAAACACATTATTTATATAACCGTGCAAAATGTATTGATTCATTCTTTCCTTTTTTTTATTAGAATCAGTTCTTAAATCCGTATTGTATCTCTATTGATGAGATTTACAGTAGTTTCACAGAGAGCAGTTACTCTCTATTCTCATGCCTACTGAATCTACTGATTGTTTAATTGACGCTGGTTAAATTACAGGTGGCAGCTGTAGAAAAAGAGGTCAGGCCACGAATGGCCGCCGCGAGAGACGTTGGATTGAGGTGCAGACTTGTGCTTGAGGTAAGTACCATGATTAAATAAACAGCAGGCATCCGTAATGTTTACTGCTGAGATCTACGGACGGAACAAAGAAGCCAACTTACGGAAATGTTCACTTGATTCTGCCAAATCATTATATACCTAAACAAGTATCTTTTTAACCTTTCTTGTTAATGTGACAAGAGCGAAAAATTTACGGTTTTAGATTTCCTTAACTTCCTACGTATATTATACTTTCCACGGAAAATCTCTAAACGTCAACAACATGTGAAATCCCTATGAATCCCTCGCTACGCTCAGACTCTAATTCATCTTTCAGGACGTGCTATCCCTCACCAACCACACGTTTGTCGAGGACGCCAACTCCGCACTCCTCCGCGCCCGCTCTCTCCTTCTCTCACTTCCCGCGCTGGCCGGGGAGTTGGACAGGTTGACTCCAGCTGCTGAGGAGAAAGAAGGGATCCTGTATAATCTGACGCCGGCGTATAAGCAGAAGTATCTGGAAGCGGTGGAACGGCATGTGGAGGAGCTTGGGGCGAAGGCGAGGGAGTATAAAAGGTAGGAATAAGTGATGATTTGACGAAAATATTTGAATAAATTATTCACAGGAGGGGTGGTACATGTGAAGCTGTGGACTATTGCCGCTAATATCAGCTACTAGACTAGACTAGCAGCTACTAGACAAAATTAATAACTTATGTATGAAGTGTATTATTGTAGGGGACACCAACATCGACTGCCTGACCAGTAGTCCGGAACAGAAAACATTGCAAGATGTATTGTCAAGTTTCAATTTTACAAATGAGATCGAATTCCCAACAAGAGTGACCCATTCAACATCCACCTGTCTAGACCACTTATATACCAATATGCCCGGTAGCTCCATAACAACATCAGCCGTGGTAACGAACATTAGCGACCACTACGGGGTTCGTGCCAGCGTTGCGTGCGAATCCCGTGCGGCACCCGCGCCTTTGTTTCGGCGCGTTCGCGACAATACGCGTGCTTCGCGATGCGCTTTCGTAAATGCAATAGATAGTGTGGACTGGGCAGAAATCTTCAAAAGAAAATTAACGGCGGAGAGTCGGGTCGAAGCTCTAATAAATACTATACGTAATAAAATCGAAATATGTTTTCCTTACAAAAATAAAAACATATCGCGCCGACATAACTCGTGGATAAATAACGACGTGATCAACCTGAAGTACATCATGTTCGACTTAATAGAACTCCAAAATAAATTCCCGAGAGTAGCAGAAATCGAACAACGCGTACACCACATAAAGATAAAATATAACGAACTAACAAAAAGTACGAGAACTAATTACTACACTAGCTTAATTAATTGCAGCGCCAACACAACAAAAACTATGTGGCAAATAGTAAACACAGAGTCCGGTAAATCAAAAAACACCACAGAGTATACAGATTTAATTAAAAAAACCGATGGGTCCAATTTTACATGTAAAAAACAGTTAGTCGACTTCTTGAATAACCAATTCATTACAGCAGCAGTGCATTGCGGGGCCCCGAGCGCCAACGTACCTTGTGCGCTCGCCTTATTAGCCCAAGCGCGACCACCTAATGATCGGTCTCTCCTGCTTACAAAATTTAGTCCAGACGAAATTCACAAAATAATAGCCAAAAAAGTTGCGATAAAAAGCACAAAAGATCTGTACGGCATCTCAACAGAAATATTGAAACTAGTTGCAGTAAACCTAGCATGCCCACTATCGACAGTTTTCAATGAGCTAATAAGCAATGGCAAATATCCTCAAACATTAAAACAAATCAAAGTCTGTCCAATACACAAAGGTAAAGGTAAAACTTGCGACTCGAACTGTTACAGACCTATTTGTATAATACCGGCAATAGCTAAAGTGTTCGAAAACGGCATAACATCACGCTTGACCACCTTCCTAAATACGTCGGACGAATTATCAGACAGGCAGTATGCGTATCGTGCAGGGCGATCCACCACAATGCTAGCCCGCGAGGTGATACGCCGCATTTGCTTGGCACGTGAGGCTAAAAGAGAGGTGGCAGTACTATTCTGCGACCTCTCCAAAGCCTTCGACGTCGTGGATCATGCGGTGCTATCCAAGAAACTAGATCACTACGGCATCCGAGGTCCCGCCCTCGAATTAATGACAGACTTTCTGAATGACAGGCTGCAGTTTGTTGTGGGTCAGGGAGGTAACTTAAAATCAGATGGCCTGTCGCCTGAAATCGGGGTACCGCAAGGGTCATCTCTGTCCAACCTGGCCTTCTCTCTACTCCTCAATGACCTACCAAACGTGGTAAATGCTGGCGAAGTATTTATGTACGCTGACGATGTAGCAGCCATCGTCACCGCAGAGAACCTGGACCAGCTGGAGTCTCAACTAAATAGTGTAGCACAACAAATACTGCATTGGTGTAGCCTGAATGGACTGTTGCTAAATTTAACCAAAACGCAATTCATCCAGTTTGACCTGTCAGGAAGACGACGCCGGTCACTGCTCGTCCACCAGCATGGCACCACAATACAGCAAGTAAGTGTAACTACGTTTCTGGGTTTCCAGCTGGACCAGGGACTCACATGGGAAACACAAATTGGCGCAGTGTGTGGTAAACTAGGTAAAGCGTGTTTCGCACTATCTAGGCTAAGCCACACCCTGCAGTGCCAAACAGTCCGGTCGTGCTACTTCGCTAGCGTACAGGCGGTCCTACAATACGGGCTAGAATTCTGGGGCCGGGCAGCTGAATGGCAGCGCGTGTTCCGTCTGCAAAAGCGCGCTGTACGCATACTAGCCCGCGCCAAGCACGACGAGAGCGCCAAACCACATTTCATAGCGCTCGGCATCCTCACACTACCGTCGTTACTAATATACCAAGTAGCCGTCTACGCTAGGGAAAACCTGTCGCTGTATGCGAGACGAGGTGATGGGCGTGATCGGGTCACTCGAAACGCGAATAAACTCTGCACGATACCCCACAAAATCAGTAAAACTGCGAAAACAGTCCATGTTGGGGGTCCTGTAGTCTATAACAAGTTACCACTTTTTATAAGTACAGCTGTGAGCCTCCCGGCATTTAAAACTAAATTGAAAAAGTGGTTGCATGAACAATGTTTCTATAGCTTTAAGGAATTTATGGAATATAAAGAATAAACAATGTTAATACTATAATAATGCTATGCTAATGTAAATTATATACATTTTAAATAATAATAATATAAACGAATTGTAATTAGGATTAATTTTTGACCTGTAATGTATTATTACCAATAAATAATGTCTATGTCTATGTCTATGTCTATGTCTATGTCTATCGCGATCAGTTTCATTGCGCTACTTCAAAGAGCAGGAGGAGGTAATACTCGATAAATATAATAATAACAGGGACAATAATATTCAATTTATTAAAAACTGAACCAGGGGCGACTCACTCGCGTGACGTCATCGCGCCGCTCAAAGGTCCCCCGCCGGGTGACTTTCAATGCGATAGAAAGTGATGTAGCGCGTGATGCGCGTGCGATAGAAGGAGATGGCCACGCGTAGGCATGTTTGGCTTGCCTCGCGGGGATTTGTTAACAGTGAGGCTTCTGTACGTAGTACTATTACTTATTCTGTGACGGAACTCGGTTCCAGCGTTGAATATTGTAGCAGCGGAAATATTTTAGCTCGTTTTTTTTTGTTTACCATTTTATACTTATCAGCCACATTGTATAGTTTTATGATCTCGAGGGGCGGCAGCAGATACTGTGTTTTTATAACATTCATAATATTGTACCTAATTTTAATAGAGTTATGTATTTAAAAATCTTTATTTTTTAATCAAAGTGAAAATTGAGATTTTCGCTAGCGGACGCATCCGCTTAACAAACATATTAAAAATCTTTACGAGTACCAAAGCTAAGTTGTTGCGTGAAGTTTTCCAAGAATTTTCGCAAGTTTTGTTTATTGGGAATGCTCGAATATAAACTGAATTCGCCTCCTGTAATTGAATGGTTGACGGTGTCGTTGTCCCGGCAGCCTGTTCGCGGGGTCTCGCGCGCGGGCCTCGGCCGGCGTGACAGCGGCGCGCGCGTGGGCGGACGTGGCGGGCGCGGTGCGTGCGGCGGCGGCGCACGCGCAGGCCGGCGCCGACGCCGCCGCCGCCGCCGCCGCGCGCGCGCCGCCCGCCGGCGCCGCCGAGCGCGCGCAGCAGGTGTCCGCCGACCAGAGGGCCAGGGCGGCCAATGTGCTCACCAAAGCTGAAGGTAACTTACATGTGTCCCAAAAATCACTCAACATTGATACATAAAAAAATATTTTCACAAGAATAACAAACTTCCGCTGGCTAAAATGTCTTCTTCTGCTTCTTTCCATCAAATTCATCAAATTTATGATGATTTCGCCAATCAATACTTTCTTGTTCAAAGATGTTGTTCGGTAACGACGCCATGACAGTAGGAAACTGGTTTTGTTCGGTAGTGGATTCTGCTCGTCGTCGCGCCGACCACGTGTGTTCACCAATGCGACCACGAGCAAAATCCGGCTAAAATGTCTATTTTCTCTTTCTCACAAGCACAAATGTCAAAGTGACAGATAAAAACAAAACAATTTTAACGGCATTTTGACTGAAACAGGTTTCATTAACGTTTAGTAATTTTTAGGATAATTTGAAATTGATGTTTGTTTCCAGAACTCCGTCGTCAGCTGGAGCAGTTGAGAAGGGGGGCCGACCTGGTGAGCGTGGCGCTGCGCGGGCTGGGCTGGCAGGAGCGGGACCTGCAGGCCCGGCCCAGCGCGCGCGTCGCCCCCACCATCGGTATGACGACACATTTTATAATGTCCGCATATTTTGTACCTACAGTCCAAATTTTCTTAAAATAACTACTCTCCCAGCCCTAAAAGTCTAGCATCAAACTTAAAACCATACTTAAACGGAAGGAGCAAATTAAAGTTTTGCTTCGACGCGACGTGAGACGAGAAAATCTGTAATATTATACCCTACTCTTTCTAACTTACACACTGCTATGAGTACAAGTACAAAAGTTTCCAAAATTCCAAGTAACTCTAGCCTTTAGCACAGAATAAGTAATAGTACAAGCCTTTAGTAAAAGCCATCCGCGTTGATACGCAAAACGATATGATCCGTGTTCGATACGTGTCAACAACACAATGCGTCGGGGACGCCACAGCTATCATTGTTAACAGGAGTCTTAGTAGGTTTTCGAACCAAATGGTTTACCCACACTGACTCTAACTAAAATTATAAAGACGTTTCCACCAGCCGCAGCCAACGAGCAGGCGGACCGCGTGTTCGCGACGACACGGGTCCTGTACGACGAGGCGAGCGAGCTCCGGCGCCGCGTGCGCTACAACCTGCGACGGCAGTTAACGGAGCTGCAGAGACACGGAGACAACGCGCTCGGCGCTGCGCAGGAGCACGGTGGGTACCCGGGGACGACACGGGTCCTGTACGACGAGGCGAGTGAGCTCCGGCGCCGCGTGCGCTACAACCTGCGACGGCAGTTAACGGAGCTGCAGAGACACGGAGACAACGCGCTCGGCGCTGCGCAGGAGCACGGTGGGTACCCGGGGACGACACGGGTCCTGTACGACGAGGCGAGTGAGCTCCGGCGCCGCGTGCGCTACAACCTGCGACGGCAGTTAACGGAGCTGCAGAGACACGGAGACAACGCGCTCGGCGCTGCGCAGGAGCACGGTGGGTACCCGGGGACGACACGGGTCCTCTACGACGAGGCGAGCGAGCTCCGGCGCCGCGTGCGCTACAACCTGCGGCGGCAGCTGACGGAGCTGCAGAGACACGGAGACAACGCGCTCGGTGCGGCGCAGGAGCACGGTGGGTACCCGGGGACGACACGGGTCCTGTCCGACGGCGAGCGAGGTTGTGTACAGGCGACCTCCACGTTCGTGGGTTTGAATAGGGATGAAACGTGATAGAAGATAAGAATGCATGGAAGATAGAGCTAGTTCATCATCCACAACAGACTCCAATACTGTTCCCATAATTGATTCTTATGACACCCATGAGAAGGGACAAAACGAACACGCGAGGAAATATAAAAATCGAATAGTTTTTAAACGGAAAGTTTTCATCTTACTTTTGATAGCAATACATTGTATAAAATGATTTCATAAGTTTAGATTTTTCCAGGACTGGCTTTTTTGTATCCTATATAATATATTTCTATTGTATATTTGTAAGCTATTGGTTCTCCAAATAAATGTTATTATTAATAATAATAATAAGAACATGACTGTTATTTCAGTATCGCAGATCCGCGGCAACATGCTGCGCGGGAGTGAGGCGGCGGCTTCGCTGGCGGAGGCCGCGGCGGCGCGAGCGAGCGAGCACGAGCGCGCCGCCGCTCGCGTGCGCCCGCGCACGCAGGAGCTACAGGACAAGATCGCCAGGGCCAAGCACGCTGCTGACTCGGTGAGTGCCGGGAAACATGTACCCCCACAAGTTGGACTGATATCATCAGATGATGTAAAGGTCACAAGATTCCGCTGGATGCTGGTGGCGCAGGACCGGTTATTGTGACGTTCTTTGGGGGAGGCCCGTGTCCAGCAGTGTACGTCTTTAGGTTGATATAATGAACCCGACCCTAACATTGAGGTGGTATTTGTACACAAGTTAAGAATGCCCCCTCATGGGCCACCAATTGTGGTGACTTACAAATACGTCATCCATCAATCAACGAATGACCGCTTGGTTTTAAGTTTATCGCTCTTTCTGTTCATTGTTTACTTGCTTTTTTTGAACAATTAGATCAAAAGTTATACCGTCTCAATTATGTGTACTAGGTACCAAAAATTACATAACATTAAAATAACAATAACTTCGAAAAACTTGGCCGAAATCTCACCCCTTTTAATATGTACAGTTTACCGAAAACCGTCCTGTAAGTCGATACAAAACACAAACGAACGCGTTTGCGTTTAGTCCTATTTTGTAAGGCAACGCGAACAGCGCCTCTGATGGTCTTAAGTGGTAACTATTTTTTGTCCTGCATGTTGAGACAAAACGTAAACGTGTTCGTTTGTGTTTTGGTTCGAAAAAACTTATACTAGAGGCACAGATCGCGTTACTGTCCGTCAGATCACGGTGTCAGTGACGTCCGGCGCCGGCGCGGGCTGCGCGCGCGCGTACGCGTCGCCCGGCGCGTCGCCCGCCGTGTCGCGCGCCTCCATCGCCGTCTCCTTCGACGCGGCGGTGCGCGACGGCCCGCTGCTGCAGATCACTGACGACACTAAGGTGAGCCGGATGACGTCATGACAGCGTCCATCGAAAGATGGAACGCTGCGCTCCCGGCGTCCAACTCAGACACGACGCGTACACTTGGGCGTTCCTGTCGGAGGGACGTCAACCGCGTGATCGCGACAACACAGTCACATATAGTCCCTATTCGTTCCGGTACCGCCGCATGCCGGGTAGAGTCAATCTGACCCAGGTCGGACCTAGCTGAGTTTCTTGCTGGACTCTTCTCAGCTAGGCTGGGTTTAGTGAACCAGCGTTTTGTCGTTCCTGTAGCTCGATTCCACTGTCATACCTCAGGTTCGATTGAAACCGCTCAACCAATCTGACTGGAGCGCAAACTCAAAAACTAAGGTGAGATGTTTTTGAAATATGTATTACTCAAGAAGTACAAAGAAAAATTTAAAATGACACACTACAGGAATAATCGAAAAACGTACTTCCGATGCCAAGCTGGGGGCCGATTTTTGAGTCTCGACCGCTCGACTTTTCACTATCTGTCAAAAAACTATGAAGTTTTGACAGATGCCGAGTGAAAAGTCAAGCGTTCGAAACTCAAAAATCGGCCCCCTGCTCTCCAAGATTTTCACAAAACGTGGCAGCCAGTTCTATCTCATATCACTATCAGATCTTCAAAGTGTTCCAAATCCACGGCCGATTTACGAGTTCCAGACAGCGAAAGTGTAAAATTTCTGTGAAATGCTCCAGGAAACCCCGAGCTACATGAAGCTGGAGGTCCACAACCGGAAGTTCCGGCTGCGCTGGGACCTCGGCGACGGGGAGGGGCAGGTCACGCACCCCGAGGACCTGGACCACATCCATGACGACGCAGACCATAACACATACACGGTGGATGTTGAGAGGTAACGGTGCTGTTTTGAGATAATAAGTTAATTTTAGTATAAATCAGTAACGCTGCTAACGCAAACTAGCGGTTTAAGGTAACGGACACACAGACACACTTTCGCATTTATAATATTAGTACCTATGGATTGCGTAGCGTTACTAAAAGGTTAGCAGCGTTTACAATCGTCGTATATTTCCGTGCACCCAGGGTATGGAGCACGGTACGGCTGTCTGTTGAGCGCGCCGGCGCTGGTGGGTCGGCGGTGAGCAACGCTACAGTAGGGTCGGGCGCGCTGCACGCGGCGCGGCTGTGGCTGGGCGGCGCGGGCGCCGGTGGGGCCGGCCTGCCCGCCTGCGTGCACGCGCTGTACGCCGACGAGCGGCGGGTCGGCCTCTGGAACTTCGTGGAGCAGCCACAGGAGGCCAGTTGCACTGGCTGCACGCAGAGGTAATGCGTGACTGTTGTTGCACACCCTTAACCCCTTTTTCATAAAACTTACCGAGCCTCTGCTAACTGAAATGTGTTGTATTTTCTCTTTCTCACAACCATAAATATCATAGTGACAGATAAGAACAAACGAGTTTTAGCTGCTACCCATTTAAGCCGTCATCTCCTGAGTCAGTGACGAGCAAAACAATATAGGAAGACCAGCGCTGGCTCTGCCAGCATAACGCTGAGTTGTGACCATTTCGTGGAAAAATTCGGTTTTGTAATGTCCTGTTCGTAAGTGTTTTGTTTGTCACGAATAAATGTTCCTTTTCTTTTGTTTCTTTTCAATATTATTGGTTGTTTTTTTAACGCGGAGGCAACAGGTAAAAACTACAAACAAAACAACAGGCTAAATAGGTTTGATGAACGTTTATGAATAAGGGGTTAGGTTGTGTACCTAGATTTTACTGACACAATGTCTCGATCGTTTCTTACACAAATATCAAAATCAAATAATGCTAAAAACAAAATTTTCAAATCAGATGGTACAACCCGGCGCGCGGCGGCGAGCCCTCGCTGGCGTGGTTCAACGGCGAAGGCTACGCCGAGCTGCGGCGGAGCGGGTTCCGGCCCTCCGACCGCCGCCACTTCAGCGTGGCCTTCACCGTGCGCACGCGCGACGAGGACGCGCTGCTCTTCATGGCGGCCGACGTGGCTAATGTGAGTAAACTAGAATAGACCTTGATCAGGGACGATGAATGCAGTTTTTTGGACGATGAATGCAGTTTCTTCTTGAGAATCAGAACTACGTCGACCTGCTCTACAACGGGGGTTTAGACCTCCAATTAGCGACAGTTTAGCGTGGCGGTCACTAAGCGCACGCGCCAAAGCGCATTGCTGAAGTCATTAATTTAATGGACAGCAGAGCATCCCTAGGAGAGGCTAGGGATGGTAAAAGCGGTTTTCAGCCCCGTAACCTAAAGGAGATTAAGACATCGTCATTATAAATAAGTTTACAGCAGTCTGTGATAATTGAAAGACAAATGAAGACTTGGAGAATTTTGTGCAAATGATGGCAAACGCAGCAACCGTTAACCGTTCAAGTATTCCAATGTCTTCTTTATTGATCATACATCATCAAGTTTCACCTTTCCAATAGAAGCCGAGAGGCCTCGCGACGAAAAAAAGTAAACAATGGAATGCCATCCCATTGAGAACCCACTGGGATCCCAGGGAGTGTTAGACGAGAGGTTCATGGTATATTTAGATTTAGATTTATTTATTTCATGAGAAAAATTACAATATAAATTTGCATACAATGTCAAAATTATAAGAATCCTTATCATGATCGTCAACAAAATAATTAATAAAAATGGAGTTAAAATGTCAATACATTGAATGAATATGTATCTCCCTCAAGGGATCGTCAATAACATATAATAAGAATAAAATAATCAGTATCGATATAATAGTACATTACTTACCAAGGGCGATAAAACAAAGAATGTCTCAGATCGCAGGTATTTTACGCCCGAGCCAAAGGCAAGGGCGATAAATATGCGATCTGAGGCTTTCTTTATTATCGCCCGTGGTAAGTACAAATTTTTATGTCACCCCCTGGCCAGGAAGTGTTTTTTTTCGCGCGCGGAGCGTGCGATAATGGCCACTTTATGGCCAGGTGTGACATAAAATATATTTAATTGTTAAAAACTTATACAGGTATTTTTATACGACCGCTTTAGCTTAGTTGGTAGTGACCCTGCCTACGAAGCTGGAGGTCCCGGGTTCGAATCCCGGCCGGGGCATTTATTTGTGTGATGAGCACGAATATTTGTTTTTGGGTCTTCGATGTCGTCTATGTATTTAAGTATTTATTTATCTATATAAGTATGTATATCGTCGCTTAGTACCCATAGTACAACCTTTGCTTAGTTTGGGACTAGGTTGATTTGTGTAAGCTTGTCACAAATATTTATTTATTTATTTATTCATACTTACTAGGAGATCCCAACCTGTGCTCTGTAAACCTTTTACTATTAACTAAATAAATGTTTTCATTTTCATTTCATTTTATTTCTTGTTGTTGGCAGAACCGGTCCGTGTCCGTCCGCATGGTGTCGTGTCGCGTGGTGTTCTCGGTGCAGTACTCGGGCGCGCGGCTGGAGATCCTGGCGCGCGGGCGGCACTGCCACGGGCGCGCCGTGCACGTGCAGGCGGCTCGCGTCTTCGCCAGCAACAAGCTTGAGAAAGGTACTGTGTCGCTCACTTGTAACGGTTTCCTTTTAATAATGATCATTATAGTTACGAAACGGTTACAGTATTTTGGAAAAGAGCATTTTTTTTAATGTGGATGTCTAGATGGCATATGTAACATTAACAACATTATTTAATCAAATTATACACATACATACTATCATCCACGCATTCGCACTCACACGTTATATGTATAATTTTTTTGCTAACACTAAAATTGATTTTGTTAGTAGTATTTTTGTGGACATTTGTCATTGGGTATTGTTTTAGGTTATCCAATCTTTGTATAATATTGCTGTTGATGCCCTACATACAAAAAAAAACAACGGGTTGCACTCCGGGAGTGCCGGCAGAAGTGAAAACCAAACACACACGCACATTCGCGCAAGCGCCCTGCGCCGCCTAAACGAAACAGCAGGCGCAGGCATACATTTTCGCCGCGCGGTAAATAGAGAGGAGTATAAAATCATTTGTTAGTAGTTATTTCTATTAAAACAGGTCACGTGTCCGTCTGACGCTTATGATATTAGGAGGGGTCAACTTAGCTGGTCGTAGAGCGTCCTAGGCGTACTTCCGTCCACTATATTGAGACCTCCTTACGAATTTGTCGCGAGTTTAAACATTTTTCCCCATCACAAAAAGTGCTCAGCGCCGCTAAAGAAGTTTTCACTTCAAAAATATGATGAGTAGCCAGCGAGTGTACGTTGTGAGCTGAGTCCGCGCTGTCCCCAGGCAGCCTGCGCGTGAACGGCGAGGAGACGCTGGGCTCCCCGACGCCGCCGGTGCAGACGGCGGCGGCGCTGCCGGACCTGTCGGCGGCCACGTACTGGGTCGGCGGCGCGCCGCCCGGCGCCGTGCCGCCCGCGCCGCCGCTGCTCGGCTGTCTCGGCGCGCTCTCCGTCGACCGGGAGGGGTACGATGTGCTCGACACGCCGACGAGAAACGGGGTGGAGGCCCGGTGTATGGACAGGGTGAGTGTTTTTAAAAGAACCTCAAGGGCTTTCTTCATTTAATTGACCCCATCCTTATACAAGATGGATTTACTTTTTGGGTCAGGAAGGGCAGCTTCCGGATCCCGTGTTGCTACGAGAAAAGGTCTTAGAAGACCTTCCCTCGATTTCAAATTAATGAAGGTTGGCGTGTACAGATTTTGGAAAAAACATACAGGGTGCGAGAAAAGGGTCATTTTTGACAAACTTTTTTTTTATTCCAATTGATCCCATTTCTATCCAGAATTAAAACCTTGTATGAGATAAAAAAAAACCGGCTAGAAAAGCTCTAAACCGAGGAAAACTTTTCCCAAAGCATGGGCGATAAGATAACCTTTTCTCCATCAGGCGATCCGTGTGCTCGTTTGTAACATAAAAAACACGCTTGGTTGGATGGAGGGTAAGCTGTAGTAATCTTGACGGGGAGTCAAATCGAATCATTGGCCTTCGATAATTCAATGTATTACGCGCAATCCTTCAATACAATTCTTTGCTTACTACACTCTAAAATGTAGTAGGTAGTCTTCAAACTTGACAGTAGAACACTTGAAAAAAAAAAGCATTCAAGAGGCCAATGATCGGCAATACTACAGCTTACCAGATGCGTTATATTAGCTAAATTGAGAAATGTTCTCACATATCGCTCACGTATAGTCCGTGCCTCCCCCCAGAGCCTGCGCACGGCGTCGCTGGAGGGCGCCGGGCACGTGGAGCTGGCGGCGCCGGCGCTGCGGCGCGCGGCCGCGCTCGGGCTCACGTTCCGCGCGCGCGCCGGCGCCGGCGCCGGCCTGCTGCTCTACCGCGCGCCCGCGCCGCCCACCGACCTGGACGATGAAGATGGAGACGATAAACACTACCTCAGGCTGTTGCTGGTCGATGGTGAGTCTTTGCTTCCTGCTAGTCCCAAATCTACAACGTCATCTCAAAATAAAGTGACTGGATGATGAAGATGGAGACGACCCGACCCTACCTCAGGTTTTTGCTGATGGTGAGTCTTGCAGGGATTTTCTTGCTGAAAAGGATGCCAGGAGCGAACATATTAGGGTATCTCAAGATAAGATTACTGGTATGGTGACGATAAAGACGACAAGCATTACTGGCAGGCTGTTGCTGTTGATATAGGGAGTCTGAGTCTTTGTTCCTTTAGGGTCTCCCCAAACCTATCAACGCGGAGGCATAAACCTAGTGCTTTTACTCCACACCATTCTCATTAACGTGGTTTTGGCTCTTATTGCGTAGACATCAAGCTTTTTTAATCAGCTCATGCTGACTCCGCGTCAATAGGTTTGGGGAAACACCAGCTCTTCAAAAAGGCGTGATAAGGTTTCTTACGGGTTACGTGCGAGTGACGCCTCTGGTGTCACGAGAGTCTATAGGTGACGTTAACCACTTCCCATCAGGTGGGCCGTCACCTTGTTTGCCACCAAGGAGACAAACCTACAACGGCATATCAAGATAAAATGATTGTGAATCCCTGATGCCTACCTAGGACGTCCCATAGGTCATTTGACTAGTTGGAGGCCCAGAATTGAACCTAGCGGTCTTTAGTCGGTGATCACGATTCACGATCCACTTAAAGTCAATGGGCCACAGAACAGAACCCGATAGTTATGGTGACACTTGCAATGAACTAGAGTAGTAACTATAGGTGCACATACATATTTTACTCTCCAGGGTTGCGGTCGTGTATGCCGCTCTCGCATCGACTTACACAGCCACAAAAGACGTTGTATAGTCTGTAATAGACTCGAAGGCCGTTGATTGACGTACAGCATAGCTGCGTGGTCTAACCCAGTGTTTCGACCCCAGGTGACCTGGAGCTGACGGCGGCCGCCGGTAAAGCGGAGCTGCAGCTGCGCACCAACGGCACGCGCTTCGACGACGACGCCAGCCACTCCGTCAGGATCGTCCGCAAACACAAACAGGTGAATAAGGTCACGATGTAGGTTATTAGGACAAGAGGAGGAAGTGGGGCGAAGGGGAGGCTAATGCTCCCCTAAAATAAAACAGGTCACTCTGCATACCCCTCTTATTTCACAAAAATGAGATAAGCAAAGAAATTTTACACTCCCATCACGGAGTAATTGTACTACTGCTGTCGAATTAAACCTGCGGTTGACTCCGATCTGCATGCTGTTTTCATGTGTAGCTGGAGCTGTGGGTGGACGAGGACCGGCTGGCGTCGGGCCCGCTGGCCGGCGGCGCGCTGGCCGCGCGCGGGCGGGGACTGTTCGTGGGCGGCGCGCCTCCCGCGCACCCCGGACCCGTCTACACGGGCCTCATTGGGAGCGTGGCCGACCTCATCGTCGACTCTAAGTAGGTACCTAGTTAACCTGGCTAGGATTAGTATGGATGTTACAGTTACAGTTGAGGACCGCTTTAGCTTAGTTGGTAGTGAGTGACCCTGCCTACGAAGCTAGAAGTCCCGGGTTCGAATCCCGGCCAGGGCATTTACTTATTTGTGTGATGAGCACGAATACTTGTTCTTGGTCTTGGATGTTTTTTATGTATTTAAGTATCTATTTACCTAATATGTATATCGTCGCTTAGTTTAGTACCCATAGTACCTACAGTCAGCAACAGAGAAAAGATACCCCCCTTCATAGAAGTTTTGTATGCACGGGGGAGTCCCTTTTCTCTGTTTCTGACCGTACAAACTTGCACTTAGTTTGGGACTAGGTTGATTTGTGTAAGATTGTCCACGAATATTTATTTATTATTACAGTCATCATCTTCCTAGCGTTGTCCCAGTACAGTTGCATCTTGAAAGATGCCCGGGCCTCTACCTAAGCCTAAGATTTGGCTTAGGCACTAGTTTTACGGAAGCGACTGCCATCTGATCTTATGGGTGCTACGGTATCGGTCAATGATCTATCACCTCAGGTTGAGCATTTCTTTGATTGGAACTGATAAAAAAACAGTTCGTATAGTAATCGACTGTTAAATTTTAAAATCATATTTAACCCTTTGAATGCCAAAGTGGTCGTGTGTCGTTTAAACCAATAAAAACTACTCATAATAGATTTTATTCATGATCAAAGTACACCTTTATTCCGACCTTTTTTAGTGGTTGTTGGCGTGGTGAGCACGACGACACACGACCACTTTATAGGTTTTTGGCGTTCAAAGCGTTAAGTAAGTTTTTTTTTAAACTGTGGTAGGGGCTGGGATTTTAACTAAACCTCCATATTGAAAGATGCGTGCCGTAACTCTCGGCATAACTTCGGGAGTACTATTATTTGTCATAATTCATATAGACAGAGTCCTTCTGGCGCCCGTCACTTACGCCTTTATGCCGTTATTCAAATACAATAGTGAAACAGGGCGACATAAGCGATTGTCGCCATAAAAGTTCCCTTGCAATGTGGACTGTCACATTTATTCTGTTGGCAGTGTGATCGGGTTCGAGACGGCGGTGGAGTGGAGCGGGGCTCGGCTCGGCCGCCGCGAACCGGCGCCGGCGCAGCGCCGCGCCGCGCCGCGCGCCCTGCAGGCACCGCCCGCCAGGACCGCTGACTGCACCAAGGTAATGCCTACTCAATTCATACTGATGTGTCATACTCGGTCGAATAAGTAGATAGCAGTGGCGGCGCGTCAAAAATATTTTTAGGGAAGCCGGAAATAATTTGCCGTACTTATTCTTCATGAGCCGTAGTAAAAGAACTAGACTGGCTGAAAATTAGGCAAGCCGGTGGGAATCGAGTTGTATGGACGCTCCGCCACTGGTAGATAGGTACTGATAACTTATGCTAAGCAAGCACACTGAGCGAAAAAAATACTAATTATTAGTACCTAAGTTTTAGTGAATCCCAAGACAAGGAGATTATATACTAACGGTTAGAAAACAGTTTAGTAGTAATTAGTAGTTACAAGGAATTTTTTTTGGTATTAGTAAATAACTAATATTATCAAAAACTGTTTTGTAACCGTTAGTATATAATCTCCTTGTCCTGGGATTCACTAAAACTTACTAATAATTAGTTTTTTTTTTCGCTCAGTGCAAAAACTGATCTTAAGGTGGTATACATTTTCATTCCGCGACGTGCTGACTGTCAAGAATATAATCAATGGTATGTTTTTTTCCAAAATCTGAAAACGCCAATCTTCATTAATTTAAAATCAAAGGAAGGTCTTCTAAGACCATTTTCGCGTAGCAGCACGGGATCTGGGAGCTGCCCTAACAGACCCAAAAAGAAAATCTACCCGTACGTGTGTATAAGGGCTTTTAGTCGTTCAGCAACACGGTCCGCTGCATACCTTTTCGTACTGTTATAGTTCGTATACAGAACTGTAAGGCCAAGTGCTGTCAAATTAACGCAAGCATAAATCTACTTAACAGTCGGAGCTCTAAGTCGAGTTTTGCTTGCGTTTGTTTGACAGAATTTGGCTTAGAGTTTTGTACTAACTATACTTAGGGTCGGTTGCACCAACATACGAACACAGACCGGTCATCGTCAAATATGGCGCCGGCAGGTGTCATCCCATAGAAACTTGTCAAACTTTCCATACAATCATATTTGACGAACACCGCTTGTTACGATTACAGCCGGTTTGGTGCAACCCAGCCTTATTCTGTGCCCGTGAGGCCTGTATTATGTTATTCCCCGTTGTTCCAGTCGGCATCATACACGGTGGAGGCGGGCGCGGTGAAGTTCGGCGACTCGTCCGGGAGCCACGCCACGCTGCGCCTGCCGCCGCGCGCGCGGGAGCTGGCGCTGGCGCTGCAGTTCCGGACCTTCGCGCCGGACGGCCTGCTGCTGCTGGCGCCGGTGGGTACTCCGCAGTGTGAGGTGGAGCGTGCGAAAGGACATGTCTTCGTGCTCTCATACCTCACGGACGCACTGCACTTCGTCAAGGGGCTTGCAATGGGAGGCGCGCGTCGCTTTAAATGCCTACCGCTCGCTCGGCCCGGGGCCGGCCGTCAGTCGAGGGCCGCCCGCCGCCGCGCGAACGCGTAGCTACACGCACGTTACCGCAGCGCTGCCGCCGCTGACTAGAACGCGACGAGCGACGAGTCGATAGCCCTAGCGCTACACGTGCCGCGTGTGAATGAATACAAGTTATACGATAGACAGAGATGCACAAAGTAAGCATGTTTTTTTATGCCTAAACGCCGTTTTAATTAGAAAGTGAAGCTTCTGTAGGTACTTGTACTATTACTTATTCTGTGACTTCGTCAACAACCGAGTGTGTGATATCCACAGTATTGTCGTAGAAATAATCGCGTCTTTTGATGTACCTGGGAGCATGTCTGGAGCCAGTGGTGGCCCTAGGTAGCAACTAGGGCAACCGCCCTCGGCCTCACGCACCGGTAGGTAACGATGGCAATAACTCAAGAAAGCGCCTCGACATAATCTCATGCATTGGAGCTGAAAGCGGCCGCGCTAAATCTAAAGCCGTCAAATGCTAACGGTCATCAGACCTATGTTAGTCAACAAGCCGCTAAAGTTCGTTTGTCCCTATCTGTCACTTTGACTTTTACGTTTGTGAAAAAGAGACAATCAACATTTTGTGTTAGCGGAGGTTTGTTAAGTTTGATGAATAAAGGGTAGCTATTTATACTGTAGGGTACGAAGACGAAGCCGAAGCATTACACGGCGCTGCTGGTGCGCGAGGGCCGGCTGCGGCTGCTCGTGCGCGGGCGCCGGCGGAAGGAGCTAGCGCTGCCCGCGACTGTCAACGACGGGGAGTGGCGGGAGGTCAGCGCACACACGAGACCTGGGAGCCGATTTTTGAGTGTCGAACACTCGAATTTTCACTCGACATCTGTCAAAACATCATAGTTTTTTGACAGATCTCGAGTGAAAAGTCGAGTGATTCGACACTCAAAAATCGGCCCCCAGTACTTATTATGTCCCCAGTCACTACAGCATTTCTTTACAGTTGAAAAGTTGATTTGTAATTTGTATTGTACCAGAGTCGGCCCACTGCGGCTACCTATATGTTTAGTGGCAAAGTTAGGCGACCTGTTTAATGGTCACGGAGCATCGCTACGGACTTGTCTTGTGCTTGTGTCAACAATCACTATACCGAACGCGACTAATAGCTACGACTAATAGACTGAAGCCGAAACAATATTATTCAGACATCTATGAGCACCTTGTCCGCTTCGACATATTTCATGGTGACTGTACTACAAACTGAAACCTGCGCACACTCATAAGATCACTAACGGTTACTCTTGCAGGTGTCTGTGCGTATATCCCGCAACCGGCTGATACTATCCAGCGGCGGCGCGGCGAGCACTGCGCACGCGCCGCCCGCGGCCCGCGCTGCGCGACTGTACGCGGGCGGCCTGCCCCAACCCATCAACAACATACCCAACTCGGTTAGCAACTTCATTAGTTTCATTACAAAATTTATTAAGAATCATCTATTAACCAAATATGGAGAAGTAACACATAGATAAATCCAAATCCGCTACGCAGGCTTCGTCAGGTGGATACAACCATGAATCAGCAACAGGCGTCGTCATATATAGGATAAATACTCACACAACAATGAAACAATCCGCAACAGGCTTCGTCAGTCAATCCTAATACATAATACTAAATAGGATCGCCCCGAATCGCAGCCGGCTCAAACGTCCCCATTATGCTTGCAGCATTACCGCGCTGTATAGCTAACGAAATCTGCTGAACCAGATACGATCCGGAGCCTGGATCACAGCCCTTATCCTTAAGTCGGCGACCCATTTCATTTCATTACTAAGGACAAGCTGCACAAACTAAGGTTACAAGCTGATCAATTTACAGTTAAATATGCAGATCAGTAGATTTTAACAAACACGTCTTACTTACGATTACAAACGGTTTGGTGCAACCCACCCAACGGACAAATCTAGCACTTCTGAAAAGTCTAATGAAGCTACGACACTCTTAGTGGACGGCCTAGGCGTCCGTTCTACTGCTAGCTAAGCATGCAGCCCGTATGTAAAATGAATAATTAGGTACTCACATGGCGATCAATAAGATTATCACGCCATATGAATGCGTCTTTAAACATATTTCAAAGCGAATTTTTTGATCAGTTTTCCTAATATATTTTGGGTAGATTCTCCGCGTGGGCGGGTTCCTGGGCTGCATCAGGCGCGTGGTGGTGAACGACCGCGCCGAGGACCTGGTGCGGAACGCGGCCGCGCACCACAGGGTGGGGCAGTGCTTCCCCAATGTCGAGCGCGGCGCTTACTTTGGCGGTGAGTACCTAATATTTGTGTGTGTTCTACTGGATTCTTCGAGACTGTTGTTAGTCATAACCTGTTGATATCAACAAATACTTAGGTATAACATTTTTATAGAACACTTTCACCTAATAGAATTTTGTTTTCTCGCAAATGTGTTGAAAAATGTCGTATGATACTCGTGAGGGCTGACCATTACACTCTCGACTCCCACGAGCAATACCGCCTGTTATGTAGTCTCACTTGTATCATATTGTACTATTATGGATATGTTTGATTGTTCGCAGGCGACGCGTACGCGCTGTGGTCGGGGTCGTGGCGCGCGGGCGCGGGCGAGGGCGAGCTGCGCGTGCGCTTCCGCAGCGCCGAGCCCGCCGGCACGCTGCTCGCCGCCGCCGACTTGCTGCTAGAGATTAAAGATGGCGCTGTGAGTAATACCTCCGCTTTCCAGAGACGGATCATTAACAACAACCCAGTCCGGGTGATATTCTTTTCGTTGGCCGGATATCTATAAAAGTGTTTTGCAGAGTTTGAACTTTATTGTTTGCGTGCGTGCGTGTGTGTGTGTGTGTGTGTGTGTCTTATGCAGTGGCGTAGCTACCGAAGGGCTAGGCGGGGCAGTGCCCCGGGGCCCCTAAGCTCAGGGGGCCCCCAAAACCTGATTAGCAAACCTCTTGAACTAGATTGATAAAACCTAAACAGTTTTATTTTATTTTTGCCCCAGGGTCCTTAGTCATCTAGCTACGCCACGGGTCTTATGATTTCGGCTGTACTTTTCAACTGGACAGTTCCAAACTTGAAATCACAGGCATGCTAACCTCTGTACTGACACCAATTTTTTATATTAAATATAGACGAAGATCACCATCACCAGTACGAGACCAGAACCTCTAGTATAAGTTTTTTCGAAACAAAACACAAACGCGTTTGCGGGTAGTCTCATTTTGTAAGGCAACGCGAGCAGCGCCTCTGGTGACCTTAGATGATAACATTTTTTTAGTTTAAATTTAAACACAAACGCGTTCTTTTGTGTTTTGTTTCGAAAAAACTTATACTTGAGGTTCGTACAGAGTTATAATAAATAAATAATAAATATTTGTGGACAATCTTACACAAATCAACCTAGTCCCAAACTAAGCAAAGCTTGTACTATGGGTACTAAGCGACGATATACATACTTATATAGATAAATAAATACTTAAATACATAGAAAACATCCAAGACCCAAGAACAAATATTCGTGCTCATCACACAAATAAATGCCCCGGCCGGGATTCGAACCCGGAACCTCCAGCTTCGTAGGCAGGGTCACTACCAACTAAGCTAAAGCGGTCGTCGTAAGTTACAAAAGTGCAACCTCATCCTTATCCTCATCTATTTTGTATCTAACAAAATAAATTTATTTCAGGTGATCCTAACTCGAAGCGGGTCATCCACCTCCCGCGCGGAGACCCGCGGCCCGGGCAACCGCGCGCTGTGCGACAACGCGTGGCACACGATAGTGGCCCGTGTGTCGAGGGCGCACGTGTCACTGTCGCTCGACGGCGGGCCCGAGATCCGCGGCAGCGGGGACGCCACGCTGGTGGACGACGCGGAGGCGCCGCCCGCCGCGCCCTTGTATGTCGGGGGACTGCCAGGTAAATATATTGTACCTATTAGGGCGTTGACTCCCGCGACCTTTACCAGGTCATCAGTCCACCTTGTGGGGGGTCTACCGACGCTGCGCCGCACGGTCCGTGGTCGCCACTCGAGAACCTTTCGGCCCCAACGGCCATCGGTTCTACGTGCAATGTAAGGTCGCGGGAGTCCGCTGGATGCGGGTGGCGCTGGCGCCGGACCGGTCATTGTGGCACTCTTTGGGGGAGGCCTATGTCCAGCAGTGGACGTCTTTCGGCTGATATGATGATGATGATGATGATGAGGGCGTTGACAACGCACACGTGAATCCTTGGGAATTGCGAGCGTCTATGTAGCTACGGAAACAAACCTTTTTCGTAGCTACATATTTACAATAGTACATTACTTACCAAGGGCGATAAAACAAAGAATGTCTCAGATCGCAGGTATTTTACGCCCGAGCCGAAGGCAAGGGCGATAAATATGCGATCTGAGGCTTTCTTTATTATCGCCCGTGGTTAGTACAAAATTTTATGTCACCCCCTGGCCAGGAAGTGGGTTTTTTCGCGCGCGGAGCGTGCGATAATGGCCACTTTATGGCCAGGTGTGACATAAACCTTATTTACGTACGCGATCGAAGGGAAAATTTCACTTTGCCACTATAGAAGAAATTATTTAAAATGTCCGACATTTTATAAAACATGTCATTGTACTTTGAATCTTCACGCTTGGACAATAAAGTCGCTTTTTAAACGGCCTAATTTGATACAACTCGGACAGTTCAAATAATTTCAAGTATACACCTATCCATTTTCAAATTGCCTGGTTATCAGTATCAGGCATGATACGATACCTAACTTTTTTTCACATGCCATTGGGCCCAGTTTTTAGAGATGATCAGATGTTTGTATGGGACCACCTACTATTAGAGCAAGATAAAAGACGAAAATGAGAGGCAAAGTACAGAATAGCGGACGAGCACTGAAACGGTCCATACTGATTGACACACAGGCTTTCCGTCACGCCTGCTTCCTCCTACTACCGTATGAAAAAAAGAGGAATTTTATTTTTTATTGAAACATGAGAATTCTATAGGAAACTTTCAACTTACATTAGTGTAAATAAAAAAATATTTTTCTGAATCTTTAATAGTTCCATATCTATTTGATGTTTTTGATTAATTTGTCTTATTTACTATTTATTGTGATAATTTGATGGTTTTCTAGCCACACTATGTTATAAATTTTAACATGTGTCAAATACCCAATTCCAGAAGGATCTACGGAGGGCGCGGACGCGCAGAACTTCAAGGGCTGCATCGATGACGTCACCATCGGCGGACAACGGCGCAAGTGGAAGGATATGGAAGCGCTACACAATGTGCTGCTCGACTCCTGCCCCGTCACACAGTGAGCCTTAAGCCAAAGGGATAAGGTGGTAAATGCCTTGACGATATACTGGCCAATGTACTTCTGCGTATGCCTAAATTGTATAAAGTTGAAAATCCTTTTGAACACTGCCTTGAAGTCCTACTGGCCAGTGTAATTGTGACTACATGGGTGCTCTGTCACGCAGTGAGCCCTGTGCCAACGGGATAAGGTGGAAAATGCCTTGACGGTAATAGCCAATGTACCAACTTCTGTGTACATATGCATAATATGTGCCTTAGGTAACTGTATAAAATAAGTCCTACTGGACAGCGTTTTTTTGATGATATAGAGCCCCAACACGCAGTGTGCCTTGTGCACACGGAGTAAGGTAGAAAATGCTTTGAGGATGCACTGGCCAGTGTGCTTCTGTACATATAAATAATGAAACCTTAACTGCTTACAATAAGGTGGAAAATCCTTTGAAGTTTGAACACTGCCGTCCTACTTACCGTCACGCAACTTGTGTGTTTGTGTTGTGTGTGAGCCTTGTGCCCACGCAGTAAGGTGTAGAATCCTTTGATGATGCACTGGCCAGAGTACTTCTGTGCCTTAACTGCATGATATAAGGTTGAAAGTCTTTTGACATTTGATCCGTCTTGAAGTTGTAAACCAGTGCACTTCTGTCTTCATAGCGATAATGTGCCTCATTAGGCAATTCCATTGAATTAGAGTTTATTTTGGTCCCTGCCTCGGTTGTGCTCGTACGGACTGGAGTGCTTCTGCCTTCAATGAGTCTTGAACCCCTTACATTCAAGATTCGGATTGTAGGCAAAATTCTCTCAAGATTCAGAAAAAAGTCCTCCAAAGTCCTGTGACAATATTTTGATCCCAATGCTTCAAACATTTGCGTCAGCCTTTGTAAGATTATCGTGCAGCACAAACGCGGCTGTGAACTTCTTGCCAAATAAGGTTGAACCTTGATCCTGTAGAAATTAGGTTTAAAGTCCTTTTTTCAACTTCTTAAACACGTAACTACTAAGATTTTTAACCCTATCAGTACACCGTAAAAGCAACCAACATGCTTTCTGTTACGGTTCATTTTTGCTCTCTAGTAGTCTCGCTTGGACTTGACAGAGGCATGACTGTCAGTGAGGTCAAAATGCTGCGTAGCTTAAGTACTTGACCTGTCTTGATTATAATAATATGGAACCTAAAGAAATGTGCCTTAACCACCAAATGTGCCATAAATTACGTTTACTATATATAAAATGAAATTAGAGTCAAATAACTCTAACCCTTTGAATGTCGATGACGTCTAAAGCCGTCGCGATGTCCCACGACGTTAAGAGACACTTGTAAAATTAATTTTCATAAATACTTCGAAGTAAATATTCGCCCAAGTGCATTGCGTGCTTTCAAAGGGTTAATTCGGACGTAAGAGCTTAAATAATGTACTTAATTTTATGAATGTATGATTATTTCACATCCTTATTTAAAAAACATGTCACTAATTTGTTCACGTTTGTCTGAATGACGCTATTTCATATAAATATTGTAGAGGCTAGTGTAAATACGTACTTAGTACTTAAGTATAGGTAATAGTTCATACCTAATTATTTGAGACGTTAATAACTTAGTACTTACGCACGTTCAGTATTTATGTATTGTAAATAGTGGATTAGTTTCTGCATTTAACTATGGTAATTAGCTATAATTGTAACTAGTTATGCAAAGTCTGCCATAAAAACGTAGGCGTCGGTATAAATACGCCAGTCTATCAAAGTAGAGTACTTTTATTTCACGAGCGCGGGTGAGCCGTGGTTGTGTGTTGAGCTATACATGCACATTGTCTATGTGTGCGTCAGCGTAGGAGCTATGAGTTCACGTTGTCTATGTGTTCGTATATGTCACAACTACAACCATGGCCAACCCGCGCTAGTGAAATAAAAGTACTATAATGGAACTATTTGAATAGAAAAAAATCTGGACCTCGAACTAAACAAATGCCTATTCCAACAGTTCACAACTACATGTAAAAGGGGCTTTTAAGTACCTATTTAAGTTTTTAAAACAAACCCGCCCAAGACTTAAAATAATTCGAATTGGCAGAGTTGTATCAAATTAGTCCGTTCAAAACGCGACTTTACTCTGCAAGCAAAAATAATCAAAATCGAATAACAAACTTATAAAATATCGGCCATTTTAAATCATTTCAAATTATACCACGATAATTCAAGCTCACGTGGTCATTCACATTAGAACTGCGATTACTAACGGGATATATACATAAATATACCCAGTTAGTGATCATAATTCTAATAACACGATATGTTTTATGTTTTATGAGAAAACATATCGTGCTTTATGAGTTAACGTGATCACTTTTAACGGCCCAAACTGGAGTTAAAATTTACCAGTGATGATCTAATAGGATACCAGTCACGCCAAAAGGGTTTAATTAGATAATTTAACAGTGCTCTCATAATCATCATCAGCCTATATACATCCCACTGCTGGGCACAGGCCTCCTCTCATCTATGATTGGGCAGTAGTCCCCACGCTGCCCCAGAGCGGGTTGGGGACTTCACATACAACTTTGAATTTCTTCGCGGATGTATGCAGGTTTTCGTCACGATGTTTTCCTACAGTGCTATAGGTATTCAAAATCATGAGGCATTTTAAACAGTTTCAAAAAAATGTTTATCTACACCCATATAGTAAATCCTCTTTAATAAGTTCAAAAACCGTAGATAAGACCCCGCTTTATAACATACTGTGCGGCTGTTGCGCGCGTCCCCTATTAGATCACCAAATAGAACACTTAAGTGAGATCACGTACAATATTAGGGCACAGCTGCGGGCGCGGGCCGGCCTGTCGACGCAAACATGGCGCACGCCGGCGAGACGTGCCCACTTGCCCACACGAAACACATGAAAGAGGATTTAATATATGGATGTAGATAAACTAGTGTATGCAACTGTACATAATTAGGCATTAAAACACTCGTGTGACCTTATTATGAAACTCGCCTTCGGTGTTTTAATGCCCCTCATTATGTACCAGTTACATAAACTACTATTTCAGTCTGACGACCCAATATGTTGCATTTATGTAGTTGTTTAGTCACTAAATGTATGAAAGGATAGTCTTGTCTTGTAATTACTGTTTTTCTTGTGATTATATTAATTGAAACAAGAATAATACCTAGTACTTTTGTTTCATACAATATTTACCCCTAACTGTCGCTACTTTAAAGTTTAAAATGGAGTAAATAACCACGACAAGGCTATCCAGAAATTGTAAATAATAATTAGGGGTCAGCTTTAATAGTTAAGCCCGATTGTCACAATATTTATTACATTAACTCTTATTTACGTGTTCAGTAGCGTTACTTGTAAATATAAACGTAAATGTACATAAATGCGTATTTATTGTAAACGCTTTATATGGAAAATAAAAGTCGATTGTGGCAATAAAAAACATTTATTTATTTTCATCATTTCTTACATTCTGCTTCCGCCATCGATGAAGCAACACAAAGCAAATGTCGATGTTGAATATGTTCAAAAGCAAATAAAATGGGTACACTCTGTATCAAAATTCCTTACAAATTGTCCAGTTTAAATTGCTTCCGAGTGTAGTTTAACCCTTGTGTTGCTTCGCCGATTGAAAAAGTGACTATGGCTACTAACTTGCGTATTTTACGTATGAGGAAGGCATATATAACTCAATATGTAGGATAATATAGTACTATTATAAATTACCCATTATTAAAGTATTGGAAGGATTTTCACGTGTATCAAACAAGGATTTCTTGAGGACATTAGATGATTTCTCAGTCGATTTTAAAAGTAGGTACTATAATAATATAGCATTAGGTTTGTTTTCAATACACAAGTCAGTGGCCAATAGCTTAAGTCTTCTGACCCTTTCATTCTGAATCGCACCCCTCTCCCTTTAAGTGACTTTAAAGTTGATCTATTAAATTTGTTACTGGATAAGTGTTCAAAATCAAACTTTGTAACATTGTATTAAGGTTTAAAATAAACTGTACTGTGTGATCAACACACACAAATTAAAAAGTAATTGAGTTCGAGTGAAAATACATATATTATCCAGCACATTACACTTAATGAATAGATCTATATAGTAGTTATTACATCTAATAAAGACACGATTATTACTATGGTCTCTTTAGATGGACAGACATTATATCAAGTTATACTTCAGTATAACTGATTCGGAATCATTGAATCTTTGGATTAAATGTCATCGAAACGACAGGCTAAAATCAATCAATTACAATCATTAAAAAAAACTAATTTCTGCTATTACTAAATAACATCACATTATGTATACATATATGTAATATTTGACCTTTCTATGTACTCAGTCCAATTCAAAATTAAAATTCCGTTAGAATTTTTATGATTTGGAAATATAATATAAAATTACTAAAACACTAATATTATGGCCATGACTACGTAAACAATGACACCACAAACAATATTCAATAATGATTTATATATTTCTCTGACACAACTGATAAAATTATAATTGTAATAATAGTACATTACTTACCAAGGGCGATAAAACAAAGAATGTCTCAGATCGCAGGTATTTTACGCCCGAGCCGAAGGCAAGGGCGATAAATATGCGATCTGAGGCTTTCTTTATTATCGCCCGTGGTAAGTACAAAATTTTATGTCACCCCCTGGCCAGGAAGTGGGTTTTTTCGCGCGCGGAGCGTGCGATAATGGCCACTTTATGGCCAGGTGTGACATAAAATACTGTATATTAGCGTTTTTCGACAAAATTTTGACACAAACAAATAAAAACGCAATATAGTGTGAAAGAGAACTATAACCTCAGCTTATACTTGACAAGCGAGTTAAAATGGCGGAATCTAAATTCAAATTTACAATAACAGTCATTACCAACACCGGGTGTTGCCAGCAAAAATAATATTAAATCCTTGAGCAAATCACATCGAACGATCCATTTTTTAATATTAATCATGACAATGGGAATATATCTTTTATGAATGTTTACCACAAAATGATGTCTTTATCGGTAAATGCGGTGATCTTTACCTGTATCTATAAATATAGTATTGACTACGTGTTGTTTATTCAGATACCTCGTCACCTGGAAACAAAGAAAAATCCAGTTTAGTGTAATGCTTATTATATCTGGAATCTAAGCATATATATATATGTCGGAGAGGTCGAGCTGTGTGTGTCGAGCAAGAGCCTCTACAACGGCATCAGAAGGATCAGGAGTTGAATTCATATTAAGTGGGCGGAACAGTGGGTACACTCACGCACACGAGTCTTACACGGGCACGGTAATCATAATTAATTAAAGTCACAAATCAATGTCAATAAATCACAATCACACGAGGTGGAAATCAAATCACAAAATATTTCAGACTAATAATTATTATCGGAGAACACGACAACAATGTTGAAACGGTAACGAATCCGTGGGTCACAAGTGGTACTTCACACGGCGCGGTCACGGTCGGGAATACGTCCCGTCTCAATCATAGATCCCAACAGAATGCCCGCTCGGCATCCAAACCAAAGCTTCAGAACAAAGAACAGATATCATATTTCATTCCCAGACCCACGGCTACGTTCGGCAATGCGATCTTGTAAAAACAACTCACACATTGCCCCGTCTCAAAGCACAAAGACTTCCTCTGTGTCAAAATACAATTACGTTTAAATGCTGTTAATATAAACATTGAACTAGGAAGGAATGCGTGTCCCCTGCGCGGGCCTCATTAGCTATCATGAGCTTTTAACCCACCCGCGCCGACATATATATTCGTAAATGAAATAACAGCGTTAAGAAAACTGATTCCCTGGTTTAAACACTTAATTTCAGTCCTTGATCCTGATCAGAAAAACAATTATGCGCAGTAGACGCTGCCCGCTATCACGATTATTGTCTAGACTCTAGACAGATGTGACAAGAACTGACGTATTTGTTTTATTCACGACGATTGTAAAGCCGGATTAATATTAGGCTAGCTTACCACCACCACGGGATGACGTCGGGATGTAACACTAGCATCAGTACCGACCTGCTCACATGGACAGGTAGCCGCGCGCGGCGGAGCGGCGGCGGGCCACGAGGTAAGCGATCAGCACCACGAGCACCATGCCGCCGAGAGCGCAGCCCACGGCGATGGGGACCGCGTCTGGTATGTCGCCGCCTGCGCAGTCGCGAGCTGGAATGAAAAACAATACCTGTGTTAGAGAGGCGCGAACACGCAGGGTTCCAAAGGATAATCAAACTTTACTGGCGTGATTTAGGTATGAAACTGATATGGTTATGTCTAATGTTGCCGACACGTCACGTCAGATAAAACATTAGACTATATTGCAGTAAGAGGACGTTTTTACCGTACCCATAGGGTAAAACGGGACCCTATTACTAAGACTCCGCTGTCCGTCTGTCACCGGGCTGTATCTCATGAACCGTGATAATTAGACAGCTGAAATTTTCACAGATGTATTTCGGTTGCCGCTATAACAACAAATACTAAAAACATGATTCTATTTGCCGTTTTTATATAATGGTACGGAACCCTTCGTGCGCGGTCTGAAACGCACTTGGCCGGTTTTTTTTAACCTGACTGAGGGCTTTATAGGCCAGGCCCAATAAAGCGATTGGAGTGCGCGGTTGGAGAGTGGTTCAATAGATTCTCGTGATAATTTTTAATGCATGCCCTCGCTAGACCCATGGGTCTACATATCAGTTGCCCAAATGACGCATACGCGATATCTGATAGCAAGCATACTGAGAACAGATGTGTCTGCCCGTATGCGTCTGATAACTCGCTACCCACACGTTTTTAAAACCGTGCCCAATCAGTAAGCACATGCTCACGCTCATACAAACTAAACCCATTGGCAGAGAGTACGTGTCACAATGTCTAAATCAATTTTTATAGTTCCGCAATAGTCCCATACGATATATTAACGAACAGAAAATGTGCAGATGGGCCATTTTGCGGAAAGATGTACACTCGACTCTTTTTATTTGACAAATTAAACTACATGCAGAATGTATCCACAACGCAAGTTTCGTCCAAATCATTCACATTTTTTTATTTTGATAAAATCGTGTTGAAAACTCAGAATCGAAAGTAAGTACTTCCGAATGTTATAGAGGAAAGTGTCTCAAGAACCGAAAATTGTATGTAAAATTTAGGATATTTTTTCTCCTATTGAGTTCGATAGATAACCTTCAGCATCGGATATGTAGTTAATAAAAAAGTAGCCCCTAACTTTGTTACTAACTATATAATGACTGGACAGGTTCAAGGGTAATATTAATTATACCCAATCGGTTATTCAGAAGATTTGTTACCTACATATTTTTAACAAAATTCGAAAAATATAAGTAATTATATAAAATTACAGTATTTTCCAATCCGTCGACTCAGCAGGCTTAGGAATGCGCAGTGCTGGAATTAGGTTTGTATACCCGCAGCGCCGCCCGCGCCGCCCGTCCATAAGCACGGCCTTAGCTGCCATCGATAGTCGATACTGTACTGTAGTGCGTGACCCGAACGCGTGTACTGGTACAGTTATCGCTTATCGTGCGCCGGCGCGCACAGCGATGCGGAGAAATTAATTGCGCTCATTTGATAAAAATGTGTCGATTAGCGCAAAACGTTAAATCACGCATGGTCCAGTATCTCAGAGCTGGGGTTGGGTTAAATCCGGTAGTTCTGATTTTTTGCAGACCTTTTTATGATGTATACGACCCAACGAATATCCAAGTTTGTGACCTCAGTTTGTGAGAGCCGGACGCAACTTTGTCAAAAATATAAAAAACACAGGGTCCATATTGTAGCCTCGGCCTACCGCGAACCGAAAACGAAACATATGCCTCTCCGTCACACTTGCATATTCGAGCGATAGAGAGGAAACTCTCCAATACGCGACGCGACATATTTTCTTTTTCTTGTTTAAAATGGGATTGTTCTTAGCCAGCATCTAGCCAGGGACAAACATGAGGCCGACGGTGAAGCGAGCTCACCCAGAAGATGCCTATTCACTAGTGCCTTAAAAGGTCTATAAATAAATAAATATTTATGGAAAATCTTACACAAATCAACCTAGTCCCAAACTAAGCAAAGCTTGTACTATGGGTACTAAGCGACGATATACATACTTATATAGATAAATAAATAGATACTCAAATACATAGAAAACATCCAAGACCCAAGAACAAATATTCGTGCTCGTCACACAAATAAATGCCCCGGCCGGGATTCGAACCCGGGACCTCCAGCTTCGTAGGCAGGGTCACTACCAACTAAGCTAAAGCGGTCGTCTATGACACAGAACCTCGTAAACAAACACACAAACCGTCACACACGCCCTGCCCTTGCATGACCTTACTTTACAAAGACAACTGTGCATACACCGTTCCATTATGTTTTTGAATAAGTTCAATAACATAGTTTTTTTAAGTTTTAATAAGTTCAAACTTTAAAAAACCGCAGTTACCTAAAAAGTGTCCCGTCCCTTCTTTCAAACATACATGTCAAAGAAACAGATAAGTACAAACGAATTTTAACGGCAATTATAAATAAAATAGGTTTCATGACCGATTATGAACAAGGATCTATTTGGAACTACAAGGAACATAATAATACTTGTGAGATGACAATCGTCTGTATACACGCAGTAGAATTTATTAACAAGCGCGCGAAGCGTTTCCGTTTAAACTTAAGATAAAATACTTTTTAATCCAAATGTCAGGCTATTTGCCACATTTTACAATCTAAAACCACTGTGTGAATAACCTTCATAGGAAACTCAAGGCACTTACGTCCCGTCCTATTTTTACGAATCAAATTATTTAGTTAAATTGTTTTTGATTCGTGTTAATTTCACATTAAAAACACTTACGTCCTTTCATTTGGGCAAGGAACTCTAAACAAAAACCGTTGGCATACTTAAAAGGTTTGTTTTAACGGGTCTAACGCGATATTTATGTATTTACCTTTTTTACCGACGTTTCGCCGTTTGTGCCGTGCCTTAGACAATTAGAAACAAAGTGGACGGGTAGTGAACTTTTTTCGAGTCTACCCCTCGCATTTTTATCAACTTTTATAGGGTAGTCAAATGTTGTGTGCCCATATCTCCGTTGACAACTTGCTGAGACGACAGTCATATCCGCGACCACGGCCGGTGAAACCCGTGTCGAAACGTCGGTAAAAAAGGTAAATACATAAATATCGCGTTAGACCCGTTAAAACAAACCTTTTAAGTATGTTTACAAAGCGCGAGTGTTAAAAACTGTTGGACCTATTCTGTTCAAAATATTTTTATTTTTATCATTATTTTGTTTGATTGATTCCACGGCTCAAAAGTTAGAGAAGAACACAATTACCTATTGTCTCTTTCAAAGCAATCAATATAGTCACTAAGTATTTTTAGCTGATAATACTCGTAACATGAGTGCCTAGTCGTGGATTGAACGACGATCACTAACAAGCAACAAGGAAAAGTAACAGAGTAAAAGCGATGTCGACATTGTCGACTCATGTTATACCGCGAAATAGCTGTAATAAAACGTGTCTATATGGTGTTAGTCATGTGATATGTATCAAAACAATGAGTATATCGAGAGCGGTATCATATTAGGTATGTTATGAATAATCAACATTAAGGTTTAAATACTGTAAATTTATCGCAATACAAATAGTACATTTAAATATTTGCGACGTGATAATGATAAACGCAATGAATTCGATAAATAAACAGTCGAGGGCATAAATATGTATGCATACGTAGACCCTATTCCAATGGAATAAGGTGATAAACATGCAAAGTATTATTAAAGCAATGTTTTTTCACGTTTCTTTTTGTTGTCTTCTCTCAGTTCAACGTAATTAAAAATTATTGTATTCCTCATCATAGTGTCATCCGGTATCGAGTTCGTCCGGCGGGCGCGGGACTTCCCCGATCGCCATTTTCCTGGTCGAAAACGAATGCATTGTGCTGCGTAACGGTGCTATACTCTGTTTTTTTTTTAATACTATCCTGTACACGTTCTAATGCAAGAATTGGCAAGAAACAAATGAACGCGCCATACATTTTACGATGGCACTACATTAAATAGATTCAAAAAACATGCTAGTACAATATACAACCATAAAACATCGGGTAGGTAGTTTACGAATGAATGATTCAAATCAAATTAAGTACCTACTTCACTTGAAGGGCTATGATCGTGTATACCAGTGGCGGAGCGTCCATACAACTCGATTCCCACCGGCTTGCCTAATTTCCAGCCAGTCCAGTTCTTTTACTACGGCTCATGAAGAATAGGAAAAAACCAAGTATTTCTGGCTTCCCTAAGAATATTTTTGACGCGCCGCCACTGGTGTATACCGTCACGTTTTATGGCCGAAATCATGCCGAAATGTATGAAAACGTCACATAAAACACGACGGTATGCGCGGTCATCTTAGGGGGCTAAGATAGAGAGATACTGGTGTAACTCTTAACGAGTGATATAATGCAAAGTGAAGGAAATAAGCATATCAATATTTTATTTGTAGCGACACATTTTGCGCATGACTATTTGCCTTGCTCTATAGTGCATATTATCATCCACGACGCCGCGCCCCTCCACACGGAATCTCATACTAATCTATACGCAATTGAATAGAGTGGTCGGTGGAGGGGCGCGCCTTCGTGACTGGACGCAATGTAGGACGCCACATCACCTGTGCATATAGCACGTTGTTTAGTTTGGCCCCTACGATCAATCGGTCTCATATGGGTACAATCATACTGTCACGTGCATACGTTTATGAGCTCTTATCCACTTAAGATTGTGGTTAGCTGCATGTTTCTATGCAGGCGTGTATGCTCGAAGATCAATAGGGATATTTCCATATGCAGCGGATAAGAATATTGCGTCAATTTGAAAATATGAAAAATATAGCATAATTCCTGATACAATTTTGACGTTTAACGTCAGAATAAGTCCTTGTGTGATTTTTGACAAAAGGGCACAAAAGAAATAAACAAAGGGGACAATCACTCTCGCACAACTAGGGAATGCAATCTCGCACCAAGATTGGCGATTCGAGATCTCAAACAACGCGCATCAGTCTTGTAATCTCGTTCGAGATCTCGAAATTATTAGTCGAAATCTCGACAGAGATATCGGAAGTCGAGATTTCTCACTAACGAGATTGAATCTCGAAAATTAGCGCGAGATCTCGAGATTGGATTCCCTACGCACAACATTATCTCTCGGTGACTTGGCCTAAGCATACCATCATATTAGTTTTTTGGGGGCTCCTCTTGCGGGATTTTAACCTTTTAAGCTCAAAACGCACTGACAGCGGTGGCGGAGCGGTGCGGAGGCGGTACCGGTTGTAATATTCGAACTAATATGAAAGGGTCCGCACAGGACGCTTTTCTCCCGGCCGGTTTTCTGTGCGGACCCTTTCATATTAGTTCGAATATTACAACCGGTACCGCCTCCGCACGGCGACGCCCCGCCCCGCTACCGCTGTCAGTGCGTATCGAGCTTTAACCGTCAGAGTCTGCTATACACGTCATCGAAAAATCGGGCCATGCACGCCAATGATGGCTACTGCCGACCGCCTGGCCAAAGCCGTAGATATCTTTGCGTGATTGCGTAAGGTTTAATTTTGCGTTTAACAATGCTATGGTGTGACGTCAGCGATGCGTCATTTGTGTCCAATGCTGGGCACTCAAAAGATTAACTAAGTAGAGTAACTCAACAACGGCTAGGCCATTGGCACTACTAGACCAACAAGTTCGGCTAAATATATACGAGCAAATGATGTAGATTAGGGGCCATCCATAAATTACGTCACACGTTAAGGGGGAGGGAGGGGGTCGACGAAGTGTGACATTGTGTGACAAGGGGGTGGGAGGGGTCCTAAATTTCGTGACGTCACATTTCAAAATCTATTATAATCTAAGTGTTAAAACACTTAGACAAACTTTAAACTATTACTTTACGAAAACTTCAAAAACATATATACAACTCTATACGAGTATTACGAGTATGTAGGCACTGAACCAGTTAGCACCATCGTCAGTTACCATCAGTGGGGGTAGCAATACTGTCACTGCGGAGGGACGCGAGTAGAGAAAGATCTTTCCTCTCTTTCTAATTCACATAGTTCGAGCGAGACAGGAATCGCTGAGTCGCGCGATATACCACTTGACAGCAGGTTGTGCTAGCCCACCAGTAGGCGTAACACATGACGGCCGCAAGAGTATGTCGGCTCGAGACGAGATAGACTACGCGTCTTTTTTTGATTGGTGCTGTTAGAAAGTGACGGATAGCTTGAGATTAAGCCGAAGGCCTACAGCCTACAGGGAATACGCTACTACGGCATGTACTCACCAGCGCTGAACCTGTTCCCGTGCTGCGCCCGGAACGCCTCCTCCTGCAGCTGGCTCAGCGTGAGCATGGCGGCGAAGTTGGCCTGGTCCGTGGTCATCTTCAGCTCCGTCGGCGCCGCGCACCGGTACGACGACGCCAGGGGGGTCTGCCACTCCACGCCGTGGTACAAGTCGACTGACTCCACGTTGGCTGGGGAGAAAGGGCTTTATTAGTGGACGGCAAGGTTCGATTTCGTGTGAGGAGTGAGGGGACTAGGGTAGTCTGCCATTCCACGTCTTAAGAGGAGGGGTAGGGCAAGCTCTCTCCATATAAACTTTGTGCAGGATTTACTTCGTTTATTTTTGCATTAAAGTTATGATTTTTGGTCAGTATGCTTATTTTACTGATAGCTATTTCGTGATGTAATTTTTTTTTATTAATTTTTTTTTTTTTTGATTTTTTTTGAAATATTTGAAAATATATAATATTTACAACCAAAAAAAATATTATATTTGTTAGTGCCAAAACCGACGAATAAAACGTGAACAAAGTTTGTATGGGGAAGGCCTTGCCCTACCCTGCGCCTTAATACATGTCGAGGAGTCCACGTTGGTTGGGGAATAACGCCTTTATTAGTGGACGGTAAGGTGTAATTTTCATGAGAGTGTGGGGACTAGTGAGGTTCACGTTGGCCGAGAAGAAAGGGCCTTATTGGCGAATGGTAAGGTTTAATTTCGTTAAGGAGGCCAGAGGATAAAATGAACAGAACGCTTAGTTCAAGAAATTACTCGTAAATACTATTGTATTGAAATGGCGACTAATTACAGAGCATAGTAGAAGTGTTATCCCGTACCATGTTTAATAAAAGCCGTAACTCGCATACTAGGTAATCTTATCAGAGTTCGTCTGAACCAAACAGAAGTGGCTTTATTAGCGGGCGATAAACGGCGTCACTACTACGTATATCGTAGATAGTTTCGAGATATCAGACAAAAAATAAACATTCAACGGTAAACACAAACCAATAGGGTCTTTAACTCTATCTTGGCATACGAGTAATAATTGTTACTCACGTTGCTTTAATATTTTACTATTGAAATATTGATGAAAAAGAACTACAGTAAAAGTGCCAATTAGGTGAACTAATTGAACAGTCAAACTATCGAAAAGAAAAGTGACTGTTGAAGTACCTTATTATGTAACTGTACCTAATGTCTGTAATAGTGCTAAGCAAAAATAAACAATAAACAATAAGTATTATTTTAGTTCTTCATCTCAAACACTGAATGGTATCATTTTGAAGAGAACATACTTGTTTTTGCCAGTAGAGGCCGTACTAAATGTCCTTGTTTGTTTGTATTTTTTGTGTTTTTTTTGTGTACAATAAAGTTATTACATACATACATACATACTAGTTTTCTTTTTTTTTAACCCGACTGTGCCTTTATATTAGGCCGAACCCAATAGAGCTATAGAAGTGCACGGTTAGAGAGTGCCCTGGGGAAAATGTAGAGTAACTCTAAGAGAACTTTAAACACTGGAATACTCCAAGAGTTTGCGCTCCAGTGAGATTGGTTGAGCGGCTTCAACCGAATCCGAGGTGTCAGTGGAATCGAGACTGGGAGTTTTGTCGCTGGTTCACTAAACCTAGCCTAGCTGAGGAGTCCAGCCGGACCGTCAGACCTCCACCTAACTTTCGCATTTGGGCATTTTCACTTTAAAGTGTCCCCTACTTTTTTTTCGGATCTCGGTGATTTTGAGTATTCTGACTCAGAATCACGAGTACTATTGATTCAGATGAAGAAAAAAAATGTCCTTAATTTTCTATACAAATTCTCTGTGTCAGTTTTGTGACGAGCCATATAAACTGTATGAAAAAAGCGTCACAAAACTGACTTTTTTTTGGAGGGACACTTTTTCTTCGCGGAAATGGATAGTATACTCGTGATTCTGAGTCAGAATACCCAAAATCACCGAGATCCGAAAAAAAGTAGGGGGTACACTTTAAAGTGAAAATGCCCATTTATTTATTTTTAGTAGGATAAATACTACATTATTATTGGGGAATGGGACTTAATCGCGTACAATTATAACTAATTTACCTAACCTTTTTATTTTTTTATTTCGTTATAATTGTACGCGATTAAGTCCCGTTCCCCAATAATAATGTGTGAAAATCGTGTAAGTTTAAATCAATATATAGGATAAATACTTACTGAAGTTGGGGAACATGGAAGCCACCAGAGTAGCATTCAAGCTCTTCATCTCATACGACTTGGTGGTGTCATTCTTCGCGAACAGGACCGTCAGGGTGTTGCTCTTGTTAACGGAACCGGCCCAGGAGAGGGTCAGCCATTGTTCAGCCCCCTCGCAGTTGCCGGAGTCCACCGAGGCGTTGGCCGGCACGTTCACCAGCACGTGGTACAGCTCCGAGTTGGAGGCTGGGGAAGAACACGCGTGTAAGTGGTCGGTTTAGTTGAGAATTCATCGGGAGTTGGCGCTGGGAAGGGATGACGGAGATTGTAGGGATCAAAATCAAACATTTATTTTGTAAACAGGCCACAAGGACGCTTTAACATTTCAAAACATAAGAACTGACAATAAGAATATACCTAATACATTTTTTCATGTTAAAATATTAATTTTAAAATTTACAAATATTACAATATATCTATATCAGTAAAGTTAGTCAGTAAGTTAGTAGTATTAAGGTCTCCGTCTGAATATTTGCATATTTTAAGCTTTTACTGTTACACTGTCCCCGCACTGTTTGTTACGACTATGTATAATGAACAAACTCAGACCCCTAAGACACAGGTTTACGCCTAGTTTAGGGGTTGGATGTTTTTATCATATAACGCTGACCTGTTTGTACAAACCCTATTATAATAAGCCTCGGTATTGTAAAACACCATTTTATGTTAATGTACAATAAATTATTATTAATTATTATTATAATAACAAACGAGTATATGAAATTAATGTGATATCCCAAAGCTGTACATGGTCTTTGAACGTCCAAATACAATGAATAGTTAACTATTCTAATGTCCTTAGACACATAGATATACATGGTCATAGATATAGATGTACATGGTCGAAAAGCGTCAAAATTAATAATAAAATGCAAGAAAAAAAACACAAATTCTTTATAATATAGATCATCGAGTAACGATTTTTCCTGGTTTATACATATACTGTATGTATATTCTTTTAACCTGTTATGTGTTGTGTACAATAAAGTGTTTACATACATACAGTTAACAGCACGATCACTTAAGTTTTTGATCTTGTTACATGTTTTGTGTGTGTGTTGTTTTGTAGTGTGTGTTGTTGACATTTGTTAGCTCGAACGTTTCGTGCGAGAAACTATTTCATAGGTTTTATTTTAGGCAATAATAGTCCAAAACAAAGAATTATAATATCAGTGTTCCAAAGACCGGTTGTTTGACATTAAACCATCGTTAAGTTTCTTTAGTTAAAATACACCGAATGACATTCCTAATATCCGGGGGTATTTATTTCATTTGGTGTAAATTGGGCAAGTTTATAAAATCCAAAAAAAAAACCGTTTTATTATAGCAAATTTAACCTTAACTATAAGTTTGTCATAAAAGGATTATAAAAAAAATGAAGGCCCCCTCCTAGGCCCCAATTAGTAGCCCCAAATTGGGGCAAAAAATTTAAGCGACACGGTAATGACTTTGCATGCATGGTAATGACTATAGCACACGGTAATGACAAATGTTCTTATTTCCTGAACACACGGTAAGGACTATATGTAGAGTCCTTACCGTGGAATCACTGTCTTTACCGTGGATTCAAAAATCATCGGTAATCCATGGTAAGGACTACCTTGGTAAAGACAAAATCTACAAATTTCCAGTTTAGCATGAGCTAAGTTCAATGTTGCAGAAAATTCTATTGATTACGTCACATTAAATCAGTTAAGTTATGAGGTAAGATAAGATTAATATAAACCAAGAGTGTACTTACCGAGATACGAGACCAACGAGAAAGACAATTTTATATGACAAAAGCCACGGTAATATGTTATTTATATATTTATATATTTATATTTATATTTATTTATTGGTAATATATCATTACACGTCAAATTTTTACATTGTATAATGTCTGGCTTATAATTAAGTAATTAATTACATATTATAAAATAATTATTATACAAAATTTCAATGTACAATTTACCTAAAAGGTGTTATTGTCATAGAGCTCACGATAATCGTAGAACGCCTGCTCGACAAGCCACTTCTTTAGCTTGAATTTAAATATAGGGTTACTTTGTGCTGCAATTATGTCATGAGGTATGTGGTTATATACCTTTGGGCCCATAACATGAATGAGTTTGCTGGACTTGGCCAGCTTGTGAGCCACGGTCGGGAGGCGGACGTCAGGGCGGCAGGCGCGAACCGGACGCCGCTGCGGCGCCGCGCACGCGGGGGCCGTCTCCACCTGGTCTCGCGCATACATTGCGGCTTGTAGGATCAGAAGGGATGGCAAAGTGAGGATACCCAACGATCTGAAATGAGGCCTGGCAGATTCGGTTTGTGCAATGCGGGCTATGGCACGTACAGCTCTTTTTTGCAGTATAAAGGCTCGTTCCCACTCTGCAGCTCTTGCCCAAAACTCAACTCCGTACTGCAGGTGAGCGTGTACTGTGGCAAAATAGCAAGTACGCACCATTTCCCGCGGCACCACTCGAGCCAGGCGTTTCAGGCCGAAACAGGCTGACGATAGTCTGTCGCATACTTTGTCTATGTGTGCTGCCCACGTAAGTCCTCTGTCCAGTTCAAACCCGAGAAAATTTGTACTGGTTATCTGATTTATGGGAAGGCCGTTGATGCTAACCGACATAGTTTTTATCAGTCTCCCCGAGAGATCGAAATTAATGAAATTAGTTTTTTTCATGTTTAGAATGAGGCCGTTATTTTTGAACCACTCGGCCAGGCAATTTGAGGTTGAATTTATTTTCTCCTCTAGCTCGGTACAAGTTGGAGCACACACGACAACCGCGACATCGTCCGCGTACATCAACGTTTCCGCATCTCGTATCGCATCAGGAAGGTCGTTTAGCAGAAGGGAGAATAGGATGTTGGAGACGGACGGTCCCTGCGCTACTCCCATGTCAGTGCGTACCGCTTCAGATCTCACCCGCCCGTCGTCGGTCACCACAACCTGAGATCTGTTCTGCAGTATATCGACCACCAAGCTGAGTGCGCGGTTGTCAAATCCGTAATATTGAAGTTTATCTCTTAAAACTTCGTGATCCGTGACGTCAAATGCCTTAGACAGGTCACAACAGATTACAGCCACTTGTTTTTTGGACTCCCGGGCCTCTAGTATCCGTCGTAGTAAGCACCGAGCTAGAGATGTGGTGGACCTGCCTATACGGTAGGCGTATTGGCGATCGGACAGCGAGTCAGTGGATATAAGAAAATGCGTTAATCTTTCGCTGAGCCCGTACTCAAATATCTTGGCCAGGACGGGAATGATGGCAATAGGTCGGTACCCGTCTAAATCCTCTCTCTTCCCCTTTCCCTTAAACAATGGACAGATTCGGCTTTCTTTAAGTGGTTTTGGAAAGACGCCCTCGCGAATACACCTGTTGAATATGAAGGCTAATACAATATTTACACGCACATACATGTTTATGTTCACGCGAGCGATGTTAGTTTGACTCTGACGTCTGTCTAGTGACTGGACGTACGCGGGGACAGCGGCGGGGTATATGTAGAACTATTTAGTGAGGACTTACATGTAGGTTCATGTACTGCCACGGTGAGGACGATTTTAGTGGGGACAAAAAGTATAATGTTGCTGTTTAAGTTCTATTAATACGATTTAATATGTGCATTCAATAACGTATGTCGTAACTATTAAACTGTTTAAGTAAATAGTAACTTCAGCCGTAGACTTGCATTTTATGTTTTTTTTACAGAATGATTACCTAATATTGGAAAGTAGACACCCCTTGGTAAGGACATTTTGACCCTTCAGAGCAAAATAACTTCGACTTTACTATTATATATGAAAAATATGAATGAAGGCTCAGTTAGGGATTATTATATATTACAAGTTACCTTAAGCCACGGTAAAGATCCTACTTCATTTAAAGGGTGATATTAGCGTGGACATGCGATTTACACCAAATGAAATAAATACCCCCGGAACAAAATACCTACATTTATATTTTATAATAATTATAATCGACTATACAAAAGCGAAACCTGATTTTTATGCTATAATCGGGTGTATAAATGACTCAATTATTAACCTTTCATCGCCATTTCATGCTGTTTTATAGAACAAACACTGCACGCGCAACATACGTGACCTATAAATCCATATGCATCTAAGTGACGTTTTACGTATGTAACAGTTAAATGACATCTGAATGACAGGACTACTTAAATTTAAATTACGTGGATTTTACTGCTTTTATTATTATTTAATTCTGTGACATGTAAATTGTATTTAATTTTTAATTTTGACATGTTAATACCTACTAAATTCGTACGCCAAAAGGCACATCATGGCTTTGTGACTATCCAATTCGATTATTCCACCTTTTTGTACCTGTGATGAACGAATAAATTATTTGTATTTGTATTTGTATTTTGTATTTAAACGGCGGTGAAGTAGTAATATGTAAATGGACATACGATGTTTAATGGCAGGGTCGAGGTGCGGAATAGTGGTTTATTGTCTAGGTATACTGTCGCTAAGTGGCTCCTGTTACGGGTGAGTCGGCGGTATTGTAGTTATTATTATATGACACCACAGTGAGGAACGGAATTCTAGAGAAATTCGTAATCATAAAAGGTCAGCTATCCTGCAATGGTCGCATATTGGAGTTATCCATTATTAAAGGTATTCCTCATACTGTAAAAATACTACAAAACTAATTTCATGTCGAATGTCTACCACAGTTGCCGAAATTGTCGGTATAGAGTTTGACAACGTCGTACAAAAAGTTACGCTAAAATGAAACGCTAACTAAAGAGGTTGCCGAAATTCTTATCAACATGCGACTATTTAGTTTAGTCATCACATCAGTCAGTAGTGCTCATCATCATCAGCCTATAACGTTGGATGAAAGGGATCGGGCAGCTGCATGGTGAGAGAGCTGGATGGTCTAGCTGCTGCAGAAGCAGTTCTGTATCTTTAACCACACGTCTGAATACTTTTTAAATGACGAGAACACAGGGATATCCAAACATGGTTGGCAATAAACAGCCTAATTTAAATATGAAGTTAATCGCCATCTATCCTAACTAGTCTGAAAGCAGCGTTTTGTAAAAAGTTAACAAAAGGTGTCGACCGATGGAAACCAGGTCACGTCTCGCTTGCGTTAGTCACTTCACCGCAGTATCGACTCGTGCGCAACTTCTTACATAAATCAGGCGATCTTACCGGCATTCAAATATCATTTTGAATTCGCAAAGTTTCTTTCATAATCGAAAATTGTACATAGATAATTACGCTAAGATACAAGTTTGCTCTCTTTACAATATTGCACCTTCGTCCGCGTAGAACTCTTTAATCGTCTTCGAGGATAATTTCATTTCCTATACCCACAGTTGCTGGCTGCTGCCCCTTCTCTAAAATCTCAAAGTTTCTCTATACCAAATCTGTATTAATTCAGCGATTTAAGCGTGAAAACAAAACGATCCAAGTTACTTTAGCGTGTGGCATTGGTACGGAATTATGTATTGATAGTATAGAATGATATGCTAATATAGATTCGGCCAAAAGATGATTTGCAATCATGTTTATCCAGTATAAGCAACGTCTTGGCGCGACCCGCAGTCTGCCAACCTTGACATCGCCGTGAACTCGGAATCAATACAAATCGGACGAGGAAAACCGTATTAGGATAACATCAACAAAAACAACAGGGTAATTCCGTCCAACGATTGTCTTTTTGGTGTGGCGGTTAAAAAATGAGTGGATTTTACCGCGTGTGCAACGGAAATAGAGAAACTATACTATGTAATGCGAATAGAGCTAAGGCAAGTGGTAACTTCGTGAGGCACCCGACTTTCAATTTGAAGTCAAACTCTTAGTCTTGTGACAATCATCAAAAATAATCACATGTCAAAAGTTCATCGTTATAACAATTTATCACTGGCAATCTTCTTTGTATGTACACACGACGGCACAAATGTAGCGAACATGCGCTTACGGCGGCGTGAGTCACCCGTGTTTGTTCTGACGCGGCTGCAGTGCTCGACTTGACCAAACACTGATGCAGTTAGAAAAACTCATAGAGCACATTTACATTACGTGCATTGTCTATTTTTAATCTATCACCGCTGAGATGCTTAGTATAAATCATTCTAATACGCGCGCGCTTTCTACGCTATAGAGTACCTAGACATAAAATAATATAAATCAAAATTTGTCCAAACCTCAGAAAACATCAGAGAAGAAAGCATTTCGATCGACAAAATTTGGATTAAAAAACCGGCCAAGTGCGAGTCGGACACGCGCACCGAGGGTTCCGTACATAACGGAAAGGGGGTAGTAAGTTTAAAATTATTAAAAACATTTTTATTATATGATGTAGGTAACTAAAAATGTACAGTTTTCTCAATTTTTCCTTGATCTGTGCTATGAGACGTTGTTCCTACCAAATTTCAAGATTCTGAGTTCACGGAAAGTAAGTACCCTGTAGGTTTTGATTCCCTTGCGAGTGTCCAAAAATATGCGGAAATTTGCGGCATAAACGGCTGTATATATATATCTTTTGATTGCGTTGGCTTAGAAGTTTAATTTTTTCACAGCTCCAAGGGACAGTAGACCTGAGTATTTGATATAAATTCCAGCTTGATACCTCCACGCGAAAAAGGGTCTTGACAGACAGACAGACGGACGGACGGACAACAAAGTGATCCTATAAGGGTTCCGTTTTTTCCTTTCGAGGTACGGAACCCTATAAACGCACTCATAATAAAGCACCGAACCAGCTTAACTGCTAACATGGTTCGCGGTTAATATTCGCCCGACAACCAAATCCAAAGTAAAGCCCCTTTTGTAAAGACAACACATCTTGAATACGTACATCAAAATTATGTAACACAATCAAAACAAATGCCACACACATATACAAATATAATTATGTTTTGCATTATAACGCGTGCCATCCACGAAGAGACGAGACCCTCTACAGCGAATCTCATACTAATCTACACTGAGCGAAAAAAATACTAAGTTTTAGTGAATCCCAAGACAAGGAGATTACCTATATATTATACTAACGGTTACAAAACAGTTTAGTAGTTACAAGGACAAATTTTTGGGTATTAGCACAGAATAAGTAATAGTACTACGTACAGAAGTCTCACTGTTAACAAATCCGCGCGAGGCAAGCCCAACGTGCCGACGCTTGGCCATCTCCTTCTATCGCACGCGCATCACTCGCTACATCACTTTCTCTCGCATTGATAGTCACCCGACGTGGGACCTTTTAGCGGCGCGATGACGTCACGCGAGTGAGTCGCCCCTGGTATTAGTAACTAATAACTACTATTATCAAAAACTGGTTTGTAACCGTCAGTATATAATCTCCTTGTCCTGAGATTCACTAAAACTTACTAATAATTAGTATTTTTTTTCGCTGAGTGTATGCGCAATGGTACGGAATTACGGATAGGGCTGTGGAGGGGCGCGCATTCCTGGATGACACGCACTAAACCAAATTTTAATCTGACATCTGGCCGAACGGATCTTCATAAAAACCCTGGCTTTTCCCCGGCAATGATTCATGCTGACTGGCCCAGTTGTGAGCGCAGGCGCAGCCACAGTGAATGTCACCCGGAGGCTCCGATACCGTTGAGACAGGTTCAGATGCCCCGCGGATTTCCCAAACTGAGATGTATTTGGGGATATCCAGGCCATGACAGAAGTAAATATCATCTTTATCCTATACAATAAATAAAGTATCAATAATTATATAATATACATGTAATTTTCAATTTGTTGTCAAGCGGATGCGTCCGCTAACGAAGTTATAATTTTACCACCCTCTCACCCACGGTAGCTCAGTTGGTTAAGAGCAAGGCGGGTTCAAATCCCACCCGAGGCGTTTAGTTTTTCAATTTTTCAGTTTGAATATTAAAAGGTATTATTAGAATAATGAATATTAGATATGTTTAAAACTATATTTTACTAAGCGGTCAAAACTCACGTCACGTACTAATTGCCACTGTTGGCGGCTCTAAAGCGTAATTCACTAAGATGCATCAATTAGGGCTGAATTTGACCGCTTATATGTATGTATTGGCAGGGTGCAAAGCGGGTGGAGGGGGTAGCCTAAACGATCACAGCGCTCACTACGGTTAAAATTTACATTTCGTTGTTGTAGACCGCGGGCCAGAAGGTTAAAATCGTCAGTCATTTCCTCTCGCACGAAAACTTGTACAGTGATTAAGAAAGATGAATAAAAAATTGCTGTGGACGTCTGCCACGATTCCGTTGGTGGGTTGAGGAGCAGCAGCCTCCCAAAGACGTAAAAAAAAAAAAAAACAGTCATTTCCTCTCGACTGAAACTAGGTTTAAATGATACTTAGTTAAGAAAATACCTTAACGAAAAAAAATCGTCTGCCACTTGTAGGGCGGTGGAATACCCGTCTGCCAAGCACGTGAACATGTAAAAAAATAATTAAATTCAGTCATTTCCTCTCGCATGAAATTTTGTCAGATGATAGTTTATGGACTATTATGAAGAAATAAATTCGTCTGCCACTTGTATCGCGGTGGAAAACCCGTCTGCCAAGGGCCTAAACATTGTATGGGATGAAAAGAAAAAAACAATGTACGTCGGCGTGTGGGGTATCTATGGATAGGTCTTTAAAAATGATATAGGGGTTTCTAAAAAACTTTTCCATTTAATTCAACCGTTGGTGAAATATTCGCCGTGAAAGTCGTAAAAAGTTCATCCCCCTCTTTAATTTCTAAACTGTGAGGTCAAAAATTCTGAAAAAATTAGGAGGGTGTAAATAAATAAAGACTCAAAAATATTCGGTTTGAATAAACTACGTCAAACGGTTTTTGAATAAACGCTGAAAAACTGTCTTGTCCAAACTAAACGCTTTAAGCGACGTGTGTTTCCCATAAAGATACGACCTTTTTTGCTACAATTTATTGGGTATGAGGAGATTGGTAATCGTGACCTGTCGTTGGCCCGCGGTCTATTGACTTGAGCTGTCAAATCCATATTGCAGTTAACACTTTCTAATCATTTTTGAGATAAATTTAATATGGCTCTAGTAAAATGTGTTATTGTGAATTGTAAAAACACCACAGAATAGCGACTGTAAATTTTACCAGTTTTCAAGACCGTGGTGGAAACGAGACCAAAGAAATAAGTGGATAATTGCCGTAAGAAAAAAAAGTAAGTCACCTAACCTGACAACAACAACTGAAAACAACAATTTTAATGTTAATGGCAATAATGTTACAGACTACCATCGTCCAATATTGTCTAATATAGTAAAATAACACAAGATTTCATTAATTTTTTTCACAATATTTACTTATTTCTGGCTTGACAGCTATGACAAATTGTCCATAATGGCCACCTGTCCGTGGCGCTGTCGTCGCGCACGGTCCCAATACAACACGACGGTGGCTGACACCGTAGCATATGGACGCCAGCGACTCCAAACGAATTACAAGCGCATTGCCAACCGTTTATTGACTTGGGGACTAACTAACCGTTTTTTGAAAAACAGCCTTTGTTCCCGGGTGTTGTTTATCTAATAATAATAAAACCTACTTACAATAAGGTCGATTCCCTTTGGAGTTGAAAGGTCAGAAGGCAGTCAGTGCAACAAAAACTAGCGCCTACCTCATCATCCTCCTAGCGTTATCCCAGTACAGTTGCATCCTGAAGCTGGGGTCCGCTACCTAATCCCAAGATTTGGCGTAGGCACTAGTTTTTACGAAAGCGACTGCCATCTGACCTTCCAACCCCGAGGGGAAACTAGACCTTATTGGGATTAGGCTTTGTCAAGTGAGTGGGCAACTTGACTGTTAGAAGTTCTCAAACCGCCCGAAGGCCTCCAACTTGGCTTAATGACTGCTGCCATAGACAGCAACCCGGTAAACATACTTAAATAAAATCATAATTTATGGCTTTGGCTAGTACGAGTATAACCAAGACCACAGAATAAGTAATAGTACAAGTACAGAAGTTTCTCTGCTAACAAATTCCCCGTTTAGGTATGCCAAACGTGCCTAAACGTGGCCATCTCTTTCTATCGCACGCAACGCGCTCTTTCGAGGCCCCGCCCTCAGCGCTAGGGTTACCACCAGCGAGAACCTATTTTAATATATGTACTTTATTATTAGTAGTGTTGTTTACAATACAATTACGAATAGTACTTTTAAGGTTCCGTAGCCAAAATGGTGAAAACGGAACCCGTCCGTCCGTCTTTTCGTCTGTATGTGACAGCCGATGTACTCGGAGACTATAAGCACTACAAATACAATTAAAACATTTAGCAGGAAGGTGTGTTCTACTCGTATGAACCGCTACGTAAAAGTGATGTGAAATGACGAAAAAATATTAAAGTAGGGGGAGGGGGCACTCCATACATGTAACCAGGGGATACAAAGTTTTATATAATTTTTAAAGGCATCACTTTAAAAAATAAAAGAGGTTTCTTAGAACCAACGTTTTCATTTTCGTTTTCTTTTATGTCAACCGTTGGTGAATACCAAACTCAATGACCGTTCTTACGTCTACGTTCTTATTATTATTGGTGCAACCTACTGCAATACAATAATGCTGTGGTTTTGACATTATTATTTAACACGAAACTACACGAAAATAATTATTTTTTATGATCGTACAAGCGCGTGCGCGTGCGATCCGTAACGCTGCTCCGCAGCCATTGAATAGTCACACAATGTGTGAGCCGGCGGCCGCATGTACTTAGCGCGGCGCGATGACGTCACGGTAGTAAGCCCCTCCTGCCAAGACACATAAATAAAATCACAGCCCCCTCTTCGTCAGTCGTTTAAAAATGGACGCAAGTTCCCAATTGGTCGTAAAGTTCTTGCGACGCTATCCGGTCCGAATAAAACGCGTCCAATTTGCAATCATATGCAATACACTATCATGTAACACCCCTCTACGGGACGAGCGGTCGCGGGGATACTAGCAGTGAAACCGTGACGTCACAGGTTTCACTCCATCCCTAATTTTAACACTTTCACTGCCATCGTAGAGTACATACAATAAAGTGTTTACCAGCCTCTCTCTGTGGTATCGATGCGCCCAAACGGATGAACCGATTTTCGTTTAGTTTTTTTGTGTCATAGATTTTTTTTTAAATTTATTTACGTAGGTACAACATACAAACAATTGACTCGTTCATTAACAGAATCAACACATTTTTGTGGTTTAGGTATTAATTAACTCACTGTAATGACGACATTATGATAATAATACTGTGTAATTGGAGCTATAATGTGATAACAAAGAATATGGTCCACATCCTATGCAGTTTTATCCTTGTTTTATGGGTTCAGGAAATTATGACTGCAAAGTGGCCTATTTGTTGAATAAATGTTTAGAATTTATGTACTTAGCATATTTATAATTAGTGCTAATCAAATGGTATAAATGATATGTGTCCCACGCAGTCTCTATGTGAGGTCGAGTTTAATTAATTAATTTATGTAATTAGAACATAAATATCATTAAGTCGTAAGACCAAGAACCAAGTCTATCAGATTTTAACCATGCATTGACTGCACTAGAAAAGTTAATACCTAATGTTGCATTTACATTGATCCTGATTTGGAACTACAGCCTTGGCCAAAAGTGTTGAGCACCCCTTATTTTGCTTTGTAACTTATAAAAAAACTATTATTTTTTTATTACAAAAATGCACATTGACGTAAAATATGAAATGGTATATACTAAAGAACATCTAGAGAACTTGAGATAATAATATATCATTTCGAAGTAGCTATTGCTAACTGAGGACTAAAAATAGATGGGTTTGCAATAAAAGGACAAATTGCATTTTTATCCGTGCAATTATCTTTAACATCAACGAAAGTAGCAAGTTTTGAAAGATATTTAATTTTCTTTTATAAAAGGATATGAAATGCTTGATTGAAAGTTTAACTTTTATATGGAAAACGTGCGAGTGCTCAACACTTTTGGCCAAGGCTGTATAATAGTGTGAGTGACTAGGATTTGTTTATTTTTAATGCAATATTGAAATGAATGAATGAAATGAATTAATAAAATAAAAAAAATAAAAAATGCAAAATATTAAAAGCATCAGAATCTTTAAAATCAAAATCATTGTCTACTAAAATAAATATATAGATTATGTTGACTACATCACACTCCCCCATAAATGCGAGTATTGTGCTAACAGAAACAATAAAATGGCAGAATACAAAAATACTCACAATTAGGCTTGGGGTAGGTGACATTGAGCTGTGCAGCGAACTGCACGATGACGCAGGTGACATTCTTGCTGTCGGTGTAGGCCCAGAGTCCTGTTTGTGGCGGGCCGATGGGCTTGGGTGGCGCTGGCGGGGTGGGCGGTGTGGTCGGGGGAACCGCAGTGGTTGTAGTTGTGGTGGTGCTAGTGGTGGTAGGCGGAGTTGTTGTGGAAGTTGTTGTTGGCGGTGTTGTGGAAGTTGTTGGTGGTGTTGTGGATGTTGTTGGTGGTGTTGTGGAAGTTGTTGTAGTGGTGGTGGACTCGGTTGTGCTGGTTGTAGCTGGTGGTGTTGTGGTGTCAGGCGGGGAGGTGGTGGCTTCTGTGGTTGTCTTGAGATCTATGATGGATGTGGGCGGCAGCGTTGGGACTGCGGCTTGACCTGTTACATTAGAAAAGTATAATTTAAGGAATAAACTCTAAAAACAAATCATTCTATCAATCATAAGTATATAAGGATGTATTTTCGGATACATCTAGTGATTAGGGTCTAGTAGCCCTAAGGACATATGCATATGCATAACTTGTGTGTATGTAGCGAACAATTAAAAGTTTTATCTATCTAGCTACCTATCATTCTGCGTTTTCTTAACACATCCATGACATTACCCTGCTACCATCTGCTACTGTAAACACGGCAGTAGGATAATTCGCGAGTTAGAAAAACGCGGTGTGAAATTGTGCATAGGCTCTGATAATCTATATTTGTTGTACTGACAACTGAGTAGCGTTTGCTTGCTAGTAATTGTTGATCTGAAAACTGAAAACTATGTGACATTTCCAAACTTCATAATCATAACAAAGGTATACATTAAAATTTGTGGTGAATATTCTTCAATCTGCTTAGGAAATGTCTTTTAAAGATTTATTCACTAATAAAATATGAATGTTTGCAAGTTCTCACAATACTAGTACGTAACATCATTATTATAGACCCTTGTATTCAGCTATGTATTACAAGCACATGCACAGAGCATTATATTACTAACAAACAACATGTTCTCATGTAGGTATCAACGTTTCAGAAATTCATGAGTCATGAATGTCACAATGAACTCAATAGCCTAGTACTTTTTATAACTTATTATCATACTTATATATTCTCATACAATTTCTTTAATTTTTGGCTATTTCGTATATAATTAGTATGTTCGGTAACCGAATAATGTATAATTATAAAGTCAAGGTTGTCACTACACCCGCAGCTCAAATAACAATGTTTAGGAGACATTTAATTGTAAAACAATGATATCAAGTTGATGCCAATGCAGGTTAACCTTGCTTCAACATCTCCCTAAGTACAGTTGAAACCAAAAAGGTAAAAATTATTTTAAAATACAATTGAAGGTAGGGTTTTAGAGTTCGGGAAAATAGCACAGATAATTCTCACATATGGCAGCTTATGTATACATTATTACTTTTTAGCTTGGATCCTATATGAATTCAATTATAATAAAGTATTTCAGCTACGTATTCTGCGCAATTCTCCGCTTATCTGCGGATACCTTCTTTATTTTCATTTTCTACTAATTACAATGTATTTTAGCTACGTATTCTAGAAACGAATGGAAATAATATGAAGGTATCCGAAGATTCTTGCAGATACGCAGTTAGAATTGCGCAAATATCTTACGAATAATACCGCCATGGAGTGCAACGAGCTAAAAAACCAAACGCCCCCTGCAATTCATGCGATAAAAGCAACAAAGACACTACCTATTGAGTTGCGAAATGAATCCTAACAAACGGTACTTACCAAGAATTATAACGCCACCTATCAAAGCTGACAATAGGTAAAACTTAAACGATGCCATTTTTACGAATTGCGCCGCGACAACTACGGATTAGAATCGCGTTTAACAAGCAATAATTGGAAGTAACTGCGAGTCAAGAGGAATCTCTGATAAATCCGGTAGCGTAGTGAAATTTACGTCAGTCACTCTGCGCTAGTTGGACAGCTGAGAAATGTTGCCAGCGGTATATAGAGTTGTCCAGTTAAAAAATAGTGTTGTAAAACTTAAAAAATAACCGGTAATTTGCCATTGGGGCATGCGTCAATAATATTGTTGTACTAAATGTTATTTTGCTAAATTTATCATTTCGAAACGAATACCTCGGAATTTCACTTATTTAGTGAAAAGAGGAGAAGGAAGAAAAGAGGGGTCGCCTTCGCCCAGCAGTGGGACACATTTAGGCCAGCCACACGCACGGAATTCAGAACGGAATCGGAGGGGAGGGGAATTGACGTTGAAGAGGGAGAGGCATCAACTCCCCTCCCGTCCGATTCCGTTCTGAATTCCGTGCGTGTGCGGCCGGCAGTATACAGGCTAATAAAAACAAAAAGTGCACGTTTAAGTAAAGACCTACCAACCTACAAAACTTGTTACACTGCTTAAACTACACAATATTAGTAGTTTATGCAACTACTCTATAATGATAGGTATTAAATCACGAGTGTGGTTTTATGAAACGAGCCGAAGGCGGCTGTGCTGTAATGGGCGGCCGGTACAACTTATGATGCTGTAATGACCCCCTCCGCCTTGGGCCGCTCCGCGCGGCCGGGCTATTGTAAAGCTGGTACTTTTTGAGCACATTAAAGAGGATTTTAATGGATGTAGATAAAGTAACGTTTGACCCAAATAAATTGTTTAATGAACAGCAGTATAAAATCCATAAAAATAAGTATTAGGTCAATTAATTACTATAAGTATATCATCCGGAACTACAGCGAGTAGCTGGGCCGGAGCCCGCCATTCATTGTTGTAAAGGTAATTGCGCGAGTGGGTTATACTATACCAATAATGGGACTTGAAAAAAGGACAGTTAAAATTATTGTTGGTGTTTTAATAATTTTAATAATTGTTGGTAAGTTATTATGGTCGTTTGAGAGTTTTTAAAGTTTGAAAGTAATTTAATAGACGTCGTTTGTCCTTCCCCGGACCTTTCGTTTCGCTGGCGGGAAAATTTTAATCATCAACCGCTTAGTATTTTGCTGTTAAGTAAAAGGCGAAAGATTCATAGGTACGTTTTGAATCACAAGTTATAACACCTAATGTAATAACTAATTACAAAACATCAAAATAATTTAATGTTACGTTTATCCTTACAGACTGATCGATATTAATAAGTCCATAATTTACTTGCACGGCAGTGCACAAGCCAAGTTAGGTATATTTTTTCCACATCTCTATGAATTTTTTGTCAATATTATTATTGTTTCCACTAACGTAACGTGGAAAGGGTATTAGGTGTAATGGACGTATTTGTCATGAGATCATTGTGTAAATTGTTTCAATTAAAGTGGACCACGGCAATCACCAAATGTGTAAACATGTTCTCATAACAGCATACATTCTCACTACCTACTTTATTTACGCACGTTCAGTCACAGAGTACTTAGTATTTTATGTATTTCCAACCCTGTTCAATGATATCTATGCGAATTGCGAGCGTAGTGCCGAAAATACGTACACACGATCTTCTAGTGTTAAAAATTAATTAACTCTTAAAAATGTATATTTCGTGCTTAAATGTTTTTATCGTTTACTTTATTTACTTTATTTATTTATTTCGTCGCTCGTGGCCCAGCGGCGCCTGCGTGCCGCATGCGGTATCCCATCAGGTTAAGCCACAGGCCACAGATGCCTGAAATAAATGATTAAATAATTAAATAATAATAAATAAGCAATGTCGGCCGCGGTCAGTATACATGGATGGGTGACCGCTTTGAGTGGTTACTAACTGAGCGCTCGCGTGCTTTGGATTTGGAAGGCACGTTAAGCCGTTGATCCCAGCTGCTGTCTATGGCAGCAGTCGTTAAGCTAAGTTGGAGGCCTTCGGGCGGCTTGAGAACTTCTAAAAGTCAAGTTGCCCACAAAGGGGTTCGAAGTTGCACCACGTCCGTAGGGAAAGTCCCCGCCGCGACCCTACACGTGACCCCTTGGTGGTACTAAAAGTGCAACAAAAACTGGCAACCGTACTTTGTTATAATCTTTTTCAGGAGTTTCACTCGGACTATTGCTGGTCTTGCTGTTTAACCAGTCACCATACGTCGGTAAGAAATATTTAATCTTTATTTTATTTTCGACTAGGAAAGTAGCTTGCCTTAGGTAGGTACCTATTCTACTCCTGGCAATAGGGACGACAGGTACAATTGTGCTGCCCCCTTAGATACTATATTAGTTTTATATAGGTAAATAAAGTAGGGAACAAATAAAATGATCACCTAAATAACTTTTGATATCACCAAATTTTCGAACCCTAAAATAAGGCTGAACACTCAAAAAAATGTATCGACCATCAATTTCAGGTCACCTAAACACTCATACCTATTATTCCAGCAGTAGCAGCTATTTTACTTATTGCGTTCCCTGAAATTTTATAATCGCATCAAAAAATTGTCAAGTACCACCAAAAATACTAAACTACCACCTAATCTCGTGCATCATTTGTTATTAGAATTACATCCAAATATTATACACATTACGAGCTATATTGTAGTTATTACATACAAATTAAAAAATGTGTTCAGAAACCGTAGAAACTCGCATAATAAAATTCAATGTTCTTACGTGTGGAGAAGGTTACAGCAGTAACATAATGATTATTATGAATTAAAATTATTCATTATGTTATTAAATATAATAACAATTTTTTTTTTTAATTTTTTACGAAAAATCGTCATTATACTCGATTTCGACTAATTCGGGGTTAAAAATTTCAAATTTTACATTTATTTTGAATTTTGACTAAAAAAAATTTTTTTTACGTAAAATCGTCATTATACTCGATTTCGACTAATTCGGGGATAAGGATTTCAAATTTTACATTTATTTTGAAATTTTAAGTAAAAAAAAAATTTTTTTACGTAAAATCGTCATTATACTCGATTTCGACTAATTCGGGGATAAGGATTTCAAATTTTACATTTATTTTGAATTTTAAGTAAAAAAATTTTTTTTTACGTAAAATCGTCATTATACTCGATTTCGACTAATTCGGGGATAAGCATTTCAAATTTTACATTTATTTTGAAATTTTAAGTAAAAAAAAAATTTTTTTACGTAAAATCGTCATTATACTCGATTTCGACTAATTCAGGGGTAAGGATTTCAAATTTTACATTTATTTTGAATTTTAAGTAAAAAAAAAAATTTTTTACGTAAAATCGTCATTATACTCGATTTCGACTAATTCGGGGATAAGGATTTCAAATTTTATATTTATTTTGAATTTCAAGTAAAAAATATTTTTTTTTTACGTAAAATAGTCATTATACTCGATTTCGACTAATTTGGGGATAAGGATTTCAAATTTTACATTTATTTCTAATTTTAAGTAAAAAAATTTTTTTTTACGTAAAATCGTCATTATACTCGATTTCGACTAATTCAGGGGTAAGGATTTCAAATTTTACATTTATTTTGAATATTAAGTAAAAAAAAAATTTTTTTACGTAAAATCGTCATTATACTCGATTTTGACTAATTCGGGGATAAGGATTTCAAATTTTACATTTATTTTGAATTTCAAGTAAAAAAAAATTTTTGTTTTACGTAAAATCGTCATTATACTCGATTTCGACTAATTTGGGGATAAGGATTTCAAATTTTACATTTATTTCGAATTTTAGGTAAAAAAAAAATTCTTTACGTATAATCGTCATTATACTCGATTTTGACTAATTCGGGGAAAAGGATTTCAAATTTTACAATTATTTCAACAGACAAAGGTTTTAATAATTAATTACACAATTCAACGATTACTTTGAATTGTAACTTTAAAAAAAAATGTGTATCAAAACACTCGTGTTTTAATGCCCGAACATGTCGCGTGTTAGTCCGAAACATGTCGCATAACCCTAAAAAAACACTCGTGTGACCCTATTATGAAACTCGCCTTCGGCTCGTTTTATAAAACTCACACTCGTGTTTTAATGCCCCTCATTATGTACCGGTTGCATAAACTACTATTAGCATTGAATTATAAGTTAAACTTCCAATTAAGGTAAACGTCGCAATGTTTGACACCTTATGTTGATATTGTTGATACCCAAGACTCAAACGTTAGCGTGTGTATATAATATACATATACAGGGTGTAACAAAAATGGTATATGAACCGATTAAGGCAATAATCAGTATCGAATTGCGATTCCAAAAATCACTTTCTTTTTTTTCCAGCTAATTTTTTTTTATTTATAATAAAAAAATAACTTTTTATAATTTTTTCCAAAGGTTGCTATCCCCTGGTACGATACTACGTAGTGTAGCAGGCGTAAGCGCAAGTCCATTGACCTGCCAAACTACCCCCCCCGCCTTCCTTGATTTACGATTGTCAAAGAAGCCAACTGAATTCACAAAGCCTGGAGTGAGGCAGCCACAAATAAAGCCAGACCCCTAATTACACCTAGTTGTTACGGATTTCGGGGTCAAGTTAAACAAGACGTGTTAGTGCTGAGCGGCGCGGCGTTTTTTGACCGGAATTCTTAAGGCCGGCCGCGAACGATCATTTCGTTAATTTATTTTGTTCATCATCTAATTTTTTTTTCTAATCTGGCGTAGCAATGTGATTTGAAGCTGGACGCTTAAACCGCCGCCGCCCTTAGCCACTGATCACGGTGAAGCGATTCGTGCCGCGACACTCAAGAGGCATGGGAAGACGAGAAGGGTATTTTTTTATTCGTCTTGATTTCTCGAATTTAGCATTTAGGTGCTCCTAGGTATCATGTTCCTTGGGATGCGCGCCGGTATAAAAACAGGCGATAGCGTAAGATTGTTTAAATTATTTTGTAAGTCTCTTGCCAGAGGTTGATTTTAAGAAACTAAAGGGAGTTACTAAAAAACAAAAATCAATTAGCCTGGAGAGGAGAGACAAGATAGCCTCTTAAATCGCCAGGTGCCAAGCTTAGGAAGGCAGACAGATCACGCCACCAACTTCGGCCATCATTGCTTCTGAAATCGCGGAAGCCCTGCATGTTGCGAAAAATGTCAAAAAAATCGGGTATCCTAAAGCGCACCTGGAAAAAAGCCTCGAATAAAGTCTTGGCGACAGTGAAAGCTTTGCGGAAATGAAGTTTGGCCGTGGCCGTCTGGAAGCAGCAAGTGCCGTGTGCGGCCTCGGTTGGCCGTTGACCTCCGGAAGGACAAGCAGGCCGACAGCGGACCACTTTTTCAAATAACAGCCCAGTACCTACTACGCCTAATCCACATACATTAAAAACTGCCAAGAAGAAGACCAACGTAATGGATGGCAGCTGTATCAAACGCAGCGAGTGCGCTTTAACAGATGACCCCACGACACGAACGAGGAAACTCAAGCCAAATCCACGAACCGATCTGCAGTGGTACTAAGAAATAAGTAGGTAACCTCCACGCACGCAGGGCGCTAGAACCAGTGACCGCCTTTGGGCGGAGCGTGATGGCGGGTCTTTATGGCTCGTGGCGCAGCGGCTCTGGCAGTCTTGCGGCTGCTGGGTGAGTTTCGGCTCCCCGTCGGGCTACCAGTAACCCGCATTGAGCGGGCCGGGGGTTCTGCTCACTGAGAGTAAAAAAATCTCCGGACGGGTTTTCAATCTCGCCCATCCGCTTTGGTGGGTGGCTGCTCCATCGGAGGGGGCAAAAACTGCTTCGTAGCTCAGCGAGCTGTTGTGTGTGAGCTGTGAAAACGACTATGGCATTGTTGCAATGGACACCAATTTTGTTAAAATGGAAGATGTTTAAATGCTGAGGGTAGGAGGACCGCCAGTGCAAGGCGCTTCTCAGTTCGAAAACCTGCCGCCTGCACCTACAGGTAAGGAAAGCGAGGAATATCCTCCTCCTCGCGCTCGGGGGTATATCGGAGTAAGTAAGTAATGACCTACTCGTATCATCAACTTCTCTGCTCCAGGAAATAAATTTTGGAAAGAGGCCAGGAAGACCCTCGCCCTCCTGAATATTCACTTGTTCTCGGCAGATGTCAAGAACTCAAGGGCTGTAAAGGGGAAAAGAAAGGAAAAATGGACGACCAGGAAGCCTCCAAAAAGAGGGCATGAGAGAGGGACGAAAAAGACGACGAGGACGAGCTTGACCCGGGGAAAATAAATATCAGTCGCTGCCCGAGGGCGCCCAAAAGGGGCCTACACTGGCCTTAATAAGGCGAGAGCGCAACTCTAGGATTCCCAACAAAGGAGGCTAATGCTGATGCATTCCACAAGCCGGTATTGAAGAAGTCGAGCCGAGGGAAGCAAAGGATAGTGCAGTCTGAACAGGACAGGATGGCCAAAAATCTGACCGCCCCCGCAGAGGAGGTTAAGTTAATGCCCAGGCTCTGCTCTCTGAGATCGCAAGGTGGGGGAGTGGGGGTAACATAAAAGATAAAAATAAAGTTTGGGGAGTCCTTTGAGGAAACGTATGATTGAGCAACTGGAGCAATGCTGTGTTTACAGAGAGAAGGACGCCGAAACCAAGTGGCCCAGGTGGAGGCAGCCGGAGGTTCAGTCACGATAGACCTTCTTCAAGAGCTGAGCACCCTCATGGACTCTCGCCTTGCAGATTTCAAGAGGGTCATGTTTGTATCCCTAGGCGTAATGCTAGATGCCCGCCTAGAGAATGTCGATGGCCCCGTTGGCAGCAGATAAGAAGACGGCGGCAAATACTGCTGAACCCTCGACTAACCGGTCGGTGTCCAGGGAAAAGACGCGCCCCATTGCAAAATTACCGGTAGCTGAAACGCCAGCATCGGTAGCTGCCATGCGGGCTGCTCCAAAAGCAAAGAGGACTTTGGCCAATTTCACCTGACGCCCTGGTAACTGGTGAAAAGCTTGAGGCAGCTAGATCGCTTGATGCAGGGTTGGTCCGCAGCACAAGCGGAAGCGATGAAGCCACTGCCGATGCGCTGGCATCCCCAGTAGACAAGAGCGGTTGCAGGCCAAGCTAGCAGCGGAACACGTGATTGGGAGAGGATCTTGTTTTCCTCCACATGTCAGAGGTAGGGAGCCCTCCGTACAGACCAGGTGTGGGCAAGGCATTCTCCATACAAACTCTGTGCACGTTTTATTCAAGATTTTGGCAATAACGAATGTAATTTTTATTTTGGATGTAAATATTAGATATGCGAAGAAAGTGATGTGGACATTTTCAAATATTAAAAAAAATTAAAAGATTTTAAAATAATATCAATGGAAAAAAAAATTACATCACGAAATAATTAACAGAAAAATAAGCATACTGACCAAAAATCATAACTTTAATCCTGCGCAAAGTTTGTATTGAGAGAGCTTGCCCTACCCCTCCTCTTAATGGAAGCAGAGAGCAAGAGGCCATTTCAAAGGCCAAGTACACCGCCCACGAGGCACGAGATAGGGATCCATAGGGGCGGCCTTACAAGGTTGTGTGCAGCAAAATGCGCAATGGCCCCACCAGCACCACGGATTCCCTAGAGCCGAATCTCCTGCAACGGGTTGTGGAAAACCTATTCCTGCCCACACACTCGCGATACCACTTGGACGTACACGTACGGGGGAATTTCAAGCGTCCCTGACTATCCCCTCCTGACCAAGGTGAAAGAAAAAAAAACAACGGGTTGCCGGTGCCGTGCCGGCAGAAGTGAAAAGTCAATGACATTGTAACAGTTTTTCGATCAGATCACGTGTCCGTCTTATCTTTAACGATAATTTGATGAACAAGATCAAATAAACAAAAAAACCCCAACAGGTACGACAAGTAAAGAAACTGTAGTTTTAATTATTAAAAACTCTTAAAAAGTTTATTTTATTGAAATTAGGTATTATTTCCATTTTTTCCGCATCACAAAAAGTGCACAGCGCCGCTAAAGTTTTCACTTCAAAAAAATACAGGACACGGTTAACAGAAAAATAAGCATACCTACTGACCAAAAATCACAACTGTAGTGCAAACACAAACGAAGAAAAATTTGCCTTATGACAAGGACGTTTGTGTTAAAGGCCGGTGCACATTGGTTGCGTGCGCAGCATGTAAGCGTCGACCTGCACTTAGACGTGCGAATTGTAAAGTATGAATCTCCATAGTAGATGCCACACGCTTGCGTCGACGCTTACGTGCTGCGCACGCAACCATTGTGCACCGGTCTTAAAGCGTGCACAAAATCGAATCAATAAAACAGATGGCAATGCGCATGTGACGCCCCTGGGCAGGGTCATCTTTAACCAATTCGAGGCCCTGTGGGCACATTGGGATAATGGGGCCCCTATGGCGCTGATACAGCAGCACCTTGATCTCAACTAGGCAACTGGGCACGTGCCCAGAGTGCCCAGTGGGAAAGTCGGCCCTGCCCCTGGGGTTACAAACGTCCACAGGCTGCGGTTTATTTATTTATCGTATGGCAATTATTTTGAACCGTGAGATCTTCGAGAAGACAGTACGGTTGCCAGTTCTGTTAGTTACACTTTTAGCAACACCCAGGGGTCACGTGTAGGGTAGCGGTGGGTACTTTTCCCTACGGACGTGGTGCAACTTCAACCCCCCTTTGTCAAGTGAGTGGGCAACTTGACTATTAGAAGTTCTTAAGCCGCCCAAAGGCCTCCAACTTAGCTTAACGACTGGTGCCATAGACAGCAGCCAGGATCAACGGCTTAACGTGCCTTCCAAAGCACGGCAGCGCTCAATTAGTAACCACTCAAAGCGGTCACCCATCCATGTACCTACTGACCGCGGCCGATATTGCTTAACCTAGGATACCGCACGCGGCACGCAGGTGCCGCTGGGCCACGAGCGCTGAGATAGGCTGCGGTGACCGCTTAATACCATCAGGTGGGCCGCACGTTTGTTTGCCACCGACGTGGTATAAAAAAACAGTCGTCCGCGGCCAGCCTAAAACCATCGGACTTTGTCAATGCAAATCTGTCGAAAAAGGGGAACTCCCAAACCAAACATGATGTCTCTTTCTAAACTCTAACAAAATGTACGCATTGAGTATGTTCTTCTCGCTCTCTCAAATAAAGACACCGCCCTGCTAAACATACGTGCCGTGTAATTCACATTCCGGCTCGCCACTACTCACGCCACAGTCGGCCAGTTTAACTTGACCCCTAGATCTGTAGCAACCAGGCAAAATTAGAGGTCCGGCTTCACTGGCCGCGGCGGACTCGAGGCTGTGTCTGTGTGAATTCATTCCCAATGTCGGCTGCCGTCAAAGAAATTCGCGCGAAAGCCGCCAATCCTTTGACAAAATGCCGCTGGAGGGTAAGGGCTCATTTTCATCATGGTTGCAAACAAGTGTATGGAATATCTGAGAATAAGCGGAAATCGTAACCTATGACTTACAAGTATTATTTATTGGTGTTATTTAATTTAATTAGTATTATTTATTTTTATTTTTTATTTAACTTGCACGGCTCGTTAAAAAAACTGTTCGGAATTTTGTTTAACCACTTGATATCCGATTGAGCTGAAATTTGTCACGGTTACATAAGATCGGTACCATCGAGCTGACCTGATGATGGAGACAGAAGGTGGTCATAGCAACTCCTACACTACACAAGATAAACTCGTTGTGTTTGGGCTCATTGGGATCGTCTCAAAGAGTAGTTGATAACTATGAAAAAAAAAGTAGAATCTGGCAGTGATTTGATTTTGATTTGATTTGACAAAAGCTTGTATCAAAAAAATGTTTGAAGTGGAAACTTCTTTAGTGGCGCTGTGCACTTTTTGTGATGGTGATGGGGAAAAAATGTTAAACTCGCGACAGGTCACGTGACCGACAGATTCGACAGATTGGTAAAATTCGTAAGACGGACACGTGACCTGATCGAAAAATTGTTACAATGTCATTGAAGCCAGTAGACCGCCGGCGCGGCGTAGAAAGAGAGGAAGTATCCCCTCTCTTTCTACCGCGCGGCGAAAATGTATGCCTGCGCCTGCTGTTTCGTTTAGGCGGCGCAGGACGCTTGCGCGAATGTGCGTGTATGTTTGTGTTACAGCGTGCTACGCACATTCATGGATGGTGAATCAAAAATGCACAACGTTAATACTCAACCGTAACGTAACGTTAATATTCAAGTTTTCATTTCTGCCGGCACTCCCGGAGTGCAACCCGTTGTTTTTTTTTTCTCTTCGTGATTTTCCTAGTTGCATCCTGAAGGAGCCCGGAGTCCACTTGGTTTAAGAGATGACTAACCCGTGCAGCACCCGTGTGAGAGCGCCAGCGCTAAAGAAGTTTTCACTTCAAAAAAGTATTGAAATGTAAACGGGCCATTATTTACGTTAGGCAGTGCGAAAGGGGTGTCGTTTGGTGTCGGCGTCCTTTGAGTAAGAAACGTAAGAAATTGAATTTGAAGTTATTGCGTGTACGTAATAAAGTAGTTTTTTGTATGGAGCTACTGAAAATTTCATTCTCTTAGTTTGGACTTAGCTTCGGCAGCGCTGTGGGAGTCCAGTCAGTCGCGCGGGAAACTCGGATCTAGCTGTTTGCTGATTGTTGGTCGTGAGCTCGTGAGTGTTGTGACTGTTGTGAGTGTTCTTGTGGCTTTTGAGATGGCGTATTCTACGGAGGAGTACTTTAACATGTTAATGTGCCTAGGTAGATCAAATTGTAATTATTTGCAATTTCTTCGTGGTGAATTAGTCGAATTAGATGAGCATCTGCAGGTTATCGCCGCCGTACGTTAGAAACATGTGGTTCGTGCACCACAGGGCGCCTCCGCACTTCGCCCGCGCCGTATGGGATCATTTGGACGAGGAGTACGGCGAGCGCTGGATTGGACGTGGAGGACCCGTGGCTTGGCCTCCGCGATCACCTGACCTGACCCCCTTGGATTTTTACTTGTGGGGTGACATCATGGAGTACGTTTTCCGCACAGTGTGTCAGACGGAGCAGGAGATGCGGGCCAGGATCGTTGAGCCGTTTGACAAGGTCAAAGCCGAAGGTCCGCGCGTTATGACCAAAGTGCGCCGAAACCTTCGTTATCGGTGTTTGGCATGCATCGGTAGCCATTTTGAGCGTTTAATTAATGAAGTTCAAATGAACTTGTTAGTTAATTGCTTAGTTACATTTTGATTAACCTAGGCACATTATTATCATTTTTAAAGCTCTTTTAGGGCTACCAAAGTCCTTTTAAGGGCTGAAACAATTCATGTTTCGCATGACGTCGATCAATCACAGAATTAAAACCCTAGTAGTAGGCAATTCTTATTTGAAAGAAGCATTATCAGTGAATGTGAGGCGCGCGCGGGGCGGCAGGGCAATGCCCCCCTTCCCCTCGCGCCTGCAGCGACGTTAACAATGAAGGTGAGGCGCGCGCGGGGTGGCAGGGCAGTGCCCCCGCTTCCCCTTGCGCTACTACAGCAACGTAGTAAGGCGGGGCCAATTTATACGACCAGGGGTAAGCAACCTTTTATGAAAAATTTTTAATGTGTTAATTTTTTAAACATGTTTTTTTTTAAAGTCGTTTAAAAAAAAAAGAAAGTGATTTTCGGAATCGCAATTCGATGCCGATTATGACCTTAATCGGTTCATATACCATTTTTGTTACACCCTGTATATATATATATATATATATATATATATATATATATATATATATATATAACAACGCGCGAGCCGAGCGAGCGAAGCGAGCGTGCCGCGGCAGCGGCCGGCGAAGCGCCAGAACCAACACATGTTGAGTCCGAAACATGTCGCTGGGTGAGTCCGAAACATGTCCCTGGATGCGTCCGAAACATGTCGCTTGATGAGCCCGAACATGTCGCGTGTTAGTCCGAAACATTGTAGCATAACCCTAAAAAACACTCGTGTGACCCTATTATGAATGTCGCGTGTTAGTCCGAAACATGTCGCTCGGTAACCCTAACATGTCGCGTGTGAGTCCGAAACATGTCGCTCGATGAGCCCGAATATGTCGCGTGTGAGTCCAAAACATGTCGCTCGATGACCCCAACATGTCGCGTGTGAGTCCGAAACATGTCGCTCGATTAGCCCGAACATGTCGCGTGTGGGTCCGACACAATATGTCGCTCGATCAATCCGAAACATGTCGCTTGCGTTCCTTACATTGCGCCATAATGTCCATTGCGTAGATTCGGCATCAGACTAGATATTAAATTGATTAAACAAATGACGCTTGAAATTAGGTGATCATGTAGTATTTCTGGGTATCGAAAGAATTATTTGGGTGTAATTAATTTTAATAGGATTACGAGCCCTGTAATATTTGGATGTAAATTATATGAAATTTGATGTTTGAAATTAGGTGATCATTAAGTACTTTTGGGTAGCGACTAATTTATTTGGTAACAATTTAATTTAATAGGTTATCGACATGTTACTTTTTTGAGTTGCACTTTATATTTAAAAGGAGTTGAAAATTTGGTGCGAATCTAGTATTTTTGGTAATCAATGTAATTTTTTAGAGCATCATTCGGCAACTAATTTGGTGGTTCGTTAAATGCTACCCAATAAAGTACTGACGTACCGACTTATTATACATGTTGTTTTATTATTATGTATGTTGCTTGCAATACTAGGTACGTAACTATTACCAGCTCTTTATATTATAGTATTTTTATTGGGTCGTGGACCTGTGATTGTGACACTTTAGGAGATTCGACACTATAATTACAGTACCCATGTAAGTAATTGTCCATTACAGAGTTGGAGGCATGGCCGCAGCCGGCAGATGGCGGGCGGCTCATTTGGTTCAGCGCGGAGCCTGCCACCTGGCACCCTTGGGTGCGACGCATCAACGACCTCCTTGCTGGTAACTATCGGTGCAAGAAACTGGCTGTGACAGACGAACAGACATTGGCTGATCACATTGTGTTCCATTAGATTCTGGTACAGAACACGAAAACTTGAAAGAACTCACACTGCAAATACCCCAGCCCGTATCAGATCGATGCCGAAACTCGATGTTCTTTCCAGCTTATACGTAAGTAGGGTTGGAATAGCTCTACAAATACGTATGTCTTTTCACCTCTCAATCTGATTTCAGTATGTTGAGCGCTCTCTGATATATTAGACCGGTGCATGCAAAACATAGGCTGTAGGTAAGTATTGCGAATGAGGACAATTTGGGTCAGGACCGAAGTAAACGAGTTCGTAAGTCGACAAACTTTCCCCAGCATACGAGACCCCGGAGCCCGAGGATCCGCCGCGCGCGCCGTGCTCCACGCGCGCCGACTACGAAGACCCGCAGCGCTCGGCGAGCTGCGCGCACGCAATGAAGTACTGGGCGCCGTGCACCGTCGACACCTACTACGAGTATATAAAGGGCACTCCCTGCGTGTTCCTCAGGCTGACACATGTGAGAATACATTTTTGTTTGACATGGAGAGAATACAGACATTTTAGGCTATCAACTGCATTATATTATTCAATTAAGGTTACGTACCAGTACCAGAAAGGTACAAATGGAACCCTTATGGATGTTCATCTGTCACAACTTTTGTATCTCAGGAACTCCTTAACCTTATGCTAAATTTATTTTACTAAACGGTTAAAACTCACGTATTAATTGTCACTAGTTATGCTAAATTATTAAATACTCTTCTTCTCTACTCAGTTCTTCTACATCTCAGATCAGTATTGAAGTGTTGGAAAATGAAAAGAAATCGTAATTAAACCTAAGCTTAAAATAACTACAACTCTGTAGCTTACTATTTTTATTTCCTAATTAATGACAAAAATATTATTTTATTTTATTAGTTTTTTTCTTGTTGATCGTGCCATTTCTCCGTCTGAAAACACTTGCCACTGCTACTATTGAAGTGATAGATAAACTTTCTAAGGTGAATTGGTTTTCTTATCTTTAGATTGCTGGATGGACACCCCAACCGTACAATACTTCAGTGGACTTGCCCATACCATCTGAGATGCCAGAACACTTGAAGAAAGGATTAGTAAGTCAGGTAAACGTGCCTGTACTCGACACTGATCTAATACATGGCACTTTCAATCTTATGCCAAGATGACAGGGTTGATTTATAAGTGTTATCTTTTGGGCACTTAAGTGTCGAGCACTGGAATGTTTGCCTTAACAGACACATTTAAAGAACATTAAAATCTGCACGACTTGTCACAATAGAGAAATATCATATATCACAGATATCTGTCAGTAATACTCGGAAAATTATATTTCTGCAATGCTATACTTAGGGCGCAGGCAGACGCACGGTTTCCTGACACGGTTTCAGGGAGAGGGGAGTTGAAGCATCTCATCGCATCATGCTTCAACTCCCCTCTCCCTGAAACCGTGTCAGGAAACCGTGCGTCTGCGCCCAGCCTTAGATGAATGATTGATCGAATAGCACTACCTTCCTTCACAGAACCACCCAACAGCTAAGCTCGAAGATTACGTCTGGGTCTCCTGCAAGGGCGAATCCCCAGTGGATGAAGAAAACATCGGAGGTATCCAGTACATACCAGAGAACCTGCCGCCTGGGTTTCCTATAAGGAGACTGCAATTTGACAGCTCTGAATCTGGTCTGTCAGAAGACAGAGCGCCTCTCATTGCTGTACTCTTTCAGAATTTGACACGTGAGTAGTTCTTAGAAGGTCTCATGTTGACGTTATTGCACTTGCATTTGGGAGGTGTGAGCTTGCATCTTATATGCCTACATAAGATCTCACTTTTGTATTATATATCCTCACTGCGAATTGCTATATGAATCTGACCTTTCAACCAAATGGGAAACTTTCAACCAAGTGGGAAAATTAGACTTCGTTGGGATAGTTCGTACAAAACTCTAACGCAAGCAAAACTCGACTTAGAGCTCTGACAGCTAGATAGATTTTTGCTTGCGTTAATTTGACAGCACTTGGCCTTACATTTAGTTGTGTACGAACTATAAGCGTGAGTGACGCCTCTGGTGTTGCCAGCGTCTATAGACGACAGTAACCACTTACTATCGTGGGCTGTCTGACGTCTGTATTAAAAAAACTATTATCTTATATACTATTGGCATACAAAATCGATGGGACAGAGATTTGTAAAATTTCTATTTATGTCCGGCAGGTGGCGTGATTATCAACGTCGAGTGCCGGATATGGACGCGCGATGTCGTTTACGATAGCGACGGGAAAACTGGTCGAACACACTTCGAAATACTAGTAGATTAGGCAGTAGTCTAGTGATTTCAAAACAATCAAGTGCGAGCTGGAGACACAATAATGAAGTTTTCCGTAGATATACTTCGTTCCAGATTAGATTTTACGACACCTTGTGGTCTGTGAAAACCCCCTTTATTTATATTTATTGTTATTATTTATTGTTGCAGGGGTCCTAACATAATATACACTGTGAAAATTTCAGGTGTTTGTGTTTACTTATTACGGTTCAAAAGATACTGCATGTGAATGATGGAAAGACAGACAGATTGGTATCATCCACATCCTGTAGCTACGGAACCCCAAACAGTACAATGTTAGGGAAATCTAATTGCATACCAACTATAGATTGTCAAATAATCTGAAGGCAAAAATGTTGCTTTTAATGGTGAGAGGCATCGTTAATGCGTCGTTAACTCTGTGTCCCTAGGTTGAATTCATACACAATAAATATTAGTCTATAGATAAAAAATAATGAAGCGGAATCAAATTAAGATAAAGATTTGACTGACCCTCTACCGAGCCCTTCTATTTCTCATTACAATATCCATAATAATATTTTTGTTTAGATTAATTTTATTGCATAATTCATCAAAAATTACATAATAAATTATTTCAAGCAACATGAACTCGCTTACATCAAACATTTAAATTGACAATTACAACATGGATAGTTACAACTATATGTTACGATCGTGAACTTGTCTATGTACAAAGTACTTAATGTTATAATAAAAAAAAGTCTTAGTACAGTCGTCAATGTCGTCATCAAACGTAACTGCGCTCTGCAGGGTGCACAAATATCTGAACATAAACTCTAATACGTTATCATAAACGTCGTATTTAGATGTTTGTGAGCTACGCCAGTCAGTAATGTTATGCTCTTGCAAAAGGTGGTGTACCTAAAAGATTTTTTTTTTCTTAAATCGGTCAAGTAGCTGCCAAAAATTGTTCCGAGATATCTCGTGCTACCATTTTTGATATATAGTCAGTAGCATCCATATGCACAATTTAAGAAAAAAAAACATCTACACCACCTTTTGCGACATAGCCCTTAGCGATGAACCTCTGCTGACTCGCGTGAGTATAGTTTGCTCCGATATATTTGATGGCGACGTACACTACTAAAACAAATAGTCATCATGATCCTCCTAGCGTTATCCCAGTACAGTTGCAGCCCCATTATAATATAAGGGAATTTTACTAAACGTAAAATCTGCAAAAGAACGAAAGCAGAACCATCCGTCGCCTACAAAACTAAGTACCTACTTAATACTTATCCATTTTTCATCTTATCACACTTTTTTTCATGCTTTATTATATTAAAAGGCCTTAGACCAAACAAAAATCATTCCGGCATGATCTGACAAATTTTCTTACGGTAAAGTTTAGGTAAGTGTTAATTTGGTCTAAACCAGAATCAAATGCCACATAACGATTTGCGGTGCTTTGTCCGTACTTGGCTTGGCACACTACCTGCGTACAGATTACAAGCTCTTAATATTAACAATGATTAACTTTATTATATAAATTTAATGTAAATCTATCTTAGTTCTTAGTAGGTAACTTAACGTAATTAACTTTGGAACAACAATTTTTTGTGTGTTCATAGAAATGGAAGATATCTATAGGGAAGAATTTTAGGAAGTTGCCGATATCATTAATTGTTATTATACTTTAAATTAAGGTAAATCAATAAAGTAAGTAAATCAAGACTAGAATTTTTAATTTAATGTTGTTCCCAAAATTAACTTTTAAATTCTTGTATAAGTAGGTATATTGAAAACTTGATCATTGTAACAAGGAATATTTTATCTGTAAATATTTCTGTAAATAGGTATATCAGTAAATTATTTACTTCTACAAAACAACAGGTAGCATAGCAAGGTAGGTATTAAATACGCTTATATGGTGTACCTAATTTTCGCTGTATCTGTAATTTCTTATTAAAATCATATTAACATACTCGTTACATGTGACATGCCATCTGGCCTATCTTTGGCATGGCCTGGCCTGCCTGGCATGTATCTCTGGTATATTTCACGAAGAATATGTTTAATTTACGAAGATGAGGTTTACTTGACAAAGCCGATGTTTACACGACGATCAAGTGGGGTACTCGACGAAGAAGTGGTTTATTCGATAAAGAAGTACTCGACGAAGAATATGTTTACTCGACGAACAAGTGGTTTACTCGACGAATAAGTGGTTTATTCGATGAAGAAGTGTTTTACTCGATGAAGAATGTTTGCTCAACGAAGAACTCGAAGAAGTGGTTTACTCGACAAAACCGATGTTTACTCGACGAAGATCTCGAAGCGCGCGCGCCCGGTGCGTCCAGTCCCGTCGTAGTAGATATCCCGCGCCCAGATACGACACTCCACGTTGATAACCACGCCCCCTGGTTAAATGTCACGTAATTAGTTAAATTTATACTATGCTATAATGACAAACAAGTGTATTAGGTAGTCAAATTTAAGCCAAAATACCAATCGACATAATCATAATAATTATAGGGTGGGTTGCACTGTACCAAATTACGATTACAGACCGGTCAACGTTTAACATGGCGCCGCGTCGGCACGGCAGCTGTCACCCGGGTCGTCCAATAAATACTTGTCAATTTTTCTATACAAATTATAAAGAACACTGCTTACAGACGGTCAGGTGCAACTCATCCTAGGGCGGGGTGGAAATAAATAAATTTGTGAACAATCTCAGTGTCCAGTTAACTCACGTCTTGGCTCCTGGAAGTACACGCCAACCAGTGGCCCCGGGTCTTTCTCAGGGTCGGTGAGATGTCTGCTGGCGTACGGGATCCGGTCGGCCGTGTGCAGCCGGCTGGTGGGGAAGCCCGGGGGCAGCCCGCCCGTGATGTAGTGGATGATGCCGATGTTCTCCTTGTCTGCCCCGAACTCCCCTTGGCAGGAGACCCAGATGTAGTCCGAGGCTTGAGACCCGTGGTTCGCCGCTTGATGCGCCGCTTGATTCTGTTAACATCGAAGATGCTGACTACGTAAGAAACAAATGCCTTGACCTAGCCCTCGACGGCCCTCGACCCCGCGGCAGACCCAACAAGCGATGGCTGGATGTCGTGAAGGCCGACATGAGCGAGAAGGGGCTCACTAAAGAGAACGCCCAGGATCGTGCAAAGTGGAGAAAGGCGAGCAGGAAAGCGGACCCTGGCAAGAGGCGGGATAACGCTAGGTAGAAGAAGATGCTAGAAAAAGATGTAGGTGCTCTTTGGACACAAGACTGAAAAGATATCAATATCTTTTGAGATCAGAACAGTGACGTCAATCACTCAGTTCCGACTATGAGATTAAAGGCAAAACTAGGGACCCAGGTGACATTTGAACCAATTTACCTAAGATCGAAAAAAAGTCGGGTAATTTCTAAATAGTAGTATTTTGCGATGGTTCCGTTATACGCAAGGTTCAAACCAATAAAAGATTTGATAGGAAGGTAACTGATTACTTATTGGCCGGCTAAGGGTGGGATTCCCATCTACTTCCTAGTAAATTTAAAACAATGTTCTCACCATTCCTCTCCTAATATGCTCCGGCATCTCTGGTGGAATGTGCAGATTCATCGAGTAGTTGTATGGATGAGGCGTCCAGTAGGTAATCTGCAGCAAAAAATGTTTATTGATTTAGGTATGATACTAAACTAAAGTATCATTCCAGCATTCTGTCTTTCATTTTCTTTCTTTCAATTCTCTTTTTTTGGCAAAAAAAACGACCCGCCTGATGGTAAGCGGTCACGGCAGCTTATGGACGCCTGCATCAGAGGTGTCACATGCGCATTGCCGACCCTTTAAAAATGTCTACACAAATTACTGTTTAAATGTCTGTTTGGTGTTGAAGAACACCAAACAGTACTCAGTAGTCCCTCGGAGGTACCGCATAGGAAATTATCTTACATGAGACAGCCTGAGGAACACGCACGGTGTACCCATGGGGTACCCGTAGCCCCTGTCGATGGTGCAGGGATCCCACAGGCGCATGGCGGTGTCGCAGTCCGGGGTGCGGGGCATCGTGGGGCTCCGCTCGCGCGTCGTGCAGGGCGCGCGGGGCTGCGCCTCCGGCACCGACGTCTCATACACTGTGGGAGAAAGAAAGGAACGGTTAGAGCAGTTATGGTTATGGACTCCTTTTCCGCACTTAGTCCGTGTATGTCGGACCATTGTGCGTAATTTGTACGCTAGCCATAGACCGTGGGCCAATAACAGGTCACGATGACCAATTTCCTCTCGCATGAAAATATACAGTGGTTAAGAAAGTCTTACTATAAAGGACTGTGGATGTCTGCCATTATTCCGTTGGTGGGTTGAGGAACAGCAGCCTCCCAAAGACGTAAAAAAATTCAGTCATTTCCTCTCGACTGAAACTAGTATTTGGATTTTTGTTTTGAATAAGATACGTCAAACGGTTTTTGAGTAATCGCTAAAACAATGTCTTGCCCAAACAAAACGACTTTAAGTGACGTGATTTCCTATGAAGTTAGGTACGTCACTTAAGTCGCCTAGCCTAATTCCGACCAGAAGCGCAGGATCCTCCTGGTGTCACCACAGGCTTCGCGGAGTGACCTCGGTGCGTTGAGGATTTGAGTCCGTTGTGCAGCTACACCTTCGCATTCCAAGATGACGTGGGGGGCTGTAATGTTAATTGTATGGCTCCCCCAGCCAGGAAGTGGGATTTTCCGTACGTGTAGCATGCGGTAATTCCCACTTTATGGCCAGGTGTGACATCAGGATTATTCTCCTATCTTGCTCTGTTATGCAGGCGCGGATCCGTGATTTAGTTTGGGGAGGAAGGGTTGGGTACTATGAGACCATGAGGGGGGTCGCCTAAGTCGGGGGGGGGAAGAGCGCTTTTTATAAGAAGGCCTGCTTCAGGCCAGAGCAAATGTCCCTGTTGCCTCACTGTATCGGCGCCTGCTGGCAAGTCTGCAGCACTTGCCTCTAAGGAAGTCGTTGGTGCGCTGGATCCAGGGATGGTAGCTGCCGGGGTCCTCAGGCCTGAACTGGATGACCGGCTGGTCCCATCGGTAGTCGTCCGCCGAACGGGGCCACACCTCCAACACTGGAGAAGAAGAAGTTATTAGGGCGGAGAACAGTGTTGCTAGGTCCAATCTGAAAAAAACAGTAGCTACATGCCCTAAAAAACAGGAGATTTGAAAAAAAAAAACAGTAGACAAAATTTATTGCATAAAAATTACCTAAATGCGTGTTTCATAGTGGTTTAAGTGATAATATAAAAATAAGTACTGCCACACTCCGAGAAGTTTCATAAATACTAAGAAAATCTCATTTCATCTGTCACTTCAAGTTCAACTAACCATAACCAAGTAATGCCGGTCGGATCCACACCAAGGGTCATGATGGCCCATCAGACAATGACCATTGTCGTGGAGGCCATGGCTGCTGTTTACTTGCTCATGTCATGTATTGTGGCTAATGTGGCTCGCAAAGACAAAAAAGTTTTGAATGTGCGTTACAGGCTGCGCAGTGGAGCTGTCCCGTGAAGTTGTAGGTATACGTGGAGCAGGGCTTTGGCCGAGCCTTGCGGATATGCCGCTTCACGTCCAGGTTTTCCAAACGCCGCTCTTCAAAAAAAGTTTACTTTTGTATGAACAGTAGAGCCGTTCCGCCATTCCGTTCGACGCTGCGCACTTTTCTTGCACTACCCCTACACTCGCTTCAAGAAACTTGACAAGTTATATGTATGTTATTGATTTTTTTCTTGATAATTGAATTTGGACAAGTGAAATTCTAAAATCCAGTAGATTTTTTAGAAAAAACAGTAGACGTTTCTAAAATACAGTAGATTTTTCGAGAAAAACAGTAGAACACTAGACACACCCCGAAAACAGTAGATCTCCTGTAAAAACAGGAGACCTGGCTACACTGGCGGAGAAGTCATTCGTAATTAGTTGAAAAATTGGAGGCGCGTAAATTTGAAGACTATTCTACCTTTACGTAGCACTACGCACGTCTAACCGTCTGCATGGGACTTTTCCCTTCCGCTTTGTAGTGGAAACTTGCTACGAAAATCTCAACAATTTCTCTGCGAAAGATTCGTAGCACTACACTCATAGTAGATATTGCTACACCCATAGTATTGCATAGGCTACGATTGTGACGCTAAGTACTCGCGGTACGCGATTGTGGCGATTGGCGATAAGATGTTGTTTACTCGTGTACTATTTACCCATTCGCGGTTCACAAAATATGTGCTACGGCGTAGCGCGTAGCAGCGTTTCTTCCGCTATGTAGTGGAAATCTCACGTAGAGGCATGACGCATATGTGACTTGTGTTCGTCACGAATAAAGGATGATTCACGCTAGACCGTTCCGTGTCCGAGCCGGCCCGTTTTCTAGTACAAGAAATCGACGGCCGTCGCGCGTTTTGTATTAGAAAAACGGGCCGGCTTCCTAACCTAACCGAACTGAGATGTGACTTACCCACGTAATGCGGGTACAACAGCAGCCCGAGCAGCAGTCCCAGCAATCCACCTGGAAGATTACATCTTTCATCATCATCATCATCATATCAGCCGAAAGACGTCCACTGCTGGACCTAGGCCTCCCCCAAGTGCCTCTCACAATGACCGGTCCCGCGCCACCCGCATCCAGCGGCCTCCCGCGACCTTTACCAGGTCAGTCCACCTTGATTACATCTTTGAGAACACGAAATCAGAAAACAATGAGTCATATTTGAACATATACAGGATGTTGATAGGTTTCTGTCAAAAAATTCAGTTTAGGTACTAAGTTTTTATTGTCGACTGTACTTTTTTCTCCACAGTCATCCATCAACTACTCGTTTGCGACGGTTCTAATGAGCCCAAACACGACGAGTGTAGATAACCTTGTGTAATCTTGTTTAGGAGTTGTTACCTTTTTCCTCCAGCATCAAATCAGCTCGCTGGTGGTATTTTGTATTGTCATCGTCACCAAACTTTATAATTATAAGTATGCCAAATTTCAGCTCAATCGGATACCTCTATAGAACTTTTATCTCACTAGCGCGGGTTGGTCATATTTGTAGTTGTGACACATACGAACACATAGACAACGTGAACTCATAGCTCCTACGCTGACGCCTGACGCACACATAGACAATGTATAGCTCAACACTGCTCAACACATAACCATGCCTCACCCGCGCTCTTGAAATAAAAGTAAGTACTCTATCGGCATGCAGCTGAAAAAGGATTGCAGACTTACGTACATTATTAGATGTAAATATTTCTATATTTTAAGTCAATGATGGAGGCACAATAGTGGTAGTTTTTGACATTTAATAATCATAGGTGCATGCCTAATTGCCTAAATGGTGGAATTAAATTATTATTTACATTATTTACATTTACATACCTACTTACATACTAACAGTGCAAACTAAGACAAGGCAGTGCCACTGCAAATGTCCCGCTCTAACATGCGTGAGTTTGCCAACCATCCCGCTCTCTACGGAATTCTGCGCGTAATTTTCGTAAATATTTAGTACCACAATTTTATTGATTTTTGGAATACTGGATCATTTATCAAAAGTCTATCCAGTATTGTGTTACAATAAAACTTAAAATTAAAAGCTATCCTTTTTTTTTAAAAAAAAAACTTCTCATTATCATTGATAATTATGTATAGTAATCATCAATCAACAGCGACAACCAATCCGCAACAAAAATATTTTTTTTTATTCCATCTCGTGAGTCCATTTTGTTTACATAAATTAAAAAGAAACAGCTATAATTTCATATTTTTTAATAATTAAGTAACTAATTAATTTTATATTCAAAAATCGGTTTAATTTAAGGATTGTAATTTGTTTTTAGTTTTTACCAAAGGTAAAAGTCATTTTATATTTAGGTTTTTTTACCTCACAGGTGAAATATAAAAAATGGACAAATATAAATTAGATTGCTTTAGTTTTCGTGTGTAATTAGATTACTAGTTTTAATTTGGTTGTAATTAGTTTTTTTTTTGTATTATATGTTTATGTATTATTTATATTAATTAATAATTACTTATAACCAATTTCGAATAGTCTTATTTAAAAAAATTGCAATCGCATCGGCATAGCTAGTTGTAAATAATATGACCATCGTCTGGAACTTGCTCTGTTTTTTTCAGTCTTTATCTGATTAAATTATTTAAAACCGATACTTAATAGATAAAACTTACCAAGGATAATGAGGACGACCACAATTATGGCGATAATCTTGACGGTTCTCTTCTCGAGCCCCATGGTGACGCGACGCGACGCGACGTCGGTTGCGGCCGCGGACAGGGACGCACTGCCGGGACGACGGGACCACGGGCCGGGGACATGTTGGCACGAGTACATTGCTGCTTTAGATAATCCAGTGTAATAGTGTTAGGAACAATATAACAAACTAATTGTAAGCTGAATTTACGAAGTATAGAATAAAACTTATAAACAAAAGCGTCGCCAGCTGATGATCTAGAGGGGGGCAAGTTGATATAAATGGAGGGCGAGAAAAGTATGATTGTGGGTACAGTCTAGAGGAAATGAAACTTTTAGGGGGGCAGCTGCCCCTCCCTACCCCCCATTGGCGACGCCCTTGCTTACACATAATGGCCCAGATCGCTGTCAATGGGCCCATGCTGTCAATGCCCAGAAAGGCGAGTGAATTGTTATCTTCGATTTCCGATTTTGTAACTCACAATTATTTGAAAGGTACACCTAAGTACTTACTTAGCTGCAGCAGCAGAATGAGTTTCTGGTAGGATGCTTTCCGATACCTAACACTTAGCAACCAGACGGTTTGGTATTCGGGCAAAACCTTCCCCCGGAGCATTTAGGCATGATACACCTACCCTATAGTTACCTCTGTTAGAGGTCAGCTTGGTGGCCTTTGTTATTAGGAAGGGAGCAGATGCGGGAGACTCGAAAGTCAGCAGGTACTCGCTCTTCATCCAACAATCCTTTTGGAACAGCTTCCAGAATGATGCAAATCATTAACGCGATGGCGCAAATGATCACGTCTCCATAATAATTATCCATTTATATTGTCAATCATATAGTTATTGTTTTGTTATTGTCTGACATTACAGTGACATCATACTTAGCTGGACAGAGCCGTCGATGTATTCGTACCATGATCTGCGACGGTCGCCCACCGCCGCGACGCTGCGCGCTCGCTCGCCGCGCTGGCGCCGCCTCCACAACCTCACAACATGTACAGTCGGCGTCAAAACTAACGACCAAGAGTACAAAAGTCTTTATTGTAATGGAATAAGAGCTTTCGAGCTCTTCTTTTACGTAGTTTCTTTTGATGCTGAGTGTACATGTACATATACTATATGTTGGTGACATTACCCGAAAAATTTAACCTACAGAAACTGTGCCGTTGACCTAATGCGTATTGCATCTCCTATCCTATTCGACTGGTGAGAGTGCTAACGAGAAAGCCTCATATCGCATATTTATCGCCCTTGCCTTCGACTCGGGCGTCAAATACCTGAGGTATTCTTTGTTTTACCACCCTCGGTAAGCAATGTACTATTTTTGCCGAAATGAACACACGCTTGCTTTGTATTATGTTCCTGCTAGATATGAAAAAATGAAAATGAAAAATGAAAAATTATTTATTGGTTAAAAAGAATGGTCAACAAATCCAAGGTTGGAAATGTTGGAATCTCCTTTTAGGTAATAAATATACTTTTGTGTCAGGAATGTGTTATGTTATTGAGGGAGGATCTAGCTGTCGATACAATGAATCCTCAAAGATTGTGAAGATCCAGTAATGCCAATGCCAGCAATGCCCCCCCCCCCCCCCCTCTAGGTTTTCTAACTCTGAATCCGAAGTCTACGACCATCTTTAAATAGAAAACAACTTTAATAATTCAGTTATATCTGAGATCTTAATTTCCTCGTACATTGAATAAAAGGTACTTTATGTCACACCTGGCCATAAAGTGGCCATTATCGCACGCTCCGCGCGAGAAAAAACCCACTTCCTGACCAGGGGGTGACATAAAATTTTGTACTTACCACGGGCGATAATAAAGAAAGCCTCAGATCGCATATTTATCGCCCTTGCCTTCGGCTCGGGCGTAAAATACCTGCGATCTGAGACATTCTTTTTTTTATCGCCCTTAGTAAGTAATGTACTATTGTATCCAGAGAGCGTAATAATGTCCTCTGAAGCGAGTGGAGACCAAATTGACTAATCGATTAAATCTCAGTTAATTAAATCCATTAAATAGAAGCGGGGAGACACTGAATTTGATTAGTCAAGTCTCCAAGTGTCCGCTCTGGCTCAGGAGAAACGCAGCCTTAGGTTAGACAGGTTACGCCTTGGATGATGTCATGCTCTTTATTAGAGTGCTAGGTGTACCTAAAGGGTGTAAAATGGGGTCACGAAGTTACCTACATCCCTCATAGTATCTATTGTACAAAGTCTCAACATCCACGGCGCACTCCGTTGAGTTTAGGCGCGAAATTAGAGTTTTCAAATGTCAACAGAAAACGAGCACACAGCCATAATGACAGTAAGTGGACATCGTAACCTATGGACATTTGCGAATCCAGAGGAGTCACAAGAGAAACATGCGTTAAAATCTTTACTAAATAAAATTGTGTCTATATTTTTGGACAACAAGTCCTGTCAGATAATTGTTCCACTTAACCTTACACTTCCTGGTGTCGTCGACAGCATTATAACAATTAAACAACCTTTTGTTTGTTTTTTTCGCCGCTCAGGACCGTCGATTTCTTGTACGATTACTACAAAACGGGCCGCCCCGGACACGGAACGGTCTAGCGTGAACCATCCTTTACTCTATTTCACCAACTTGAGAATGAAAAATTCGATACTTATAAGTAGGCAGATACATAGTTGAGTTGCCCTAATTAGGTGGTTGCCGGATGTCCTTACTATCGGATGTCGGTGTGTCCTTACTTATCAGTGGAGTAACGTAAGCCGACTTGTCGTTGTCAGGAGGCAATTTTAGTAAGTTGGTGAAATTTTAGGAAGGAGAATTAAATTTTTCAGCAATTCAACAGAAAGAAATACAGAAGACTAAACCGTAAGGCTAACGCACGATTGTATACAAACGCGCGTGTGTATTTCGCGCCTAATATTATATCTCTATTTTGCCGCCAATATACTTCGTCTCATTTATTACCTAACAGAATCCATAAATAAGACAAAGACAACACTATGCAGATAGGGGTTGATGACATTATGGCATTAGTTGACAAAGATACGTTTTCCGCTGCCAACATCGCTACTGTCCGAGTGTAACAAAGAATGAGAAGCAAGGGCGGGAAACTCTTGTTTTCCACACCCGCAAAGATAAGTTGGTAGATATACATATATAGGTAGTTGTATATGTATGTTGTTGCTTGCAAAGCGGATTTAGCGTCTGTAGGGGGTTTATTGGTACCGATATACGTATAGATATATAAGAGCTTTATTTGTTAATGAAATAATTAAGAAGGTTAATGTTTATACTGTTTACGTTTGAAAGACAATAGGGTATTTGTTTACTTCTCATTTCTCATACTCTGAAAGTGCGTCATTACTCATCTAAGCGGCATGCTGAAAGTGGTTCATTAATTTCCTAGAGCAGAAAAGTATTTAAATAAAAAAAATAGTATGGAGAATCGGAGTTACAATAGACAACGGCAGCTATAATATACAGAGTAATGATTTCTATAGAGATCATATACGCTTGCCACCATGCAAATAAATTGAGATAAGATAATTAATTAATTTGGGCGGGTTAACGTATGTCTGCCACAGTCAAAGAAAGTCATATCAAAATCAACTGATGCGCTCTGATGTGACGCATCAGTGAGCGCCACTAGCAGAAGAGATAAAAAGTACAGTTAACCTTTGCAAGAAATCAAACTATCTCCTCACAAGCAATCGGTTCAGCGGTTTAAGCATAAATAGATAACAACCACTGTAGCCGACCGGTAAGCACGCCACTTTCAATCTGGTGGTCACCTGTTCGATCCCCGACTCGTACCACTGAGTTTTTCATAAAACATGTACGATATATATACAGCGGCTTTCCGGCGAAGGAAAACATCGTGAGGAAACCTCTAATCCCAACAAGGTCTGGTTTTCTTGCTGAGTCGGAAGCTCAGATGGCAGTCAGTTTCGTATAACTAGTGCCTACGCCAACTATTGGGATTAGGTGTCCATGCGGGCGGACATTGTTTCCTTAGGACACAACCGGAAATAACGCTAAGAGGATTATGAGATGACAGACAGATTGACACACATCTATTAGTGCCTACACATAAAACCCCTCTTTCTGGAGCAGTCGGGCAGTGTAACCCGATATTTATTGCTGTCTTCCCTCAGACGCAATCAAAGCCCGCCGCCCCGCCGACTGGGGCAAGTCGCAAATGGGTCGGCGGCGCCGACTGTGCGGCGCCGAGGGGTCGACACGCCGCTATCCCCCAGGGGGGTGAATCTGCGAACTTATTGCAGTACCTAACAGTGCAGATTTACGTTAATTATAGTGATCAAGACTTCTAGACGACGGATAGTAAGGGACTTGAGTAATGAGAATACTGAGATAGAAACTTGCAATTGCAGACTGACACTGAGGAGCTAAGATGATCGCGAATATGTCGGGCATATCAGCATTCGTCCCTCTCGAACTTACATACTTGACAGTAAGGGACGAATGTTATATTTTCGACATATAAGCGATCATCTTAGCCCCGTTGATCAACTTTAAATATGGTTCCCGTTGCTGTCATCAAATTAAAAACTTGTCAAATTTTCCATACAGTCAATCAGATTTGATGAACACCGCCAACGACTTTTTAGTGCAAAGCAAACCACCCTAAATGTAATGTATTGCATTAAATCTACCATTAACATATCGGTTATTGTGTTTGTCGAGCTTAGGTACGTGTAATACTTATTCAAGCTAACAAATTTGCCGTGGAAATAGTTTGTGATCCCGGGAAGGACATAGGATAGTATTTATCCCGGATCGGAAGGGTTTCCGAGAGAGTGCAACTACAGACCTACACAGTAAAAATTTATTTAGGGAAGTGATAGTTAATGTTCAGTATTTTTACGTTATAGCACAAAACACAACGTATTTCTTTCTTATTTCCGAAATGGATTAAGCTTTTCTGAAAGCTAGCAACACTGATTGACGTATGGATACTTCGCCGCGCTACGCGCAACCGTTACCAGCCCCTCTAGCACAACATGCATTCCGTATCTACTCGCGCGCGAGATAAGCTACCTGTCACTTTTTGATAGCATTAATTAGACAGTGACAGGTAGCCTCTCTCGCGCGCGAGTAGAGACGAGATGCATGTTATGCTAGCCCCCCTCGCATCTCAATGTTCGAAGCTTTTAAAACCCTATACAACTAAATCCAGCAAAACACGTCGCGAAATCAAGCAGAACCTGTCTCTAGCGTCCTATGAAGAAATCCAGACATCAGGGGGCCCCCAGGACTACATTCCAAGCCACAGATCTGTTCAGGTGAGTCTCTTGATAACTAGCTCTCAAAATATCGAAGGAATAATTTAAAATCCCCTACAGTTAAGTTAATAATATAATTCACTATACCAAGTATTTTCTCTAAGGCGCTGAGTTCTAATAGCGGACGAAATTGCTGGAAAAAGCTAATTATATTTTGTAAAATCTACAATTACCCGTTTTACTCGCATCCCTGTAATTTGGTAGGTATACCATGATCAAAGTCTGTAATTTTCGGCAGAATCACCCGTTTGCCAATATTTTCGCACAAAAGTGTGTCAGCACTGCTTACGGAAAGGACACTGCCGCCGCTATCGTTGATGCTATGCTATGTTTTCATACATTTGACACGTAGCTCGAGCTGCAGCTATCGGTATATGTGTCAAATGTATATATGGAAACAGCATAGCATAGCTCTAGTGGAAAACCAGCCTAAAGCACGTGTTGCGCTCGAGAGTATGTCGGCGTAACTCGAGCTATCCGTCACTTTTTAACAGCGCCAATCAGAAAAGGACGCGTGGTTGAGATACTCTCGAGCGCAACATGTGCTACGGGCGCTGAAGAATACACTATGGCTGTTTACGCTCAGTATACTTTCTGTATGTTTTAGTCACAAAGGATTGGGTTACGGGATGTGAACATACGAGTTGAAATTGAAATTGAATTGAAATTGAGTCTATAGGTCGAATCTTCATTGCTTTGGGAATACGGCCTAAGTTGATGATTAAATAGAAGAATTTGTTTAAGAGTTTACTAAGTACTACTCTTATCGGTGGAGCAATCGCCAACCGTTTCTGTCTTCTCTGCGATAGGAGATATCCTTCACTCTCTGATATAACATCATCTCTGAAGATGATGATCACTCGTAGCCATTTTCGTAGTTAAAGTGACAGATCTATATTCATATTTAACGTTCTTACGTTTAAAACGTCACGCAACGCAATCGACGACTAGTATAGCGTAGACTTTACGATTTGTTCTAGGTGCTGTGGCGCCTACGGCTAGGTCACATTGTTTCCGTAGCCTTCTGACACTATATAACTTGTAAACTTTGAAATAGGTACAAAGTCGACCTGCACTCACAGAAATGCAGAAAAAAAATATTTTCATAATTTTGAATTTATAAGGAGAATGTTAAATTTAAAGATATGTTATTGTACCTAATACCTAATATATGTAGTTGGTATTTCATACTGCTCTAGCGTGTACTCCAATATGTTGTGTTAGTCATAATTTTAGTTCATTAATTACAACGTAGAGAGATCGGTCCTCCCCTCGTTAGTTAGCTGACGAGTTTTATTTTTGTCATGTACCTACGCTACAAAGTGGTAGCCGAATGGTCGATGCGTGTCCATGCCTAAGGTTTCTGTAAAATGGGTATATCAATATGTAAAATGTTTTATAAATAAAAGGAAATAAATTTATGAATAATGAAAACTATAGAAAAACATATTACCTAACAAAAATAAAACTAAATACAGCTAAATTAAAATCTAAATACTTATAAAACTAAATTAAATCTAAAAAAGGCCCCCGCGGCATTGTGCCGAAGATACTGGCAGCATTTCCTCTTTGAATGGCCAAACTTATTCGTTGGCCGAGGTAGCTGCCAGCTCTTCGGTCACCTGTGGCATCGATAAGCCTCTTCGATAGGCCCTTGAAGAGGCTTAGAGCGCCAGGACCCCACGGACCGAGTGTCTCGACGCCGAAAGGGGTGAACAAGTATTCGGCGCCGAGACCGCTGTACTTGCCGATTTTAGCTTGTTCGGCCGCCTCTGCTGCGGCCGCCGCCCTCGTGGAAGTTCGGTGGAGATGCGACGGGGCTAGTGTATCTACACATGTAGCATCCCACACCAGCACCCGTCCCATACTCCACGGAATCAAGGACATCCCGTCCGGTCTCTTGCCATCGTTTCTCGACATGCCCGCAGGTTCTAAAATGGCAGGCACGTTCGCCGATGCAAGAGACCGGCGGATGATATCATTGAGGGCAGCATGTCTGGAGAAGCGGCCGGCGCTTCTCTGGCAGGAAAGTCCGTGATGTCCTAGCTGGTCCACGTCGCTTCCGCAGGGGCATCGGTGTGGGGCGCAGACCGGGACCCCGAGGCGAAGGCAAACTGCAAAGCGGAGTGTGTTGGGATCTAAAAATGTTCCAGTACTAGACGATGGGTGAGCATGGAGCCAGTAACCAGCTTCCCTTGTACCAGCTGCTAGCAGTCTGGCTCTTTCCACGGTACTAGACTGGCCGAGTAAAGAATTGACGGTCAATTTACAAGATATGTCGTCCCAGCATCTCTGAGATTTTGGATGTTCTGGAGAATTTTGACCAGGGCAAGCAATTAACCAAGCATTTTTCCCGTCCTCCAAGCCCGAAGTCTCATAGTGTGTGGGAAGGATTTTACCTACGAGACTAGACGAGCTATGGACGGACGACAAAAAAGCTGGCAACGCGACACTAGAAATTTTGCGGATCCCTAATCCACCGTACCGGATGGGAAGGGATCCTTGGGTCCAAGATTGTTCACTGAGTTGAATATTCAGGATTGATTCTAAACTACTTTTTATCAAAATGTCTATTTGTGACAAAAGATTTTGATGATTCCAAAGAGGGCAGCTGCGAAGCAAATAGGTAAATTTTGGCACAAAAAGGCAGAATGTAATAATAGAAAGTGCATAATGAGGACTTATTTCGAGCAGTCGATGAGCATGATTTTGGAATTTAGAGATACAATTTTGAATATGTCCAGGATATGATTCTTCAAAAATAGGAGACCCTAGGAGGCAAAGCGAACTCTTGTCCAGAATTTTTATGTTTGGTGCAAGTAGATTGAATTTGTTGATAACGTTGTTACAGTTAGATGGAATATAAAGTTCACACTTGTTAAAATTTAATTCAAGGCCAATAGAATTAAATTTATTTATAACTAGCTTTTGCCCGCGACTTCGTCTGCGTAGAACTCGGTCATCACGTTAGAATGTTATTTCCCTGGCTAGATGCTGGCCAAGAGCAATCCCATTAGGTATTAATAATAAAAAAAAATTCTTCTATTTCTTGCGCTTACCTAGTTATCTCTCTTCCATTCTAACTTAAACCCCGTTAAGGGATGATTTCCGGGATAAAAGTATGCTATGTCCTTCCCTAGGACTCATACTATATCCATACCAAATTTCATCTAAATCGGTTGAGCATTTTAAGGGGAAACAGGCAGACAGAGTTACTTTCGCATGTATAACCCGCCCCGGTTTCGCACGGGTAGTCCAGTTTTAAACAACAACAAACAACAACAAATACCTACTCTTTATTGCACATCTCAATTAAAGGACACAGATCAGGATCACAGGGAGAGGATTTTTTATGATTTAAATTTATTTATCTAAGCTTTTTCCCGCGACTTCATTCGCGTGAATATCCATATCAACTTCTACACCGGCTGTCTCGCCAAACATTGCGCACGCCGGCTCAATGCAACACATGAAACACATGACAGAGGACAAAATATATATTAAGAAGGAAGTAGGTGAAAACGCGCGCGAGCGGAGCGAGCGCGAAATTTTTCGGATATTCTGATACGGGTGTGGAAAATACTTCATACGCATCAAGTAATGAAGATGAAAACGCGAGCGCAGCGAGCGCGATTTTTTCAAACGTTACGATGCAGGTGTGCAAATGACTTCATACGCACCAAGTAATTTAGATGAAAACGCGAGCGTAGCGAGCGCAAAATGAAAAAAAAGAACATTGTGATGCAGGTGCGGAAAATACTACATACGCATCAAGTAATGAAGATAAAAACGCAAGCGTAGTGAGTGCGAAATGTTTCGAACATTATGATGCAGGCACGGAAAAGATTTCACACGCATCAACTATAATGTAGATGAAAACGCGAGTGTAGGGCGCGCGAAAATTATCGAACATTATGATGTAGATGCGAAAAATGCTCATCAAGTAATGTAGAAGAACACGCGAGCGCAGCGAGCGCGAAATTTTTCGAACATTATGATGCAGGTGCGGAAAATACTTCATACTCATCAAGTAATGAGTATGAAAAAGCGAGCGTAGCGAGCGCGAAATTTCGAACATTATGATGCCGGTGCGGAAAATAATTCATACGCATCAAGTCATGCAGATGAAAACGCGAGCGTAGCGAACGCGAAATTTTTACAAACATTATGATGCAGGTGCGGAAAATAATTCCTACGCGTCTAGTAATGTAGATAAAAAAGCGAGTGCGAAATGATTCGAACATTATGATGCAGGTAAGGAAAATACTTCATACGCATCAAGCAATGTAGATGATTGAACAAAAAGAAATTGTTGACCTATCAAATGGCTTTGTAAAGAGGTGGTTGATTAGATATTTTTTTGTTCATAAATTAGTGGAATACCTTTCAAAGTTCAAAGTGCTTTATTGTAAAACATAGGTATAACTGAATACCTACTTTGGTCTGTTCTTTCACTTTCGAAGATGGAGTAGAGGCCTTGGTTGATAGCGCACCCACCCTGGTTGCTTCTAAGAGTTATGTGATTTTCTGAGAATTGTTTTTTTTTGCTTCCTATCCGCCTATAACTTTCGAATTTGGTCATACTTGATGTTTATTGTTACGTAGGTATATTTTACTAACGAATACCAATATACCCTAAATTTATGTCTGTTACGCGCTGAACGTATTTTATACATTTTGCTGACGGAAAACGCAACTAATCGGCACCTCGAAGAACCTCAATGACACCCATATCGATTATTAAGAAAAGTAAATAAGTAAATGTCCGCCATCTTCGATTTGAAAATGGATATCATTCTTGTAATGAGCACCTCAATAAACAATATTTTAGACAAAAATGCGCATACCTAATATATAGGTACATGTCGCAAGTGCTACCATGCAACCGAGAGCCCGCCGCTCTGCGTAGGTACCCTCCATCGAAAACAAAAAAAAAAACCGAGGTTTCATAGTAAGGTTTGTGAATATTGATAGAGTAGAGACTGACTGACCAACATAATTAGATCTCTCATTTCAAACAGTTAATATGGTTTGAGGGACTTTTGTATTTTTGTCTTTAGCCCTGAGAGGCAGAGGTATTGTTATTTCACCCCCCATTTTTTCAAATACTATCTGTTTATTATAAAATGTTTGAATGGGGTTCTATTTAATTTGCGTCCATGTATATACTTACCAATTTTCAAGCCTGTAAATCATGAACTGAAAGACTTCTCATACAAAGTTTAACCCCTCTTTTCACCCCCTTTCATCCCTAACCTATATGATTTTTATAGCCTATAACCTGGCCGAAGATCCAATAAACATATTAGTGAAGGCTGTAATAAAATCCATTCGCTAGTTTTCGCGTGATAGTTAGACATATAAACAGACAGACAAACAGACAAACAGACAAACAGACAAACAGACAAACAGGCAAACAGACACGAATTCTAAAAACAGTTGAAACGTGTTCTGTTATCGATTCTTAGACCCCTCCATCGATTTTTTTACTAATATCTTCAATGTACAGATTTTCGACCCTCTTCTGCTTTATTATATGTATAGATTAGTGAAAGGTCAGATAGTACGGTGTCAGCATCACCTCCTAAAGTCCCATCATCAAGGTACCACACATTAAATTTTGATGCCAAATTTTTTATGATTGGATTTATTGCCAAACTGAAAATTGCTGGCCCCAGGGGATCGCCTTGCTGGCAGCCAACTTCAGATGACAACTCATTTGACCGGTACATCAACTTCGTTGGGTCCGCGTAACAGTGAAGAAGATAATTATAAATTTCTGGAATGTTTGATTTTATCTCTGCCAATATGTATGTAAAATGAATACACATATCCAGAATAAAATATAATAAAAAATGTTTATTTGTTAACCGTATACAGTATCTAAAAATATTACAGTACGTACACATAAATACAAGTACACATAAAAACTATTCTGCGAGCCTTATGTGGGATTAACAGGAATTCAACATCATCATCACACATAAATATATATTTTCAACGATTTCTTTGAAAAATAGGTGGTAACGTTTTCAACTAAAATATAATTTACTTCTTTATAACATCTTACATTATTGTTCAACATTAAAATGCAGATAAAAAAACAACTAAGTAGGTAATGTTCGTATTTGGTACTTGATTACAAGAATTTAAAGGTACATATTTAAATAACGAAACAAACATAAATAACAACTAACTACTACGGTACTCGATATGGACATATATAAATGGCAATATAAGAATACTATTCTCAAAACTTAATTATCAAAATTGGTCAAAGTTATAATAACAAACAATATTCTTATTGTGAAGAATTAATGACTGAAAAATAATACGCATGTGATAAAATGCAGCTGTGTACAATTCATATTGTGCAGAACCGCGAATAGGAAGAAACAAGATTGTGAAGAATTTGTCATAAAATTCAGCTGTGTGGGATTTATATTGTAGCTGTACAGAATCACGAATAGGAAGAAACAATAAGGGCATAAACCTCGAATAATCCTTTCCTCACAAAAAAGCGGCTTTATGCTTTTCCCAAAAAAAAAACACAACTTTTTGTATATGTGTTGGTTTATGAACTTTTTTCCATAAAGGTTTGTAGTTAACTATGTTTTTGTTTTTTAGGGTTCCGTAGTAAACAAGGAACCCTTATAGTTTCGCCATGTCCGTCCGTCCGTCCGTCCGACCCCCGTTTTTCTCAGTAACCGTTAGTACTAGAAAGCGGTAATTTGGCATGAGTATACATATCAATGACGCCGACAAAACGGTAGAATAAAATCTTTAAAAAAAAATTTTTTTAGGGTACCTCCCCTACATGTAAAGTGGTGGTGCAATTTTTTTTTCTGCCAAACCCCATCGTGTGGGTATCGTTGGATAGCTCTTTAAAAAATATTATAAGGTTTCTAAAAGCATTTTTTGATTAACGAATTGGTTAGCGTGATATTAAGCTTTGAAGTGATAATTTTTGCTATGGTCAAGTGTCCCCCCCCCCCCCTGCCAGCTAAACGGTGGCTACTAGGCATGTGAAAAAAATCATGCTAGTACTATATACCATGAATTTAAAAGGAAAACTATCACAGCTAAGTAGACATTACTAGTTAACGAGTAGTAGTCGAACTTCAGAAATGTACTTTGCAAAAGCAAACGTTCGTACAATTTCCATTGTTACCTTAGATAATGTTGTTAATTCTTTCAAAAACATAGTAAATATAAGTTTTCGAACTTTTTAGTCCACATAATGTAAAGGGTAGACGACTACGGAACCCTACCTTGCGCGTGGTCCGACACGCACTTGGCCGGTTTTTAATCCAGCTTTTCCTCTTAAACGCTTCTAACCACCCCATCGAATTTAAAATCACCCCCACAAATTATGTTTAATTTAGTCATATCGAATTGTCATTTTGATGTCTTACATTTTTTTAAGTTATCATTTCAACATGGTTAGCTCAAGACCTAGATCTGAGTAAGCAAAAGATCGTGATCTATCTTAATTGCTAATTATTACTAAGCCACACAAAATATGTACACAGTTAAAACTAAGGACCGGTTTCACCAACTTAGGTACTTTACAGACCGATCAACGTTAAATATGGCGCCGGCAGCTGTCATCCCTGTAAATTTGTCAAACTTGGCATACAATCAGATTTTAACGAGCTTAACATGCTTAATATTACAGACAGTTTGGTGGAACCCACCCTAAGTCACTGTGAATTAATACATTGAATATATCAAGAATTACGTGTCTATCCATCTCCTCACAGAACCTGAAGCATTCACGACACACAATTCGTCAAACCCTGACAGGATTATCCGGCTGTTACTGGTCCAGCAGATATCGCTGTTAGTACAGCGCCAGCATATTTTGGCACATTTGCACCATGTAGGTACCAGCCGTATCGGAGATCTGTCGTTTCAGGTAAGGTTTACATTTAGTTTGGTGACTTTGGTGTTAATGTTTGTAAGCGATTTTGTATTTCAACTGTTATGATTATATGAATTATGATTCGATCTTGATCTGGAAGCGCACAGACGCGGTGTGCTCGCAGTCCTTACAGGAGTTGATGTTCTTGGCCCACGCCTTGCACTCCACGTGGAGGAGCATGTTAGCTGTGGATTACATCATTATAATAAGTAATAATTATCTGAAGATGACCAGTACCTCTAGTATAAGATTTTGGCAAAAAAACTTTTTGGGAAACAAAACACAACGAACGCCATTGCGTTTAGTCAGCCGGAACCCCACTGCTGCGCACCGTCGAGCTACGCACGAGGATACAAAAACGATTCGTATTAACAGAGACTAGGAATTATATAGACTGCCAATGCCTATACATTGTGGCGTAATTTTAAAATAATGGGCCTGCTGTAGCTAGTTTCACTATGGAGAGATCACTTTACCATTTAATTCGTATGCCACTAACACCTTTGCTTAACACATAGCGCCATCTGTTGGGAGCTTCTTCGTTGTGTTCATAGATGGAGCTATGTTTTAAGCAGAGGTCTTAGGAGCATACGAATTAAATGGTAAAGTGATCTCTCCATAGTGAAACTAGCTACAGCAGGCCCATTATTTTAAAATTACGCCACAATGTATATAGGCATTGGCAGTCTATATAATTCCTAGTCTCTGGTATTAAGTAAGGCAGAATGACTATAGGTACTCTCGCTGCGCTGTAAGATAGTGCGTTTAACAGCTAACACCTCAGTAAAATTTTTACTTTTTAAGGGGAGGTATCCCCAACGCAAATGTCCCGCTCTAACACGCGTGAGTTTACAATTAACCATCCCGCTCTCTACGCAAGCTCTGCGCGCAGTTTTGTAAATATTTAGCTATAGTCATTAAGCCAATCATGTTATCAAAGCAAACCCTGCGAATTTGTCTATAACTATTTACGATCTTTAATTGAGTACAAAAATTAAATGTTAAATATCAGTAATATAGCCGTATTATTGAAAATACATTCCAAAAAGGGGTAACTTCGCGATTTTTTTCTATCGAGTGAAATTCATCAGGTCATGTAACTGACTGCGATTTTGACTAGATAAGATCCTTATGTAACACATATATTTTTTTTAGATTTTAAGGCACTATATTCTATGTCTCAGATGGTTTTTAAAAACTCAAAAGTGGTAATACACGGCCTTAAGATTACTATTGTGTAGTCTGTGTCATCCACGACGACGTATCCCTCCACAGCGAATCTCGTACTAATCTATGCGCAATTGTACGGATTAGGCTGTGGAGGGGCGTGCCTTTATGGATGACACGCACTGCACTATACTAAGATGACAGCTAAGCTGACATATCCACCATCCTATATACAGCGCAGCGAGAGTACCCTTACGGATGCACTTAGACCCATTGGGATATTTTGTGCTACTGCCCTGTTCTTTATACCTAGTCCAAGCTGCTCTCCAATCTTTCCACAAACCAGCGGCAACAGCTCAGCGGGAGTCCTCTGGGCGAACTGGTTTTGGTCTAAGTAGCCTAAGAACTGCTCCAATAACCACGTAGCCGAGGGCGTGTAGCTGATTCTTGGTCTAATTAGATAGAACGTGTAAGGCGACTTCTTGATTTGCCGGTGTGGAGGCAGTACGATATGAGAAAAGTGTCAAATGTCAGTGTCAGCTGTCAGTCGACTCAGTACCGCTTTTTACTGCGCCCCTACATTTAAATGAGTGCTTCCTGACTGGCGCGGGATGCGCGGTAGCGGGACGATGCGAAGGCGGTACTGCTCCGCTTCTGCGCATAATATGACTACTGCGCAAACGTAATACTGACAGTATTGTCAAGTGAGAATCTTTGCGACGTCAGTAAGTTCACGTCAAAGAAGAAAATGTCACATATCGATCCCGCCCCGCCAAGTGAGGAAGTCGCCTTAATAGGGACACGAAGTATCATGAGGACTTACGAGCGGGCCTCTCGAACATGACAGCCACCAGCGGGCTGAGGTATCCAGCCTTGTTCTTATTCGGGAAGTAGTACATGGGGAACCCTAGACGAGGGAGGAACTTCACGGGCCCGAGGATCCCCTTGTTTGCCGCGTTGTCTACACCTTCGCAGGACACCCACACCTCATTGACTTCTGGTCTGATGGCCTGGGGAAATGATCGCAATTATGTATACAAACATTAAAGATTCTTCTCATCATCAATTATATTATCATCATCATTTTCAGCCTGTAATCGCCTACTTCTGAGCATAGGCCTCTCTTCGTCGTGACCCGCGATCTTCCTAATATCATTGACCCATCGAGCCGGTGGATGTCCGACGCTCCTTTTGCCACAAAGTGGCCACCAGTCTAAGACTCTTTTGGTCCACCTGCACTGAGAAAACGGACATCACCAAGAATAATGATGAAACTACTGCCGTTGCTGCTCTGATCACTCAAGATACTTGCATGAAATTTAATGCTGTAATGGGTGATTTTGCCACTAGAACGGGCTGAGCTGACGATTTCTGTTGCTTAATGATTTGTCTGGTGGCATCTGACTTAAGTGGCAGTGGGCGGGGCACATTGCACGTAGAACCGATGGCCGTTGGGGCCGAAAGGTTCTCGAGTGGCGACCACGGACCGGAAGGCGCAGCGTGGGTAGACCCCCCACAAGGTGGACTGATGACCTGGTAAAGGTCGCGGGAGTCCGCTGGATGCGGGTGGCGCAAGACCGGTCATTGTGGCACTCTTTGGGGGAGGCCTATGTCCAGCAGTGGACGTCTTTCGGCTGATATGATGATGATGATGATGATCTGACTTAAAACTGTTTGGATTTTACGATCGTAGATTAGATTACATCTGCTGCTCAGAGCAGATTTTAAGTATGTTTGAAACCAATATCTATATTTTGGTCAGTTCAATTACAGACGGATTCATTCGTGAGACTTATTGCATGACTATTTAGTCATGAATTTATGTTATCGTGCTTTTTTGCATTTAGTTTATGGGTTGTAGATTTCCAGTTTAACTCACCACTTGTTTAATATGTCTCTTCAAGTCTTCGGGCATGGTTTGGGGCAGATCATCGGTAACGTTGTAAGGCTTTGGTGTCCAATCCACAATCTGGAAACAAAGTATTTTCTTTAGGCTTACACTGGTGACAAGCATCATGCGTGGTTTCTGGAGGGTAGGCAGAGAGATCTTGGACCATTTGCTACAACCCTAATAAACTTCTTCCGCTTTTATTTCATAGACGTAGACGTACAGTCGGCGTCAAATATGTACATATATCGGAGCGGGCAACGTGCTCTTATATTTATGAGCAGTGTAAAAAAAAACAAATTCCTTACATTATAAATGACCAATTAGCTGAACGTCCAATATGGCATAAAAACATGTGAACAGTCGATTTAATAGATTCTGAACACACAACGAATAAAAATATCTCATCTTATGAATATGTGTGATACTTCTGTTAAATTGAAAACGAAATGTGTGAGCTGACGACTACCTTAGCCTGCTTGTTAGTGACCCTGCCTACGAAGCTGGTGGTCCCGAATTCGAATCCGAGTGAGGGTTATTATTTGTTCCTGAGTCTTGGATGTTTTCTAAATATTTAAGTATACCCATATTTGTGATAGTCCACATTGAAAGGGGCCTTACCAGGCGGCAGGCGCTTACGTCGCACCGGTTGTTATTATTAAATCATCGAACAACGGCAATAAACTCGTAAGTGTCGGCCGCCATAAGGTCCCTTTCAATGTGGATTATTACATTAATCTATCTATGATCTATACCTACAAGCTTTACTTAGGTTAGGACGAGTCGATTTGCGTAAGCTTTTCCACATATCTATTAAAGTATTTATATTATCAAGAAGGTGAAAAACGTATGTGGGGCGGCCCAGTGGAAAACGACCGGTTGGTCGTCCCAGATACCGCTGGATTGATGAAGCCCTCAAAGACCTAGCCAACCTCGGTGTACCCAACTGGCGTGAGGTGGCGCAGAATAGAGAAAAGAGGCGTTTTCCTGTGTCATAGACCAAGATCCTCTTTGAATCATCGAGCCAGCGTAGAGGCGACTTTCTGATTTGTCGGTGCGGAGGCGGTACGATATGAGAAAACTGTTAAATGTCAGTGTCAACTGTCAGTCAACTCAGTACTACTTTTTACTGCGCCCCTACATTTAAATGAGCGCTTCCTGACTGGCGCGGGATGCGCGGAAGCGGGACGATGCGAAGGCAGTACTGGTCCGCTTCTGCGCATGATATTACTACTGCGCAAATGTAACACTGACAGTATTCTATCAAGTGGGAATATTTGCGATGTCAGTAAGTTTACGTCAAAGAAGAAAATATCACATATAGACCCCGCCCCGCCAAGTCAGGAAGTCGCCTAAGTATTTATATATTTACATTATCAAGCTTCAAGAAGACGCAGGGGGCTCCTGTCCTGTAGTTGTACTGATTGGAGGCCACGCAGGGGTAGAAGTCATCCAGGCGCACGTCACAGACTTGGTCCCCTTGCGGAGGGCCTCTTGTAAAGTCGCACGCAATGCGATTATCGCTGGGCTTCCGATACTCTGAAAACATGTGAAGGTGATAAATATTCAATAGCATTTAGCAAACAACTGTATTGTGCATGTGATCCATGACGACGCGCCCCTCCACAGCGAATCTCATATAATCTATGCGCAATTGTACGGATGGGCTGTGGAAGCGCGCGCCTTTGTTGATGACACGCCGCACTATATAACGCCGGATGATAAGCGGTCACCGTGGCCTATAGACACCTGCAACTCTAGGGGATTCGCATACTCGACGATTATTACTCGTTGCACACAATACCTCCCTCGGAAAAACCGTGGGAGGTCTTTGCACACCGGAAGTTTCTCTGAAATTTTTAATTTTTATTTTACCGTTTGTCTACCTTGGAACCTAAATGGTCGTGCAATTTCAAGTAAAATTGTTAATGTTTATGTGGAAAGTGTTAGCACAAGAGAATAATCATTGGATTACCGGAGGTGCGTTAACCACAGCCACCGCCGCTGGGTTTGGGCGGAGGTTACCAAATTCGGAATAGGTTCAATTCTGCCTTTTCCAGTTTCTTATTTGGTCAACTTCTGGGTAGATCATGTTTTTATTAGGTTGGATTCGGAGTGAGTCAGTTTCTATATATGTCTCTTACTATATTCATATTCATCAAATTTTTATTTAGTCTTTTTCTGAGGAGGTCAGATTCTCACTAGGTTAGGAAGTTTTTTCGTAGTAGGTCAGATTGGAACAAGGACAAATTCAAATGAGGAACGTTTCTTTAGAAACCAAATTTCATCTGTCATCAATAAACTCATAATACCTCTTGTTTCCGGGGTTGAAAATAGAATGTTGTGTTGTAGTGTGAAGTAACTTACCGCTCAGGAAGTTGTCTATCCGGTGTACCCAGGCGAGGACGCTCTCATTGCTGCTACTCCTGTAGGAGATCACCGGGTTCGCGTAGCCGTCGGCTCCCCGCGGCCACACCTGCAGCTCTGTAAAGTCACACAATCAACTAACTGACTGGGCTGGCACGACGACCCAAAAGGAGTCTTGGCCTCCGACACAAGACCGCGCCACTTTGCTCGGTCCTGCACAATTTCTCGCCAGCTTGCACCAGCTCCGAGCTCGCGCAGGTCCGCTTCCACCACATCCCTCCAGCGATACTTGGGGCGACCCACAGCCACAGGACGTCGTCCGGTCGGTCGGCCCAAGTACGCTCTCTTTACCTGTCGTTCTTCACACACAATCGAGGAAGTCACACAATCCTTGAAGCTAATATAGAAGCTATTATAAAATTAATTTAATTTAATTTAAATTTAAAAGTAAGGGCAGGTTGCACCGCCATAAACGCCAAAAATTTTGTGTCACCATCTCCCGGCCTATAATATACTACTTTTCTTAAGTTCGGCTCTTACTCGTTAACTAGCAATGTCTACTTGGTTTTGAAAATTCTCCTTTAGTAAATTCATTATGTCTACTACCATGTTTTTTTTACATGCCCAGTAGCCACCGTTTAGCTGGCGGGGGGGAGTTTTTTCAACAATCTGAGACATAATCTGAGAATATAGTGTATTAAATTCTAAAAAAATACATGTGTTACATACATAAAGGATGATCTTATCTAGTCAAAATCATATAAATTTAGTTACAAGACTCGATGAATTTCACTCGATAGAAAAAAAGCGCAAAGTTACCCCTTCTGGATTGTTTTTTTTTTTATATTACGGCTATATTACTGCTATTTTACAGTTAATTTTTATACTCAATTAAAGATCCTAAATAGTTATAGATAAATTCGTAGGGTTTGCTTTGATAAAATGATTGGCTTAATGACTATGTTTAAATGTTTACGAAAACTACGCGAGAGCTTCCGTAGAGAGCGGGATGGTTAATCGCAAACTCATACGTGTTAGAGCGGGACATTTGCATTGGTGATACCTCCCCTTAATATGTACAGGGTAGTTACCTACTCATGCCAAATCAAAATTACAGCTTTATAGTATTAAAGGTTAGTTACTAAGTTTTACAATTTTTCACTTTGAAAATTATAAGGGTTTCTTTGTTAACTATGGATCCCTAAAAATGGTAAGTAATGAGCATATTAGCAAGACTTAACACGAACACGTACACACGTACCTATTGGGAGATGTTTGGTGTCCCCGGATGCTATAATACAATACAATACAGAGATGTATTGAGTCTCCAATGTTAATTAGGATAATACAAAAGATAAAACTGAGTTTAGACTAACAAAATAATGTTATTGTTACATATTTTTTCACCGGGGGAGGACGCGTAAGTAAAGCGTATTTTTATATAATTATGGAATAAATTGATTGATTGATTGATTATATAGGTACCTACAGTCGAGGGTCGAAGATATAAGTATTTTGACACCTGCTATTCAGAAAACAGTCATTGTTGCCCACCAATCAATTATGAAATACGTACTTTTCTTCCCTTATTTGAGGGAAACAATGGCTCTTTTCCTCATAGACTGTGTCAGAAGCCACTAAAAATATTTTTTAGGACATTTCATGTTTTTAGCTGCTGCTCCGCCGCTTCACACCGCCTATGATACCTACCTATGAGGCCTGCTGGCCTGATAGGTATCATAGGCGGTGTGAAAAACAGTAATTGTGTCACACGGTAGCAAAATTATTTCCGTCTCGGACGTACACACTTGAATGCCCTTGACTGTGCACTAAAATGCACTTACCTATATTACTCGAGCGCAGCAACAATCCCAGCAGCAGACCCAGCAAAACAACTGGAAAATATAAAGTTTATATAAAGAAAGTGTTGAATAAATCAAACAAATAATGATTGCATTGAACAGGGTCTAGGGAAATATGTTTGGTGTCTGCTTGCGTTCGTTTAACAGAATTTGGCCTTAGAGTTTTGTACGAACTATACTCGCGCCTCGGCAAACATCCCCGACGCGCTGCACCGCCGCGGTAGCCCCATCAAATCAACGTCCTGAACGCATTGTTATATTGAACGCGCAGAGCGCTGTACTGCTTCTGAGTATAATTCACCCACAGGCCGGTTGTATAGAACGATGTACAGTAAGCTCTGAATAATATACAGTAAGTAAGCTATGAATATATACTGCTTAGGTAATAATGTGAAAAAAAACCTGTTAACAGAGGACGGACAGAGGACAGACGACAAGCAGCGGCAGGGAATAGGTAATGTACATACCTAGTTATGTAAATATGTTATATACCGATATATTTTCTAGCCTTCACAAATAGGCACTTTCATTAATTGGGCTTTACGGCTTTATCTACACCATAAAATACAGCTTGAAGCCAATTTAGTACTTAGGTACATTGTATCAATTGACAAATCAAGTTTTTTTAATGTACCTATTGTGTTAAACCAAGGTCATCGGAGCGACTACCGACTATTCAACAAGTTATCAGCTCATCACACGCGTAGCAACACCGACTACAAAAGTTGTATGTATATTAAGTATATGTATTATGTACGTATAAATAATTGTAATTGTGTGAGCATCAAAAGTAGCTTGGCATATGAAGAGGTCAAAAGTCTTTTTTACAAGGGAATAGAAACTTTTGACTTCTTTCATATGCCAAGCTAAGTACCTACTGTTGATGCTGACTGTAAGTACAATTTTTTTGACTGCCATTGAGCTGGGACTTGTTGTAAATGGGTCATACCTACTCAGATTTAGGTTCGCGTCTTTCCTGTGGACATATCAAAAGTTAAGGGCTACAAAGCTAAATTTTTGATTGGTTTAGTAACCCGCATAAACGGCGTCTGGCCGGTTCTATTAAATCCATGTAATAAAATCATAACTCACATGCTCATAAGCCGTTAACTATTGACCACAGGAGAGACGACTTTTGTTTTTGCAAGTGTTTATGACCCAAATATTTGATGACTATAAAACTTGACAGTGTTATTTTTACCCGATTGCTACTTTCGCGCTAAAACTGCTGACCTATTTTGAAGACGTTTGGCATGTCGGTGTTGAGTCTCCGAGGTGTGGGGACATAAAAAACTCGTAGGTATCCCCAAAATAATCAATGGGAGTGCGTGGACGCGGGCAATCTCGCCACATTTAAGGCCGTGTATTACCACTTTTGAGTTTTTTAAAACCATCTGAGACATAGAATATAGTGTCTTAAAATCTAAAAAAAATATATGTGTTACATAAGGATCTTGTCTAGTCAAAATCGCAGTCAGTTACATGACCTGATGAATTTCACTCGATAGAAAAAAATCGCGGAGTTACCCCTTTTTGGAATGTATTTTCAATACTACGGCTATATTACTGATATTTAATATTTAATTTTTGTACTCAATTAAAGATCGTAAATAGTTATAGACAAATTCGCAGGGTTTGCTTTGATAAAATGTTTGGCTTAATGACTATAGCTAAATATTTACAAAACTGCGCGCAGAGCTTGCGTAGAGAGCGGGATGGTTAATTGTAAACTCACGCGTGTTAGAGCGGGACATTTGCGTTGGGGATACCTCCCCTTAATAGGCACACACAGTCACTGTCGCCATGTCGTCACGCAGCAGGCAAACCTAAATGAACATGAACGTCCTTGACAAACCATCTATTCTATACGCCACGCCACACGAATTAAATAATCGCGTCATAGTGTCTAGTCTAGTTTGCCGGTGCACGGCAAATTAAGTCAATTATTAAGGTCTAGGCCATCGCGCTCTCATGGAGTCAATTTTGCTTAAAAGGCGACAGAAGTTAAGTACAGAACTTCATTGATCGAGCGAGCGAAGCGTCTCCCTTTCAGCTCGGGCAAAAATGCGTTCGCATGTCCGGCTCTCCTCCTCTACAGTTCGTAGGTACTTCTCAACCGATTCTCGTGATAATATCTCGTGATCAAATTAATCCGTAAACTTCATACATGGCAGGCAATGGCAGCGTGACCTAGTGACATCCACGCATGTGACAAATGTGCACAAAAATGAGAATGGGTGAACCTATCGTGCGAGCGAAAACAGGCATTCCGGAATATTCTTGCGTTGCGTGTGATAGAGACAGTAGTAATTTCAAGCAGAATTAGTGCTTCGGGCGCCAACGTATTCCACCCTGTAGTGTTTGTGTATCATAGATACATATATACATTGTCTCATGTACACCAGTGTCGAGGTAACTGTCAGCTGTCAGTCTACGTCTGGTGACTGTGGAAGCAGGACGTGTACCTGCGCACTGGGTGTAGGGGTGAGCCAGTGACCTATATAGTATATACATATATCATCACGGGTTGGGAGGAGGTACTACAAGTGGCGACGAGGAAAAAGGTCAGCGAAAGTCTCTAAAGTATTTTTTTTAAAAAGGAGGTAGGAGTAAGGTTGGTTGGAAATAATGTTAAATACTTACGGAAATCTTATTCGCATGATCAAGAAAAGTACCTTAAGCTACAATAATAATTAATTTAGATATTCTATTTAAATGGCCTGCATTAAATGAACAAATATAAGCCTTCCGCGCATTGTTTGACATTAGGACATGACGTCGTGGTCTCGGGCGGTCGAGTGAAAATAATCAAAGTATCAAACTACTAAGTACCTGCTTAACGGAGACATCGTAAACAAAATACATATTTTAACTTGACACTGGTATAATTACACCATAAGTATGTATACGTTTCGTAACTTATGATTCTATTATTGTGTGCATGTACCTACTTGGGAATTACTTTACTACTGCTAGCAATATGAGTTGACACATGTCACATCCACATATATTTAAATGTATTGTGAAATTTTATGAATTTTCAAACTCAAATATTTGTTAACCGCGTCGAATTGTGTTCAGGTACCTACAGATGCAAATATACTTCTTGTCGTGGTAGTTGCGCGGTGCAGCATTGTGTTGGTGCGTTACTATGAACGTGTTATAATATTAATTATTCCATATGAACTTCATTAGGTAGAATAGAAATATATATATACATATACATATTTAATGATACAGTTTATAGTAAAATACATATATAAAATAGCTATGAAATAAGTTCGTTATAAATATATTTTGGCGCGCCGGCGATATCGAAATTTGTTTTACGAGGTCTGTCTTTGTGATTTAGTCCAATATGAAATACATTAACACATTATGGAAAGTTCTTCCATAATGGCGACGAATTGATAAACTATGAAGGTCAAGTAATGTGCCGAAATCCCCTCAATCCCCCTGTGTTTCATGCGCGGCTCGCGATCGAGTGGCGCCGACAGGGTTGACGGACGGCACGGAGCGCCGCACGCGCGCATCGAAGGAGACTTGTTATGGTTTTTAAATGCGACGGTGGCGGGCGGGCTTATGGTTCGCCTGATGGTTGGCGGATACCGAGGCCTGTGGACGCCTGCAGTTCCGTGCGATTTGCCGGGCCTTTTGCAAATTTGAGGTAAGAGTGATACACATGTGGGACTGTTCTTGCATCGGCAAGATGTCGGATGAGGAGGTAAGAAATTAAATATTGTACATTTTAGTTTTATATATAAATTAAAGCCTAATCATTTATTCGTCGCAACCATGATGTTTACAGAGTGTTCTTATTTAGCTAGCCAGTACTGACATGGACCCTACTAGGGCGTAGCAACAGCAACATAGGTACTTATAAACTAAAGTTAACCTAAACATGACATATGTAAATATTATACTTATACATATCTACTCATAAAATCAACAATTTAATAGTCTACATATTTGCACTGCTTATTTGGTATGTACATGAATGGTTCATGAACTCCTGTAGCGAATACGGACATTCAGTACCTAATGAGGTAAGTTTTAAGTTTATTTACAAAGGTGTTACATATAACTTCATTTCTTATGTGCTGCGGAACTTTATTGTAGATTCTAATGGACATTGCGTAAGGGCCTTTATTAAACATTGTTAGTGTGGCGGGAACTGCTTCAACTGTTTTATTGCGATGACGTAAGTTGTGTGCAAGTGTGTGTGTTATTCTGATATTTACGGATAAATTCGCAGGCTTTGCCCTGGAATTGTGTAGCTACAAATGGCTTACATATGACAATATTCAAATATTAGGAATCAAATTAAAAAAGATACTTCAGATTCGGACTCTAAAGAGGCTTTGTTTCGTCGGTTGATGTGTTAGCTTTCGGGACCGGTGACTTCAATTAGTAATGGTAGTAATAGTAATCTCTATTGCAAACCATGGTATTACAGAGATGTTAAAATATAAATAGAATCACAGGGACCCTGGTAGGGTGTAGCAATTTAGCAATATGGGCCTTTTTGTAATTATCTAATATTGGCTCTGAAGCGACACGACAAGTCCGTCTCTACGACGTTGCACTTGTGTTGAATTTAAATAAATAAAGGAACAAGCGTAGCAACTTCTTGGGGGTATAGGTATAGAGATGGTAATATCAAAATTTGGAGTCTTGTAATGTCTTCTCTTGAAATGTGGTTTGCAAGTGGAAGTTTGTGGAATGTTAACTAATATTCGGACACATTTTGGGCTATAAATATATCGTGAGCGTCAGCACTATGACCCCATAACAGGATACCACTATTCATGTTAGCGAGCACTATCAAAAGATTGTTTTTGTAATGCTACGCAATCCTTCGTTTTTTTTAATACAAATCTTTATTGTGTTCAAAATCTTTTTCTTGCATCATTGGTTTTTTTTTGGAATTTTTCGGTAAAATCGTTTATAGTTGTGAAATATTTTCTTCTTGTTTACATTCAATGACTTTCATCATCTGTTGTCAAGGAGTAGTGCTCCTTGCCAGTTAAACAGATACCACTGAGAATTGCAACATGGCGAGGGGCAAATAAAATAAAACGCCGGAATTATGGCTGGTAGAGTTTGAACAAGTAAAGAGGACCCATGGCATATCGAGTTGCCGCTGGCGAGTGACCAAGACAAAATTTGGGAGCGCCACGGGACGTGAATTGGGTACTTGAACTTCTGATTCAAAATTGGTTGTGAAGCCCTACATTGGCGACATATTTTGTAAGTTGTGTACTTTGGCGACATTTATCGTATTGAACAGGATATAACATTCAGTATGTAAATTAAAACAGATAAGAAAGAATGCATATAGAGAAAAGGGTCTTACTCTTCCTTTTGGAAGTAGGTTAAAATTAACATTAACAGTTTAGAAGTGCTACGTCTCAAATACTACCCTAAAGATTTGTCTAACATAGGTAGGTAACGTCGTTTTGTTTCAATCCGGAGACGGTCCCATGGCATTGTGTTCTTCTCAAATTGGAAAATCGAATGACATTTACGAGCGTTGGTTAAGGGGTCTGTTTGCGTTTCATTGATCATGTTTTTACATTGATCAATTGAACGAGCATTCCTTTTTCGTTTTGAGTACTTCCTCGTTATGCGCGAGAAAGGTGGCATTTAGATATATTTTAATGTTGGCGTGCGGAAGCTCGCCGAGCACAGATCCGGCGCGGGCGGCAGTCGTCGGCCGATCGACTTGGCTGAGGGGGGGCGTCTTGTCATCTTCTTGTATGGAGGGCACGGCGCCAGCTGTCTTGAACTATAGGGTCGTGTGCGACGAAGTCGTGTTTGTCGGTCCAAATGATACTTATAAGCCGTTTCATAAAATCTAACGGGCATTTTGTAGTGTTGTTTGGATGAATCCATCTTGAAAGCTTGAGAGGTTTTAACAAGTGCCGTTTCTCTGTGGAATGCGAGTCTCTGTTTGAAAGGAGGTGTTTTGGCGAGGAAGAGTCTGTTACAGGGGTTGTCCAGTCGTGTAAAGCAACGTGCAAATTAAGGTTAAGGGTGTGATTGATCGTATGAGTTAATTTCGCTTTCGGTGGCTTGGTTGCTGAGAGGAGTGGAGGTCCCTTCAGCCAATATGTTCATTCACATTCGTCATCAAAATATGATGCGCCTACTAAATGACTCATTTACCAAATGGGAAACGTGATGGAAATTAACTTGTATCGTTTCTTAGACGAGACAAATTTTCAATGAAATGAAATAAGTATTGTAACTCATGACACATCGCATATACACATAACGCATATACGCTTATCGCTTTGATAAGATATCTCTGAAGAATCATCAAGAATCTGCCGGTGATTCAAGAGCAAATCCATATTTCTTTACAAATCACAAACTAGGGTTGTGTAGTACATGTACTAAGAACTAAAAAGACCTAATTCCCAACACTGTACTAGAACAAACTATTCCGTAACGTTTCTGCTCTTAGTACATTTAGTACATTCGGAGCGAAACCTGAATAGAGACAACAATAGCCGAATGACCGACCGACCAAAGCGACCGAACGAAACAAACGGCTCTCGATTGGCGCGAACGCGAGCGAATGGTCATTCGATAGTTCACTCATTCAATTCAGTAAAAGGAGCACGAATAGGCACATTTCTTTCGGTGTACTAGTGTACTAAATGAACTAAAGGACCGAACTAGTACATCTGAGGGATTGTACTGGTCCGGAGCGATCCGCTCACTGAGCGGGCGCGCACAAGCCTATCACAAACCAACTTACCCATCCAGCGTAAAATAATTAACTTTGTGTACCGCAACCATAACCTATCTGTAGTTTACAGTGTAGATATTTATATTGACGTTCATAGCTAAAAAATGCTATTCATCGGTTGTCTATCTCTGCATCCATTAAATTGGATGAATCATCTCTGCATCCATTCAATTGGATGAACGACCTCAGCTTCCATTAAATTGGATGAATCATCTCTGCATCGATTCAATTGGATGAACGACCTCAGCATCCATTAAATTGGATGAATGTTCCCTGCGTCCATTAAATTGGATGAATGTTCCTTGCGTCCATTAAATTGGATGAGTGTTCCCTGCGTCCATTAAATTGGATGAATGTTCCTTGCGTCCATTAAATTGGATGAATGTTCCCTGCGTCCATTAAATTGGATGAATGTTTCTTGCGTCCATTAAATTGGATGAATGTTCCCTGCGTCCATTAAATTGGATGAATGTTCGCTGCGTCCATTAAATTGGATGAATGTTCCGTGCGTCCATTAAATTGGATGAATGTTCCCTGCGTCCATTAAATTGGATGAATGTTCCCTGCGTCCATTAAATTGGATGAATGTTCCTTGCGTCCATTAAATTGGATGAGTGTTCCCTGCGTCCATTAAATTGGATGAATGTTCCTTGCGTCCATTAAATTGGATGAATGTTCCCTGCGTCCATTAAATTGGATGAATGTTTCTTGCGTCCATTAAATTGGATGAATGTTCCCTGCGTCCATTAAATTGGATGAATGTTCCCTGCGTCCATTAAATTGGATGAATGTTCCCTGCGTCCATTAAATTGGATGAATGTTCCCTGCGTCCATTAAATTGGATGAATGTTCCTTGCGTCCGTTAAATCGGATGAATGTGCTCTGCATCCATTCAATTGGATGAATTTTAGGTCGCCCCACAATAGTTGCCATGGCGTAACAACTACCGCCTCCAGAAAAGTGGATTCGGAGGGTGACAGCGCTTCAGTCGGCTTAAGATGGAAAAATGGAAAAAGTGGGGACGTTATCGTGATGAACGAAGAAACGGGAAAATTTAAAGAAAATTGAAGAGAAATGGGGAACAGTTCAAAACGGGATTTTACCATCTGATTAGAGATCAGCGAGAAAATGGAGATTTACCTCCTGATTATACAATAGCGTCAAAATATAGATTAAATTTCTGATTAGTTATTAGATTGCTACTTTGTATAAGTACCTTGTGTGAATCACTTTAATTGATGATAAAAATGTTAACAAGGAAGGGATGTAGTGTTTGTGTATCATAGATACATATATACATTGTCTCATGTACACCAGTGTCGAGGTAACTGTCAGCTGTCAGTCTACGTCTGGTGACTGTGGAAGCAGGACGTGTACCTGCGCACTGGGTGTAGGGGTGAGCCAGTGACCTATATAGTATATACATATATCATCACGGGTTGGGAGGAGGTACTACACACCCCTTAAACCTTTATCAAATGAAACAATTTTGGCCTTGATCGATTCCTCACATCCTTAACTTGTGAAACTTACTTCCTCACATCCTTAACACGAAAATTCATCTAGTCACTACCTAATCCCGATGTTATTCATCCATTTGGAGCAATTGTCATTCATAGATATGAATATGACCCCTAATTAACTTGACTGCCAAGAAACAATGTTTTTCGCGCGTAATATGTACGTAGGTATATTTTTTTTTGAAACTGATCGTGGCTTTACTACCTACAGTTGGGCCTGACCTAGGCCAAAGCGATAGGAGTGCGCGGTTGGAGTGTGGCCTGGGGAAAATCCAGGGGAAAACTCCGACACGACCACGTGGGTAGTTTAAACACTGAAATACTCTAAGAGTTTGTGCTCCAGCGAAATTTGTTGAGTGGTTTCAACTGAATCTGAGGTGTGAGTGGAATCTAGTTACTGGGAGTTTTGTTGCTGGTTCACTAAACCTTGAGATGAGTCCAGCAAGAAACTCAGCTAGGCTCTACCTGGATCGGACTGACCCTGACGGTACCGGGACGAATAGGGACTATATGTGTCTGTGTTGTCGCGATCTCGCGATATCCGATATATGTATGTAAGTTTGTACGTAAGTATGTGGGTTTGTTAACTTTGTTATATTGTTTCTTATGTCCTAATAATCTATGACATGACAGGTAGGTTTAAGTTTTGCAATGAGTCATACAGATTATATTTGGATAATAACAAACTGTACTGTCATATATGTCTCATAACTGTCACATAACATTGCTAAGAGTGAAAAAGAGAGCCAATAAAAATAGTCGGCAGACTTGAAAAACTAATGACTTTCTTTGGTACCTACGGTAAATTACCCTTCACCGAACCTGCCCTATCACCGATATTTTTTTTCAATTTTAAGCCATAAGTCGAGTACTTATTGAGTAGGTATACCTACAGCTAATATTACGTTTTGTTTTTAGATACCTGATGCCTTCCACTACAAGGCAAAGAAAGCCATTTTGTTTCTCAGTAGACACAGGACAATCGATTGAGCAGGTCGATCCCCGCTATGTATGGAACTCCTTACGAAAACCGTTAAGAAACTGTGGGGGGCGATTTTTGAGAGTCGAACGCTCGACTTTTCACTCGAGATTGTCAAAAAACTATGATGATTCAGATGTCGAATGAAAAGTCGAGCGTTCGACACTCAAAAATCGGCCACCTGAGTGTACTTCAGAAGGTCATAAAAGCGTTTAAAAGTGACTTAATGCTTCGAAATAGGGTGTCATCGTATCATGAGTCATGAGTTATTAAGCGTGCGATGTGTTTGAGTTAAATAAGTGAATTTAGTGCAGTCAAATTCACAGAATTTAACACAAATGTAAATAGGTTTTACCGAACAGCGTTCGGAATCAGGGAAAACGCAAGTATGTTCTGAGAATTATTTTTTTACTCGTTAATCGTAAACGGTTACTTTACTTTATAAAAAACTTAATGAGCAATTACCGAACATCTCTATACTGGACAGATTTTTTGTAAAACATGCATTTGAAATGTATAATTTTCACGACTTTTTGACGTCAAAATAAGCTTAATTGACTAGGTAATAGAACATATCTCATTATTTACTACATTACCTCTCTTGATCATAACCGTAGGCAGTAGCGTAGCTACCGAAGGGCTAGGCGGGGCAGTGCCCCGGGGCCCCCAAGCTCAGGGGGCCCCCAAAACCTGATTAGCAAACCTCTTGAACTAGCGAGAAATAAGTATATATATTGATGAAACCTAAACAGTTTAGGGGGCCCAGTTTTTTTTTGCCCCAGGGCCCTTAGTCATCTAGCTACGCCACTGACCGTAGGTACAAAAATTCTATAAACCTTATTAAAAAAATAAACGTACATCCAGGTCTTACGCGTTCGGTAAACGTTACTTTTACCTTATGCGATAGGTACGTTCAACACACAACTTCTCAATACATGTTTAGTTAAGTTTAGCTAAGAGAAATATCTGAGAAGACTCAACTGACTTACCAGAGGGTCTACTCCGAAATTCGTATAGTGCCACCCCTTTCTCTTTTATGGTGTATAACACGAGAGTGAAGGGGACAACACGATACGAATATATGATTTCGATATTTTCGATGTTCAAAGTAGACACTCAAGATTTTTTTTTAATCTTTGATTATAGGTATAGGTACACATGAAACAGTAAATATTAGGTACAAACTTACCGACAACAATAACCGCAGCAACTGCAATAGCAATGATTTTAACAGTCTTTTTTTCCAAAGCCATGGCGGTAGCGTAGCGGTAGTTCCCGCGCGTGCTCCCTGCGAACTGCCGTGCCGGCGCGGGCCCGCCCGGCCCAGACGAATGCAATAACATGCGCAAGGTCGTTTTTTGCTAATGTTTAATTTAGGAAGTTTGGCGCCAAGTCTGTTACCTATATGATGTCTCTGTTTTATAGTTAGGTGTTTCTCTTCGAGCATTGGCATGTTTTTTTTAAATGTGTAAAATATGCCCTCTTTGGGGGACAATATGCCCTCTTTGGGGGAGCAGTGGACGTCTTTCGGCTGATATGATGATGATGATCACTACCTACATAGTATAAAACAAAGTCGCTTGCTGCTGTCAGTCCCGTTATATGCTTAAATCTTTAAAACTACGCAACGCAACCGATTTTGATGCGGATTTTATTAATAGATTAGTGTGATTCAAGAGGAATGTTTGTATGTATAATTTGCACATATTTATTTATTATTTATTAAGAAAGCTATTCTGCCATACAAATAATAAAATTCAGAATCGAATAACATTTTTTATAGAAATTCGGCCCGCTAAAAGAATTTCAACTTGAGGTTTTTTTTGTGAAAAAGGAGAAGTTTTTTTTACATGCCATTTTTTTCGTTAATATCTGTTAATATGGAAACATACTGGTTAAGTAATTAAATGATTAATATTATAGTTAATTCATAGTATACTATCTCATACGATTTTTTTCTATTATGCATGAAATAGGTATTTAAAACATGTTTTGTCACCTATAGTGTTTTTTTTACACTTATAGAGGCACAATGGCTTCAGAAACAGAAGAGTGATCTGATTCTCATTTACAATATTGCCCAGTAATGACAAAACAGCTATAAAGCACACATCAATAATTAAGAAAACATGATAGTAACTTATTTGATAAACTTTATTACAAATATTAAACTATTTACAGTGCATCAGCTGAATTTTCTAGAATGCAGAATTAAGCTGCGTTTTATACAGATTATGAGTTCATGGACACAACTTGACTAACTTAAATAATCATAAGTATAGATTATATAGACTTCCCCGTCAACTATCAAATATCCAAGGATGGTCTCCAAATGTAGCGGCACTACATTAATGCTATCTGAGGCCTATTGCATAATGACTAGTAACTAATTTTACAAGCGGAAGTCTTTTTTCAACCCCTTTCATTAGAAAGAGATTTCCGCTTGTAATATTAGGTACAAGTCATTATGCAATAGCCCCCTGGTCACACCCTGTATCTGTGCACATGCTTGTATACTGCCAACCATTGATTATTGCAACTCTTTATTTTATATACTTCTGTCTTCATCTTCCACTCCCTGTAACAATGAACAATATGTTAGTAATTCAATATTGATAAATCATTATCAGACTCAGTTAAAACTAATAAAATATTTTGTACAGTACAGCGACCATCAATATTAGTACTCCTCGGTGCAATCTTTTGCCTCTTAATGTAGTCACATTCAAATAATTGTGAGCACCTTGTTAGCTAAGGTTTATAGATCATTCAAACATCAAAGAAACACTCCATCCTTTCTCATTGCATTAGTGCATACCTAGGTAAATGAGTGATGCTTCTCTACTGTGATCATTATGATCCTCAGGCCAATTGTGTGTATGTAGGCACTTTATTGTACACAATAAAACGTAAAAGCACTACACATGTCACATAAGATTAAAATACTAAGGCAAATTATACCTATGAGCTCTTCCAGTTAACCTTTAAGGAATTGAGGGGAAATTGTATTACCTATAGCTGAATTTAAGTGCTTAGGAAAGAACAAATGATAACATACTAGGCCTTCTGCTTGAAAATGGCTCCCGTGATGGTCCCGTGGCGCTGTATGAGGCACAGCTTGCCGTCGGTCTCGAGGCAGACGGCGGGCGCGCGCAGGCTCGGCTGCAGCCGGCACGCCGCCTCCGAGATGGCCACCACCACGCCCGCGGAGTCCACGTGCGCCGCGCCGCGCGCCGCCAGGCACAGCCCCTGGTGGTCCGCGAACAGGCACCCGCTCACGTTCGGCGTCGACATTATCTCGTCGATTACGCGGTCTAGCTCCTTCTCCATCGTTTGTTGGTGAACAAGTTTTGGAAAAAGTGAGATTATTCAACTAAAACTCTAGAACCTCAGACTAAAACAAAACAATTTACAATACACTCAAAATAAATATAACATGGGATGGGAACATGACATAGGGATGGGGAAGGAAACAAACGTCATCATTTGACGTGCATCTGACAATGACATTTTCGAGTCCGTTCAGAAACCGATATTTATATCGATCCTATTCCGAAATTTTACGAATGACTAACGTAAATAAACCTATTCTACAAACGAATCATTCAGAAAAATCGTTACCATGATAATTATCAGTAATAAGAGTGCACCGTATACACTGAAATCATTTTACCGTCGTAATTACTGCATTATAGGTAGGAGTATATTGTATTTCTGACTGATATTTATCCGCCGCATTTTACATCAATGTCACACATAATAGTAATCTGTGAATGTCACTCCCAATCCCAAACAACCAATCATAAAGAACATAAAGAAGGTCCAGTGTTGCCAGAACGTGCTTTTTAGCACGGTTTTACGTACTTTTTTGGACACGAACTTTTACACTATTTCAATTCAATTCAATTTTCAATTCAATTCAATTTATTTATTCTCACATAAGTTGACAGTATTACACCAAAACACTTATGTGGTAGCTAAATTATTACATATTGTCCCTCCTGCTAATAGCCTGCGTGCTGTCAACACACACACTAGCTACAGCAGGCCCATTATTTTAAAATTACGCCACAATGTATAGGCATTGGCAGTCTATATAATTCCTAGTCTCTGCCACTTACCATCAGGTGGACCGTACGCTTGTTTGCCACCGTCGTTGTATAAATAATAATAATTAAGAATATTTATTTTTTATACATTCTGTGGTGTAGCGATGTATTCATGAGGTATCGTTGTTATTGTTTCAGAATGGATTTGAAGAGCTAATCATCCGTCCATAGACGAAGAGACTGGCCATCCATCCTCAATATCCTCATCGTTCGTCCCCAGTATAATTATCTTCGCTCCGAGATCCCTACCAGGTCCACGTAATGGTACCTAGGATTGAAACTGTTATTGGTAAGCGCGTTTTTTAATTTAAAAAATATAATATTCAAATACATATTAACCTACATTTTTACTTCCGCGTGGAAATTTTAGTTAATTCCCGAGTTGAGCATCCTAAAAAAAAATGCGATAAAAATCACGCCACAATCAGGCGCATGTATTACAGTTTTCCTACTACTACCACGAGCATTCATAGACATAGACACACGCGCAAAATCGCATTAAAGTTTAACTTCATTGCGGAAAGCGCATAGATTTGTTGAATTTTTGTACCGTGGCAACCCGCAATGTAAGTACGTAGCATAAAGCACGGGCTAGACTGTTTAAAACCACTGCTCCTACCAAGGTGACCTTGGTAGGAAACGGTGGTTTAAAACAGTGTAGCCAGTGGTTTCCAACCAAATTTGGTATGCTCTCTATTGTCCTTGGTAGAAAGGCGTGCCTCGTAAACCACTGGCAGGCATACTGAAGATTTAAACAGCGTAGGCAGCGTAGCGCGTGCAAGCTCGTTGTCTACCAACTCCACCAAGGGCACCTTGGCAGGAACAGTGGTTTTAAACAGTCTAGCCCGAGCTTTATATTTTGCGCGCGTTTGTCGAATTAAAGCGTTCAGGGCACGGGACGCTCTTTCTGCGATGGATAATACGAGTAGGTACGACTGGGGTTAAGGTTTATAGGTTACAAAATAAAACTCGACTAAACCTCTCAATTGGAACCAACTATTGCGTGTTTATTGACTGTCCGTCCAGAATTTAAATATTAATAATAATAAATATCAATAAAACTTTATCTTACTTGAAGCGTGACAAACAAACTGAAACGCCCTCTGGCTTATTCTAAAACGAATACAAATAAACGCCAACTATGGCTATTGCTAACAGCGGGCGACGGCGCTTGGTTGTGACCTAGACTCGACCTGACCCCCCGTGCCCGTCAACCGACCTGTGCCGCTGGTTGCCCGGCCTCACGCTAGCTCCCACACGGCCCAGACAACCCACGCACTGGTCGGAACGCCGAACACTAACGAACGACAAAGACAACCCGTTCACAATCCTGTCCTAACCAATTTAAAATGGAATTACATTGGCACGACAGTGCGCTTAAAATCTACACCATAACAATCAATACACCGATTAACATTAGTTAAATCAACAGCAGCAGATTAACCACTAATACTCGCAAATGGCAGTTTTAGGCATACAGCTTTTACGCATCCCATTCAATCTTAAAAACAGTGGTTAATCCACCACCGTCCCAATCACGCATTCAACAGTCATTCCCGGGCCGCTGTGAAGCGGGTTGCCCTGAGTGTGGCCGGCTGGGTTGTGAGCGGGTGGCGGCGAGCTCGCGCGCGCGGCATGCTGCGCCGGCGCCGGCCGCTTAGGCGTTGTCGACCATCAGCTCGAAGTGCACCGAGCCGCGCCGCTCGTAGCGGTCGTAGAAGATGTTCTTCGCCCACGCCTTGCACTCGATGTTGATGAGGACGCCCGCTGTAAACAATAACGTGATTATTCATTAAGTGTGATCGAGCAGTACTTAAAAAGTTGGTCGGGCAAGCTACCGGCATTGACTCCCATTCTTTTTACAGACTGCCCAAAAAAGGAGTGTAATGTTTTTCCGGTCATATCTGTCACTGTAGGAAGAAAATAAGCACCAATTTGATAGAGGAGTAGTCTTGCTACATGCACTGAATGTGACTCGAAACAGGGCAAACCCTGTAACTCAACGTTAAGGAAGAACTTACTCCTGGGCTTCTCAAACATGACGGCGACCAGCGGGCTGAGGTAGCCCTCCTTATTGGTGAACGGGTAGTAGTAGGAGGGGAACCCTCGGCGCGGGATGTACTGGATCGGTCCGATGTTCTCCACGTCGGCCGGGTTTTCGCCCTCGCAGTACACCCACACCATGTTGGCGTCAGCAGTGCCCGACTGCGAAGTTTCATTATGTTATTTACCACATCACTACAAAGGCCAAGAAGAAATGAATTGTCTGCCACGCTGCAACGTTGGGTTCCGCATTCTATTATCCCTACTTTTTCTAGCATGTTTGAGAAAAGGTGTTTTTCAAGAAACAAACAAAAGAAGAATTGTGGATCATCAACGGTCTGACAAGATTCAGTATTTAAATCATGTTCGATTTCAATTAAAGTAATTTTATATAATGGTGTTTTTTAGGTCTTATAAGTACCTATATATCATGCCATTAGGTGGCAGGAAACAATGAAGAGATAACGGAGTATCTCACTGGGTGGAATTGTATACAAAGATACGAAAAGGTCATTCCCTTTATAAAATAAAATGTGTACTTAAAAGATTAGTTCAAACGGTTAATTGAAACAGCTATGCTTCTGTGGATTGGGCATGTTGAGAGGACGTGTGAAAGCAGACTGACTAAGAAGATTTATAATCAGGAGATGGAAGGAAGGGTCGAAGGGGGCGACCAAGGCGAGGATATCTTGATCAAATTTCTGCGATACCAGGAGGGGCAATCTACCGTGACGTCATCGCGCCGCTCAAAGTACATGCGGCGGGACGGGTCCCCAGTCTTCAAGACTGTCTTAGGACTATTTAGTGGTTGCGGCGCAACGATACGGATTGCACGCGCACGCGCTGCTGTACCGCTGTACAATCATAATTCGTGTCCTGAACTGACGTGTATAAATAATAATGCAAAAACCAAAACATTATTGCATTGCAGCAGGTTGTGTAATAATAAAAACTCGGACCTTTAAATATTATATAAAACTTTGTACATGTGGTTACATGATTGTATGGAGTGCCTCCCCCTACTTTAATATTTTTTCGTCATTTCACATCACTTTTACGTAGCAGTTCATACCTACGAGTAGAACACACCTTCCTGCTAAATGTTTTAATTGTATTTGTAGTGCTTATAGTCTCCGAGTACATCGGCTGTCACATACAGAGGTAAAGACGGACGGACGGGTTCCGTTTTCAACATTTTGGCTACGGAACCTTAAAAGTACTATTCGTAATTGTATTGTAAACAACACTACTAATAATAAAGTACATATATTAAAATAGGTTCTCGCTGGTGGTAACCCTAGCGCTGAGGGCGGGGCCTCGAAAGAACGCGTTGCGTGCGATAGAAAGAGATGGCCACGTTTAGGCACATTTGGCATACCTAAACGGAGAATTTGTTAACAGAGAATCTTCTGTACTTGTACTATTACTTATTCTGTGGCGATACTGAAAAAGGCCAGCTCAGATTTATGGATGTGATTGAAGCAAAAGACGTGTGTAAGGACCGTGGTACTTTGGGTCTCTGCCTACCCCAATGGGATACGGGCGTGCGTATTTATAGTATGTATGTAGTTCAAACGGCTCTAACGCGACATTTATGTACCTATTTAAAGTACTTGAATGGCATACCTTTGACTTAATGTGTTGCTTGAGGTCTTCCGGCATGTTCCCAGGCAGGTCCTCCGTAGTGTTGTATGTATTCGGCTTCCAGTTGAAGATCTGGAATGGATGTACACTTCTTAACTTTATCATTTCCTAATAGGATATTATTTCATGATTCAGATTTATTTATTCACAATATATGATTAGGTACATTATAAATTACATGAAAATATAGGAATGAAATAACAGCTGTCTGAATGAAATGTCAGTAACCTGTCGGGCTCAGCACTGTACAATAAGGGCTACCGTGTACCGCGTATGAATTCGCCACTAGAGGCGCTAGTGTGATGCGTGGTCATCGAAATGTCAAATCTCACTGTTTGTGCGTGCACTACACGGGTTAATATCTAATTAGAATGAATTTTAAATATTAGAATGATATAGTGACAATATTGCAATACCCGAAGAATACCTAAGATATTACTAACCGATACACCATTGTAATTTAAAGAGAAAAATAAACGCTTTTGTATTTGTATTTTGTACCTGAGATTGATTATGGAAAATATGAGTTACGGGTCAATGAATTCCAGTGCTTTATAACTTATTGTCCTCTTTTATTTTTCGAACAAAACGAGACTTTACGTTAGTATACTTATATCTTCTTTGACGGGACTGCGCTACAATATGGGATGTTCCATATTTTTACGGTACGGTTTTAATGTATTAAATACGATTTCAACGTGAACTTTGTTTTCACGCCCATCGACTAGTGGCGCTAACTGGTGAGCACAAAAACGGTAGCCTCATTGACACGACATCCTTTTTATAATCTTTTCCTTTCTATAGGAAAGACTTCAACTCAACCAATAAAACCCGAAGTACTAACCTTGTTGAGTTTCAAGAAGACGCAGGGTCCGGCCGCCTCGTAGTTGTACTGGTTGCTGGGCGTGCAGGGGTGGAAGTCGTCCACGGGCACGTCGCACACTTGCTTCTCGCCGAGCGGGCCCGAGTTGGAGTTGCAGGCCACGCGGTTCTCCGCGCCGTGCGCCTCGCCACTGCCGCTGCCTTTCTTGCGGTAATCTGCCAAGTTCACATTACCTCTATACATTCCTTATGAGACGAATAGTACAAATATTAAGCGCGGTCGAAAACAAGCCCCAAACCTGGCCGACCTTGCGCACGGACTGTGTAGACAGTTGTTTCCAGCAAGATTTCCTTTAACCGGTCTTTGCGACTAAGGTCGCTCCGTCCTGAGGACTTGGCGACTGACTGGATCGCGCTTTAGCAGAGCACTTGCAAAGTTCTTATTGACCAGAAACGGTGAAATATTACAATAAGTAACCTCTTGCAAACAAGAAGACGCACTCCACTCCAACCTACTCTTTGAACCAAACCGCCGCTAAAGTGAAGTCACTTTCATGATCAAAGCTATCGTCGAAATATCTACTGAAGACTTACCAGCCAGGAAATCATCGATGGCCTTGGCCCACTTGAGCACGGAGCCCTTGTCGTTGGCGCGGTAGTAGATGAGCGTGCTCTCCACGTTGGCAGTGTCGGGCATCGGCCGGAACCCGAGACCTGGCCAGAGGAAGAGGTTCAAACTACAGAAAAGTAATTCAATGGAGGTCGAAACCGCCGGGACCTGCATGCAAAGTCCACGGACAAAATAGCCAGAGGCTTTCGCCATTTCCAAGGGTAATAGCTAAAGACAACACATCATCAAACTAGTTATGAAGGAAAATTTACTTGATTACGCTGCATGGGCGCTTAACGGACATATTTATCTATTGGTTTCCTATGGTGATTAATGGCAATCACTCTCAACTTTGGCATGTTGGCAGAAAAGCAACAATCTTGACGTTTTTCGAAGGAAGCAGCAGTTTAATGGGTTTGGTGCATAAATATAAATAGTTGCTCCATATTGCCCTTTAGGTACCGCAGGGTAGTGTTCTCACCAGGGTTGCTGCCAATGATAGAGCTGTCGAGCTGCCACTTGGGCACCTTGGAGTCCAGGGTCTGGTAGAAGACGGCCAGCAGCCCCGCGAAGAAGGCGCACAGGCACGCGTAGAAGATCAGGTAGAACAGGAGGATCTTAGCTGGAACGAAAAAGTGAAGATAAGTATTTGTAGTCTGTCTAGCACGGGCTTGTAGACCCCAGCACTGCGATCCCGGGTTACTTTAGGACACAACTGAGACAACTCTTAAATAAAAATGAGGAAAAGTTAGTGCACAAGACAGTTGGCACAGAAGCAGCGTCTTTTCTGACACAGATCCAAAAATCGTTCATTTGTCCCTCGTCTTTTACTCACGTCGCTGTTATACTGTAGGAAACTTACTGGACATTTTCTTGAAGGTATTGAACGTGTTGTCTTATGTTGAAAACCAGACACGAAATGGGTCGTAAATCGGAATAATTAATTGTGTTAAATTGATAATTGTGAACTACCGTGAGTCAGATTCCTGTTAAAACTGATAATAACCTCGCGTTGGTTGCTTTATATAACTTTCCTGACGATGATAGTCAGTAATAACTAACATCCAATAATTTTACTAAAGAGTAACCCCTTGACATAGGTTATCGATAAACAGGAGAAACTTCGGGCGTAATGTGTCACATAGCAAAAGATAAATAGGTATAAACAAAGAGTGGTTAATTATCCGTTACCGCCAATCACGACATTTCCTATCTCTCACTCATACACAAGTGTATAAATATCATCATACAAGTGTGGAGCTATATGAATATGTGGATAGAAGGAAATATAGCTCCGTAAGTATAATAACCTACCGAAATCCAAAATGCTCTAGTTTAGAGGAAATGCGGTCGTCATCAGTTCGTTAGGAAGCTGCCAATAACTCCACTTGCGATCAATTTATGAAATCGATCTTGACCCAGCTGTGTGGTGTTTTACAGTGCCCATACAACAGAAATACTCCACGACATTCATTAGTTGTTAATATTACCCACATGCAGTAACCTACATAGGTACACAGATTGGGTCCTTTTTTTCACAAATCTCATCTGCTATCAAAAACCCGGTAAGCACGTTCTCTGTTCTGAACCAGATTCCACTCCATACACCATACATATTATGGGAATATTTGTGTAACGTTTTTGTTTCTTTTGGTTTGATTTGGTAATAAACAAATGTTGGCACTTGATAAAAATATATTATTAAATAATTATTAAATTCCTGTTGCCTAATTAACTAAATACTGAAATAAACAGCACTTATTTCTACCGAACGTTACCACAACAGGGATAGGACCACTACTGTACCCTTACCATGAGTTTGCAATGTTTGCATTACCTTACTCGCTAGCGACTGCGTAAACGATTTAAATATGGACAAAAGTACAGCGCCTCTGGCAACGCAATAGAACTAAGAATCGTCATACTAAATTGTTTACGCAGTCGCTAGCGAGTAAGGTAATACAAACATTGCAAACTCATGGTAAGGGTACTAATAACCGCGGCAACTACAGGGAAAATCCCCAGCTGTTCCTAGTGGTACCTAAGAAATTGGTAGTCAAAGCAGTTGATGTTGATCGACGTGAAGTGAAAGATATGCATAATTTCGCACCTTATTCCATTGTATTAAGGTGAAACATGTATAGTGAACCTTTGATGTGGACTGTACGGCGTACATCTTAATTTTAGGCTATTTGCACTGTCACAACGCGGCCTAATTAAGGGTGTGAACGAGGCTCATTATCGCAGTAACAAGCACGGGGCCGCGGGCGGCGATAAGTGACAGCCAGGGGACCGACGACATCCATAAGATAGCTTGAGAAGCGATATTCTACAAGAACGACTTATGTATTTCTATTTTATTTATTTAGTACATCCACATCGTATATATTATGTAGCTGATTTCTTGGGTTGGCTTAAAAAATTACAGTAATCAGTAATCAGTAATCAGTCATTTATTTGCTAAAACAGGGTACAAAATAGGTAATTATCGAACAATATAAATATTGGAGGTGGCATATGTGCCTGCTGGCCGTTTTTATGTAATCATTATTACGTACTTGTCATAGATTTAAACTGACTTAGAAACGGCTTGTTTATATTCTTTTGTACTGTCTAAACATGTCACTTGCGAATAATATATCAACCATGAAAGAACTCTAGCGTGTTTAACTATCAGCCACTGACTCTGCTATCGTCCTAGATCGTATTCTAGCACCCAATTTTTAATAGGTCATGTGCCTCATGCACTGATAGTGCTAGGTTTAATAAAATTCGAGTGGTTTGGTATTTACGTGTGTGAACTTGCGAAATTATGTCAGAACTAGGTGGCATAAGTGGTATAAAGAAGCTGAGTGGATCGTCAGACTACCCGAACTGGAAGTTCCTGGTGCGAAATTACCTTGAAAACAAAAACTGGTGGCAGGTAATTTCCAAAGACGATGAGAGCGATGCAAAAGACGACCCCGTCGTCGACGCAGACGTAGACAGGAAGGCACGAACGACTATATGTTTGTTGTTAGAACCAGAGTGTTTTACCCACGTCTATAATGCGAAAACTGCGAAGGAAGCCTGGGACAGTCTACAAAGAGCCTATGAAGATAAAGGCTGGGGAAGGCGCATCCAAATCCAGCGAGAGCTATTTAATTGTAAGTTGGAGAACTTCAATTCTATGGAAAGCTACATATCCAAAATTACTTTCCTTGTACAACAATTGCATGATATTGACGCTAAAATCCCTGAGGATTGGACAATATCGATTTTGCTTGGTGGATTGACTGCTGAGTACAGCCCCCTTATAATGGCTGTAGATAACAGTGGCCAAGAGATTTCGTTGGAGCAAATTAAAATGAAATTGTTACAAGAAGGGAGTAGACAGAGCAAGATGACCACACACTATGAGCAAGCTTTGGTGACACGTAAAGCGCAGAACGATGCCAGATCTACTAATAAAACTAATGATCGCAAGCAGAAGTTTGTCTACAAATGTTTTAAGTGCCACAAGCCTGGACATAAGGCGTCCGAATGTAAGGAGCGCATCAAGACTGCAAATGTCTGCCTGAACACCAAGGAGGCGATTAATAAAGACAATTGGCATCTCGATAGTGGGTGCTCCAACCACGTGACCCATGACAGGAGCAAATTAGTGTCCTATAAACCTGAAAAGGGTAACATGAAAATCTCTGTTGCGAACGGCCAGAAGCTGGTGGTCAAAGGTCGAGGGAACGCTGAACCACAAGTCAGCGAAAACGAAAAGTTGGTATTAGAAAATGTTTTACATGTTCCCGACATTTCGATGAACTTAATTTCGGTTAGTGATTTGACGAAGAAAAATTGTTCCATTAATTTTGACAAAGGAGGTTGCACTATTCAAAATAATAACCGAATAATTGCAAGATGTCAAGAAGTTGACGGAATTTACGAGTTGACAGAAAAGAAAAACAACGTCGTAAATGTGACATTGTCAAAGCAGAATGAAAATATTTCAAACATTTGGCATAAACGTTTAGGCCATTTAAGTCGAAATTATATGTCCGAAATGAATAAAATCGTGACCGGAATGGAATTTAAGAGCTCAGATTTGTGCGAACCATGTATTCCGTGCATCGAAGGAAAAACATGTAAGAGTCCGTTTAAAAATAAAGGTACGAGAGCGACCGAAATTTTGCAAATCGTACACAGTGATATTTGCGGCCCAACCGAGGAACCCTCGTTCAGAGGTTCGAGGTATGTGCTTCTATTTATCGACGATTATACTCGAAAAACTCATGTTTACTTTTTAAAACATAAACATGAAACGTTCGATAAGTTTCGTGAATACAAGGCGGAAGTAGAGAACGAGACGAGTAAATCCATACGATGTTTGAGATCTGACGGAGGTGGAGAGTACTGTAATGCCAAATTTAAAACGTTTTTGAAGTCTGCAGGTATAAAACACCAGACGACAGTGCCTTATACGCCGGAGCAGAATTCTGTCGCAGAGAGGTCGAATCGTACGATAATGGAGAAGGCGAGAGCTTTACTGTCAGAAGCGAACCTTAGCAAAAAGTATTGGGCGGAAGCTGTAAACATCGTCGTGTATCTGAAGAACCGTAGTCCTACGAAAGCTTTAAAAGATACAGTGCCTGAAAAGCTTTGGACTGGAAAAGATATAGATGTCAGCCATCTGAGAATCTTTGGTTGTTTAGCTTATCGATTAATTCCAAAACAAAAGCGACGCAAACTAGATATGAAGACGGAACCGATGATATTCATTGGATATCCAGATAATCAAAAGGGATATCGTTTGATGAATCCGAAGACGCATGAAGTGACAACTGCGAGAGACGTCAAATTTATAGAGAATGTTTTCATTAAAAAAGAAAATATTGAGAAGTCGTCGGAGGTCATCATCGACTTTAATACGAACTACATGTTTGGTCACAAGGACATGCAAATATTTAAGGAATGTCATGTGTATCGCATGCATAATTTACTTATATACTAAGAAACAATGTCTTTTAAATATTCTTGAATGGAATAATAGGCCTTAGATGCTAAAAAATTATATAATGCAGTTTTAAATTCTTTATCGCTTTCTAATTTTAAAATCTTTGCTGGTAGTTTATTAAAAATTCGGGGTGCCATGCCAAACACACTTTTTGATAGAAAAGCGGTTTTTGAAGACATATAGTTAATTTTCGCCTGATGCCGTAAGCTATTAAATCTAGGAAATTTATTAATGTTATATTTGACATACATTGATATTTCGTACACGTACAGACAAGGTAGAGTCAATATTTTATGTTTTATGAAATATGGCTTGCATGAATCGATGGGTTTAATTCCACATACAGATCTTAAACATTTCTTCTGACTCTTAAACACCATTTCACGATCTGTAGCATTACCCCAAAATATAACACCATATCTTAAAGTAGACGTTACATGTGCATGGTATGCAGCCAGCACGGCGGATAGGTTTACAATTTTCAGTATATTCTGGATCTTTATTTATTTTAATGAACGTAGAGCTGCGTTTGTCAAATTATCTCTTTTCAACTGTCTTCCGAATCCGTAACTTTTTCTTATTCCTTAGTCGGGTAAAATCGAGATTTTCAATTTGAAATAATTATGAAACCTGTAATTTCATCGGTTACCTACTATTTTTAAAATTGTGATAATGAATAACGTTAGCTTGAGGGAATCGACGCTACAGTACTTTTGTCGGAGTAAGGAGCAGCTTTTAATTTAAATTCAATAACCAAAATTAGGTTCCTGAATTATTGACCCATGTGAAAAGGCAAAAGTCTAAACTACGTAGTATTGGCAAGTGAAATTGATAGGTTTATTAACATCTAATCTAGTTTGCGTATTCCTTGTATGCGGGCCTGGGAGAGGGAATCGAAACCCATGTATGATCCCGAGTGATCATCGGATCTAGACCCAGTTACTAGCTCAAAGCGTACTAAAGTACTTTGGCACGTTTATCTTTTGTCTCAATTTTATAATTTGAAACTGACTTTTGACTTTGTTGTGGCGTTTAACTTTCTGAAGCAGTGGTGGATCCAGTTACTGCCTCCACTGAGGTGACATATAAGATTTGTCCGGAACGGACTCAGAGGCTTGAAAGAGTCCCCTTTCCCCCATTCCTGAAGATCCGCTACTGTTCTCAAACGCTATTTATAACTTGTAAAAGTTGAAACGGAACGTGGCGGAACGTTGAAGCGTTGTTGTCACATAGTTTCCCGGCCGCGATCAAATCGATATCGCGGTAAAACCCCATTTCCCGCGTGTAAAACCCCTGCACTGCAAGTTGCACCTCGTCGTGTATGCACTATATTACAACATCATTAAGGAGGGCGCAAGCTGGGGTAGGTCGCGGGCGTCGCGGCATATGCGCCGCGACATGCGCAGAGCTTTACCTATTATTTGTTGAAGAGCTTTAAAACGAGCTTATGAAATTTTCACGATGTCGCTATACCAGGTCGATGGGAAACACCTCACGCCTGATGGGATGGTAAGCGGTCACCACGGCCAGTAGATGCAACTCCAGGGGTGTCACATGCTCTTGCCCGCCCATTCAAAATGTAAACACTCATTGTATTTTAAACCAAACGATTGTAGTTCATAACTTGTTGACTAAAGGTCCTTTATTTCAGCAATATGTTTACATATTGGGGTCTCATGCTGTGGTTTTTTGGACTATTATGCTGTGGTATAATATGGGTAAGAAATTCATTTTTCATTATGAGTACCTAAGTAGATGAAATTCGTCTGTATTAGTAAGCACAAATGCCTATTTTTCTGTGGCTGTGGCACATAAACATGTAGATGAGACGTATTTTTATTCATAGTCATTTCATGTTACTGTCGTGTGTGTTAAGATATCACTATTTTATGCACCCTTATAGCAATTTAGGAAATATTTGTGGTGGGTAGGTATTTTATTAAGTGGGCATGATTATAACCCTAGGTAGGTATTCTGAAAGCAATCCTCGTACTTACCAGTTTTAATATATTTAAAATAAATTAGATATCTTTGACAAAATATCTCTACAAATTGTTTTAAATGTTTTTAATAAGGGTGCCTACTTTGCCACACAAACAGAGATGATCATTGATCCATATATAGACGGAAGAATTGATAGACCGAAGGATCGATGTAGAACGAAGGATCGGTAGAACAAAGTATTAGCGTTGGTGGTTGCAAGGCAGACTGATGACTGGTCATCTGGACCTGTTAAAGGTCGCGGGAGTTCCTTGGGTGCGGTCACTCAGTAGCACTCTTTGGGGGAGGTCTATATCCGTCTGTCGGCTATTATCACTGAATGGTAAGATATTTCAATTCAATTCTCACCACTGCTTAGCGGTGGAATAGCAACTTAAGTCCAGCAGCTAGAAGTAGCCACAGACAGTAGCCAACTAAGAGGAGGGGCTATGGAGAAGAAACCGCAAGGAACTGTCGAACTAGCCAAAGGGCTTCACGTGCTAAATATGGTCACATTAAGATGTCCTAATCTCCGATTCTCTCCCTTGGGCTGTACCTAAAAGGTAATTAATATCCATAACTATCCAGACGTCCTTGGATCGATGGCGCGAAGGACGTTGCGCGCGCAGCAGCCAACCAATCAGAGCCCAGGAAACACCCCTAAACCCGAAACGGCATAAGACCCTAAAACCGCATTTTAAAATCAAGCTTGTGATGCATGGAGCAAGATTCAATATGTTCTGATAGGTTAACGATGGTAGGATCTATTTGACATCACTGTTATAAGGTTTTTCCACGAAATTACAACCTTATCCACTTGATAGAGAGGTATATTTTTCTTTGACACGGAATTGAGATAAGATCTGCCGAAAATTGATAATTTTCTGTTATTTAACAATTAAATAGGTTTCAATTAATGCCTGAGATAAGAACCGTTAACAGTTTAGTTAGGTCGATTAGTTTAGATCTTAAAGGATAGGACGGATGTTTGTAACGCCCGGTTCCGATTTTTCCCGATGAGTTCCGATTCGTCTTTGAACGAATTCACGTATTAAAAGTAGTTATATAATATATTACTACGTTTTCTGGGCAATAACCTTAAGGCCTGTATGAAAACTGTAGTGAATTAATTGCAATGCATAAATCAGACTTTAACCAACCCTATATGAAGTTTTATTCGTTTTTGTACATTTCAATGACTAATGGATTATTTTGACTACTAATTAAATCATATTCCTCAGCCTGTATGAATTTGGCAAAAACATACAAAAATTGGGTCATTTTGGCTTAACACTGTCCAAGCGAAAATTGGCGTGCATAAATATATTACATAACACCATCCCCAAACTTGTGTTAAAATGCTATAATATAACAAACGAACTATAATCCTATTAACACAGTTCATCGGTTTCGGCGGTAAAACAAAAGAATCGTTCTATATATAAATTCGAATTGGAAATTTGAAAATGGAACTTACCCCAGCTCGAGCCGGTGCGGCCGAGGAACTGGCCCGTCTCGGAGTTCCACAGGAAGATCCTGAAGGACTCCCATCCTCCTAGGTCGGGAGGCGGCGTGTAATACTGCTCAACGAGTTGCTTAGACTTGTCCGCCATGATGCTCTGAACCCGACTGCGGTACTGATGTGAATCGATTGACGTCGCCCCAGCACTGCCCCCCTCGCGCACCCCTGCAACCCTCTTACGTAACGATTACGTAAGGCGCGGCGCGCGCAGGATTTCAGCCCTAGTTTCAGCCCCCAGTGCCTAGGGCTTCCATTCCGTAATTACGTAATTACGGAATTACGTAATTACGGACAGATATTTGACTTCTAATAATTACGTAATTCAAAGGTTAAATTCCGTAATTACGGAATTATGTATTACCACTTATTTGTTTAAAATATGCCTACTATTTCAGTCAAAAAATGGAAAAAGGTTTTATGAAATTGTAAATTAACGTATTATTAAATAACATAAAAGATTATGGGATATTATTTGGAGTTAGTACCTAGGTACCTCGACACATCACTAGCGAGAATGGACAGGATTGCGATGTAACCCTTTCGACTAGGTTACTCTGATGTCTGTGGACTAGATACAAGAAGGAGGTCCGACAGGGGCCAGGGGTGCATTATTTTACCGGGCGGGTGTTCGATGTGGTGGCTGGAATGGCGGAACAGATCAAAAACCTATTAATATCATATTACTATTTGGGGGTAGTGGCTATAATTGCGACCATTGCTGAACTATTGGGATCCTAAAAGTGGGTAAAGTCCTGCAAACTTAAAGAATTGCAGGATTTTGCTGAACTAGAGAAATTTAGTCTCTTCAGGGCACATGACGTGTTTGCCCAAGAAAGAGCTACGGCTGTGCATTAGGCTAGGGCAGTCAGTTAGGATGTGTGCAAGCGTCTCCTCCACTTCAATGCAGCGTCTGCACCTCCTTGTGTCACTCAATCCTAACGTGTGCATGTGCTTATTTAGTAAGCACCCTTACAAACACGCGTAGTCGGTCCCTGCTTAGCAATAGGCATCAGGGGACTCCTTTTTGTTAAAGGCCTTAAATAGCGCCTTGGAATGGTTCAGACATGGGAACTCTCTCTAGGCCTGAATGGTTTTGTAGAAACAGTAGATTTCCAGGGTTAGCTTGGTTAGATGTATGGGGATGCCGCAAAACGATTATGGCCCGCAATGCATCCCCTTCGCGCCCGCTCGTGCAAGCTCGTCAGCTCTTTCATTTCCCGCGATACCTAGCTGCATGCCCTGGGACGGGACCCACCGTAAAATAACCTTGTTTTTCGCTCCAAGGTTATTTAATGCTTCCCGGCAATTCAAGAGCACCGCCTGGCTATACGATTGAATATAAATGATATTGTTGAGATAATTGCTTTGCCGATTGGTTGTCGCACACTCTAAGATGGCGTATACCTCTACTTGGAAACTAGAGGAGTCCTTTCCCAGATTTTCAGATGATAGCAACTGGATTGAGTGCTAGAAGTAAATTTGTGGCATAAATGAAATAAAATGAAATAAATGAACTTTATTCTGTAAGTAGGCCGCAATGGCACTTTTACAAGTCAAACCCTACTAGCGTTTCACAGAGGCCACTGCCGAGAAGAAACGCCGGAAGAAACTCGACAGTCAGCCATTTTCTCACAAAAATATGCTTATTACAATGATAATACTTAACCTACTTAAGATCAAGAAATCTAAGACACATAGAATTCAAAATTCAGAATTCAAACACTTATTCTGCAAACAGGCCACAAGGGCACTTTCACATGTCATAATGTTAATGTACAATTTTAAAAAAGTCTTACAATATAAGCATATGATAGATTTTTCATGAGAAAATATTAATTTACAATTTAAGAAATATATCAATATTACAAACATTACAATAATAGTAAAATTGAGAGATGTATAAGGTCTCAGTCTGAATAACAAAATTTAATATAATATCTCAAAGATGTAAATGGTCTCTGAGCGTCAAAATATTCTTAATAATGACTATTCTAACGTGCTTTGAGATGTACATGGTCTCAAAGCGTCATACCTACTTCGAAAGGGATATCGTACCAATTCATCGATTTTAGACCAGCACAATATTCGAATCAGACTGTCCACCATACTTGATCAATAACAACTGGTTGCCAATACAACAAATAAAACTTAAAGACGACCGTATTACTGGTAGAAGTTCCTCAAGCTGGACTGACCATATACGTTCAGCTCTTTGTTCTGAAAATTACACGTGGATGCTGCGATTTATTTAAATAATGGTGTTAAAAATAGTTTCCCTTAATTATAATTAATAATTATAACAAATACAAATTATTTAGAGATTTTTAATTTGAACTCCGGGTCAGTTACGTAATTACGTAATTACGTAATTCAACGTTCTAATTACGAAATCAATTACGTAATTGACAAATCCGTAATTTTGGAAGCCCTACCAGTGCCTAAGACCCCCGCTGCGCGGAACTACCCTTCCGTTAGGTCTCTCGGCGGGAGCCAAGCGCGGGGCGTGAGAGGTCACGCTAGACTGGCTTGCCTATAGGGTTGCGAAACAACAATGTTGTGTACTGCGTCCGCTGTAAACCGTATGGCGTAGTACTAAAGTTGATTTTTGTTTGTAAATTGAGGCGGTTATGTTGGTTAGGTTCAGTCTGGTCATTGTGTCAGGTTGTTCCTCTGAGGTTTGCTCTGATGAATTGATTTGGGCTATGCGCGCCATCTTTTTGAGTAGTTTTTTCCTGCTAGTACCTACTTTGTCCGCGTGACCTACCTATTAGCCATATGAATTAAGTAGCCGAAAGAATGTATTAATTCTCTAGGAAATGTATTATTACAAACTATTACAACTGTTAAACACAAAAATAAAGCAACATATATTATCTTAGATGTAGTTACGTGTTCTCATCTCATCTAATAGTGCATTAGGTACTTACCAAGGGCGGTCAAACAAAGGAATATCTAGGATAAGATAAGATAAATCTTTATTTACAAGATCGCAGGTATTTTGACGCCCGAGCCGAAGTCAATGGCGTTAAATATTTGAACTAAAGCTTTCTTTATTACCGCCCGTGGTAAGTACAAAAATTTATGTCACCCCTGGCCAGGACGTGGGGTCTTCCGCGCGCGGCGCGTGCAGTAATTGCCACTTTATAGTCAGGTGTGAGATAATAGTACATTACTTAACAAGGTCGGTAAAACAAAGAATGTCTCAGATCGCAGGTATTTGACGCCCGAGCCGAAGGCAAGGGCGATAAATATGCGATCTGAGGCTTTCTTTATTACCGCCCGTGTTAAGTACAAAATTTTATGTCACCCCCTGGCCAGGAAGTGGGATTTCCCGCGCGCGGAGCGTGCGGTAATTGCTACTTTATGGCCAGGTGTGGCATAAAATAATATTTGGGAACAAATAAAATGATCACCTAAATAACTTTTGATATCATCAAATTTTCGAACCCTAAAATAAGGTTGAACACTCAAAAAAATTTATCGATCAGCAATTCAGAGTCACCAAAAAAATTCTACCTATTTTTGCAGCACTTGCACCTATTTTACTTATTGCGTTCCTATAAATTTATAATCGCATCAAAAAAATTGTCAAGTACCACCAAAAACACTAAACTACCACCTAATCTCATGCACTTTTTTTCATTAGAATAACATCCAAATATTATACACATCGCATGCTACATTTTAGTAAACAGTTACAAATTAATTGTTTTTAGTACTATAAATATTTTAGTCATTTCCAAAATGTTATAAATTAGAAAGTAAAATTCTAAATTAATTTAAAAAACAATGCGCAATGTGGCTGTGTGAAATAATAACACGTATACTACTATTTCACTCAATCAAATACAAAGAATTGTCTGAAGCATAAAACCTATTGATATGTCGTTAGAGTGAAAGGTACCTATTGCTGTTTCATTCTAACTACCTATTGCTGATGGTTTACAAACTACAAAAAGTTTTATTATTTTAATTTTTTAATGCGTTGACGTGAGCGCGTTTGATTGAAAACTTTTATTTGAAAATGAGTTTTGTTGATTTATTAAATTGTTTGTTTGTTATGAAAATGGATAAAGGTCCTCAAATGAGTTTACTTTATTAATTTAGATAGACTTTCATGGAAAAATTAAAGGTAGTTAATAGGTAGAAATAGGTATAGGTAGGTTTAGGTTATGTTAGTTTTGCATCGGCCCGAAGGGCCAAAACAACTCAAAATAGGAGCTCCGCGCCAGCGGAGATCCGTCAATACTGTTCCAATGTCCACTAGTTTGAAATAAAAATACATGTCATAGAAAAATACTACTACCTAGGCAAATTGACGATTATCAGCGAATAGAGTAGAGGCAAAAACATCTGAGAACAAATAGCTGTATGCGACCAGTACGGAAAGCACTGTTGAAAATATATTAAATTAAATTATGTTATGTACGTGTCTCATTAAAATTACAGAAATTTCGAAGCTTCTATAAAATAAAATCATTTAGCGCTGTCTTGCTCGCACGCGGTGCGACGTGCGAGCGAGACGGACCGTATGGAAAACCGCATCAGTGTGCTAGCAATGAGGTTAGACTAGATTGGAACTGCTTTGCGCGTGGGGCGTTAAAAAACAATTGCCGCGTGAAATTTGGTGATCATGTAGTATTTCTGGGTATCGAAGGAATTATTTGGGTGTAAATAATTTTAATAGGATTACGAGCCCTGTAATATTTGGATGTAAATTATATGAAATTTGGTGTTTGAAATTAGGTGATCATTAAGTATTTTTGGGTAGTGACTAATTTATTTGGTAACAATTTAATTTAATAGGTTATCGACATGTAACTTCTTTGAGTTGCACTTTATATTTAAGAGGAGTTGAAAATTTGGTGCGAATCTAGTATTTTTGGTAATCAATGTAATTTTTTAGAGCATCATTCGGCAACTAATTTGGTGGTTCGTTAAATGCTACCCATAATATTTGTTGTTTAACGTTTTCTTATGTGCGTTAAAGATTAAATAAATAAATGACGACTTCATTATTACCTTCAGCTGAAAATATTTATTTATAAAAACATATGGATATAATAACAGTGTAAATGTGAGATTAAAACTACTATTAAAATAAAAACTAAAACTAAACCCTAAACTTAAAAATAAAACCTACAGCTCAATTTTTGTTATTAATTATGATTTTACAAACTTAACTCATAACTCATAACTCATAACTTTATTGCTCTCATGTTGGTATACAGCAGGTCTTACATAAACTATTTAATACATGTACAACATGACACCCTGTAAGGGTATTGCAAGTTTTTCTTAGTCTAAAGGTAATCTTATAAAATCACAATATAAAATCACAGTTTACAAGCATCGAGATCCCAGGTAACTTATTCTAACTATATTTATGATATTTATTTACATTAAAATAATCTTGCAGGGAGTAGAAACAGTTGGTTATTAAATAAGTTTTTAACTTTTTAATAAATATATTGTATTTGAGTTCGTTTGCTATTTCTTTAGGCAGACTATTGTAAATACGTATGGTTGTCATATGGGGGCTTTTATTACTCATTTGTAAGTTGCTAGTCGGGAGGGCTATTTTATTTTCATTTCTTAAATTTAGAGTGTTGGTGTGACGATCTTTGGCTTTTGAGTATAAATCTTGATGTTTCCGTACAAATTTACAGACTTCTAAAATATACAGGGAGGGTAGTGTTAATATTTTAAGTTCTTTGAAGTGGGGTCTGCAGGAATCGAAATTTTTAATATTTGAGAGTATTCGTATGCACCGTTTTTGTATTACGAATAAATCGGTTATATCAGTACTGTTACCCCATAATATTATACCATACTGTAACCACGCCTGGCTAAACGCATAATACGCACTCACTGCAGTTTTCAGATCGGTGCTTTTCTTTATATTTCGCAGTGCATAAGTGAATCGGGATAATTTCATACAAATTTTGTCGATATGCGATTTCCAGTTTATGTTTTCATCAATTTGTATGCCGAGAAGGGTACAGTTGTTTGTTAATTTAAATGTATGTCCTAGATACGTGTAGTCAATTTCTAGTGGATGTCTCTGGTGCGGTCTGAATTGAATTAGGTTTGTTTTCTTTAGATTTAACTTACAAAAGTTGTTTAATTTTGAATATTTGTCAAGGGCTACGTAATCCGTTAAAATCATTATATTCAAATGAGCATTTAGAAGGGTGAACAACCCCATTCGTCACCGGCCAGTTTAGCGGGATTGGATGGATTTTAAGAGAGGGGTGCTAAAATAGTAGTTACTATACATTTACGCATTACAATAATACCAATATTCTTTAAGATATTCTTTATTGTTTGCGAAGAAGAAATAAAACAATAATACAAGAAAATTAAGCTCGAAACGCTCTGTACAATGCATTAGACTGTAATAAAATTAATTGAAAAATATTCCCTTGTTTACTTTAAGTGTCACTCGTTTAGAAGATATAGGTGGGTTATAAGTTTGTTTATAATATGTATATTTCAAAAATCATCCATCTCTCAGACCTCGTCAATTCCACAAAATATGACTAGGCTCTTATGTCGGCGAATTAAGTTTTCGGGACTAATTATGAGACGATTAAGTCGATAAGTAGGTACAATATTTTCATACACGCACTCAATTTACATAAAAAATAAAATACTCCAAAACGATTTTCAGTTAGAGGGAAAAATTTAAAAATGATGACTTCGAGAAGGATTTGAATCTGCGACATCCTAATACGCGGCCATTCCCTCTAGCCATGCTCTAGCCAACTGTGCCCTTACCATTACCATGAGTTTGCAATGTTTGCATTACCGTACTCGCTAGCGACTGCGTAAATTTAGTATGACAAAATTACAGCGCCTGTGGCGGTTTCGCAATAAAACTAAGAATCGGCATACTAAATCGTGTACGCAGTCGCTAGCGAGTACGGTCATGCAAACATTGCGAACTCATGGTAAGGGCACTGTGGTATAGTACCTACTTCTATCTCATGAACGCGGGTTGGCCATTGCTATACGAACACATAGACAGCGTGAATTCATAGCGCCTACGCTGACGCACGCATAGACAATGTGCACCTTGCACGTATCGACGACCACTTTAGCTTAGTTGGTAGTGACCCTGCCTACGAAGCTGGAGGTCCCGGGTTCGAATCCCGGCTAGGGCATTTATTTGTGTGCTGAGCAGCAATATTTGTTCCTTACACAAATCAAATCATCAATAAATAAATTCTTAAATATGTACAGTCAAGTGCAAAAATATAGGTGCATACAACTTGCTCAAAAAGATGTCCCTAGCTCTTATGTCGGTGAGTTAAGGTTTTGGTACATATTTATGAGAGCCTAAAAAACATCCGAGCGGATGTTTTCTATGTACGTATTTAAAAATCCATTTATTTATATAAGTATGTATATCGTCGCTACCATAGTACAAGCTTTGCTTAGTTTGGGACTAGGTTGGTTTGTGGAAGTTTGTCCACAAAATATTTATAGCTCAACACACAAGCAAGGTTCACTGGCGCTTGTGAGGTGAAAGTCTTCTTCTTTTCGTGTGAAGGGATCAAATAACTTAAAATTAAATTATATTAAAAAAAAAATTGCCAATATTTTGCCACCTCTATCCCTCGGGGTGTGGCTTTCATGAGGTCTTCCGTAGTGCACGAAGCCGGACATAGGGAGCACTGCGTCATATGCTGGGTCGTCTGAATGGTGCCACATTTGCAGAATATGTCGCTATTTTCTGATCTTATTCCCCATTTCTGGAGGTTATCTTTAGAGCGACCAACTCCTGTCCGCAATCTGTTTAGAGCTTTCCACGTGGTCCAGTTTTCACCTGGTAAAAGTACTCTTACTCGTACCGGAGCAACCTGTTCGCTCCCCAAATCTCTTGTGCTTTGAGCCTGACATATTTTAATTAATTTCCCTTTAATTCAAATTGCGTTTACAATTTTTAATTTTATTTCATATTTATTTGATTTGTCGCAGCGGAGTACTTACGTAATTCACTCTCATAATAAATTGTTCACCGATTAGCACTAATCTGTCTTAATTTGTTCCACTCATATGATTTGATAAGAAGTGTTTCCTAGAATTGTTTGTACTAGACTCCCGAGCAATCTTTAACCTGTCACCTCTTAATGATTCTACCTACTCTTTACATACAAACAACATCATCATCTACATACAATACGTCCCACTGCTGGTGCTGGGCAGAGGTCTCCTCTCATGGATGAGAGGGAATGAGCTATAGGTGTAGGCCCCACGCTGACCCAGTGTGGGTTGGAGACTTTACATACCTTGGAACTTTTTAGAACTTTTTATGCAGTAGAATTAGACGAAAAAATGTCTTGCTCCCCGCTTTAACGCATAGGTAACTTATTTCGACTGCACTACATTCGGCCTCCGGCACTATAGCGACAGCTGGCAGGTTCAAGTACCTAGTGCTCCCAGAATAAATTAATTAAAGAGAGTGGGCATCAGATAGACGTCGTGTTTCTTCCGGGTAGGGCATTTTGGAGGTAATAAATAAATGAGGATTAAGTTAAGAATAATACCTTTTATTCAGAAATAAAATAAATAAGACTTATAAACGAATGAATAAATAAGTTATTTAATTAAGTAGGTATCTGCAGTTTATTTTTGAAGTACACTTATAATAAAAAGGGGGCAAATTGTGTGGATATTCAATAGGTGCCCTTTTTCTTTGCTCTAGGCTTAAATTTAACATTGATTATTTAAAACTACACGATCTAACTACTTACAGAGTGAGCTACTTATGTATAATAGGAAAGCGGATTAATATTAATCAATTTGCAATTGATCATTTTGTATAAATAGGTAGGTATATGTTTGTGTTATGCTTAGAAATTTATATAAGTCCAGACCCAGAGACGCGATTCCATCTATTACGATCAGTGACAGGAGGAAACATCTTTCTATTTCAAATAAGAATGATACATGACTGTAGTGATATTAATATGAGCATTGTTTGCAGATAGAATGATACGCGACCCAATGATATACATACCTACATTATGTGCACGAGTAATCGGAAATCACGCGTGATGTCAATGAACTCGAAATTAACGTTTGATATGGGTACGCGAACAAGTCAATGACAAACAATTGAAGTAACATTACATTCTAGATATGAAAAAAAAAAAAATATCAACTTATTGCTAACGATACATCATTGAATTAAATAAACAAATTGACCTAAATCGCTAACAGGTAAACTGGTGTTGGCCTGACACAGTGTTCGTTTAGTGTGTTATGGTTTTCCCATGGAAAATGTAAGTTAGCCATAGAAATAAAAATAAGAGATCAAATGAAACGAGCCATCATACGAATTGAAAGGATACTCATTCCAAAAGTTAAATCTACTAAAGTACGCTCACGAAAGATCCTAAAAATTTACTAAGTGCAATCGTTCCACGGAGTTTTGCTGTTACATTCGAATAGGCACTTCATTCACTTCTGTGTTCTCTGACTTTTCCGCAGGCCCCGCCTCGCCCTTCGTGGCGTTAGGCTTGGTCCACGCCTGGCATACACACGTCGGCCCCTGGCTCCCAGTCTGACCGCCACTCACTTGGAAGCCACTGGTTTGACCGCCTGAGCCCTGCACGCCCTGGTACTGACCGGTACTCCCTTCCTGACCGTACTGCCCTGTAGCTTGATTTTGCCCTTGGAACTGCCCGGCCTGAGGATACTGGCCAGCCTGGAATCCGTTTTGCTGTTGTATTTGCCCTTGATACTGTCCATTTGCTTGCTGATTCTGATTCTGTCCTTGGAACTGCCCTTGGTTTTGCCCTTGCGGGTACTGGTATTGCCCTTGCGCCTGGCCCTGGCTTGCCCCGTTTTGAGGGTACTGAGCGGGATAAGTAGGGTAGACGGGTGCGTTGTTTTGGGGGTAGTTTTGCGGGTAGTACTGCTGATTTTGCCCTTGAACTTGCGCTTGCTGCTGGTTTTGTTGTCCTTGATATTGCCCTTGGTACTGTGCTTGCCCTTGGTAGTTCCCTGGTTGGTTCCACTGCGGGTACTGGTAGTTCTGGCCTGGTGGGTACTGGGCGGGGGTTTGCCCGGGCTGGTACTGGGCGGGGGCTTGCCCGGGCTTGTTCTTGTGGCTGTTGACGATGTCTATCACGCCGAGGATCTTCTCTGGGATGTGCAGGCCTGTTCTGGGATCCATCATCAGGTGGGAGTTCGCGCGGCGAAGTACCGCCACGAGAATTAACTGAAATTATAACAGTAGACAATCAAGAAATAGAATAAACAATTCCAATACTATGTTAAACAAAGTATTTTTTTTTGTGGATTTTCCTCTTTCGGAGACCAAGTTAGAGTAAAACCAATCTTAAACTGAACGCCACCTTCATTGTCTTTCTGCTCACATCTGATATGTTAAGTACCAGGTATATAGGCGTTGCACGAAAACTCACATACTGTACATACAGTCGAGTTACATAATTATATAAGCAAGTGCGTAGATCATTCTACCCTTGCTTCATAGCTTAGTAAAATCTGCTTCATCAATACTTGACATTTTTAATCTTATGTCATTATAATAAAGGTGAACAAATATGTGTCAACTATTGGGTATCAAGGTGTCAAACATTGGGACCTTAGTTTAAGTTTTTTAGTAAGGAGTGAAGCGCTACTTCAATTATTAACACTTTCGCTGGCAAGCTTTTCGTAGCGCTACGCAGTCTACGCACTCTTATCTACGAGTACATTCGGGGAAACGCATAGTATCGGCTACGAGTCTAGGTACCTAGCATTGAATGTGTGAAACAATCTATTAGCTGCATGAGATGTAAAAACTTACAAGTACTGAAATCTTCCGAAGTCCCTCCATCTGTGTGTCTGTTGTGCAGTTGCAGGCTGGAGTGCGATTGCCGAAAACGCAGCGCGGGCGCACTTTATACCGGCGGGGAACAGGGCTGTCACAAGGAATTACACTCATGTTGCTGTCAGGTAAAGGCACAGGGTTGACTCTCACTTACACCACAAACGATACTAATTCTTTTTAGTGTTTTTACTTAGGTATGAGAATAACTTAATAACTCATTCTTCATAATTTGTCCTATTTACCCACGGGGCCTACCAAACATAATTAGCATCTAAGTAAGTGAGATTTATACTTATTAAGATTAAACAACTTTAAAAAAATGAATTCATAATATTTTTAAACTTTGTACTTTGTTTACTACAATTCCTCAAAACCACTAAGTATAGATAGGTACCTGAATGTAAGATCTGAACTTTGATGTTTGATCTAAGAGATTAAATTTACTCAAATGCCCTTAATTTCACTTTGTGTTTTCCGGTCTCCTCCTTCTCATTAAAATCTACCTTTAGTTTGTTTTGTCCATCGTATATGGAAGTGAGGCTCTTATTTAATCTATTTTATTTATTTACGATCACCAACAAACATTACATCATGATGAATACAAAATGCAAATGTAGATTATGTAACATTCTAGGCTGATGCTCATATAATTTTAGGTACCTATCCATATTCTTCGTAAATGCGACGATCTGTAAGACCCACTTAAGTCCGTACCAAAATTGGACCAACACCTATGCGAGCACTCGGTGGGTGTCCGTCTTTCACATGCACTTAATTTCCTTGTAAAAGCGTGTGGCAACCCTACAAGGATGCGCGTGCACATGTGATGGAGCACCGCGCGAGTTGTCTCGCCCTTTGACAGGGCCCGCTATGTGGGGCCTGGCCGGCTCGCAGATTTGTTTTATGCTTCAATTTTAATAAATTCAAACTTTCGCCTGTATTAAATTAATGTACAACCTACGTGCCTTTACATTCACTAACACACTTTGTAGATCAGCTCTAAAATATTAAAGTCACTTAATTTGCACTCCATTATTTATATCAACGACAATACAGTCCTGGAATAGGCAAAATCCCATGAAAGACATACATAAATGTGAAATGAGAGCCAAGTTCAATATTAAAAATATGCGTCGTTGTAGAAAAGAGTTGATATCTACTTATAAGGATGCCAATTTCGATGTAGAAAATCCTGAGATATATTTCACTTGGGATGCAATTCAAATTTTTTTTTCTCTGAAAGAGCTATCCAACGACACCCCACACGATGGGGTGTGAAAAAACCCTAAACAAATTTTCTTTTATTCTTCCTTTTTGTCGACGTCATTGTTATGTATTGTTTACTACGGAACCCTAAAAAAGAAAGAAGTGTATGTCTTCGCAGCGTTGTCCCCATGTTTTGCAAAAAATTGTTTAATATACTCACCGGCAGAAAATTTGGCACAAATTAGAAAAATGCATTTTTATATATTAAACATTATTTAATTTACTCAATGTATAGTTTGAAATCAAAAAAAAAATTGGGTCAAATTTTCTGCCGGTGATTGTAGAATGTATTGTTTCGTATAAATTTCAGAGAAACTTTGTTTACTTTTTAGGTATACAGCTAAAATGCCATTATGTAGAACCTAAACCTAATAACACTGATATCCGTGAATAATAATATATTCTTTCTCAGAAAGGCGAAGAGAATTTTAGATATGGTTCAGCAGCGTGTATCAGGCAAATGTTATAACTTATATTTAATTCAGTTAAGTATTACTTTTTCATAAATTAAGCAGAAAGCTGAAGCATCCAGCTGACATTGGCTACCAATATTTTCGAAAGAATAAACTTGCATTTTTCGAAAGTCAGTGGCGCCGGCCTGCCCCACGAGGCGCGGGCGCCGCGCCGTCAGCGCGCGCGCCTCGCCGCGCACGCACCGTGCGAATTGTGTTCTGCGAGCTTTTGTTTATTTGGCGTTAAGAGGCCTCTTGCTGTTGACAGTAATAATTAATCTTGAAGGGGCTTTAAACTCTAATGTATCTTAGTTACTAACAAAATTCAAACCCCATAAAATATTTGTATGTTATTTACAATGTATCAGTGACAAATCTAAGGAACTTTATCTAACGGGCATAGCCCCAATTAAAGAAATAAAAAAATACAAGGTTTTAGCTTTAGCTAGGACAAAATTACAGCATGTTGAATGAGCCCTGAATGACTTCTAGAAAATGACGGTAAGTGTAAGATCAAAATATAGTAGATACTATGCAGCCGGCAGGTAACTTCTTTTTGACTTCACAAATTGTTCCGAAGCCTGCATAGGCATTATACCTACTAAGTTAACTGTAGGTAGAGCCAAGCAGAACCTTGGAAAGATTATTTACGATGAAAAATTACAGCAGGAAATATGACAAGGATAGGTACGGCTCCTTAACCCAGCTATCAGCATCCTCTGTAACCGGAGTTTCTTCTCGGAAGCGCGCCGTTTACCCGCGGATTTATTTTAATCGATGCTATGTCCAACTTTATTGTATTGGTTGTGTCGTGTGATGGATGGGGGGAACGCTTAACTGTTGTTTTTATCATTTCTCGCACTTTCTTATGCTACGACGGTGGCAAACAAGCATACTGTCTTCCTGATGGTAGGACACCGTAAACATAAGGCGCTTGCGATTCCTGAATAATAATCAGAAACCTAATATTGTAAATGTGTTTGCTAATAGGTATGACAGCCCAGTGCTTAAACATTGGGTTGATTTTATCAAAGGAGTGGCCAATTATGGAAATTATTAATTTGTATTTTTAATATTTTATCAATTAATTTGTATTAGTAAATTATTAATTTGTATTTTTAATGTAGTACCTAATTTATTTTGTATTTTAACAAACTTAATTTAATTTTAAGTACTAACACCTATGGAGACGTGCTCTGAAATAAAGAATATATTATTATTATTTATTATATGCTTCGCGTCAGATGTGAGCGGCAACACGCTTAACTTTAGGCGCGTTCAGTCTAAAGCGGGTATTACACTGTCCTGAATTTAGGACACTTAGAAGGGTTCCGACCTATACGTTAGAGCAAGATGCTTCAACTCCCCTCCACTAGTTAGGACGCCTGATTCAGGACAGTGTAATACCCGCTTTAGATTGGTTAGGTACTCTATCTACCTACATTATGTTTGCAAGGACTTCAAAATTAAAGCACAGCGCACACAAGGTAATAAAAAGTAGTTTATTTTGTACAATGTTTTTTTTATGTAATTTGGTTTTATTTTTAAACCTTACTTATATTCAAACAATAGAGTCGAATACTGGTAAATCACTAACTTTGTTGTCTGTATATACCAGTGGCGGAGCGTCCATACAACTCGATTCCCACCGGCTTGCCTAATTTCCAGCCAGTCCAGTTCTTTTACTACGGCTCATGAAGAATAGGAAAAGCCAAGTATTTCCAGCTTCCCTAAGAATATTTTTGACGCGCCGCCACTGGTATATACCTAGGTACCTACTTATTTAGACAAGTGATGAACAGTGAGTCAGTTATGTTAAAGGGTTCCGTATAAGGATTTCAATACCTACTAACAGCGTGAAGAGGTAACAGACAGACACACTTTCGCATTTGTTAAAACAGACACAACAAGTGCAACACACTCAAATGCTATTCGACCACCTTTGTTAAAAGTTTTATAATATCTGGCTTCGTAGGTTTCATAAGGATTCGTCGTCCTTATGTCGGTTATGCCAAAAATGTAGAGTTATCAAAATTAGATCTGACGTTTGGTCTAACGTGTCTATATAGAACCTGGCCTTACTATCGCAAACAGTGTAAAAAGCAAGTCGGTAAGAGGGAAATGTACCTCTATCGTTATTTTATTTTTATATTTATATGGAGAATCATCAACTTGTATAACACAGCAACACTTTGACATATAAACAGGTAGCTAATTAGGTAGGCTAGGCTCTCACTTATGCATTTATTACGCCGCGGAACCCTAAAAAGCGCGTGATTATATGTGTCCTAAATAGTGCTTGATTTATCCAGTTTCCCGCGGAGGCCACAGGAAGCGAGTAAACGCCACAATCAATGCTTCCTCGAACGAGAGGCGGTCTGAATAATGTCGCGTCTTTGTGTAGGCCTGTAGGCCTAGCACGTGTTGCGCTCGAGAGTATGTCGGCGTATCTCGAGCTATCCGTCACTTTCTAACAGGGCCAATCAGAAAAAGACTCACTAGCTCGAGATAAGTTGAGTACTCTCGAGCGCAACATGTGCTACGGGCGCTGAGGGCCCATTCGAGACACAATTCGCATTCAAATGTCTTTGAATTTGAAATTTTGTGAGCAACTTTAGCCCCCAAAATCTTATGCCGTGCTCTTCGCCCTCGCACTAGAACCAACTTACAAATTGGAATAAAAATTTTCATTGTCAAAACGAATCATTTCGGAATATTAAACGTTCAGTATTTAGACTGAATCACGAATTATTTTTCGCAAGAACAGTGGTGCAGTCAACCACCACCAATATATATACATATTTTCACCTTACTCTATTGAAATAAAGTTCAAAAATGTAAACATATTTATGCCCTCGCCTGTACTTACGGAAAAATTTGCTTGTGGTTTTGATGCAGAAGCGACTAGTAAACTTTCAGCTTACCTAATACTTAACATATATGTTTTTGGGGCTCGGTACCTCGAAAGAAAAAACGGAACCCGTACTTCCGTCTGTCACAGTCACAGCCTATTTCCTTCGAAAGTGCTGGACCGATTAAATTGAAATTCATTACCTATACTCACTCATATGCAAGTGGTGACCATAAATAAGAATATAATATACGTGGTGACCCAATAACAAGCTTGCGACTGTGGTGTGGTCAGACGAAACAGCTGTAGTGCTAATTACATATTCTGTTCAAATCCCGGCTCGTAGCAATCGCTTTTCGTTACCTATAGGTCAATCATTTTGAAGGTATAGAGGGAAACGCTTAGAACACAATTTTTGACTTATTAACTTTGTTTGGGCTAGTTAGGAGGTTAACATATCAAAAGTTAACATACCAAAAGTAAAGTAAAAAAATAGATCTACCTCATAGAGCCCCCCTCAAAAACTAACGGATACAGCTATAGTCTTCAATTTTTCACAGTTTAAGCATCGTGTCGTGTTGACCCAAAGCTATACAAATAGTCGAGAAATATTTTTATGGTTTTATAGGAGGAGCTCCCATACAACTAAAGGGGGGCGCGATACAAAAATGTTGCCTACCCCGTCAAGTGGGGTATCGTTGAGTAGATCTCATTGAGTGCATAAATATCGTATTTTTTATTTTTCAAAATTTTGTAAAATAAAGGAATTAGAAGCCATTTAAGTTATCATAAAAAAATATTTTCCCCGTTTAAAATCTCATTAAATATTAATCCTAGCGAAAAAGTGTATATAACCTTTTTTGTAGATAATTTTATGTAGATCACTTATGCTTCAGAACGTTTTTTGCTATGGGACACCGTTTACGAGTTTTTTACGAAATATCGACAAATAGGACCTTTAGACGCCCCCTCCCCCCAGCGGCGGGGGTAGGTGCGGGGACTTTTGATATGTTAACCTCCTAACTAGCCCAAACAAAGTTAATAGTTCAAAAATTGTGTTCTAAGCATTTCCCTCTATACCCGTTTTTGAGCGAAAATTATTGGCCTATATCATCATATTTCGAAGAACGTTACGTCGTACGTCGTGTACGTATGCGATCGCGTCGTATTTATTTACAATGCAGTCCCAGTTGCTGGTACCTGTATTCGCATATTTAGTGGCAAGGTAAAGGTTATCGCATATCAACAGTCGTAACAGTAATTCGAATGATCGTCAGGTACTTCTCACGAGGGGGCGGCGGATGGTTCTATGCAACATAAAGCATCAGTTCATATTTTCCCCATCCAAATGTATAATTCCTAGGAATGATTTGCCTTTAAATAAAATAAAATAAATAAATAAATAAATAAAGTTTTATTTCAGGCATATCACCCATATCAAAGTACATGTCATAAGCAGAAACTAAAAAATAATAATTAAAATAGATCTAAAAATAGTAAGTTACTATTTTTTGTTCTCGGTCTGGTGCACAGATAGCCAGTACCTAAAAATTGGAGTGTTTAAGTCGCGACACACATTCTCCACAATAGTGTTCCGTGAGCGGCGCATGCCCTCCCAGAAGGAGGCGATGCGAGCGCGCATCACCGCGAAGAAGTCGGGGATTCTGGCTTCTGCGAACATGGCAGAGGCACTGCACGAACGCGGCAGCCCCATCAGAGCTCGAAATATATTATTATACTGAACCCTGATGGAGCTATACGCTTTTCTGCTGTGCCTCACCCAAAGTTGACAAGTGTAGAAGGAAAGACAGTATGCGTTAAATAACGTGCACTTGACTTGCCTGCTACACTTGGCAAACCTTCGAGCAATCATGTTCCCACGAACCGCCAGCGCCCTTCTCTCGCGCTCCATGTCCTGGTCGTCCCTCAGCTCTTCCGTCAATATATGGCCTAGATATTTGAACCGCTGCACAACCCGAACTACCTCGTCATTCAGCCTTACCTCTGGCACATTATCCGGACCCCTTCCTGCCTTAAAAACCATCAATTCCGTTTTTGCTACATTGTATATCAGCCCGTGTGAGTTTACATAACTCTCACAAACTGATACCAACTTTCGTAGACCCTTGATGGAGGGGCTCAGCAGCACCATATCGTCAGCGTAGCTGATGCTGTTCACACAGACATCACCTACGTGACAACCGACTCCGGTGCTCCTGAGCCTTCCCATCAAGTCATTAACGTAAAGGTTAAAGAGGTCTGGAGAAGTAAGCCCGCCTTGGCGTACCCCGCATTCTAATATATAATTATTAGATGTCGTGTCGCCCCACTTCACACAATTTGTTTGGTTCCCGTACCAAAACTCGAAGACCCGTACCAGGCTTTCAGGTACTCCCGAGCCGCGCATTTTACCCCACAGAATTTCATAATTCATATTTAAAAGCTTTGAACATTAGTTATGTATATTTAGGTTTATGATTGTGGTGTTGGATCTCGATGAATTGCCCAATCAATTTTCTAATGGGGAAAACACGCAATGTTCTAATGGGGATGACACACGAAACTAGATCTAAATCGTTATGATCGGACTGACTGTTGGTTTTCTCATTGATTACTGAGAGTCGTTGTTGTACGTTTTTTACGGGCGAATATATCTTATATTCGGTCCCGAGTGGTGATTTGACATTGCATCGCATTATTTGCGTTAATTTACTACACAGCCAGTTACTTTTATATTTGTTTATGATTTAAGAGCTAATACCGAAATAAAGATTACTTACTTGTTGGGATGCAAACCCAATGTATCTCTCAAGTAATCAAAAATCACCTTTTCTATTCGCTAAGTTACAAATTTGTTAAGGTTAAATTATTGTTAAGGTTGGTATACGTCCCTACTATGTACCTAGCCTGCGAGCGGCACTGTTTCCCTACTGAGGCCTAAAATAGGCATGAAGTAAGTATAAAGATGGAGCTGGTGATACACACATACAAAGGTGTGTGAAGGAGATGTAAGCATAGACGATAACACACGTGGGAACGAGATACAACGTCATATCTTCCGTCCCTCATCGCGTATAAGGCAGCATTTGTCTGCCACCAGCCGGTGCCACCAAAGTGTCATCGATGAACCAGTGGCCAGAGTATAAAAAAATATGTTACCCATAATATTGGGTAAACCAGACCGGCTCAAACGTTAAAAATAACAGATTAAAAATTGAATCCTGACGTGATTAGAATACTACTGTGAATTTCATTATTATAATGGCTGAATAACTAAGACGTATTAATCTAATCGTGATTTTGTTAACTATAATGTAGGTATTAAATTAGTAAACATTTTTATATCGTAATTGGGAGGACATCGGATGTTTTGTGTTTGTCCGCTAATATTTACTAAGAGTTTATTTTGAAGATTCTCAATAATTAAAAACCTACTTGTCAGTAAAAATGGGGAGATTATTCTTTTGGTGGTAACCCCAGAAGAAACTGTCACATTATCTCCGTCCCTGTGTGTGATTCGCTAACCCTCCTTCTATAGATCCTCTTTCTACGAAAATAGGCCTTATTGACATTGACACAAGATTTATTGGTTCAGATCATGACACAATATTTATGGACAATTAGGTATACATTATAGACCTAGCTCTAAACTAAGCAAAGCTTGTACTATGGGTCGGGGCGACGATATACTCGTAGATGCTTATATAGATTTTTTTTTTTTTTTTCCCTCTGTTTTATCTGCAATCGGCTATTCAGCCATAATCAGATTGTATGTCTTGTTACAGTTGTATTGAGAGGTATTCCGTTAAATACTCTCCCTCCAGACTTAGAGTTTCCGGTCTAGTATCTCTGGTCTAGCTGCAGTATCTGCCATCTTTTCAGCCTTGTTGTATTGTCAATGTCGTTAACCAGGTCCCTGGCGAGTTCATTTGTGTGCTTTTGAAGCCGTTCTTTGTATTTAACACAATATCTGTTAACTTCCTCTTTAATAGTTGACATTTCTAAATATTCATGTATCTCTGTATTTTTTGCAAACCATGGTGCGTTTGATATAGCCCTTAAGACATTATTTTGAAACCTTTGCAGAATCTCGAGGTTCGAGTTACTGGCAGTTCCCCATAGTTCTATCCCATATGTCCAAATTGGTTTTATTATGCATTTGTAAACTAACATTTTGTTGGTTAGGCTGAGTGGTGATTGTCGCCCGATCAGCCAGTACAAGCGCTTATATTGCATATCTGCTTCTTTTCTTTTCTTTTTTATGTGATTGGCCCATGTTAATCTTCTATCTAAATGGAGCCCCAGATATCTTACACATGTTTCTTGTTTTAGTTGTTCTCCTCTCAGGTTCACAACTGGGCATTCCCCTCTTCTAAGTGTGAACGTAATTTGAACTGATTTTCCCACATTGGGCTTTATTCTCCACTTTTCAAGCCATTCGTCTATTTTGTACAAATGCGTTTGTAGTTTTTTTGCTGCTTCAATCGGATTCACATGACTAGCAAGACAGGCGGTATCGTCGGCATATGTAGCCGTTACTACAACATCACTGCAGGGTAGGTCTGCTGTGTATATGGAGTACAGCACTGGACCAAGCACAGAGCCCTGTGGTACGGAGGCTCTGATGCTATATATTTGAGACACCTCATCATCAAATTTGACCTGGAACTTTCTGTCCTGCAAGTAGGATCTTAGTACCATGTAGAAAGAGTTTGGTAGTAGAGATTTGAGCTTATGAAATAAACCACTGTGCCAGACACGGTCGAATGCCTGTTGTATATCTAAGAAGACAGCAGCGCAGTATTCTTTATGTTCCAAAGATTGTTTAATTTTGTTCACCACACGATGTACCTGCTCTACAGTCGAGTGCTGCTCCCGGAATCCAAATTGATGGTTGGGTATAATGGCATATTCTTCTAAGATTGGCTTGAGTCTACGTAGGAATAGCTTTTCAAAGAGTTTTGATATTATTGGTAGAAGACTAATTGGCCTGTAGGAGCTTGGCTCTGTAGGTGTATATAGAATATAGACATAAATATATAGAAAACATCCCAGATTCAGCAACAATTATTCGTGGCTCATCATACAAATAAATTCCCTGACCGATACTCGAACCCGGGACCACCAGCTTCGTAAGCGGGGTCACTACCAACTAGGCTAAAAATGGTCAATTTACATATTAATGAATATAAGTAGGCTTGTACTATTACTTATCCTGTAGTGGTGACTGGTTCCGTTCGGCAGCAGCCGTCCTATTATCCTCCGCGCACTCCCGGCGACGCGCGCGCAGTCCGCGCGGAGCTGCGCGGGGATCCTCTCCACACACCAGGTCAGTACATCATATTTGGCTGTCTTACGTACATACTTATCCATCAACACCATCATGATAACCAAATATGTATAGTTCTTCCTTTGCCCCCCTGGAGATAGTCGTCCATCTTTCAATTCACAAATACTTACGCGCCCTATTCTTACTTACGCCATAGACATAATTAAGATTTAAAAAACCCCAGACAAAAACATAGCTTAGCTAAGTATTATAGACAAGACAAGTATTTCAAAAAATCATCTTTAAAACGCCTCATCATTTTGGGACATAACTTATAACATCCCATCCCATCGTTTGCGTTAGGGGTTAAAAACTCAAACTAGTACGCAATGCGGGGTAGGTTTTGGGTTATTTCCACATTAGATATTTTTTGATTTAAACAATCTTTGACAAGTGTATACCTATACGTTTGACCTTGACTGAAACTACATAATAGCAATTGATTGAGTGGCGAAAGAGGGCATTCGGCGTTTGAAGTAATTGCGCAAGCAATAATCACAATACAAATGGTCATCACATGTTCTGCCATCAAGATTTTCATATTATGACTATTCTCACTTGATGGCGCTACTGAAAGTAGGCTTTTTGACAAAATCCATCGACTTAGTAAATTAGCCTATAGCTTATAGGGTACCTAAAGGCTTAGGTACCTCCGGTAAGGCAGTGAGGCGATTGCTCACTATGTGGGTAAAAATCCCGCTATGTAAAAGTATACTTGTCTGTCTTTGTTCAAATAGACCACTTATCTTAAAATATCCGCTGCGGCTATGTTCGGCCACTATACATTCTTAGATAAGAGAGGTTCTTTTTCCTAGATTGAAGTAAATAGTGTTTTTCTCAGTAGGTACTTGACTACTTTTGAGAAAATGACCCTGCTTAGGCACATCAGTTTTCCCTTCCACATTCTGCCGATAGTATTTCTTTATACACTCAAGAGCAATGATCTTGTTAATTATCTCACAACACTTTTTCTCCATCAGACTAGAACGCTCCGCGATGACGGTGAAGAAGCGGCCGTCGGATCTGAACAGCCTGGAGCGGTTCAACCTGTACTACAAGACCAAGGAGCCGCCGCTCACGAAGGGGCAGAAGATCAAGCGGTACATCTGGAACCCCAAGACCAGGCAGTTCTGCGGCAGGACTGGGGCCAGCTGGTGTGAGTCGTACAAGTCTTTTTATTCTTCTTCTTGGTCATATCCTTGTTTGAGGTACGTGACGACTATGGGTGACTGTCTCGACTACTGCTCTCCAGGCTGTTCGGTCTTGCGCCATTATACAGTTGCCTGTAGTGTGGACCCGGTAACTTCTTGGATCACATCTGTCCATCTCCTGGGTGCACGTCCTCTGCACCTCCTTCCACCGACACGCCCAGTAAGTAATTCTATGCGCCTTTCTAAGCGCATTAGCGTCGCGCCTGACCATGCGCCCGAAAAATTTAAGTAATATTGGGCTCCTGTAAGATAGACTCGTTAGTGCGACGTTCTTTTCGTACCTACTTTCATACAAACTTCCACCCCCATTTCATAAAAACTATCCTATGTCCTTCCCAGGCTCTCAAACTATCTGCATACAAATTTTCATATCAATCGGTTCAGCGGTTTAGGCGTGAAGATGTTACAGACAGACAGAGTTACTTGATGGATATGGATGATCACCCTCATCATGAGAAAACCGATCTAATCAAAACAAGGTCTATAGTTTTTCCTCTGGGTTGGAAGGTCTGATAGCAGAAGCTTTTGTAATACTAGTGACGCCAAATCTTGTGATTATAGGTGGCCAAGTGGAGATTGTAATTACATTGAAGGGTTTGGTCGCCCTCGCCTTACCTCGGTAGCCCGTAGCCCGCAATGTAATTAAAGTTGCATGCAGTCTTGGGAGTAGGTAGCGGAGCCCAGCTATCCTTCAGGATGCAACTGTACTGGGATAACGCTAAGACGAGGATGATAGTTGGCAAAGACGTGTGGGAAAAGTTAGAAGCAGAGTAGAGCTTATATTGACAAATTCCTGAGGGACTCTAGTCCTGACACCTGGCTCCTAGAAGCCCTAACCTACCCTAAGGCCGGCCCTGTAGGTTAGCGTTAATTTAAAAAGTGTTTTTTAAATATCTATCGTTAAATTCAAAAATCATAATTCTTTACGAGTGTGAAGTCCCCAACCCTGGGCCTGCGTGGGGTCTACTGCCCAATCCCCCTCATCTATGAGAGGAAGCCTGTGCCCAGCAGTGGGACGTAGATATATAGGCTGATGATGATGATGATGATTTACGAATGGCGCTAGTGGACACTTTATCACGCCCAGCTAATAGTAATGGTTTCCATGAAATTCCCAAGAAGCCCGCCGTCTCGACTCTCGAGGTAGATGTAGAGCGAGCCGGCGCGCGCCGGCGCCGGACGCCGCTCGCAATTGAGCCAATGAGATCACATCCTGTCGAGACGCCGCCATGCCCGCTGGACAATGGCCTAACACGCTTATAGAGAAAGATAGCCTTATTGCCAATTCCTCTAAGAGGAAATAGAAAAGAGTGCCATGTTTTGTTTCTATCACCGAACGAGTTTCATGGTTTGTTAAAAGCACAGGCACGCACTTCCATAAGCAATACATTGGACATGCAAACCGGTTAAATTGCGGACATAGGATATATTCATATAAACTTTTTATATGAATATATCCTATGTCCATCCCGGAGACTCAAACTATCTCCATGCCAAATTTCATTAATTAATTCTTCGGTTTTGTTACGGCATGAAGCAGGTCTGACTCGACGTATCGGCTTGATATCAGATTTTGGTTTGCCATGCTATGCTCGCTCACTTCTGCGCGTAGGTAACAGAACGAGAGATTAAAAAATGCCTACCATTTAACTCAGATGTTCCTGATGCGCCCCGCATTTATTTGAATTAATTATTGAAGTATTAAGGATGATTCACGGTAGACCCTTAAATTCCATGTCCGGGCCGGCCCGTTTTGTAGTACAAGAAATCGACGGATGCGCGACGGTCTAGCGTGAATCATCCTGTACATTCCGATACAATAATAGTTCTAGCAGTGGTGGTCGCGGCATCTGACACCGGTTCGTACCTATAAGTACACTCACTGGATTTTTCAAAAAACGTATGTACAAAGTATCATTTGATATTCAACGGTGGCTTTACGGTCAAAGAAAGCATCGTGACGTAACCGGACAACAAGGTTTAATTTGACTCTGACTTGAAAAATCAGATTTATTTTAATTTAGTAAAAACAGGATTTCTCTTGGCCAGTACCTAGCTAGGGGGCGAAGATGAGGTCGACGATGAAGCGAGCTCACCCAGAAGATGCCTTTTCACTCGTGTCTTAAAAATTAGATACAATACAATACAATACAAATACTCTTTATTGCACACCTCAATAAATAGAACTAGATAATAGCAGTCGCTAAAACTAGTTCCAAACCAAATCTTAGGATGAGGAGAAACGCTAAGAGGATAATGACACAGTGAATGAGGATCATATATCAGTTTGCCACAAGACTTACTCAGTAAGATATTTATTTATTTATTTAAACTTTATTGCACATTAAAAAGGTACAAATGGCGGACTTAATGCCTTAAGGCATTCTCTACCAGTCAACCACTGGGCCAAAAAGGAACATTTGTTGGGTGCAGGATAAAAACGTAAAGACAAATAGATATATAATGTTGCATTATCTCCGCTACCCAAAGGTTGTCTGGAAGAGATCGCTCTTTAGCGATAAGATCGCCTGTTGTTTACCTCTGCTTTAAGCCCAACGTTCTGTACGGTGTTCTTTTTGAAGTCTGCAATAAAGAGTATTTGCAATGACACTCCGATGCAACAAACCATTTTATCTCCAGTTATAGATTCCATGTCCTCTTCACAGCCAAGATCCTGCTGTTCTACTTCGTCTTCTACTCCGCACTGGCAATCCTCGTCGCCATCTGCATGTGGACCTTCCTGCAGTTGCTGGACGCGCGCCAGCCCATGTGGCAGCTGGACAAGAGCATCATCGGCACCAACCCCGGCCTCGGCTTCCGGCCCACACCCTCGGATGTGGCCAGCAGCGTCATCTGGTACAAGGGGAACGATGTGGGTAGCCAGCAGTTCTGGGTCAAAGAGCTTAAGAAGTTTCTGGAAAGTGAGTTGTTGTGCATGTCGTTTGGGTTTTCGAACTCATCATATAAAATCATTTTACTATTTTATTGGTTGTCGATAATGCATTATTACCATATTCACATTAGCAAAAAAATTAGGAAATTCGTCGACGTCGGTCGTCGACGGACATTAGCCCGTATTCTGTCGGACTAAAATAATGGCATTATTTTTCTTACATGCCAAAAATTTGACGTCTCATTCAATTTAATTTCTGTTGTAAAAAATTTGGTAATTATTTGTGTATTTATTTCAGTTTATAAACGAGACAGCAAGAAAATGGGAGCAGGACGCAACACACACACTTGCGATAAGCAGCCACCACCACCCGGGAAGGTACCTAGATGTTTATACTGTAAGAGGTGTAGGTCAGTGGTGGAGGAAATACAAGACTTTCTGACGATTTGTTACCGGACCAGCGCTGACTGCTGACTGACTCGCGGCGACTGCTTGACGTCTTCGGATTTTCTTCTATTTATAAATCCTCCAGACAACTTTATTCGAAATAGGAACAATGCTGTATACACCTACCACTTAAATACCTACATGTGCGTATCCGCCAGAGATGTGCTAAGCAGCCTTAGAAAAGTAGTATTACTAATGTTCTTCTGATCACTCAGATATTTTACATCTTCAAGCCTTTGACCTCAAAAAAAATGGGATAAGCGGAAGCGAAGGACGTCCATCTCTTGGCAAGATAAACTTGTATGTTCTGGGTATTTCTTGTATGTCAAGCTGGTCTAATTTGACAGACATTCAGACACTCTTTGAGTAATGGTTACAAGGAACGTACATCTCAAGATTTAATGGAAACGTCTCCCTTAGGTGTGCGACGTGGACATCAACGCCCCGGCCTGGTTTCCGTGCGTGGAGAGCAACAGCTTCGCGTACAACAAGTCCACGCCCTGCGTCTTCCTCAAGCTGAACAAGATCTACGGCTGGCAGCCGGAGGTCTACAACAGCACCGACCACCTGCCCAGGGACATGCCGCTTGACCTCCAGGACCACATCAAGAATATGACAGCGTTCGACAAACTTAACGTTAGTACATAGATTGATACTAACGTGAGAAATATTTCCATTTAATAAGAGAATAACGTAGTCCGAAATATGTGGCAAATTGTGACTTTTTCAAGTGAGTGTCAACTGTTGTTCTGTGGTTGTTCTCTTGTTAAATGAACGTTAGTACTAGAATACTACCTATCTGCTTAGAGCTGGTTGTTTCTTCCCGTCCCGGTATCATGCCGCACCCCGCCCCCGCCCCGCTCATCGTCGAGCGGGGCGGGGGTGGAGGTCATAAACGTCACGAGGAAGCGCCGCGGCCAACTCGAAGCGAACGGTTATATATATAAAAGACCTTTATAGTTACCTAAATTCATGTTAATTTAAGTATATAAGTATCTTGGAAACAAACGAAACGGAAGAACAACAAGAAATTGGAAAGAGAAGAGGGCAGACGCGTTGTTATAACCATCTTTCACGAGATCGAAGTGAGAGCCTCTCGCTTTCATGAAAGATGATTCGAATGACGGGCCTGATAGTCATCCTGCTGGCGTCTCCGGGATCTATCTGGAAGAAACCAGATACTACCAGTTCGTTACTGCAGGAGAAGATCGAGTTAATTCATAGAAAATTGTGTGGGAGCAGTAATTTTAATCTGACGAAGTGTCGGTTGGTATAAGTAGGTACTTAGTACCTATAGCAGCCAAAGTAGCCAAATGCATAGGTACCTATATCGTAAAATGTCTTTGTTACTTTAGAATCAGTACCTACTGTGGATGCCATGCCACCTACTAATGATGCTGATTATGCTTTCAGTGTTATCTGCTATTTAAAACTTTTTTGTTCCTCGCAGGTCCTAAAATGGATGCCTGAATGGTTGAAGTATTTATATTTCATCAACAACAACATCCTATTGACTCCTTTGCCTGTTTTCACCCCTAATTTTATCCCATAGGCAGATTTCCCAATTAAAAAATGCTTAAGATGCTTTCGTTTCACTTAGACATGTAAATTTCTCTCCACAGCTGAACATGGTGTGGGTGTCATGCCAGGGCGAGAACCCGGCGGACCGCGAGAACATCGGGCCCGTGCAGTACCTGCCCAAGCGCGGCTTCCCCGGGTACTACTTCCCGTACACCAACCAGGAGGGCTACCTCAGCCCGCTCGTCGCCGTGCACTTCATGAGGCCCAAGAGTGAGTCTGCTGATCTTATAGTTACTACTAGTAGTAGTAGTTCCGTGAGTTGTAGACCCCGATAACTAGAGCTTCTCCTCGAACTCTTAACGGATTTGGCTCATGTTCGGATTTAAACATAAAGCTAGTGGCTCTGTGAGCCGTACGGCTAGCGAGTGAGTTTTACGTTTACAAGCTATTACGCTATGTACGTATTAAACCTTGTGTGAGTTGTGAGTAAACCGTGTGGTTGTTCGCAGCGGGCACGCTGATCAACGTGGAGTGCCGTGCGTGGGCGCACAACATCAAGTACGACCGGCACGAGGGCATGGGCTCCGTGCACATCGAGATCATGATCGAGTAGCGATCCTGTGGGTGCAGCCTCCAGCTATATCTCACTAACTAAAGGAGAGTAGATAAAATGTTATACAATATTCTGTGTGGCTAAAGCATCCATCCCACAAAATACCCTGATTTTCAGTCAATCTTAAAAATCTAGTCCAAAATCACCGGACGTCGTGCTCCTTCAACACTGCCACTGCGTTTGTTCATAAACAGGAACTAGCCGTTTTAACACTATTTAATACCTACATATTGTCTACGTAGACGTGTTCCTTTGGTTCCTTTATATACTTACTTAAATGTTATTGGATGACTGCTTTCAATTATCAAAACAGATTTTAAATTACTTTTTTGGAAAATAACATCTCCAATTTTTATATAAACTTTGAACAGGTACACATAACAACTTGCACAAAATGTTCAATCACAGACGAACCCGATAGCTTTGGTTTACCGGATCACTACGTACCCCGTCTATAGTTTGAATGTACATAGGTAACTTCCAGGTGACTGAAAAAAAAACCCTCCATTGTCCATTGCTAGCTTCGCTTTATAAAATACCTGTTAAGTTCCTAGTCTATAGAAATCCTTCTTCTCAAAGAATTTTCAACGTGGATACCAAGTGTTGCGTGTGATATGATATAATTTATTGAATTAAATTTAGTTTAAATGTGCATATTAGTTGTTTTTTATTCTATCCAGCATGATACTTCCTTGTCTTACCTTGTTTGATTTATGTCCAATCTCTGTTCGTAACTAGTCATAGTTAAGTTGCTAAAATTTCCTGTCATGTTGTCCATTCTTAGTTGCACTTTGTTAACTTTTTAGACATTTTGATGGATTTAGCTTCCTTCCACGAGAGCGCCTGCGCCTGCTCGACAAGAAGATGAAGCAAAACCATGTCAATGTCATAAAACCAAGACTTACTTCAAAGATTACAATGATCTTGAACTGTGTGTTTTAACCCGCTCGCAAAATATTACGAGAGTCGGAGTGTGTAGAGGTGAACAGCCGGACATCCGGCGGGCAGACAAGCTGAGATGGAGACGATTCTGAGTGGTAGTCCTTTCGATTTGTTATTTTATATCTTCGCTGATGTTAGGTGAGACGCGCATTGTTGGTGACGACGAAATGATCATGAGCGGAATTAGTATAATAAAACAATAATTTTCACAATTCCTTTACTCTCATCTACTTGTAGGTACAGTTTATAACAAAATAGCATTACAATCTAACATCTTTACTATAGATCAACATCTAAAATACACATTTGATCAAAAATACTAACTCAATTCGTTAAAAATTCGTACAACGTTAAGTAAACATAATGCACTGTTTATATTTATATATTTATGTCGAATTAAGTACATTGATGTAAAGACTACAAATATTGATTATGCCCACCTATATATAAAATTGTGGAAAAGATTGGCCCCTTGTGGAAAAGACGAAATCCGGATTTAATTAGGAAGCATTTTAAGACGCCTTCAATAGGATGACAGGCAGTCTTGTAAATCTAGGATAATTATGTAAAATAAAACTTTCATAAAACTATTTAACTAGTAAAGATCCGTCAAAAACACAACAATATGTTGGATTAAGAGATGTACATAATATGCATTGTTATTTTCCTCGGGCCATAAAACTCGAAATAATGATCGCTAATTATCCGACACATACAAAATGCCACGATCAAACTGGAAATAAAACACACACTGCCGTAATAAAACCTATCTCAGATCTAGCTCACTTTCCGAGTTGAAATCTATACATTCTCCTAAATCTACCGTATGTTCACAATCACATTAACTAAGGACAAGGCCTGTGCGTATTCAATGCTTGACTAGTTATAATTAGACTTGCAAGACCAAGTGCTTTCTCTACGACAACTTATGATTGCTGGTGTAGGGTGTAGAATATGGCCTTATTATTAAAAGAGCACCTTGGTCATTACGGAATGATGTTGATAAACCAGTTGACGGTTCCCGGATTTCAGCCAATAGCCGATATAATAGATACATACAACATAACAGTTGAATTTCAAAGTGCCCCTAGGGCACATCATAATTTGATAATAAGGCACAGAAGGCACACATAAGTATTAGAGCAGAGTAACATTGAAGAAGTGAACAGAAATTATAAGACAATGATAATTAAATTTTGATTCTACTGATGTCAATGGTTGCTAACGGGTTGCTTAACTGTGTTGTAGTACATTGAAAGAAAGCACCCTTTTTATTGATCACAGTTGTTTTCATTGACAGCCGTCGTTAAATAGAGTTAAAGGTACCCTGAGACAACAATTACTTTTTAGTTTCCCCTTTGAGTTCAAGGCAGTGGCTTCGATGGCTTAGGTAAAACTAGCGCCTGCGTTAATTTCTGTAGCACGAGGTCACCAGGTTTGTTTTATACAGGGAATAGCGTCAAGGTGAGTAGAAGAGGAATAAATAAATGTTGATATCGAATGGAATTTGGTTAGAGACTGATCTATTTTTCAGAATCCTCTGTTAAATGTGCAGCTGATACAGACAACGCGGGGGATAAACGAATCGAAAACTGAGTATACCTATATAGATTTGTGATCACGACTTCAATGTTACCGTCAGGATATGTCAGGGCTTCAGTCGATCATGATCTCTAGGTGGGTGGATCCAAGCCGCTCCTTCAGACTCTCCGTGAACTGTATGTTGCGCGCCCACGCGCGGCAGCGGATGTTGATGATCTGGTTCACTGGAAAATTCAAAGTTATTGCTTTTACCACACTCCACAACGTTGGTGGTGCCTGAATGTAAGCAAACACACTAAGAAGTAATCTGTATGGAGGCTTTCAACTCCAGAGTAAGATGGACTATGTCTAAAAACTTTTGCGAACAATCGTTATATCAATCTCCTGTGTTCGAAATAGTCCGAATACTCCGAATAGACTGGCAAATCTGTATGGGTCGGAGACATGGTGAAGGAAACTGGAGTCGGATGAATGGCGTTTTTTATCCAGCATTGAACCTGTTTAAGACCGTTGGCTAGTAGCTAACAGTCAGCCAATAAAGTGCTACCACTTTAGAACTTAAATAGTTGAAAATAGGCTTTCTTCGCTTGCGGTACAAGTAGTCGCAACTCACTCCCTCTCTCTTCCTAGCTATATCTCACATGTGGTCAGCTTTTCGAACTAATCTTCACCACTTCGCTCTATCCTCGACATCGTCTTCGGATGCCTGACACTCTATCATGTCTTTTAGATGTAAGTAGTGACATCATTGAGTCTGCCCCTGGATCTTCGACCGGGGATAGAAAGCTGTAGTGCTAAGTTTCCATCGTAGTCGGGTGGTCTTGTCTGTATGTAGTGGTGACTCACATTTGGGCTTGAGTAGCTGCACGGCGACGAGCGGGCTGAGGTACCCGGGCGTTTTGTCGTACGGGAAGAAGGTCTCGTCCAGCCCCGGGTACGGGTAGTAGCGCAGCGGGCCCAGCGCCTCCACGTCCGCCGGCCGCTCGCCGCCGCACGACACCCACACCTTGCGACGCTGGAAACGAACACATATCGATATTAAACTGATTAGAGTAAAACCGTCTTGCGAATGAACGATCCTATCGTAGATCGTAGTAAACGTTATTTTATTTACAACGACGGTGGCAAACAAGCTTATTGATTGCCTAGACACCGTAGCCTATGGACGCGTGGGATTCCAGAAGAATCACGAGCGGGTTTTTGAGGGGGGACGGGGGACCCTGCCAGATTTACAGCAGCTCTTTAATCAATAAGTAACTATAAATCCTTGTGTATATTTGAGAGCCACGTTGTCTCTTCTCGGTTGCTGTCTACAACAACAATGGTTAAGCCAAGTTGGAGGCCTAAAGGCGGCTTGAGGGCTTCTAACCTAACACCCAAGTTTCTTCCTCAATTGATAGAGGAATTCATTTCTTGAATTCTTCACCTGAACCTTCAGGAATGTTCTGTCGGTTTGAAGTCCTGTTTTGTTTGGGATAGTTTTTAACATATACAAATATTGTACTTTTGCACGCTTGGTTACAGTGAGAGCTGGCAACCTAGTACACATTATTCTAACGTTGTTACGGCATGTTGTACTGACATAACAAATTGACAGGAATCATGCCCACGCTACATTAAAATAAAAACACGAACAAGCAAGCTACCAACGCAATCAGGATAACAAGGTGCGGAAAATGTTGTTTTAATGTTAAGGAGGGTCTTACTTCCTGAGGGGTGGTGGTAGAGTTGATGTAGTTCTTGATGTCCGGGGGCATGCCGGGCGGCAGCGCGCTGGGGTCGTCGTAGAACTCCGGGTTCCAGTTGTAGATCTAGAAAGTTAATAATGAGCTAAGTCGTTTTCTATTACAAAAATTATGTCACTGCTAGTATATCACCTAGGGTGGTTTCACGGTTCGTCGCTTTAAAGCGCCGTAACATACGTGCTTACAGGCCGATCAAGTTCAGGCAGTTCAGGTTCAATGTTAGAATTCAGAAATTGCTGTCTGTACGTATGTATAATATATAGGCTTTGTTCAGCGACAATTTTTCAATGATTATGTATCACCAAACACTCAAACGCGTGCTTTGGTTCTCTACTCTACACACAGCAATATTTACCATAGAGCATCGAAAATAGCTTCGATCGGCCTGCAACTATAGGTGTACTATCTATAGTTAACAAATTTCCATAAATAACACGCAAGGTAACATCGTTTTCCTAGCGTTTTCTTAATTGTGAATCCTAGGGTTTGGTGTTGGAACTAGTTTAACGAAAGTGATTGTCATCTGACCTTCCGGTTATCGATTGACTACAGTGATTTCGATGCACAAGATAACATCAAATTTTACTTAGTAAGCTTTTTATCTTGTCTGATATTATATATATATATATAGTCCTCCTTGTCGTATCCGACAACGGCGATCCTTACAACTTCTCTGATGAGCACGGATGTGACTCGCAAACTTCGATACTGTCGGATATGAGCATATGAGGCAGGTACAGTACAGACCCTGTTCAGCTTGATGATGAGGCAAGGCGTCCCGGCGCGGTAGCCGTACCCCTGGTCGGCGGCGCAGGGCCCGAGCTGCTCGGGGCTGAAGGAGCACACCTCTGCTCGCGGCGGCTTCACGGCGCCGCAGGAGCGCTGGTTCGCGCCGCCGTTGACAAGTAGCGACTTATTCTCGTACGCTGGAAATAGGGCATTATTGTCATTTTCACTACCAGTGCCTAATAACACTTCGTGGTTAAAGGAGCGTCGGACGCCTACCGGCACGATGGGTCCTTGATATAAAGAATATCGCGGGTCAGTCTTGGATAAGACTGGCTCAATACCGAGACGAGTGGCGTACTCGCAGAGAGACCTATGCTCAGCAGTGGGCGATTACAGGCTGAAAATGATGATGATGCCTTAATAGCGGGCGCTGCGGAACTTATCTCAGATGCTTGACAGCCTGCTAGCGCCCGCGCTTAGGGTTGCCATACGTCAGGATTTGTCCTGACATGTCCGGATTTTTGACCCCTTGTCCGGATTGCGGCCGGACTTGGCAAGTGTCAGGATTTTAGGAATGGCCCTATTTAAAACAAATGTTTTTGATACATTTATTTTAAAGTTTACACAGTTTTAATAAATGAAATGATGAATATGACGACGCCTGTTGCTGATTCATAGTTGTATCCACCTGACGAAGCCTGCGTAGCGAATTTGGATTTATCTATGTGTTACTTCTCCATATTTGGTTAATAAATGATTCTTCAAGTAATGATTGTGACAAGTAATAATCTTCAATTGTGGAGGTCATACGGGTTATGTTATGAAAAAAATCCTACACTTTTTGATGAACGCAAGCCGCTTTGCACACTGATAGTAGAAACCAAATTAAATTATTTTTTTCGAGGCAACCGAAGTTTCGCCCCTTGTTACAAGAAATGTCAGGACTTTTAGGGAGATGTCCGGATTTTTATCAGGACATTTCAATTTTCCATATGGCAACCCTACCCGCGCTATATGGGCTATCGCTACGAGTATAGTGTACTCGCTACATGTTTCTAGGATACATTCAACATTTAAGTCTGACAGTGAAACTGTTATAAAAGTTGTTGTTTACCAGGACACCACTTCTCCCACTCAGATTTACCACTTGGTTTACTTCAATAACTTTCAAGAACAATCTAATCATTTTTCATTGTTTTCAGCTTCAAGGTCTTCTATACGTAAAGACGTGAACAAATTGAGTCATTTGAGACAAGGAGGCACAGAGCATTCGACGCGCTCGAAATTTTCTGTGATGAATCCACCGAATACATTGGTCTGAATTGTGGAAAAGCACAAATGTATCTTTTGTCTCCGTACCCACTCAGCATTAAGACGCAGCAGTCCACCATGTCTGTCCAATATTGCCCGTCAACGCCGAAGTGACAAGAGATATGGGCTTGCATAGGTATAGACGGTACATAACTTAACATAGGTAGTGACTTACGAGCGAGGAACTCGTTGATGTTGTCGACGTATCGCTGGATCTGCGTGTCGTTGTCGGCGTGGTACCAGATGAGGGCGCCCTCCTCGAACAGCAGCGGCCGGTGCCCCATGCCAGGATTGTCTCCTGGAAAACATAGCCACATTATGCTACGATGGTGGCAAACAAGCATACTTTTCTGATTGTAAGCAGACACCGTGGTGAACCCATGAAAGCGATACTCCAGAGCCAGAAGTGCGTTGCCGAGAAACTAGGACAATGAGTCAATCACAATAGTGTGCTGCTAACACTTTCCTTGAGAATTAGATGTTAAAACAATGAATTTTGAAGTAAGTAGAGAATCGGCAACACGTTATTGATTTATCTGGGAGTCTGCAGAATAAAGTTAATTTATTTCAGTTATTAGCAACAGCGTCTACTGCTTACCATCAGACAAGTCGTAAGCTTATTTACCACCGCCTTTGCATTAAAACATATATATATATATATATAAAGAAGAGTTCTTCTTCTTGGTCATATCCTCATGTCTAAGGGACGTAACGAATATGGGTGACTCTCTCGACTACTGCTCTCATACAGAAGAGTGGAACAAACCTAATAACCAAATGGTACTCATAGCACCTACCGATGATGGAGTCGGCGAGCTGGAAGTACGGGACGCGTTCGTCCATGGTCGCGAGCAGCCCACACATGCAGATCGAGAAGAAGATGATGATGCAGATGTACATCACCAGGTAAATTAGGCCGATCACGCCTGGGAACAAGAAAATATGGAATTAGTCGTACGCGACAGTCGCTGCAGCTACCGCAGTGATACGTCAATCGTTGCAACATTTAGGGCTGTCTCAGTGTCAATCGAGACTCAACAAAGTCACAATGTCAACAGATACCCTGAGAGATCCCCTGCATAAGCATCCGGAACAGTACCTATCCCTATTTCCATGACTTTCAAAGAGATATATTAAACAAAAACGATGTTGTAAGGAAGCGATATCCCTTCTGATTGGCAAGATTAATGGAATCGAGTATTTTCTGGATGTCTCAGTGACTATTCGAAAGCTACACAGCCATTATGGTCGTGTTTAAGGACAGACGACGCGTGCGGCGCCATAGGCTCCGCTCCGCGGTGGCTCCGCCTCAGAAGTCGCTGAAACGTATGTAAACAAGCATTGTTTAGTGTTTGTTTACACCTAGCACCTGACGGAACGGCTGTCGCGCCGCCGCACGCGTCGCATATACCATAATAGATGCCCGCTTTTTTTTTTTTTTTTTTATACGACCGTAGCTTTAGAGCAGATCTCTATTCGCTAGAAAAGTGACGCGGGGCGCTCCTAAGGGGCGCCCCGGGGAAAGATGCCCGCTGAAGCACTCGAGTAGACACTGAAACAACCATCATCAACCACAGCCGCGATTCCACTTATCCTAGCGGCCAGAAGGGATATCAATTCCTTAGGATATCGTTTTTATTTCATGTCAATATTATTTTCGCTATGAAAGGCAGATCCATGAAAATGGGAATACCTATTCTTAAGATTGTGCCGGTGGTCTGTCAAGGGTGAATAATCATACTTAAACCCGGTCATCACATATCAATACCTACATTTTAATTCTGACACCACTTCTTAGGAAAAGGAACGCTTATTTTTTTATCTTATGTTTATGACGTAGTAAACGCGACCATGGTACCTATGCGAGGTTATATGTATTTTCGGTACAGCCGCTCATATTTTTCGCATAAACAAATATAATACGAGTTATCCAAACAACTCTAATGTAAATCATATCGCACACACGTCCAAATATAATTTACAAGCTCAAGCTTTATTTACATTCACCGACTTTTACAAGGAGCAACATGAAACATCCTATTTTATGTACTTCTAGTTCTGACTTCTCTTTTTAGGTACATCTACGGAGCTATATGTAATGTAGGTACACATGTAGGACTTTCTGAATTTTTATGGTCAAGTATTCACGTAAGAGCCGAAATAATTTCATTGGATGTTAATTTAATCTCTCGACAACTTTTTCTCAGCTCACTCTTGTAAATTATGGCGTAAAATTGACAGCCTCATTGTACCTTACATATCTTTACTTCTGCATATCCTGTGGAATTTAATAGGAAAGGTTTCTCTGACAGTAATTTCTATTGTCTGCAGAGACACCTCAGTGCCGACCCATGCTTGTGGTGCTCATATACGTCATATACCTTACTAGTACCAATATAGATAGCTAATATACTATTAGCAGACATTGTTCAGGTGTGTCCAGTAACGGAGAGTTACTATAGGAACTATACATCCCGGTATAGTTCGCGTCGGCGAACGCAAACAGAGACTATTTCAGTTCTGGAAGCAATCGATTGTGCGGTGTACTCGCGGTTTATTGCCGCCGTTAAGTTGATGTGGAAGGTCGGGTCGGGGTATGGATGGCTCAATAGGAACATTCTCCTCTATCGCCGCACCTATGATGCCGGCTATCTATACTTGTTGGGCCAAGGTGCTGCGCCAACGGGCCGAACTATTTACAAACTGCCAACATAGAGGTAAGTACAGCCAAGTAGGTCTCTACACGTTGGCTCAACATGCTGCCCTAACTACCTTGGCCCAATGTGTAAAGCCGGTATGAGGGTCATAGCGATTTAGTACAAAATACCGAGCGGTAATTTTAATCTGGTGATGGTAGGTTCGACTCCTGGCTCGTATCATTCGTTTTTCTTTTCAAAAAACTTATGCACGAAATAGAGATTTTATTACTTTTATTTTACGAACCGAACTGGACTGGTACCTACAACATGAGACCATTTATTTATCACAAAAGCACACAACGACGCACTATACCTTGTGATAATGTATACATTATTGTGAATTATCACCCGAGACCGGTGCTAAACGGCCCACAAGGCTTTGTGCCCTAATCACTTCACAAAATGCTGTTTACTCTACTGGTTAGACAATCAAATTGAGTCATAAAAACTTAGGCAGAGGTATACTTAAGAAATACAGTTGGCCTAGTGGTGTCAAAGTACCTAATCCGCACAAAGGCGACTTAATATTATATGCCAGATGATTGATAATCTAATAACAGTTTAATAAAATATCGGTCGCCACAAAAGATCTCAAGCATGGTGCTAATTCAGATGCAATTTTCAGGAATTGACAGTTAATTATCGAACTAGGTGTTGAGTTGCTCGTCAGAGCTCCCCAGAACGCGCAGTGCAGGCAGAGACGCAACGTAGGTATGCAATGGCCATAAATATAAGTATTCTTGCAAATAAATATATTCTATTCTTCTATTCTGTTCTAAAAAAACATTTCCGAGTTCGACTTCGTTCAACATTTCGCATACCAATATGATATAGTTGCGCGAACTCCTTCTGACACTTGTTCAGCTTCCACATCATACAGCTACGGTAAATACCTATCTATGTAACTATATTAACCTTCTGCCCTGTCGCCACCCTCAGTTCCCTATCCAGTTCAAACTGACTGTCAACCTTCAACTTCAATACACAACCTGGCTCAACAATGTGAATCAATAAGGCTTTATATCTATTATCTAGGCCAGTATATTTAGGACTGCGGGGTATATATACTTAGGCGTTTCATTCGATTGTATTAACCTAATTGCGCTGTTAGCCTAGATTAAATACTATCTACGAAGCCGTCCTGAATTTAAATCCCAGGAATATAAATGAAAATATAATTTTCTTTCTCCATCACAGTTATATCATTCCAAAAGGGGGCAGATAGAGCACTTGAAATTTAATTTTAGAGCCACTTTTATCAATAAGTAAAGAAACCCGGCCAAGTCTAACTATCACGGTTCATGAGATACAGCCTGGTGACAGACGGAGAGATAGACAGACAGACGGACAGCGGAGTCTTTGGTAATAGGGTCCCGTTTTACCCTTTGGGTACGGAACCCTAAAAACATTAGTAAAAGAAATCGTTAAAGTTGGGTTAACATTGACTATGCTTCCTCTGTAATATAATTTCATTCTAACAACTCAAATTTCATAATGCCTACACGTAAGGGCCATCCATTAAGTAAGTAAGGCTTTCTGCAAGTTAATTGAACGAGCGAAGCGATTCTAGTATTCTCGGAATCTAGGCTTTCGGGCGTTTTTATGTCTAGGTACAATTTATCAGAACGTCTTGAAAATTGTTAGCCAGCATGGAAATGAGGGCTAACATCGGGATCGGGTTCGGAAATTCCGTAATTTTAAAACGAGTCTATCGCAAGTTCGCAGTTCGGTGCCAACTACTAGTTAATATCATTTCTACAGTAATTCTCAGACTACATCTATATAGCATTTGCGTATTGCCCCGACAGTAAACCGTTTATAGTATACCATTACAGCGGAGTGCACAGGCAAGTAGCACTCCCGCGTCACGGCTCCCGTTTACGTCTTCCACAAATAGTGGCGGCCTCGCATTAGTTCCCTATGTACACGTATAAACAAGCCCGCTTCCGCCCTAAATTATTTGTAAAATACGGGTCACGCCTCGATGTTAGTGGGAACTTGCAGAAATCGCCATCATCCTCCTCCTGGTGATTTAAAGGAGGTGGATGGTCGCTTTCACAAAACTAGGGGTCTATTGCAACTTGTAAGTCTTGTAACTAACACAAGTGGAAGTGGAAGTCTCTGTCGAATAAAAGTGGTTGAAAACAGACTGCCGCTTGTAATATTAGTTACAATTCGTTGTCCAATAGAACCTAGGTATAGTTTTCCCTCTAGGTTGGAAGGTCAGATGGCAGTCGCTTCCGTAAACCTAGTGTTTACGCCAAATCTTGAGGTTATGCGTCAGAGTGACCCCCGGGAAAACGTTGGGAGCATAGATTTTCCCCAGGACACCCTCCATACCGCGCACTCATTAAAAAAATGTGAGCATGATCGCAAGTATTATAACAGGTTAGTGTCAAGTACTGGGTCATTTACTTAAAACCCGTCCGTTCTCCGAATGCGAAAAGTAGGTACCTATCGTTTGATGTCTATATTGCCTTGTTATTGAGTACAGTATCGCTATTTTTCACTGTGAGCATTCCTCGCTTTCGGCACTAAATCCATTCATCACGGTTATGATCTGGTCGAAGTCCGAAATAACCCGCTTACTTATGCATGATTCACGTAAATCTCATGCACAGTCCATTACTGACTCACGTGGTCGCGTCACTTATATCTGCGCAGACGAAACGCTCAAATATAAATGTACCACCAGGCCCCTATACCACAAAACTTTACAAGTCTACAATTCGACAAAATTGTACGATTCTCCATAGAAAAAGTTGACAAATTTGTCGAATTGTACGCTTGTAAAGTTTTGTGGTACAGGCCCCAGCATGCAGCATCCACCTTCCCTTGACGGAACCGATTGATAGTGGCGATATATGTTTTTTGTGTGAAAATGTTTTTTTTTTTTAATACGGCGATGATGGCATACTAGCATACGGGCATGCGCGATGGTAAGCACAGACGCCGTAGCCTGTTGCTTGCGTCTCCTGGACACTCACAAGCGCGCTGCGCGCTGCCGATCAATTTTTTTATTGTATTGACAGTTCAAAGTCCTGTTTTTCTAATGGTACGAGCAGTAAACTTTGAACGAGGCTGCTTTGTTTATATACCTACCTAGTAATTACCTTATGTGCCTTAGAAAGTCAATGAAACAAAAGATTGCGTCCTATGGTTGACCGTTGACTCCGCTTGGTCATAAATGCTTCGTACGTCCGGCTGTTCTCCGTTTCTCAAAACCGATTCTGAGCCGAAATTTTGTGAGCAGGTTTGGTAAAATAACTATATTTTTTTTATATTTACTGATTTCGATTCTATTTGAAACGATACTCTATTATCTAAATTTGGTACTTATGGATATAGTTAGAGTCCCGGGGAAGGGCATATTAGGACTTTTCATGCATGTATCATCGCTTTAGGGGTTGGAAGTTTGTATGGAAGAAGGATAACTAGAAAAGCGCCTGATATAAAAAAATAGCAATTGAATTCTAACTCGATGAACCCAGACGTAGTTGCGGGCCAAAGCTAGTGTTATGTATTTTAACATGTGTCAAATACCCAATTGAATACTAGCAACTCACCCTTGACTTTAATGGCGTCGTTAACGTCAGGCACTAATTGACGGCGAAATAAAAGCAGCATAATATACTTAGCTACCTTAGTTTTGTTTTATGTCGGCAATTAAGAAGACTAGAAATAATATACACCTTTATTAGTTCCCGAGTCCTTCCGTGCTTCTGTTGTAGGCGCCTGTCAAGCTTGCGACAGCAGTAACTCGCACTGCATAAACATAAGTTCTGGTGCCAATACTGCCAATACTCACTCAACTGGTGGCGTGCGTCCGGGAAATGGGCCGACTGTCCTTCCTCCACAGCATACTCTATTTCCAGGAACAGCTGAGCAGCCGTCGCGGCAGTCGGCAGTAGCTCGCATTGTGAATGTCAGTGCTGGTGCCAGTACTCACCAAACCGGAGTGGAATGGGACTTACCTACCTTTTTCAAGGTTCTGTACACAACATAGGTACTGTACGGTCACGCCCTTTAATTTATGACCCATTTCGCAAACTTTTCCTTTGAATTTCTATACATTTTGACAGGACTGTCAACCTAAGTGGGTCTATTGATGTGCCGTCGGAAACTTTCCAAAATTGCGAATTTTTCCACATGGGTAAGTTTCTGAAATTTCTCACATTTTTGTATGGGGTTTGAAACTTTCCGAAATCTAAAATTGAAATTTCTTATATTTCTATGCAATTCTCAAGAAATTTCCGAGAACTTTTCCAACTTTTTGGAAACATTCCGCAACTTGCACATCTGTAAGTGGGTCCGAAATTAAAACTCGTGACTGTAGGTACCTAGTTTATTTTGCAGCAGCGGTCGCTGGGACAGACCGCGGGAGTAGCTCGCCAGTACTCACCCCATCGGTGCGGTGTGCGCCCTAGGAAAGTTCTCTCCTCGGGATTCCATATAGCATACTGTATCTTCTGCAGCAACGGCCGCTGCGGCGGGCGCCGGCAGTAGTTCGCCGTGCCATTGACTCGCTCCGCACCCATCGTGGCAAGTACTTGTACAAGTAGGTGTAACCGTGGCAAGTACTTGTACAAGTAGGTAAGAGCCTCAGTGAGGCTTGGGAGCGTCCGCGCCCATCGCGCCTCGCTGTTGGACTGTGCGGAGTTTCCCCGAGCGAATATTCAGTAAATGCTCTGGACATGTGATGATTAACTGTGCCTGCGTGACGTATGCCTCAGTGAGGCTAGAGATATATTTTTGGAGAGAAATTACTTCTCAAAGATTGAGACTGAGATTGAGAGATTACGGATTGATTTGTGTTCCACAGTTATTTGAAATAGAGGAAAATTTTGTGTACTTATAGGACTGTGTAATGAAATGTAGTACATAATATTAATTGTAGTACATAATAATATGCTATATTCAATTAAGTATACTAAGAGTTTGCTATCCTCATGCGAAACCAGAATTTGAAAAAAAAATCGGTTATTGATTCTAAAACGTGTTAAAACGATTTTATAATCTTAACCCAAAAGTATCGAAACTCGTAAGACAAAGGGTGTGTGCTATAAACTTCCGAAGAAAAAATCAAAAACAAATAGGTGGTTGGAAAACAGCATTAATCAGGGCCCTAGCAACATCATACACTCGTAATATAATACTTCATGTGATGCACAAACCACCGACGCCTCTGCGCCACAATCTTTGCGAAACCGCCCAGAACCGCTCGCGACCGCCGCCGCCGCCGCCCAGCCTACCAATTAGCCCAAGGCATCCCATACAACCACACCCGCAGTACCTATACGGAAAACAAGTGGCGACTCCTACGATTTAAAAGGGCGTATCTTTAGAACATCCGCGGCTGATACGACTTTATGAAAGTAAACTAGGTGTATGAATGTTAATTTCATGACCACGTCGTTCAATAATGAATCTTGTGAATAAAGAGTTAAAAACGAAGGATGTTTCCAAAGACGCCGGTAAGCAGCTTCAAGCGTATTTAGGTATGACAGCGAGTCAAAATTGAGCTTTGTTCTTAAACTAATAATGCCTAATTTTAAAAGAAAAATATCATATAAGACTTAAGACTTTATGAATGTTATTAAGTAGGTATCCAGTTCCATTACTTGGATCCTTGACCACGTGACGTTAACTTAAGTTAAGTGATTAATTGCATGTTATTTTAGGTTAAAAGGTTTTCCTATAATGATGGTAATGTTGTTAGTTTATATACTCTTTAATCATATCATTGATAGTAAATGATATCTACAACATATAGTATGTATACGTACCACAGACAATTAGTAAGTAGGTACATACATGCAAAGCCCGTGCCAGTGCCAGACGGTCGAAAACAAGCCCTGCAAAGACCGGCCAACCTTGGTCCGCACAATTGTTTCCTGCACGTTTTTCTTTGAAAACCGGTCTTTGCGGACCAAGGTCGCTCCGTCCTAGGACTTGTCGGCGACCGTCTGGCACGAGCTTAACAATACATTCTTAGGGCGGTACCGCCAACAAAGTCAGAACGCAACAAGTATTTTACTGCCCGAGCTAAAAACAAAGGTTGATAAATACTGTCAGTATTTATTAATGAAAACTACAGAAAAACATATTACCTAACAAAAATAAAACTAAATACAGCTAAATTAAAATCTAAATATAAAACGAAATTAAATCTAAATAAAAAGTTCGCAAACTTATATTTACTATGTTTTTGAAAGAATTATAACAACATTATCTAAGGTATCAATGGAAATTGTACGAAAGTTTGCTTTTGCAAAGTACATTTCTGAAGTTCGACTATTACTCGTTAACTAGTAATGTCTACTTAGCTTTGATAGTTTTCCTTTTAAATTCATCGTATATACTACTACCATGATTTTTTTCACATGCCTAGTAGCCACCGTTTAGCTGGCAGGGGGAGGGGGGGGGGGGACACTTGACCATAGCAAAAAGTATCACTTCAAAGCTTAATATCACGCTAACCAATACTTTTATCAAAAAATACTTTTAGAAACCTTATAATATTTTTAAAAGAGCTATCTAACGATAACCCACACGATGGGGTTTGGCAGAAAAAAAAAATTGCACCACCACTTTACATGTAGGGGAGGTACCTTAAAAAGAATTTTTTTTATGATTTTATTCTACCGTTTTGTCGGCGTCATTGATATGTATACTCATGCCAAATTACAGCTTTCTAGCACTAACGGTTACTGAGAAAAACGGGGGTCGGACGGACGGACGGACGGACATGGCGAAACTATAAGGGTTCCTTGTTTACTACGGAACCCTAAAAAGGCCCCCGCGGCATTGTGCCGAAGATACTGGCGGCATTTCCTCTTTGAATAGCCAAACTTATTCGTTGGCCGAGGTAGCTGCCAGCTCTTTCGTCACCTGTGGCATCGATAAGCCTCTTCGATAAGCCCTTGAAGAGGCTTAGAGCGCCAGGCAGGACCCCACGGACCGAGTGTCTCGACGCCGAAAGGGGTGAACAAGTATTCGTAATACTTAATTATGTGATCTGAAGCTTTTTTATTACCGTCCGTGGTGAGTATAAAATTTGCCATGACGCCCTGGGCAAGAAGTAATGTTATCCACATGCGAGGCGGCCGGTTAAATGCCACTGTATGGCCAGTGTGGGTGTGACATACATAAAAATTAATGTACATTTTCCTTAGTAGTGTCTTGCAAATTGTTTGAGTTTTAAATTAGTTTCGCTACAAACTTTATTGTATTTAGATTAGCTTTTTCTTGCGACTGTGTCCGCGTAGAACTCGTTCTACGCGTTAGAATTTAATTGCTATTCTGTTATTTCAGGCGCTTATCTAGTTATCGCTCTTCCATACAAACTTCCACCCCTTATTATTAAGGGATGATTGCCGGGATAAAAAAGTATCCTACGTCCTTCTCCGAGACTCAAACCATTCCCATACCAAATTTCATCTAAATTCGAATAGCGGTTAAAGCGTGAAGAGGTATAACAGACAGACACACTTTCGCATTTATAAGATTAAATTATGGATCAGTCCTTGTGTGAAATTAGGACAAGTAAGTAGGTACTTAACTTAAATATATTTTTAGATCACAATTTTATTTTCTAAGTTTCATGTTTCAGAATCTTAATGCTAGTTAGGGGGCTAAGGGTGAGCCAGCATAGGGATACAATTTAAATAAAAAAAACACTGTAATTCGAAGTATTTAGGTAATTTATTATACAAAATAAGCGCATAAAATATGTACAAATACTAAATTACAAAGAGCTTTGTACTAATACAGGCACGATATCACTAACAAATCTACATTTATATAAGACGTGTAAACCGTACGTTCTCTGTTTTGCAAGAGTTCTACCCAATCATACATTTTACCCCATAGATGTACTATAAAAGAACTAGATACACAGTCAGGCGAAAAAAATGGCACCTTCAAATGTACCGCGTTGCGGTACTTTCGGGTTGACGGCAGACAGTAACAGTGACAAAGCGTGTATGCAACTGACAGTGTCAATCAGTGCCACATATTCCGTCATTTTTGTTCGGCATTGTGTGTCTATTTCTATATTATAAGTCAATGTTTTACCCTAATCTAACCAACAATGGTCGGTCTTAGTTTGGAGAAAATAATCGTAACCCCCTTAAACCTTTGCTGTTCTTAACTTACCTAACTTACATTTTTAATCTCACAAATATAGAATGAAAAATTTACTTCAAATCACAACTGCGACCCCCTTCACTGGCCCCTGGGGGTCACGACCCACACAGTGAAAAACATTGGAATACTGTCCGTACTTAGGTAATTACATTAATTAATTCATCATTATCATACACAGATCCAAGAATTCCATGCGGTACCAAAGATAATGAGTTCAATCAATCTATCAAACAGCGCAATGCAAGTTTAACACGATGTGATTCTTCTCCGTGTGTAAACAAAGCTAACGCCCATAGCATATCTTATCTTATCTTATACATGAGGGCCCTTGCGGATGCACTTCGACCCAATGGGATCTTTTGTGCAATAGCGTAAATACACATTCACACCAAAAGACCGGAGCCAACTCGCATCTTACTAGAATTAGGGGATATTGAATTTACTATACAGAAGTTAGATTTCATAGTTATAATGGATAGCAGGAATGGTTATGAGCAGCGGTGAGCGCGCGGCGCTGTCACTCAAATATGGAATATAACTACTGTGTAAAAAGTTGAAATTCCTTAGACTCTAGACGTGCGTCGACTCCGACCGTTTGAAGTTCATCCTCCATACAACTGCCTTTCCACCAGAGCTATGCTATGCAGATATGCTGCGAGAATATGATAGCTTTCCATTTCCACCAGTGCTATGCTATGTGAACCAATTAATTCATATGATTGGTGTATTTCAACGCATCAGTGGCGGAGCGTTCATACAACGCGATTCCCACCGGCTTGCCTAATTTTTAAACAGTACAGATCTTTTCCTACGGCTCATGAAGAATTAGAAAGTCAAATTGATTTCCGGCTTCCCTAAGAATATTTTTGACGCGCCACCACTGCAAAGCATCCATAGAAAGTATAGAAACGTAACATAATTAGCCTGAGAATAAGTAACAGGTACAGAAGTTCCACTGTTATCAAATCCCCAAGTTACAACTCCAAATTATAATAGGTAAATAACAAACTTTGACTACACCGAGCGAATGACGCAACGATGCGACCGTCCGGTAGCAATGCGCGGCAGCCACTGAATGGAACCACCTACGGATGTACTTGCAGCGGCGCGGCGAACTGACGCAGTGAGAACCCCCTGGCATAGCACAGCTCTGATGTGAGGGCCATGCTCGTGACTGGACTGACGCACGCGCCGCGCCTATTCCGTGACGTCACCACCCTTGGCCGCGTCGGCGCCCACCACGTGGATGGCGAGGCGCGCGTACCCCGCGGGCTCCTTCAGGCTCTTGTTGTAGACGATGTTCTTGGCCAGCAGCCGGCAGCGGATCACCGTGCTGTTGTGAACTGGACAAATAAAGATTCTAACTCTAATTCAAACTTTTTTTAAAGTCATAATAGTACATTACTTACCAAGGGCGATAAAACAAAGAATGTCTCAGATCGCAGGTATTTTACGCCCGAGCCGAAGGCAAGGGCGATAAATATGCGATCTGAGGCTTTCTTTATTATCGCCCGTGGCAAGTACAAAATTTTATGTCATCCCCTGGCCAGGAAGTGGGTTATTTCGCGCGCGGAGCGTGCGATAATAGCCACTTTATGGCCAGGTGTGACATAAAAACTTTTTATTGCACACATCACATAATAAAATATAATGAAAAGAAAGAAAAGAAAAAAATAATTTATTCGTGACAAACAAAACACTTACAAACAGGACATGACAATGGACCCCGTAAGGGCACAGCATTAGTCTTAAAACCAAGGTTACATTGTTACTAGGGCATTCAATTCCCGAACTGTTCTCATATCAATACCGGGACTTGAATTCCGGTATTTGTTCTCCATCCCGGGATTTCGGTATTAATACCGGTATTTTGGTATTATAGTGCTTTTTAGGGTTTTTCATTAAAAAGTTGTTGTTGTTACAGTGTGACGCACCTTGTTTGAGCCTGACGGCGACGATGGGGTTGTTGTGTGTGGCGCCGGGCCGGTACACGGGCACGGCGGGCAGCGCGCGCCCCCACGGGTACTCCCCACGTGTTGTTACAGTGTGACGCACCTTGTTTGAGCCTGACGGCGACGATGGGGTTGTTGTGTGTGGCGCCGGGCCGGTACACGGGCACGGCGGGCAGCGCGCGCCCCCACGGGTACTCCCCACGTGTTGTTACAGTGTGACGCACCTTGTTTGAGCCTGACGGCGACGATGGGGTTGTTGTGTGTGGCGCCGGGCCGGTACACGGGCACGGCGGGCAGCGCGCGCCCCCACGGGTACTCCCCACGTGTTGTTACAGTGTGACGCACCTTGTTTGAGCCTGACGGCGACGATGGGGTTGTTGTGTGTGGCGCCGGGCCGGTACACGGGCACGGCGGGCAGCGCGCGCCCCCACGGGTACTCCCCACGTGTTGTTACAGTGTGACGCACCTTGTTTGAGCCTGACGGCGACGATGGGGTTGTTGTGTGTGGCGCCGGGCCGGTACACGGGCACGGCGGGCAGCGCGCGCCCCCACGGGTACTCCCCACGTGTTGTTACAGTGTGACGCACCTTGTTTGAGCCTGACGGCGACGATGGGGTTGTTGTGTGTGGCGCCGGGCCGGTACACGGGCACGGCGGGCAGCGCGCGCCCCCACGGGTACTCCGGCTCCACTTGGTGGTGCTCGTCCCAGCACCACGCCCACACGCGCGCGCGCTGGAAACACACACATACACTCGCCTGTATTATCAAAATAGGCATTTTCTGGGCGAGCTTGGCTGGCTAGATTCTGGGCAAGAGCAAGCCCATTTTTAATAAAATAATAATTTAACAATGTGAACCTATGGTAAAGCATGGCAAAAGTCTAGCGGTGGTGAAGTCAACATACCTATATAAGAAAACAGGTAACCAGAGGAGAAGAATGACGTCTTTTCTTCGTTCCCTGAGTCGTCACCTTTCATCTCCTTTTGCTTGTAAATAAGTGCAAATGAGCTTACTTCGGCTGGAGTTTCCAGGCCTTTGATGAGATCAGCCAAGTCAGCAGGGAAGTCTGCCGGCAGGCTGCCGGGGTCGTCGTAGTACTGTGGCTCCCAGTCCATTATCTGGAATGCATCACACATTGTTGTTAGGTGAGTTTAGATGTTACTAGTACTACAAAACTTTTTCACATCACCTATTCGGATAAGGGCTTTTTCTTCCCTGCTAGGAGGGATCAAAGTGGCACTTTTCTGTTCAAGGACCCTGTGTTGCCAGTATAAAATATTTAATAATATATAATGAAAAAAATCAAATTTGAAGCATCATACAAAACCAACAAAATTCTAGTATCACTGAAACTTCAAATTCAGTCGATACGAAACGTCAGGGCAATATGTTTTTTTTTGCGAAATATTTTTTTTAATTTTAAGTAAAAAAAAATTGTACGAAAAATCGTCATTATACTCGATTTCGACTAATTCGGGGATAAGGATTTCAAATTTTACACTTATTTCAAGTTTTTAGGATTTTCTTTTACGAAAATTCGTCATTATACTCGATTTCGACTAATTCGGGGATCAAGATTTCAAATTTTATATTTATTTTGAATTTTAAGTAAAAAAATACGAAAAATCGTCATTATATTCGATTTCGACTAATTCGGGGATAAGGATTTCAAATTTTATACTTATTTTTAATTTTAAGTTGAAAAAATTTTTTTTGCGAAAAATTGACATTATACTCGATTCGACTAATTCGGGGATAAGGATTTCAAATTTTTCACTTATTTTTAAATTTAGGTTGAAAAAAAAATTTTTGCGAAAAATTGACATTATACTCGATTTTGACTAATTCGGGGATAAGGATTTCAAATTTTGCACTTATATTTAATTTTAGGTTGAAAAATATATATTTTTTCCTAAAAATCGTCATTATGCTCGATTTCGACTAATTCAGGGAAAAGGTTTTCAAATTTGATATATATTTAGAGCATCTATAAATATGTTACCGGTGGCACTTCAAATCTTTCATTATCCTCAATAGGTGATGTGAAAAGCAGTAGGTATGTGTCACATGGAAGCAAAATTATTTCCACCTTGGGCGTTTATACTTGAATCCCTCACTACGCTCAGGATTCTATTTTAGAATCCTTCGCTTCGTTCTGGATTCAATGTACGCCCACGCCGTAAATATGGCATTTTGCTCCCTTGTGACACAAACTACTATTGACGGAGGAAGATTCATTAACTCAAACAGCAGGTAACTTCCCTGACTCTCCGTGTTAAAAATTACCTAATTCAGCTTATTGCTTTTGGCTCAACAATTGGAATCAACGACATAACGCGCCTTTCATAGTCAGATCGTGACACACAGCTTTTATTAGCTCAATCAAATACCCTTGCTACACACTCGTCGAACATGGGAAGTCGCGAAGAAAGGAGGCAGAGATAAAGTGTCGCAACGTCGCAATATAACTCGTCATGCCCACTGCTCCTCCATGTTTTGTCGGTTTTGACCACGATGCATAGTGTGACAGAGCCAACGTACCCTGTTCAACTTGACGAAGAGACACGGCGTGTCCGGGTAGCCAAAGTTGTCATCAGGCACACACTCCTTGTGGGCGTAAAGCGGGTCCTGCGCGTACGCTGGAAACAAGATTAGGTGACAATCTGAGGGATCAATCTAATACATAATTAATTAATGAAATGGAGGATTATGTCTCAGGACTAGGGTTTGCAATCCGGATCCTAATTGTATGAAACTATCCGGATCTGGATCCGAATTATCCGGATCTTCCATACATTTTGGATCCGGATTGCAAACCCTACTCAGGTAATAATTTTGTAGGAAAGGAGTCAAGTTCCAAGAGTGGTCGGTTGACTGACACCACGTAGTTGCTAACACATCGCAGTTATTGTGTACTGTTAGGCGACTTCCTGACTTGGCGGGACGGGATTCACGGGATCGATATGTGACATTTTCTTCTTTGACGTAAACTTACTGACGTCGCAAAGATTCCCACTTGATATAATACTGTCAGTATTACGTTTGCGCAGTAGTAATATCATGCGCAGAAGCGAAGCAGTATCGCCTTCGCATCGTCCCTCTACCGCGCATCCCGCGCCAGTCAGGAAGCACTCATTGAAATGTAGGGGCGTGGTAAAAAATGGTATCGTGTCGACTGACAGCTGACACTGACATTTGACACTTTTCTCATATCGTACTGCCTCCGCACCGACAAATCAGGAAGTCGCCTTAGATGTATTTACATAATGACATATATTGATACGCATACGCACGGTAGTATGTTGTAGTGTGTGTGTGTGTGTGTGTTAGTGTGTTGTGTGGTTGTGTGTTGTAGGTTAGTATGTTGTTGTTATCGGGCAACATAGATTGTGGGATGCGAAGCGAGGATGACAAGACGATGAAACACTTGTTGTGTGAACGTCACGCCCTTGCCAAACAAACAATGAATGACTTCGGCATGGTTATAGTTGAGCTGAGCTCCATCATCCGGTCTGTACAAATTTTAGAGAACTTGGAGAGAAGCTTGGAGTCCTTGGAGAAGGTATAAAGAGGGCGGAATCGGAAGTGCATCCGGATCTAGATAAAATAAAACAAGATATTAGTCTGTAAGATGGAGCACCCAAATCACTGCACCCCTGCAACTACATCTGCACGAGGCCATCCATAAGGCGGGTGACAGGAGCCTATGGAGGAGTCTGGTCAGCAAGAATGGGACATGATGTCACGATCCTCAGCATTAGGGGAGCGATTGATGATGATGATTAGTCTGTAAGTTATATGTTAAATGTTAATATGGACCTTTTACCTGCATTGACTAATTTAAACTTACGCTTAAAAAAGTCCCTCAGCTGTTGGACGTACACGTCAGTGGAGTTGGCGTCCGTGTGGTTGATCAACATTTCCCCCGTCTCCGACAGGGGGCGCGCGGTCACGCCGGGGCTCGAACCTGTGACATACAACGTACACCTTTATGTTTCCAATCAGATAAGAAACGAAACACAGACCAGAAGCAGGTATCAACTCGGAGATTATGCACGGATAATGTATTCCCTAATAAATACAAAATTCTTTAAGATAACTGTGAATCTATGTGTGTTTTACTAAACTAGTGAGCTAATGTCTCACCGATGAGCGACTGGTCCAGCGTGTACGTGGGCGCCAGTCCTGGTGCAGGCTGAGGAACAGCCCACCCATTCAGAGCTAACATGAGCGCGGCACCGTCACGCCAGGTAACAATGTCTCATACCAGATAACAATGTCTCACGCCAGGTAACAATGTCTCACACCAGGTAACAATGTCTCACACCAGATAACAATGTCTCACCGATGAGCGACTGGTCCAGCGTGTACGTGGGCCGGTCCTTGTGCAGGCTGAGGAACAGCCCGCCCATGCAGAGCGCGAACATCAGCGCCAGCACCGCGTAGAACACCAGGTAGAAGGTTATCATGATGCCTGGAATGTGACGTTTCGATTAATGCTTAGCAACAAATGATGTAAGAAACTCTCGCCGTAAAATGACGCCCAATATTTGACGTCAATTGGGTTACAATTAGATATCAATATGTATTGCGAGCTAGGTCAGACGCGCGTCAAATTGACATGTCAGAAATTGCTAAACAAAGACTACAATTATACATACTGAGATTGCTAACTATGCTGAAATGCAATTGAATCGAATAGGGGACCACTTTTTTACCTAAAACTCAAGATACAACCTTTTTCTTCCACCATTTTTGTCCCCCCTTAAAATACATTCCAATTTCTGGGATAAAACTTATCTAGTCCCTTCCAAAGGGTCTTAGTTATACTATCTCCATGCCAATTTCCTATCGAAAACGACAGCCATAGAATGGGTGATAGCCGTGGTCCCGTAGTGACGTGTTTGAGAAATGGGGGCGGCGGCTAAATGCGTTCGGCAGGAATAGAATCGGTGCGGTTGCAGCGTACACTCGTTTTTATTACTACTTTATAATGACCGGCCAAGTGCGAGTCGGACCCGCTCGATAAAGTAACAGACGCCTTTTAGACAAGCAGTTGCTGGCAAGAGGCGGCGCTAGCACTGGAATGGCACTCTTTTACTGGCACGAAAATGAGTGTGTTTGTATGGCTTGGTACCCTACCAGCACTGGCATACCTACATAGAGTTCTAAAAAAAACATTAAACAAAATATATATAATTTCATGGAATATGCAATTTTTGAAAATATGTTTCTGAATTTTTGGTCACTTGGTTTTTGGAGCCTCACAGCTAGGCCCTCAAGAGTCACCTGGAGGAGTCACCATGTATTGTAGCCCACGCATGCCTCCGACCTCAACATTACGAGCGAGTGTGCTGAAAAAAATTGTCATACCAGACTCGCCTACACCACCGTCTCCGGCCAGTTTAATGCTGCCCACGCGACGACGCGGAATTGTATGTCATTACGTAGGTAAAAATAAAACGCAGAGCATCTACACATTACTTGTTTGTGGACTTACTACATGGTTTTTACAGATGCACGATATTCTGTGCGCGTGGAAGCGAGACCGAGCGATCGATCGAGCGACCAAACGAATTTCAATTTAATACGTTTATTAAAATAGACCCTTATTTATTTTATGCATTGATGTGAGTTTTATGGTTGCATTAGGGCCCTTAATTAGTTAAATACGCAGGATATTTTCTGTGTGAATTGGCTCGTCGCGTCAGCTTTGCACATGCATGACCTCACAACAAATCCTAACGTAATGGGAGCGGCGGGATCGTATTCAACATACCCCAAGAATGGCACAAAGCCTGGCCTTGCGGCTCTTTGTCAGGGCTGAATGAACTCGACCCCACATTGAGCGCATAGAAACCAGATCCCAATGAGTATGTCTAACTATAGATAGTATGCCGTTAAATATATTGAAGGATTGTATAATGCGGAATAGGTTTCATTAGTGCTTCAACCAAGGTTAATATAAGTTTTTAATGAAATAAGTTGCTGTAAACTTCATTTTCAGAATAGCTTTCGTTTCCGAATGCAAGGCTGCCGTTCCGTTGGCCTCGCTATACTCCTATTGTTACTTAGCTACGGAATTAGAAATCAGGAAATCATACTTATTTTTATTTAGTTATTTAAAAACTTCCATATTATCATTATATCAGTAAATTACGTATGTAAGTAATAGAAGAGGTAGGTATACGTAGTGTAGGTACAACGTATTTCAGATTATTTGTTAAAATGTATACCTACATCAACCCGGTCGCTTTCCAATGTCCGAAGTCTTCCCGCGCGGAAGTTGTTAAAAATAATACGTTTTAAACATTAATAATATCTTCTGTGACAAAAATAATCGGAGACCTTACCGAGGTTCAACGTTTCTACAGCCACGTCTGTAAATGTGGAACTTATATTTATGGAATAAGATTCAAAGTTGTAAGTATGTATGCATAGCTATTTTTAGAGTTCACAGCGCGCGACTTCAAAATGTCGTCTGTTCGAATACTGATTTGGTGCCAGTGAGTCATTAAAGTTTACTTTAACTGCCCTTTTGGAAATATATCAAAATGGCGGAGCCAGAGGAGTCGAAAACGTAAAAAAGTACCTATCTATTACATGTTCCGTTTATCTATTCATGTATTTTATTTTAAACCGCGGTATCGTGGTACCTAATCGACAAGATAAAGCAACTGTCTATCGAGTGGCATGTGACAGATGCTTTATATCTTGTCGTTTATCAAGTTATCGCGCGACCATCGTAGACACTAGTTATAAGCATGCTATGGCAACTTAGAAGAAAAGAAATGGAACGCTTAGATTGAGCTGCAATCTATATATTGGTGACAAAATAACGAGCTCTTCAGCTCTAAGTACTGCTTGTGTTCTTTTCCAAGCCAAGGACTTCGTCGTTTTTACTCATGCTGTTAGATGTCAGTACTGCACACAGTTGTGTTTAGGTAATGTACACATTGTAACAACTGTAACAAGTAACACAAACTTGTCTACTATGTATACATTAACCTTTACTTTTACTTGTCTATGCCTTAATTTAGATGACGTATTTGCTACCAAAATTTATGGTACTAGGAGTTTTTTTCCTGTTTAGTTCCTTATCGTTCCAATTTACACAAAATATTTCCATTTTTAGGTAATGTACACAATTATGTGATAACAACATCGAGCTAATTGAGCCTCATCAATAGTTCATGCAAACAGAAAATTGATTAGAGTGCTAGTTAAATACCCCATAGACATGGATAAATATATGTTGTCAGCCTCTCTTACGTTATAAGTTACGAGCAAAATTTTATGGACTATAAGTGTATATCAGCTTAAATTTGGGAGTAACGGAACGTTTATATTATACGTTGACATCTTTCATCTTTTGACAATTTTCAAAATAAAACTTCAAATATATTTATAAAACTGTTACTGAAAATCCATTTAATTTAATTTAAAATAGTTGCGTTTTCATTTAAATGCCACCATATTCGAAATAAAAAACATTGTAGTGTAATACGCATAGTTTGAGAATGTGATAGTGAGCCAGGACTCGTAATCCAGGAATACCTAATACCTATGTCATTCAGGACACAGGACAGGAATTGTTGCGTTTTGTACGGTAGCCATTTTGTAAGGGTGGACACGGAAAAGGTAATTAAATTATAATTATTTGTATTTGAGTAATTGATATGTTATAATAATAATATGCCTTATTGTGCACCACAAAGTAATAACATAACAAAAAACTTAAACGAAGTAACTAAGTTATAATAGATTAATAGGTAATAAAGTCTAATCAAGTAAATTCTTTCATTTTTGGCATTTATTTTCCTTTCACAATTGCAGGAACCCCTTACACAGATTTCCAAGTCCTCACCTAAAGATTCAAACAGGTTTAGGGCTTGGAAGCTCAGTTGCGGATTTGATTTTGAAGAGCAGTCATCACAGCACAAACAGGAGGGTTATAGAATGCATTTTACTGAAGTATACCACTACCCAGAAAATATGCTTGCGAGGTATTTATTTATTTTTATTGATTAGATTTGTTGATATCAGAGTGGACTGTGGGACGGAAAAATTAAAGCATAGGTACAATTTTGACCACAGTCATATTCTCGGAGGGATATGGAGGAGTGCCTACTAAAAAAGAAAAAGATACAAGCGAATTGTTATCACTTGAAGGGTTTGAGCAACAACTGGAGTAAACATATTGCAGCCATAATAACAGCAAAACTATGTCTGTTTGTACTAATTTGATGTTACAGTGGTCAGTATGGTCGCCAGAGTTCCCAATTATGCGCTGTGTTGAGAGACAATCTGCATTTTTCTTTTTGTGTAATTGCAGTGAATCCTCAATTCACTTCGGGGTTGGCAACGCGCTTGTAATTCTTCGGGAGTTGCAAGCGTCAATATCTTATGATGACTGCTTACCGTTAGATAGGTTGCGTATACTTATATGTTGATTTGTTTGTTTCCAGCTCATTAAATAAGGGCCTCGGCTGTGAGTACAATTTTGACCTTTTGGCATCGAAAACTCGAGGTCCATGGGGTCCCAGCGCACACAAGTTATTTACTGAAATCGTGAAATGTTTGAAGTAACTGGTGACCGACGAACCTGGTGACTTCCTCATACAACGTATCGGTATTTTTTTATATGTGCGGGCCACCTGATGGTAAGCGAACTCCAAAGGATTCAAAGCGCGCGATCATTGCCATATAGAGAGAAAATTTAGGTACCATGCCTCAAGGGGCCTGTTGTAGATTCAAGTTAGTTTTGATTTATTTATGCCATGTATGTTATTTTTAATAGATTGTTTATAATAATAACACACATAAACAAGGAAATGAAGTTTCACTTGATTTTTTATTTAATATTGATAATATATTATTCTGTTTATATGGACCTATTCCAATTTTATCCTATTATAATCTCCAATATGGACTAGTGTGGCATATCTTAGAAGTTACGTAGAGAAATAAGTTTCTAAACAGGTACGCATTGAATTTCATAATCGCGTTTAGAAACTTATTTCTACGTAACTTCTAAGATGTGTCAAACTAATTGAATGAATGTTTTATATATGTATGTATTACCTACTATGCATGTGTGTGTGCGTGTGTAAATCAATTTACACATCACGAGGGATAGATGGCAGCACTATCATCCAGTTTCCTAAAACAGTAGAGTTACCAGTCTATACTTTAGTATATATATTGTAGTCTTTGGTTATAAGATACGGAGACACTAGTTAATAATGCTGAGTCATGAATCTTCAACTAGCGTAAATGCCCGACATCCTCCACTTTAATCCCGGTTTCCTTCCACGTTTATTGTTATCCTGTGGCCTTCTGCGCGAGGTGCGTCCGCCGGGTGATTTACAGTCGGTGGGGGCCCGAGGTAATTGCAACTATTACTATTACTGACGAGTGACCTAACTGTGTTGCTATGCAGTGCTGTAACAACCGAGTCAAACGAAGGGCGGGTTGCACCTAACTGTCAGTAACAGTATTTAAGTGCTGTTCGTTAAAATCTGATTGTATGGGACAAGTTTCAATGGGACGCTGAAGCGCGACACGATGAAGTTGTTTTTTTTTATTATTAATAATGGGATTGCTCTTGGCCAGCATCAAACCAGGGGGCAAAGATGAGGCCGACGATGAAGCGAGCTCACCCAGAAGATGCCTATTCACTCTTGCCTTAAACAGGTCCAGGAAATCCTTTCTTAAATATATAGGGTGCAATTCACCCTAAGAATCACCCTATTGTCTGCACTGTTCTCAATTAATATCATAGGTATATTAATATTTGGAACCTACTCGTATCGAATTAATCCTGTCAGAAATAAGTATCGAAACCACGATCGAAACCTTAATTCCCCGCCATAAGAGCTATGGGACATATTTTTGTACACCTCAGATTCGGTTGAAGCCGCTCAACCAATCTCACTGGAGCGCAAACTCTAAGAGTAGGTATTCCAGTGTTTAAACCGCCCGCGTGGTCGTGTCGGAGGTTTCCCCTGGATTTTCCGCAAGCCACAGTGAGGTTAAAAAAAGAAACATATCTTTGGGTCAGCTGTATTAGGTATTTCTTTTTACACTTGACTGTCTGTTACGATCTCTGTCCATTGTTGATATTGTGACAGGAGATTTGACTACTGTCAAGAGAGCATCTGGACGTTTATCCCAATAATTTTGGTGGAAACAAATTGGCGGTTATGGACATAACCTGTAATTGCTATTAATAACATTTTAAAAGACGTCAAGATTGCATGCAGCATCGTGTGTTTACAATGGCACTGCTTATGTATTAAACGAAAGGACTTTAATTTTATTACCCTTGGACCAAAGTCATGAACACTATTTCATGGTAACTAGTATTTAGTTATATTGTCTTTGATTTCATGCAGTCTCCCAACTTTTTAATAGAGAGCTTTGTAGAGAGAGAGAACATTTTTTAGACCACATTGGTGGCAAACAAGCGTACACACCTGATGGTAAGCGGTCACCGCAGCCTATGGACGCTTGCAACTCCAGGGGAGGCACATTACTGACCTTTTAAAAAAAATCTTACATAACTTGACTTTTACGTGAGAGTAGAGCATGTTCAGATGACAAGCGCTCGACGCGCGTTTTTATAACGCGCGTTTACAACTACATAACAACTTATTCAGGCTGTACACATGCTGACGCGCGTTTTATTAATACGCGCGTTGAACGCTGAGCTAGCGCTCGACTGTTGTCAGCGCGCGTCAACGCGCGCTTAGAGATCATTGGTTTTCCATGTTTCCGTTCAGTTGAGCGCGCGCTTTCGACGCGGATGGACGTATTTTAGGGTTCATCGGGTCGTCCAGAAATCGTCCGAAATGGAAACCGAAGCTTTTAATACTGAATTTGTAACGCTGGATTTTTTACCTTTACCCTAAACAGCTTGGTTTCTATACTAGCAACATTTGTCTCATAGTTGTTCCTTTTGATGTAGCAACACTCACCGGTTTGCGTTCCGTTATAGCAAGTTTAGACTACGTTTTGTTACATGAAATTAATCATCGGTTTTCTAAATTTGGAAATCATTATTTTGTTTTGATGTCAGGCATAGTTTTTCTCGTTCAGATTAATTTTTATTTCTTTTTAGTCTACAATTCAGTATTTACTTCGAGATCAGAATTTTCAGGTCAACAAGTCGAAATTACCATAGACAGTTTTTTTCCCTTTTTAATCTGAGCTGTCAACTGAATGAGGAAGCATTATTTTCGATTTCGTTCACGGCGAGAGAAGAGGTTATTCTTCTCCATGAGGCTCGGTGGAAGTATAAGAGATATGGGCCAGTAAGCCTGATTGTCATCGTTTTGTGGAAAGATTTGTTCGCCCCGCCGGCACGCGAAGTAGCAATTTCGTGTATAATCGCGCCCCAGAATGTTGGCGGCTAACTCGGAGATTTCGGACGCCCTCTCATGTAAGTTGTTTCTCATTGAATACCATCAGCTTTTGGTTGTTTCGACGCAAACCATGAAGCTCGGCGTGAGCATTGAATCTATCGTCTTTGTTGCAGATTTATGAAATTCCAGGCATCGGCCACCCTTCCGGCCCGTTGTTCAGCGATGCCATCAACTCCGCTAGTCATGCCCGAGTATAAAGCGACTACTCGCTTGATCTCAAGCCCTTAATGGTAAGTTCGGTATGCGGAATTACTCTATAGGCAGTAATATTTGACCGTTCTGTCTCCATACAAAGTGCGGTTAGGTGTAGCGTGTGGTAGTGTATTAATGATAATCTTGTTTGGTTTCCAGGGCTCCTAGGCACGGGCACAGTGCCTAAGTTCAGGAACCAGTCCCGAATGGAGTGCGGTTTCCTGCGAGGCTCTTTGGATTTTCCCCGGGAGACGGGAAAGACGACGGTTCCTTTTTAGAGCAAGCGGTTAGGCAGGCATTGCAAATGTGAGTCCGTTCCATACTGCTTTAGTCAGCTTCAAAGACATTTAGAGGTACACACACACACCCGTAGGTTTTAGTTGAATTCCGTCCTCCATAAATATCGTTTTATAGTTGTTTTCTTTAACATTTTAGTATAAATTGCGACATTGGCAAATTAGATATATATTTAGATAAGCATTAGCGCTATTTGGTTTTGATACTTGTAACCTGGGGACGCCTGGGTGTAAAATCCTTTCAAATAAATGTATAAATAAACATTCAAACTGGTTTGTTTTTGTGGACTCCATACACCACTAGGGCATCGTTAGTGCGGGGCCTGTGTCATAAGTTTAATAAAAATTTCAAGGCGCCCAACATTTTCTCTACCCTTTTTGTTCCACATATGACCTAGGTCTGGCCTCGGGTACCCCTCATCCCACGCCCTTAGTCTCATGCCCGGAGCAAAAGCTGTTACAAATTATTTATAAAATTTGGGTCCGAATTGCCTTAACTTAGGATACAAGATACAAGACTGGCTTTCAGTCAGCCTGGTTGTCAAAATTGGGTGGACCCAATATCTCCGTCTTCTGGCGCGTCGTTTCAACCGTCGGTATAATATCACCGTTAAAACTGTTTCTATGTCCATCTTCAACAAATGTAAGAACTCTACTGACTGAACCATGGCGATCGCGGCAACGCGCGTTCAACGCCTGGCAAGCGCGTGTCATGTGAACACTATACAAAAATTTAGCGCGCGTTCAACGCGCGTTGAACGCTTGTCATCTGAACGTACCCGTAAACATAACTTGGCAATCTAATCGGCACGCGCATGTCACGCCTGTTTGCCGGTGTGGTGTGTCGCCGTGTCCGCTGTTCGGTTTAATCATGCACTAATTAATCATTTCCTTCTTCAGGGCGACCTTATTCACAAATTGTAACTTTTCAGCTTTTTAAGGGCCTATAACCTACGGGTACCTACGGGGCCTATAACATGACTTTATGCATATCGAATACGACCAACAGGAAAACGAGCAAAGCAAACTAGCAGAGGCGGATCCAGGATTGGGTTCAGGGGGGGCACATATTTGCCTTTACTGCGGTTTGATAACGCTTTCGTAAAACTAGTTCCTACGCTAACTCTTTGGATAAGGTGTCAAAGCGGACCGGGCTTTTAGGGCATAAACCGGGGAAAAACGGCATGAAGCTGAGGCAGCTAATTACGTATAAATAAACACCGTGTCTCATGTAGCTATTATTTGTATTCATTTTACACTTAGACTTACTGATAACTTGATAAGTGACATTATGAATACAACATTGTTTTGTTGCCCTTGGTCAAGCAAACCCCGCATGCTTTTGCTTGTGCGTTCCACACACGTTCAATAACATGAGAAGTATTGTTTTGACTTTGTTTTGGGCAAGATAACGGCTCGCGAGATAAAGTTGAATGTTATTTTATTACCAAAACACCTTTCGACATTTTACCTAATTATTTTTATTTCAATAGCAAACAAACAAAATGATGTACCTACAGTAATTTTTGGTCATTTTCATGGCCAGACGACGCGTGCGCGACGCGGCGTCCGCGTCGGAAAGCACACAAACACAGACAGTAAATAAATCTTTCAATAAGTGCTCCGTTCTTCTTGTCTATTGTGTGAAAAAATTAAACTTCATTTTCTTTCCATGGTATACACCGTTCTGGGAACGGATCTACTGACATAAGGTATCTTGGGAGATATAAGCGGGAAAAATTTTATTTACAAAATATGCCAACAAACAACGATTAACAACTAAATGCGCCGCAAATAACCGGTGATCTATGACCAAATTGTCCAGATTAAACTGGTTACATAAAAGTATTAATAATGATCGATTGCATGCATTGCATAACCCATATACCTACCAGTATATTGTATAGAGTAGCATCGCTGTTACCTATACGGTTAATTTGTTTTACAATATTTTTTTTATGATATGGAGTCCTTCACATGGAAACGTACCTAATGGCGGCCGCTGTGGAGTTGTAATGAGCAGGAATATCATACACCTATCTTATCTACTCCATTATATTATAACCTAATCGTCACCCGACCATTGGGGTTCCAGGCTCGTAAGCTTTCTTCACGGTAAAAAGAAAGTAGGTAATTAATTGTGATGTAAACAAATTTGAAAATAGCCAGCATAATGACTTAATGAAAGCCACTTTTCCAGCCATATTGATAACAGAACTGCAGTTAAGCAAGCATACAACACTTTATAGTATGCTCGTATGGATGATTTTGCGACTTCAGGAGAAAAAATAGCCCGTTCCCAACCCTTTAGTGGTTTTGAGGATTCGTTGTGTCGACAACTAGTTACAGGACAAATGCTGGTCCCTCTCTCTCAACATATCTTCGGGAGGTCTGGCGATCTTGCCACCTCGCCACCAGGAACAACTACCTGCGGAGCAACTAGCACGGGTGTTTCGGCTGCGGTCTCCTGTGAGGTGCAGTACGTTCGGCCTGACAAGAGTGACAAGGGGCAACGGGTGTACTTTGTCGTGACATGTTTGACCTGTCAATACCCACTAAATTTCTTAGCGGGTGAAAGCGATAAAGTACCAAAGTGGCAAAAATAGCAAACTGGCTAATGAGGCCGACTGTACTTCTCCAAACACGAGCTCGAGGACATTCCTCTGCGGCCTTCCTCTCTCTCAGAGTTTCTACCTTACCTACCTACTGCAATGTTGGCCCAGAGGGCCTACCGCGAACCGAAAACGAACGAAGTTCAAATATCTCCCTCTTTGTTGCATTTGTAATCATTTATTTATTTAATCTTTATTGCACAAAAATAAATTCAAGTACAAAAGGCGGACTTAATGCCATGAGGCATTCTCTACCAGTCAACCTCCAGGCTAAGCAGAAAGATTGTAGGTAATTCGACCGACAGAGAGGGAGTTATTCGAACTTCGTTCGTTTTCGGTTCGCGGTCGGTCCTCAGTACCTACTTGAGACTTTCAGGTGAATGATAAGCGTCAACTATAAGGAATCTGTACAAACTATGGACGCAATAAATGATATGACAATAAATGATGTGTCAAACATCGAGACGACTTTATCTTATTTATAGCTACTTAGGTAAGTTTCAAAGGTATATACAACACACATAGCTGCAGAAACGCCAGCCGTGCGAAATGAGATGCAATGTGCACTGAAATAACATACACTGGATCGAATTGCAGATGAAGATTGTATAATCCGGGCCTTGGTGTAGGTCGAAATCACATTCTAACTGCACACATGATTCTATGCTGCTGAACCGAATAAACCTTATTATACACACATATTTATAAAAAAAACCGGCCAAGTGATGCGAGTCGGACTCGCGCACGAAATACCTACATCATCTGTGAAAATTTCAGCTGTCTAACTATTACGGTTCATGAGATACAGCCTGGTGACAGACGGACGGACAGACGGACAGCGAAGTCTTAGTAATAGGGTCCCGTTTTACCCTTTGGGTACGGAACCCTAAAAACACACCCATAGTCCCAAGAGGGGTGCTCTCTGACTAGAGAGCATGCAGTTTACTTTCTAGAGCCACTATGTGCCGATACCTTGATTAATTCGCCGATAAGTTCTACGGGACATATCATATTTTTGAATAAGTTGTAGCATTTGCGAAATGGGCTCCAGTTTGATGTAGTTTTGCCCACTACATTACATACATACTACATACAACCATAAGTTACATTCATCATTCAATGTGCGACAAGTATTTGGAATACAGAATAAGAAACGAATGCCTAATAATTGGAAGTAAAATCGGTGAAACTGGTTTTTATTCAATAATAGAAACGGCACTTGAGAAGAACACTTTAACTGACTACTGTAATGAGGGTCGGGTCGTGAAATATGTATACTTACTACTTATGTATACCAACTAAAAATTAAGATTAGTCACATTTATTATTTCAAAAAATTAACATGTTTTTAGTTAGTACTAATCTCACTAATAAGATGTGAAAGTTTGTACCTATGTTTGTTACTCAATTGGACAAAACGGCTGAATAGATTTGAATTGTATGGTTTATACTTAACTTGGGTTGAATCTAAAAATACTTAGGTAGGTACGTTCAATTATTTTACAAAATTAGTACTTAACCGGTCCAATCAGATTTGACTCATGTGGTATCAGTAACCGCATGCCGCAAGTGATATTTTCCTTTTGGTTGACTCCATATATAATGTTATGCTACTATATGACTACAATAAATTAACGATTATAAGTATGTAAGTAGTGATTAGGTATGAAACAGTTTTGAATCAGAACAACTTAGGCAGGTACTTAGTTGCGACAGTTTTGAAAATCTGGGGATGCTGATACAGTGTAGGTGAATGGTTCAAAAACAGGTCCAATTTTTCAGAAATAAGCACATTAGTATAATTTCAGTTCAAGTGATTTACCCACCTAAGTACGCAGTAAGTAGCATACAGCTTTTGCTTCTTAGCAATATAGGTAACTAGCGTTAAGACTAGAACTTAACGTAAATAGATAAATGTTTTTGAGTCATTAGTAAATATTAGTAATATGTATACTAGATACATAAATATAATTAAATATTTATGTATGTGTCTTATTTCTTATTTTATTTATACTAGGTAGTATCATAATTTACTAATAACAGTAATCCATCGACAGCTACATAGGTACAACTTGTTTCAGGTAAATACTGAGCCATCTAGATTTACCGCCGCGAAGCCAAACGCATCAGTACTTACCAAAACAATTAATTTCATATTACCAAGCAATGTTTACATAACTTGATAACATTGTTGTTACACGCAATAATATTACTGAAAAGGAAGGTACTAGGCACTAAATATTTAATATCGCTCACAAATAAAAACTTACCCCATCGTTTGGCCGTGCGTCCCAAAAAGCTTTTCTCCTCAGGATTGTATATGGCCCTCCCGATCCTGTGCAGCAGAGGGCCCGAGGGCGGAGGCGCGCGCACCCACTCCGCCATATGGTTCACGTCCGTCCCGTTCGATTTACCCGCCATTTTTACAACAAAAAACACGTACGCTCTCTTCAGCGTCCGGGACTCGACTGCGCTCCGACTACCAAATGCATGCGTACACGCAAGGCGGAATCTTAAATGGCATAAGCGCCATGGAATTTACATGGAACTTTGACATTATTGTGCGTGTCCAACCACGTGCGTAACACACGTGCGGGATATGATATAGGGCGAGTAAATAAACATGTTTAATGGATTTTTTGTGGTCGGGCTAGGAGGCTGCCTTGAGACAATTGGTGATCTGTTTACGTCAAGTATCTTGATGGGCGTTTTTATATCCGTTCCGGTCCCGGGCAGGGCTGTGCTGTGCCTATATCCTACCGATTGTAGATTGTAACTACAGTCGAGTGGATCAAGATCTAAGGTGGCATTTCGCGCTCAAAATATTGTCTCTATTCGATTATAATTTGTGACTATTATGAAACTTCGTATAATTTGTAAGGTACGTAAACCCATAAGAAGCATTTTTTTTAAATTAAATGATTGAATATTTTAACTTCTTTTAACGAAAATATTGGTTGTTTAAATATAGGGAATAGGAAATTTATAAAAACGTATAATATTGATTTGATTGTCTTTATTTATACAAAAACTCCAAGGCACACATTACATTACCGCATAGTATAAAATTTGTAAAAAAAATACAATGGACGGAAAAGTTACACTTTTGTCTTCACACATGCATTTGATATTATGATATTATTACAGGAATGTTTAAATAAATATACAAATGCAGATCTGAATAAAATATTGTTGTAGATTTAAATAATACAGTACTTACTATAATAGATAAATTATCATCCAAATATAAATCGTTACTTTCTATATTATTAGATACTTAAGGCGACGCTCTGATAAACTATGAAACTCAAATAGTGTGCCGAAATCCCCCCACCTCATCTACCCCGGTATTTCTTACACGGCTCGGGATCGAGTAGCGCATGACAGAGTTGACAGACAGAGCGCCGCACGGAACAGAGACATCAAAGGAGACTTATTATACAGTATATATATTTTTTTTTTGATACGATGGTGGCAAACAAGCATATGGTCCACCCGATGGTTAGCGGATACCGCAGCCTAGGGACGCCCGCAATTCCGTGCGCGATGCCGAGGTTATCAAATTTGAGGATTCATTTAATGCTTTCCACATTTCTTAAATATTTTTTTTGATTCTATAATACCGATAAGGAAGATCGTGTACGTAATAAATGAGATATATATGTATTTGAAAAAGAATTGTATAGGGTAAAAAAATATATAAATGTAAAACTATTCGTGCTGACATTATTACCGATGTCAGATAAGGAGGTAAGAAATCCAATATTGTACCTACTTGTTTACAGTTAAAACATGACAAGATTGTATTTGGCCCTGAAATTGAGTCGCTACAAACAACTAACATATGGCAATAATGTGCGTACGTCATGTACAGTCGGTACAGTGTGGCTTCATGTTAACAATGTAGAATGTCAAAACATTGTCTTCAGAGAATCGTAGTTAACATGTTAAGCTATGATAATTACCTATTCATTTAAATCTGATTCCAAATATTCAATATTAAAATATTCTTCAGATTCGATCTCCGATGATGCTCGGCCGCCCATATATTTGTATAAAATTCTGGTAATCCACAGAGAACCCATTGCATATCGAGTTGCCACTAGCGAGTGAGCAAGACAAAAATTTGAGAGCACCTCGGGACTTGAGTTAAATACCCGAACTTCTGATTAAATTAATTATAAAACCCAACATTGGCAACACATTTTGTAAGCCTGTTGTACAAAATATAAAAAAAATAATGTTAATTAAAACGTCCGAGTCGCACTATGCCGGTTTTTTGAAATTGGTTAAAAACTTATATAACATTACGTTTTTTCATTTTTGTTTAAATCCAAAGACGACTCCATGCCATTATGTTCTTTTCCAACTAGAACATTGAATGACATTTAGGAACATTGGTAAATAAACATATTTGCGTTTTTACTTACCTTTTATAACCATATTTTACATTAATCAATTAAACAAGCTTTTCTTTTTCGTCTTGAGTACTTCCTCGTGTTTTTACGCGAATAAAATAACATTTTAAACATATATTTGCGTAATTTTGCGGGAGCGCGACGAGAATAGATCCAACGTTGACAGCGGCCGTCGGCCGATTGACTTGACAGAGGGGGGACGTCTTGTCATCTTTTTGTATAGAAAACACGGCGCGCGCTGTCTTAAACTATAAGGTCGTATACGACGAAATCGTATTTATCGGTTTAAATAATAATTATAAGCTATTTTCATAAAATGCGACGGCTAATTTGAAGTGTTTGTTTAGATGAATCTATATTGAAAACTAAGAGGCTTTAAACAAGTGCCGTTTGTCTGTAAAATGCAAATCCCTGTTAAAACAGAGGTGTTTTTGACGAAGAAAAGTCTGTTACAAAAGTTAACCAATCTTGTAAATACAACGGCCAAATTAAAGCTAAAGGTATGATTGATCATGTGAGTCAATTTCGGTTTCATCAGTTGCTTGGTTGCTGAGAAAAATGCAAATCCCTGCAACCAATTTTCTCATATCGTCGTCTTAATGGATTTATTAGGTTATCCAGATCGTTAGTAATGCATGTAGAAATAATGCATAAAAAGTCAAAAACCAGGTCTAACATTACATAAACTTTGCTATATACATGGCTGTATTAGTATTAGTATAATTTCGGCTTGTCGCAAATGTAAAATTAATTTCGTTACTTTAAACAAAATCTGATATTCCTAACGGTTAAAATTATGTATAACTATTAGTTAACATAACATCAAACTTTGTTTAAAATTAGGTAGGTACGGTACGTAAACAAATTGAAGGCGCGTTCATTCTAAGATAATAATCTAACTCTATTGGCATGAAAATATAAAATATAATCATTCGTATAAAAAAACATATTACATAGGTATACATACACGATAGAAGTTAATTTAAAACTGCCAGCAGATCTATAGTCACAATATAAAATGCAACATCAATCCCAACTTTAGACCCATTTTACTGAAATTCTATGATTAAGAGCTAGGTACTAATAACAGTTTGTACACTAACGCTTATCCCACATGGTGCCTTATAAGGAACAACTCCAAAGGATTCAAACCTTTGTTAAATTACATTATTAATACCTGTTTCTCTACAGAAATGTGACACCTCCATCTATTGAAGTATCGATCGATCCATTATAGATGATAGATCGGCGTAGTATTACACACCTTTTAGACACTTTTTTATGGAGTAAATGCTACAATTAACCAGAGGGTCTACTCCGATCATTGAAATCTAAACTTCGTATAATGCCGTCTCTTTCACTCATATAGTGGATTACACGAGAGTGAAAGGGACGGCACGATACGAAGGTCCTGGTGACCAGAACAATGTGTCGGTAGAGATTCTAGAAAGACAAAGATGTGGTAGATTTTTTAATGCTACATTTCTACGGTGGGTCACCTAATCCTAATTATATCCGTAAAACACTCGCGTTCATAAAAAGGCTCATTAAATCATATAAATGTGAACGACAATGTTCAGGCACTTTCGCTTAAATAATATCAGTAAATAGCATCAAAAATTCATGGACGGAGTTATATTAAGTGTATAAAAATAAGTCTAAATACATTATTAAACTATACATATAAATGCTGGCTGAGATATGACGAGATTCATTATTGATTATTAAGTATTTTTTTTTTGGTCTACTGGAAAGACCATTAGGTCTACTTAGTAGACTGTCTTCGTTTCTTTAAAATTGTACTTTATAAGAACTTTCAATGGTTCTCATCTCAAAATACATAAAATCAGTTAATATTATATCATGGTCTTTTCAGTAGACCGAACATGTATAATTTAGATTTCACTAATTCAGGTTATTCCTAAAAGGCATTCAAAATGGTCTAAAAGACCATGTCGATATCTTGATTATCTTTAATTTAAAGATAAAATTGATTTGATTTTCATTTTTCTTTATTCTTACATGAACTAGTGTCAGACTGGTCATTGCGTCTACTCGATCATGATCTCAAAATGGACGACGCCCATTCTTTCCTTCCTGTTGTAGATTATGTTCTTCGCCCACGCTCGGCATTCTATGCTTATGACTATTCCCGCTGGAAAACAAATGAGAATATATGTATAAGAATTGAGAAACGATATGGTAAGCAAACAGTTATAACAAATATGTATCTCCTAGTAAATAGTAATATCACAGCTGAATTATCTATGCTACTGTGAATAAACCTTATCCACTGGACATACCTATATTATGGATTTAAATTTTATGTCAATGTTATGACAGGAAAAACTTGTAAAGTTGGAGAGTTTGTATATTTGTGTATACGAGGTAATCCTCAAAATTACTTATCCGATTTCATAAATACTTTTATCAATATTTAGAATGGATCTTCTGGGCGGATATATCGATGTCTTCCGAAAGAAATAGCTTCTCGGAAAACAGGCGGAGCCGCTACACACTTCCTACACATCACATGCAGGACCGATACCGATTGTATTGTATAACATATTATAAATAAATAGAACAGCAGTACCCGATAAGGCGGGTAGTAATGCGTTCATAAATCATAATCCTTGACCTTCATGCGTGTCATTTCCTGAGAGTACTAGGTTCTATTTTACGGCAAGGATAAGTGTACAATTTAATAATAAAGGATCCGGAAACTGAGTGCAATAAGAAAAAATATATCTCAATCATTTTAATCCAAAATCGGCACATATTTGTCTGATACATCTGTACCTACATGATTGTTTGTTACTATACTGAATACATACTTTTATATTAGTTTTTTTTTTTACTCACTCGACTAAATGACGAAGTCGTCCGGAGACACATATATAGAAACCAAAAGTGTGGTTAAAAATTACCACTTTTGCAGTCAGTAGGAGCCAAACTAGCCAAATACATGGTTTTGTCTACATACGGTTTGTCGCGTGTTATCGGATGTCAGTAAGTTGTGTACTCACTCCGGGGCCGCTGCAGGTGCAGCGCCACGAGCGGGCTGAGGTAGCCCTCCGCGTTAGAGTACGGGAAGTAGTACCCGGGGAAGCCCCGGCGCGGCAGGTACTTCACGGGCCCGATGTTCTCGCGGTCCGCCGGCGTGGCGCCCGCGCACGACACCCACACCATGTCCGTCTGAAACAAACACACACACAAACTTTAACAATTCATAACTCGTAAACTACGAAAAATCGGCTAACATGCATGGGGTATATTGTGATAGCCCCCGACGTGAAGAATCTAAAAAAAATTTATTGACGTCAAGGTTTGGGCCACCCTGTATTGATAAACAATTAAATTAACTAATGAGAATGTCAACAGGGTCAAAATAAAAATAAAAATAGAATTGACAACATTTCATATTTTTAACTACTTTATTTTATGAACTAGTTAGAAAATAGGTAAAAATTTAAGCCACCCGTATTTTTTCTTTTTCAATTTAACTCATTATTTCATACAAAAAAAACACGTTGAAAAGTAGGTCATTCCAAAAGGGCGTAAGTAAAATATGACGTCATCTTCCCAACAAGAATCCAGAGCAGCGATTGTCTGTACTCTGTACTAAGGTCTCCCTGAATACAGCGAGGAAGATGACGTCAACTTTCAGTTTACAGTAATTTGCGATTTTTTCCAAAATTAACGGAGAAAAAAATCTAAAAAAATGTTTTTTGTGTACTTCACACGTTTTTACCGAAATGGTTTTCGAATTAAGACTTTTGGAAATTATGAAATATTGTCAATTCAATAAAAAGTCAAGACGAAAAAGTAGGTGTCTCGCACGTGGTCTTGCAGCTCGCGCGGCATGTCGGCCCCACACCTCTGTAACTGACCTGGTTGGTGTCTCGCACGTGGTCTTGCAGCTCGCGCGGCATGTCGGCCCCACACCTCTGTAACTGACCTGGTTGGTGTCTCTCACGTGGTCTTGCAGTTCGCGCGGCATGTCGGCCCCACACCTCTGTAACTGACCTGGTTGGTGTCTCGCACGTGGTCTTGCAGCTCGCGCGGCATGTCGGCCCCACACCTCTGTAACTGACCTGGTTGGTGTCTCGCACGTGGTCTTGCAGCTCGCGCGGCATGTCGGCCCCACACCTCTGTAACTGACCTGGTTGGTGTCTCGCACGTGGTCTTGCAGCTCGCGCGGCATGTCGGCCCCACACCTCTGTAACTGACCTGGTTGGTGTCTCTCACGTGGTCTTGCAGTTCGCGCGGCATGTCGGCCCCACACCTCTGTAACTGACCTGGTTGGTGTCTCGCACGTGGTCTTGCAGCTCGCGCGGCATGTCGGCCCCACACCTCTGTAACTGACCTGGTTGGTGTCTCGCACGTGGTCTTGCAGCTCGCGCGGCATGTCGGCCCCACACCTCTGTAACTGACCTGGTTGGTGTCTCTCACGTGGTCTTGCAGTTCGCGCGGCATGTCGGCCCCACACCTCTGTAACTGACCTGGTTGGTGTCTCGCACGTGGTCTTGCAGCTCGCGCGGCATGTCGGCCCCACACCTCTGTAACTGACCTGGTTGGTGTCTCGCACGTGGTCTTGCAGCTCGCGCGGCATGTCGGCCCCACACCTCTGTAACTGACCTGGTTGGTGTCTCTCACGTGGTCTTGCAGCTCGCGCGGCATGTCGGCCCCACACCTCTGTAACTGACCTGGTTTGTGTCCCGCACGTGGTCTTGCAGCACGCGCGGCATGTCGGCCCCACACCTCTGTAACTGACCTGGTTGGTGTCTCTCACGTGGTCTTGCAGCTCGCGCGGCATGTCGGCCCCACACCTCTGTAACTGACCTGGTTGGTGTCTCTCACGTGGTCTTGCAGCTCGCGCGGCATGTCGGCCCCACACCTCTGTAACTGACCTGGTTGGTGTCTCTCACGTGGTCTTGCAGTTCGCGCGGCATGTCGGCCCCACACCTCTGTAACTGACCTGGTTGGTGTCTCTCACGTGGTCTTGCAGCTCGCGCGGCATGTCGGCCGGCAGCTCGTGCGGCAAGTAGAACTCCGGCCGCCACCCGTAGATCCTGATGACACCACACCACGCTTTTAATGTAAATATGGGCCTTGTTGCCAGACTCAATCAATTAATATAGTACATTACTTAACAGGGGCGGTAAAACAAAGAATGTGTTAGTTCGCAAGTATTTGACGCCCGAGCCGAGGGCAACGGCGATAAATATGCGATCTGAGGCTTTCTTTATTACCGGCCGTGGTAAGTATAATATTTTATGTCGCCCCCTGGCCAAGAAGTGGGATTTTCTTTGCGCGGAGCGTGCGGTAATTGCCACTTTATGGCCAGGTGTGTCATATAAATAAATAATAAATAAATATTTGTGGACAATCTTACATAAATCAACCTAGTCCCAAACTAAGCAAAGCTTGTACTATGGGTACTAAGCGACGATATACATACTTATATAGATAAATAAATACTTAATTACATTTAAGACATCCAAGACCCAAGAACAAATATTCGTGCTCATCACACAAATAAATGCCCCGGCCGGGATAAACACTTACTTGTTGAGTTTAAGGAAGATGCAAGGCGAAGACTTGTGGAAGGAGAAGTGGTTTTCCTCGGTGCAGGGCTCGTACCCGCTGCGGATGTCCACGTCGCACACGCGGCCGGGCGGCGGCGATTTCTTCCAGTCGCAGTCGAAGATGTTCTGCCCCGTGCCCGCCGTCTGGCCCTTCTGCTTGTACACTGCAAACATACGGAACCAAATAACGTTTCGGTAAAAATACACATTTTAGTAAACTGTATTTATACGCATACGCCGAGATGTATCCTGCCAATTATTTCAGAACTTTGATAGGTTGTTTGATGATTTCTAATACTCATTATTTTTTAATAATTTTCCCGATGTTTTCGTATTGTTTCTGGCTTTATTCTGCGTAGACCGTTCAGACTACTGGGCGTCCCGATTATTTCCGAATTTACTTAGAAAAACATTAAACATAAATTGGTCAAGGTTGTGTCGCCCATTACAAACAAACCACTTTATCAGTGAAAAAAAATCACGCAATAAATTTTGAAAAACTAAGGTCATTTTGTTTCGATATCAAACGCAGTTTTTACTTTCATTTCATTCCTATAAAAATATCTTACTTTCATTCCTATAAGTGGATCCAACGCTTAAAATAGGACGCCACACATGAACACACTGTCTGTATTAGCTGCCACTCATACATCTGTTTTTAACCTCATATGTTGCGTAATAATCCATGCACTTCTGGACTGCTCAGACTTTCCGACAGAGGGGTGTTAAATTAGTGGCAGAACTAACACAGGCCAAGATACACGCTACGTGCCTTATAGTACATATATTATACACATGCCTTTATTTTTGTCAAGATTTTAACATGTGTGAGTAGATATGTAGAGCACCAAAAGAAAACCGAATCGAGTGAGACCTATAATTAATTAAGTGCGCCTCAAGAGAGCACTGAATGTCCGCTTGTGTACCATCTGAAAGAAACTTTAACTAGTTTTGACAGCTCTGCGTATTTTTTCACAGATGGGCTCGTAATAATTTGAGGAAGATGACATTTGATTTGACCTTTTCTAAACCTATGAATGAAAGCAAACCAAACCTGAAAGGAACTACTCGAGCTGGTCCTCCCAGTACTTGTAGCTGTGGTAGCCGGTGCCCTTGTACCAGATGAGGGTGCTGCGCACGTGGGCGGCAGCGGAGCCCTAGCCCCGCGCTCCCGCCGGTGCTGCCCTGTGGCTGTGACGGCACGCACCTGAGAGGAAGTCCTTGAGCTGGTCCTCCCAGTACTTGTAGCTGTCGTAGCCGGTGCCCTTGTACCAGATGAGGGTGCTGCGCACGTGGGCGGCAGCGGAGCCCTAGCCCCGCGCTCCCGCCGGTGCTGCCCTGTGGCTGTGACGGCACGCACCTGAGAGGAAGTCCTTGAGCTGGTCCTCCCAGTACTTGTAGCTGTCGTAGCCGGTGCCCTTGTACCAGATGAGGGTGCTGCGCACGTGGGCGGCAGCGGAGCCCTAGCCCCGCGCTCCCGCCGGTGCTGCCCTGTGGCTGTGACGGCACGCACCTGAGAGGAAGTCCTTGAGCTGGTCCTCCCAGTACTTGTAGCTGTCGTAGCCGGTGCCCTTGTACCAGATGAGGGTGCTGCGCACGTGGGCGGCAGCGGAGCCCTAGCCCCGCGCTCCCGCCGGTGCTGCCCTGTGGCTGTGACGGCACGCACCTGAGAGGAAGTCCTTGAGCTGGTCCTCCCAGTACTTGTAGCTGTCGTAGCCGGTGCCCTTGTACCAGATGAGGGTGCTGCGCACGTGGGCGGCAGCGGAGCCCTAGCCCCGCGCTCCCGCCGGTGCTGCCCTGTGGCTGTGACGGCACGCACCTGAGAGGAAGTCCTTGAGCTGGTCCTCCCAGTACTTGTAGCTGTCGTAGCCGGTGCCCTTGTACCAGATGAGGGTGCTGCGCACGTCAGGCGGCAGCGGCCGGAAGCCCAGCCCCGGGCTCGTGCCGATCAAGCTGTACTCTTGCTGCAACATTACGAGTTCACATATCAATCATACAACTTAGGTCATCTTTGTATCTACCGAAAGCCAAACAGTACGAATCATACTAGACTAGACCATCACATAAGAAGTAACTAAGTAATTATCATCCAGGGCTAGATCAAGGTCCCGTAAAAAGTGGTTACACCACAATAAGACAGCTTCTAGTTTCATTCAGAGGGCAGCTCACACGGCCCTTAGCCACGTCGTGTCATCCATGATAGCTTTCAATTCTTCCGTGAGAGAAATGGCGACGAAACAATGGCCAAGTAGTGGCGTTGCAGTGTCCAAGTTAAAGTGACATTCCATAGGTTACATTGGCCAATTGGATATGTAAATATAACCTAGTAGTCCATCTGCGAGGGCAAGCAGGACATCTGAGACAAGCGGTCAATCGCATATTATCTGCAGAGCTGGTTTGCAAATCTGAAAATCTCCTTAAAGAAGTAGTTTGTCTGTACTGAGTTGGTGTTGTGTTTGTACCTGCAAGCGCGGCACGCGCGGGTTGATGAACTGCTGCTGGAAGGTGGTGAGGCAGATGGCGAACAGCAGCGCCAGGCACAAGTAGAAGATCGCGTAGAACAGCAGGAGCTTGCCTGCGGACACCACGCTTTATACTGGTGGGAAACCAGCACCGGGACTGGTCACTGGTCAGTCAATCAAGTTATGTATAAATACAACAATATTCCTTTGCTATTACGCTGAAAGAATCACCTTTCAGCGGAATAGCAAAGGAATATTGTTGGATTTATCATGGAATTTCGCAAAGTAAAAACCTGATCCGATCAATTAAAGTTATGTATGTACTGATCGCGCGAGTTATGTGGTGAACTGCTCCTCTGGTGGTCACGACCTTCAGCCTTGAGGAATCGACGAAGAAGAAGATGTACTGATATTCATACTGATGGCAAAGCATTTTTATCTATTAATATATATCGTCATTTAGTACCCATTATACACAAGCCTGTGGATATCATAATCTTTCCTAATTGCCCTGTGTGTAGGGGGCTACACACAGAAAATATATAAGAAAACAAAAAATAACATATTATATATACCTATATATACATATAAGAAAAAATAGTGTGGAAACATAAAGCTTAATAAATAAATAAATAAATAAATACACAAACCTTATTTCATTAGCTTACTATGGGGCTGGCTCAGCTAGTCCCCTAAAACCCCCCCATACCAAATTTCAAAATCATTAGAGCCGTTTCCAAGATCCCCAAAATAAATAAATAAATATACAAGAATTGCTTGTTTAAAGATATAAGATATATCATTCTTGTACATAGATTCAATTAAAGGATTAAATGCATTTACATTGTTTCATTTCATGAGTAACATTGCAAAAACTGTAGAGAATATTATGATATAGTGAAATTGATTGTGTGAGATACTATTTAAAAAAGACTCAATAGTTTCAACTGCCAATGTTGGCTATTAATAGTGTTTATGTAAGAGCTAGCTGCCCTCCACTTGACCCGCAGGTAGTCCGTCCCTGATTCCCCGATTAATCACCTTACAAGGTTTCCACTAATTGGATCCGGCTACATTAAGTGTCTGCAATCTCATTAATTCTATTTGTTATTTAATATGGATTACATGGCAAAAGGTGGGCAGACGAAATAGAGGAAATGGCTGGAAAGACGAAGACCTGGACCAGATTAGCGTACAACAGGGATGAATGGAAGAAAATGGGGGAGGCCTTTGCCCGAAGGCACACAGAATCGGTTACCGTGAATTAAGGAAAACAAAGAAAAAATAGAAGATACAATACAAATATAAACTGTATTTCTGATACAAGGCTATAAATAAACATGGCTGATGGTTAGAGAAATGGCAAAAAACTTAGTTTTTTTTTAAATAGAACCATTCCATCGCCTTATGAATAAATAAAACACAAACTCTTAACACAATGATATAGATTGGATATAGATACATTAAGACCTGTCAAATAATATATGACATGTTGCATACATTAAATGAACATGTATGGAGTGCCCCTCAAATTTGTTTTAGTAATTTTACTACATAACTATGTAGCAGTCAATTCAATACCTACACTTAGATTTTTTTTCTAACACACCTCATAGTTTTTGAGTAAAATACCAGTGAGATATGGACAGACCGACGGATTACTTTACGACGGATTCTTTCGGCGTTTCTTCTCGGCAGTGGCCTCTGTGAAACGCTAGTAGTTTGACTTGTAAAAGTGCCATTGCGGCCTACTTACAGAATAAAGTTCATTTTATTCATTTTTATTTTATTCATTACGAAAGTATAAGAGGTCTCATAAAAAAGAGTTACAAAGTCATACATTTTTTTTGGAAGATTAAAAGGTCCCATACATATTTATATTTCCACAGATAATTCCTCATGCATAATTGAAAGGTCATTCATACAAAAAATGGTTTGCATGTACCTAATCCTGTTGCTATGTTTAGTGAACACACATAACCTTGGCCAAGTATTTCACGACCCAGTCAACAAATCTGTGTATAATTTGAATATATTTAGTTTAGTATGTGTTTTGAAAGAAAAGTAAAACTGTCCTTATCAGATTCACATTAAGGTATTCATTGATATTGGCTCCTAGCAAATACCTATCATGTTGTTCATGTATTACACATATAGTAGGTATTTTAGTTGCAGCCAGCATCGAAAATGTCTACACAGTCAGCGACAAACTTAATGACAAGGGCGTACATGTATTTATGACTTATTACTGTACAACTTAGAAGCATTACCCTTACCTATTGAGGCTATTGAAGTGGTTTTTACACTTAGTAACTGTTTTGGCATAATTGATTAACAACGCTGAAACTTGACGCTAAGTTTTGTAAGCTGTTGTAAGCCACACCCTCTATTGTTTTTGAACTAATTCAGAGTCAATAAATCGTATCAATGATTGTGCTCAATTAAAACCAACTTAGATACTATTCTTAAGCATTAAAAATATATTAAAGCTAAACTTACCCCAACCCTTCCACGATCTTCCCCTATGTGCACGTTTATCAAGAAAATGGGTAGGCTTTCGTGTAAAGAATTCGCTGCCAGTACGGAACCCCTGGAATCTGGTTGGTTTTCTTTCGATTTCAAACTCTTCTAGCTTTGGATTTCGAGACATATTTGTGTTATTGTCTATCAAAAATCTAAATAAAATTAACAATGAAAATAATACGCTACGCCCGTGGCGGCGTTGTCTCAACTCTCAAATCAAATCAAACATACAATACAACAGACAGACAGAGACAACACAAGAACACAACAGTCAACCAAACCAACTAACCGCTTTCCAGTGTTGCCAGAGCACTTCCGTCAAAAAGTACGGTCGGATGTCCAAAAAAGCACGTTTTTGGAATAAAAACCATGTTTTTACGGTTCCATACCCGAAGGGTCCAAAATGACTCCTATTGCTGTCACTCACGCGTCCGTCCGTCCGTCCATCAGTCGTCTGTCACAAAATGTTGCTCATAAGATTATTTTTTCATCCCATTGACCCATGAACTTGAAATTTGGTGATACTGTTCATTATTACGGGTATTTTACCAAGAAATACTTATATTTTGATAAAACAGGTTTTTTTATTGGAAATTTACTTATTTTTTAAAGTTAAAACCAACATATGTATTTTGCGGTTGGTTTGGAAACCTAAACGTGCGAAGTCCGATACGCACTTGGCCGATTTTCTTACGGTAGGTCACATTCACATACGGAATATTGAGCCTACGTGTACACATTGCACGACAGGAACGATAGAGCTTGCAGTTGCAGGACAAGTCCTGTCCTGCAACCACAAGTAAGACATAACTTTTAACTTTAGGATATCAAAGCTTAGTGTAGGAGAGAAAAATTGTTTAACACAATGATAGATAGAAAAAAATGTACAGTTTTAGAGAGTACCAAACCGACATTACCTCAAATTTTAGTAGTAAAATCATAAAGCACCATAGCACTTAAAAAAAGCACGGTTTTAGCACGTTTTTGGGTAGCGCACGTAAAAAACACGATCGTATCCAAAAAAACACGTAAAACCGCGCTAAAAAGCACGTTCTGGCAACACTGCCGCTTTCATTCATTTCATGTTACATGTCATGAACGTGACATAACTAGTGATGTACATACACCTTTTTACTTTTTTTATGAGATTTACCGATTTATCGGGGAGACTAATTAAATTGGACTTTTGCCTTCGGACAGATTTCTTGTACTTTTAGAAATAGGTTTTAGCTTAGATTTAGATTTTATTTATAATTATACCTTTTACTGGGGTAACAGTTTTCTTGTTGTATTACCAGTCGCTACGATGTTGATTGTCGATTCTCAAGTTGTTACTGGCGTCAGTATTATCACGCGATACAGTATTGGCCTCTCTCTTACTTTCATGTAAGTGAGAGAGAGGCCAATACTGTATCGCGTGATAATATTTACCATGTAACCGATGCCTATCGGTCTGTTTAACACCGCCTACATGTACACTCTCGAGCGAGCACTTGGGATCCCCCCTCGGGCTGTGGGAGGTGGGGAATCGACGGCGAGACCCCGCTTGTACACTCTCGCTCGCGCTCGGCCTGTCTCGTTGTGTCTCGGCGAGAGTGTACAGGCGCTATAAAATTAGTAGTGTCACTAGTGTCAAAATCAGAAAGTCAATCAAAGAGAATATAAATCACTATTTATTGATAGGGGAAGGGAAGTTATTTACATTTATTGTACCGAAAATTCGAATGAATTAAATAGTAAACTTATTAAAATCTTTTCACAAAAATGTCATCGTCCTTCAATAAAATTATTATCATCGTTGGATTCATATCTCTATTCCATTCAGCATTTTCCGCTGCACAACGTAAGTTACAAATTACATTCATGATATTTTCCTTCTTTTCTTAAAAATACTGATCATTTGATTAATATAATATCATATTTCAGATCGCTCGTACCTAAGGATTACTGCACAAGAGTTTACGGGTTTACCCCTCGACGTAAGTATTTCATTCATGAGTGTGTGACATGAATGTAATGTTTTTGTGCCAACAAAATAATAAAAGCAACCATAACTGGCTATTTTTTTCAGATTGTAGTTCAAGCAGTCACAAGCCTGTTTGCAGTGATGTGGGGAGTCCTGAACGTTGCGGGCAAGCTCCGTGAGATCCACGCCGCAGCAGAGCTGAATGCCATCAACTGGGACATCCAGAACAACTTGCCGTCATTCAACATCTTCAACCATCGAGGCAGGGCTTTGTCTCCCGAGTATCTGCCACCCACCTCAAAAGCAGAGTTAGAGAATATAGAATAATATGTAGAATTTATTATGTGTAAGGGTAAATAAATTGGTTAATTTAATGATGAAAATGTTGTTTTCATTCTTGCTAAATTGAGTATTTTGGTAGAAGTTAGAAGTAGTTAAATATGAGATGCAATACACATTTTGGTAACTGTACTTAGATAGGTAGTAGTACATGTTGGTAAAATAAGATAAGGTCTAATGTGGGTGTAACACAGATCTTTATAAAAGTGATCCTTAAACTGGTAAAATCGTAGTTGAATGCAACATCAAATTTATCAGAACCTATTGAATAAAAATAATACAAAAACTGCAAGAATAAGAAACTTTATTCTCAACAATGTTAAAACTACAACAAATTGGCCCTCGCCACAAAGACATAAAATATACTTAACCTAAAAAGTTACTACCTATTTAGGTAAATATTTAATAGAGTAATGTACAATAGTCACTCTAGAATTCTAGATTACCTTTTTTCTTATATTTACACAATTAATAGCCACCATTAGCTAACACATACTTATGTATTTGAATGTTATAAGAAATTCTTTGTCCATTTTGTTGCATATTGTACAATCTACATACACAAGAAAAGACACTAGAAAAATACACATATTGGGAATGGTGTCTCCTACCATATTACACAGATAATGTCCACTAACATGTCAACATGCTCACAGACAGTACTCACAATACATCATCATCATTCATCATTGTGATTTGCATGCTGTGCAAACTGCAAACATATTTAAAGAGTAAGTATACAACACACCATAAGAAACATTACATATTTAAATTTTCAGGTCAATCAAAATGGGGAATATTAATAGATCTACAATAATAGCCCTCCCATTGTGCCCATGAGGCGAGGGCCAACTACTCCTCAGCACAGTCCAAGTCCATATACACAGAGCACTACCGCCGGCCACCTCTGAAGCCACCTCCGCGGCCGCCGCCCCCCCTTCCAAAGCCTCCTCCTCGTCCGCCACCTCCAAACCCACCGCCACCGCCTCCTCTGCCCCCAAAGCCTCCTCGACCTCCGCCTCGTCCGCCGAAGCCGCCGCCCCGGCCGCCCCCGCGCCCGCCGAACCCGCCCCCGCCGAAGCCGCCACCACCGCCTCTGCCCCCGCCTCCTCTGCCTCCACGCCCTCCGCGCTTCGCACCAGGCGGCTGAGGAAGAAACCTCTTCAATGGTAACAACTTCGCTGGATCAATATAGAACTGCTGGCCGTCCTTGAAGCTCTTAGCCTTTATATTCTCCCCTAGTTTCACAGAGACGTAGTAGTCGCGTAAGTTGCCGAAGATTTCGTCGATTTTGCCGATTTGTTCCTTGTTCTCCAGGTAGATGGGCGCGTTGAAGTAGGGCACGTCTTCGATGTCTACTTTACACACCAGATCGTCCTGCACCGTCCAGCCGTAATGTCCAAGAGGTGTCACACTTTCAGGGGGGCCCATGTCTTGCTGTCTGAAACCTCCCCCGCCGCCGCCACGGCCTCGGCCTCCGCCGAAGCCCCCGCGGCCTCGACCTCCGCCGCCGCCGCCGCCTCGGCCTCCAAAACCGCGTCCACCGCCGCCGCCACCTCTACCACGGAACGACATTTTCACTAATAAACACTGTTACGAAAAAAGCTAACCTAACCTCACAACGCCATGCGTCGGTGAACGTGTTTATTTTGACATTGATAGTTTGTGTGTTGCTAGGTTTAGCTTTAGATCACTTATAGCTGTAACAGACGATCGAACCTGGTGCGCTCCGCACCGCGACCTTGGTCCGCTCCGTACCATATTCGATAGTGTGTACAGCGGTCCGCCGGACAATATTATTATTTTGTCCGGCGGACCGCTGTACACACTATCGAATATGGTACGGAGCGGACCAAGGTCGCGGTGCGGAGCGCACCAGGTTCGATCGTCTGTTACAGCTATCAGATACAAAAAAACCGCTGAGCTGAAAATGTCAGATACTGCCATGACCACCCACTTAAAGCTGCCTACACAAAGCCCTGCCTGCAGGGCCCTGCTTGCAGTGCCACTGCCAAATCGTATTGTGTGTAGGCATGCAGGGCCGATTTAACAGATAAAAAAATCGGCCCTGCATGCCTACACACAATACGATTTGGCAGTGGCACTGCAAGCAGGGCCCTGCTGTATTGTGTGTATGCATGCATGGACCGTGGGCCAGGTGGTTAAAATCGTCAGTCATTTCCTCTCGCACGAAAACTTGTAGAGTGATTAAGAAAGATGTATAAAAAATTACCGTGGACGTCTGCCGCCATTCCGTTGGTGGTTGGGGTTTCTAAAAAACTTTTCCATTTAAGTCAATCGTTGGTGAGATATTCGCTGTGAAAGTCGTAAAAAGTTAATCCCCCCTCTTTAATTTCCAATCCGTGAGGTCAAAAATTCTGAAAAAAATTGGGAGGGTGTAAATAAATAAATGCTTTCTAAAATATTCGGTTTGAATAAATTACGTCAAACGGTTTTTTAAAAAAAGCTGAAAAACTGTCTTGTTCAAACAAAACGACTTAAGTGACGTGAGTTTCCCATAAAGTTACGACCTTTTTTGCTACGATTTATTAAATATTGGTTTAAAATGTGAACCAGTAGGTGTCGGTATGGAACCCTTCATTATGTGTGATCCCAGACACACTCTAGGACGGTTTGAAAGTTATTCGATATGCCTCAGGCAGGTCATACCTTCATAGCTGCTGCTCCTCAACCCACCAACGCAATCGTGGCAGACGTCCACAGTATTTTTTTATACATCTTTCTTAATCACTGTACGAGTTTTCATGCGAGAGGACGTTGGTAATCGTAACCTGTTTAATGTAATTTAAAAAATCGGCCCTGCATGTATACACACAATACGATTTGGCAGTGGCACTGCAAGCAGGGCCCTGCAGGCAGGGCTTTGTGTGGCCAGCTTTAATTTAACCTCTCTAATGTCATTGTCATCATTGTTTTTAATTGTCTATAGTCTACATTTTTCGTCGTTTTGAGTTTGATTTGCGGAAGGAACGATAACATTTAAACAAAAACAATTAATGATATTTCATTCATTTCATATATTATTGCACCGCCTGTGTTGCATTTAATAGTGTGGTGTGTGACTGCTTATTCCTCGCTTAGGTCGTGTTCATGGCGGCTCAAGAAGACGAATTAAAAAGTCTTAAAGAGAAGAACAATGAGTTGGTGCAAAAAGTTCAATTTTTGAAGATGACGGCTGCTCAGAGGGAGAATGAGAAATTAGAGCTAATGAAAGAGGTTAATGAGCTGCGACTCAAAGTGATTGTAAGTGCTACATACTATTTCTCAACGTCAGAACAGCTGTAGTGTTGACAGGTCAACGAACGGGAAAGTGGCCTTATTGCAAAGAATATACATACTATGCTTATTCTAAGTTTTTGTACAGTCAACATCAAAAATATCTATGCGCACTGAGTGGCCATAATGTGCGAACATGGTTTAAATTTAACCTTCTAGCACAACAATGTAAAAGCGTACATATATTTTTCTTGCTTTGGTATCGTGTATATATTTACGGCTTTGACTGTACTTTTGATTCAGATATAGAAACTTTTTTATTCATTCTCTAGTACTTATATATTAATAGTGCTTCAATCAAAACCACCAATAATTAAACAGTTTTCTTGGAGGAAAAGGTTTCATGTGTTCAAAATCATCATCGTCATGCGAAAAAATCCAAACATTTATGTTTGTAGTGAAAAATATCGCGTACACAGCGTAAGATTCCGAAATCTTCGTCAGTTACAGTTTTTACATATAAAAAAAATTTAAATAATTTGTTAATCATATAAGTACAAATAAAATTATTTAAAAATTTGGTACCAAAATTCGTCAACACCGTCAGCATATTATCAAAGTCGATGTAGTTTTGTATATCCGCAGCGAAACACATCGTGGGTGTCTGAATTCGATTCGAACAACGAAAGTGAGTGGACGTTTACATATAGGCGCACCAAACAGAAAAAATCAAATATGTAACAATATAACAATAATAAGTGGGGCAGGTCCTTGTGTGTTGAAAATCAAAAAATCAAAATCATAATCGAACATTTATTCTACAAATAGGCCACAAGGGCACTTTTACATGTCATAATGTTAAAATTTACAATTTAATAAAGTCTGACAATAACCATTTTTTATATCAAAATATTAATATAATTTAAGAAATATTAGAATAAGAATATAATGCATTTCTCATGACAAAATATGAATAATTAGAATTAACAATATCAGTAAAGTTAGAGATGTAATAAGGTCTCAGACTGAACAGCAAAGAGTATATAAATTGCAGCGTCTGAAGAGCAGCGGCGCGGCGTCGGCGCGCAAGCTGGACGCGGCGCTGCAGGCGGCCGGCGCGGCGGCGCTCTCGCACCTCGTCGAGGCCTCGGGCGCCGTCGCGCGCGCGCTCGAGCTCGCCAAGGGGTACACGCGCGAGAGCGAGGGCGCCGGCGCCGGCACTACCACCTCTCCGCGCTGGACCAGCATCAGCAGCCCCGCGGACAAGGTGCACCGCGTGCCGCCGCTCATGATCGGCGGACAGTCCATCCAGCCCGTTGTCTCGCTCAGCAGGGCCGCTTTCAATGTCAATACTAATCGTAAGTTCCCTTTTCTTCATTTGAACATGAAAATTCGCAGGCGTAACACGTTTATCAATTAAAATGTTTAAATCAATCAATCAATCAATCAATCAAAGGTGTTTATTTGTTAAACATAGGTTAAAAATAGATGTACAATGAAAAATTCAGGTATCACTATGTTTTGCCTTCTGGCGTACAAAAACATGTCCACTTAAACACACTAAAATACAATACAATCGTCTATATAAATTACAATTAAATGTCAAAAATAAAATGGTATAAATGTTCATTAATAAAAAGCATAATAATTAAAATTTCAATAGAATAACATTATACAATAAAATAAGTTATCAAATTATATGTCAAAATAAAAATTAAAAAATAAAAATAACACAATTACATAACTATATTATATTAGGTATATCATATCAAATCAAATCGGATGTCAGGAAATCGGAAACAGAATAAAAACATTTATTAATTAATAAAATCGATAGCTTATTTTTAAATGCCTGGGTTGGTAAATGTTTTATTCTGGCTGGTAATTTATTGTATATTTCTGTTGATAGGCACAGTATGCTTTTACGTTTCAGCGCAGTGTTAGTTGTAAAGTGTTTCAGTTCGACAAATCAGTTGATCTTTTCACTGGTCTGTGACTAGCGATGAAAATTACATGAAAGATACATGAATCTTTCAAAGGCCCCTGTATTTTTCAATAAAATACAGTATCTTTCCTTGCGAATCGTCGATTGAATCTTTCATAAGTATAGGTATTTATTTATCGTATGGCATTTTATTTTTCGAACCGTGAGATCTTCGAGAAGACAGTACGGTTGCCAGTTACATAGGTTTCTTACATGTAAAATACATTGTATTTTTCGCATTATTATATTATGAATAGTGACTCGGAATCTATCAGAGTGACTAATGAATTGGCTCTCATACAAACAGGTTACTTTTCATTCCGCTCAGATTATATCTCGATATCAGTTAACTAAAGAGGTTGAAATTATCAATTATGAATAAGTTACATGTATTTTATAGGAAAGATACAAAGTTTCGAAAGAAACAACATGAATCTTTCGCCTTTTTCATCGCTATCTATGTCGCGCGTAAAAGTGCCAAGAAATCTTTTAAGGGGCTGCCTTCTGTAAACCAGCCCCCACGTACACACCCTCTGCAACTAGACGAAGGATAAATTGTTAAAGTTTTGTAATATTTCCACTTGAGACACCAACATTTTAACTTGATTGTGTCGTTTAATAATGCGCTGTTTCAGTGGGCTGAGTACAGAAAGGAAAAAAAGACAACATTCAGACATTTTTTATAAAACTTTAAATGATGGAATCAGGGATACAATCCTTAACTAGAGTCAAGAACATATTATCTGAAAATCAGTCCTTATTGATTCTTCGTCTAGTCAGAACGGCGCTTCAAAGATTGCGATATTTTTGATTGCACGCCCTCAATGAGAGTGTCAGACATAAAATGCGCTGGAAATAATTACATTAATGATTTGTAAGGTGCTGTAGTAGGTATTTTACTTAACAAATACGATATTTTTTTTTAGGACAAACATCTCGAAGTCCAAACTCTACTCGCAATGTTACCGTAAGGGCTTTACCGATGCACATGTTACAAGGTATGATGTTTCTTTTTGGGTTTTTTTTTATACGCTACGAAACTGGAGGTTCCGGGTTCGAATGCCGGTCAAGGCATTTATTTGTGTGTTTATTGTGTCTTATTTTTTAATTTTGATTTGCGTTTGTAAGTTTTTGTGTTTGTAGTATAAGAGTGAATTTCACCAAACGGGCATTTTTGTCCAATTCCCATGGAATTTAGAAATACCAATAATACATAGAAAATTCTATGCTGATAATTTGATAAAAAAATTAATAAACACAAATTTTCTTACGGGGTACTTATACTTATAAAATTACGGAAGTTATTACAATTTGAAAATTTGACCTGGGCACGGGAATTTATCTGTCCATGGGACTTGCCTTTTCTTAGAAAAAATTGTATTAAAATTATTATTTACCATCTAATTTATCAAGAATTATAAAGTTCAGTTGTATCGAAGTTATTTAGCCTAATTTTACCAATCATGGGTCACTCTTTTCAAATATTTAAGAAGCTAAGTGTAATTGTAGCAGTTGGCCTGTTTTCTTTAAATAAACGCATAAACTATAACTCTAATCGATATACTTAGTACAAATTATATTTATTTATGCATTTTCATCCATAATTATTGTTATTAAATGAGGTTTATTAACAAAATAAGTCACCCTTCCCAATTCCCGTGTCCCAAAATCAGCTGTTTTGGGTAAACAAGCTATGGGAATTAGGACACGGGAATTGGAAATCTATATAAAAAAATCATAAAAAATTCAAATCGCATGTTAATAATATTTTAAGTTATCGTTTATATAGAGACACCAAAGTGCTTTATAATGCATACATATGTTAATGATTACTTATGTAAAATTTGAATTTCTAAGGGCCACCGAAATTGCAAGCAAAAGCAAAAAAATTGTCGCCCACCCAGAAACCGAAGTACTTAGGTGGTTTACTCGAACTTAATGCGGTTTGCTATATATACATTTTTTATATATAATAGCTGACATTTGAGAGCACATGTGAAGCAGGACGCGAAGCTGATCAAATGTAAACGATGGCTGCCAGGGACCTTTGAATTTTGCCGACAAAATTTAACTCTCGCGCTCGGACGATTTTTAAACATCAATTACAAGTTATTCACCACAGTGAAGTGAATAGTGTCTGTGCTCAGTGATAGTATATATAGTCGAGTTAAAGTTTTTGACACGAAATCAGTGATTCTAATATACAGTTTTTGATAGGTATTTTTGATTGATTCAAAACTCGATGCCGGACAGGGCACGGAGTCTTAATTTGAGCGTTTAGGTATTTTTTAATGTATTTTAAAAACAAATTAGTCCGTGAATTTGAGTGGACCTCAACGTGGAAACATGTATTCTTTATGAAAAAAAATAAATGGTACGTATTATCTAATGCTACCATACGATTTTCAGCTCGGACACAAAAAAAATCGAGTATAGAAAATGACCCATAATTTTTATTTCTTTTGGTTTGTTGATTCCATTGCTGAGCAAACGTGTGTGTGTATGTGGCAAACAAATAAACGTTTTATCTATCTATCTAAACACGAATATTTGTTCTTGGGTCTTGGATGTTTTCTATGTATTTAAGTATCTATAACTTATTTATATAAGTATGTATATCGTCGCTTAGTACCCATAATACAAGCTTTGCTTAGTTTGGGACTAGGTTGATTTGTGTAAGATTGTCCAAAAATATTTATTTATTTATACAATGAGTGGCAAACAGTCGTACGGTCCACCTGGTAGTAAGCGGACACCGTAACCTATAGACGCTGCGACCCCAAACGAGTCACGTGCGCGTTGCAGACCCCTTATAAAAATGTCGAGGATTCAAAACCCAACCGTTATTCTCTTATTGAGTGCAACTATGTCTCACGTTAGTTTAAATTTAAATAATCATCCATATAAACTTTTGGCTAAGCTCTAGGTCTCCCTGGTTATAAATCACTCGAAATCACACACATTACGTTTTCATCAGTGGATTACGAAATTGTACACTTGTAGAGTATGTATTGTATAGAGAAATTAGACTAAATAATTATTTTTAAATAAATAAATAATAAACATAATAAATATTAAAAAATAAACAAATATTTGTGGACAATCTTACACAAATCAACCTAGTCCCAAACTAAGCAAAGCCTATACTATGGGTACTAAGCGACGATATACATACAGATATACATATAGATAAATAAATACTTAAATACATAGAAAACATCCAAGACCCAAGAACAAATATTCGTGCTCATCACACAAATAAATGCCCCGGCCGGGATTCGAACCTTCGTAGGCAGGGTCACTACCAACTAAGCTAAAGCGGTCTTCTATAAATAAATAAATAAGAATATTGAATGAGAGGATATGTTTCAGATGTGTACATTCCCTTGACGAGGATAGACCCTCGGGAGCTGCCCAGCACCGGCGAGGCGGAGCCGGAGCCCGCCGGCGACGACGGCGCGGCAGACGGCCCGGACGACGGTTAGTCATACATATCATACCAGTACGGTATACTGTCGGTTTGGGAATATATTCACCATTGCTTTATTATTTTTTTATATGAGTCAGGCCCATATTGATATAGAGTTCATTTGGACGACGTTACGGTGTGGCTCCGCTGCGTCGTTAGCTCCGATGTAGGGTTCGGTAGGTTGCCCCGGAGCCGCCGAACCTCGACACCCTTCGCCCAGAAGCCAGCCCACGCGATGGTGGTTTATGCACGTGTGACTCACCTAGCCGCGATTACAATAGTTTAATAGTTAATCCAGTCTCAACCCGATCGTGGTTGTATAATACCCTCCTCGGCTCATAAATTGTGTTATTTCTATTACATCTGATTTAGTGCCAGTTGCACCAACGTACGAACACAGACCGGTCATCGTCAAATATGGCGCCGGCAGCTGTCATCCCATAGAAACTTGTCAAACTTTCCATACAATCAGATTTGACGAACACCGCTTACGATTACAGACGGTTTGGTGCAACTCAGCCTTAGTATCAGTCTATGATTAAAACCATAAAGCTTTTGATTAGCTTCACAACATTGGGGCTGTAAAAAGAGAAATAAGTATTCCAAAATTTTTTACTGAAAATGCAGAATACAGTGCACTATTCTGAGGAAAGTAAAATATGACAAGATCGATTGAATGTTTTCAGCGAGCATGGAGGACGTGGCAGAGGAATCACAGAACATGACAGATGAGGAGTATGACTCATCGTAAGTACTAGCAATTATTCTGTTGTGAAAGTGTTACTTTGAGCTTTGGAGCTTTAAATTGCATCATATTAAACTCCTGGCCCGTGGACGTAACGTACGGCAAAGTTTAAAATACACACATAGGTTTTTAGTCGAGGTTTTTATGGTGCGATAATAATTTTCGTTTTCACAAATTAAATCAAGAGCGATCCCATTTTTAATAATAAAAAAAATTAAATAATAAAGGAAAGGAAAGAAAATATTTATTGGTAACATTCGTTACAGGTCATGTTTGTTACTACATTTTGTATATTTGTATACAATATATAAATTATTAATTACTTACTAGATACTTGCTAGTTATTATTAATATACATCATTTTATGTCATTGCAAAAATATTCATCTAGGTCATAAAACGTTGATTTTACAAGCCATTTTTTAAATCTTATTTTAAAATTATGAGAGGAAGGTGCATCCTTAATACTTTTTGGTAGGTGATTATATATACGTGGGCCGAGTATATATACTGATCGTCCGCTTTTTGCTAACTTGTGGGACACAGGTGCTAGGCAGCCCGCGTTCTTGTTACTACGCAGATGGCGATTTGGATTTGCCTGTTTGGCAGTAAACCTGTCGCGGTTGGAGTGGGTGAAGATCGCTACCTGTTGGATATGTACGCATGGCAGTGTTAATATCTCGTATTGTGTGAAGTACTGACGAGCAGACACGTCGTCCGGAACACACGCCATTGCGCGTACGGCGCAATGTGAAGACCCGACCTTTTTGTAATAAAAATAAAACTGGTTGATTGACTGACAGAAGATCCGTTGAGGAATGAATTCAGATTTAGGAGATATATATTTAGCGTAATAAAGTGTGGTGTTTGTTGCAGACAGCGGCTGGAGGTGGTGGCGGAGGACGCGGAGCCCGAGGGTGATGGTGATGGTGACGGCGAGCATCTCACTCCGCCGAGGTACGGCGTATCATCGCATGTTACTTGCTTTTGGACTGACAGTATTTTGTTGAGTGTGTTTGACGGATTATCAAGTGTCGCGACCCGCGGTACACAAGTTTGAAGGAGGGCTTGATTGTGTAATGTGTATGTATGGAGTGGTTTTGTCTCAGCGGCGCCTGTGTGCCAGGTTAAGCTATGCCGGCCGCGGTCAGGACGTGATCGTTGTGAACGGTTTCTATTTGAGCGCTGTCGTACTTTGGAAGGCACGGGAAGCCTTCGATTCCGACTGTCGGAGCAGTCGTTAAGTCGCCCACTCACTTGACAAAGTTGCACCACGTCCGAAGGGAAATTACCCACCGCTCCCCAACATGTGACCCATGGTGGTGCTAAAAGTGCAACAGAATTGGCAACCGTCCTGTCTTCTTCAAGATCATACGGTTTGAAATAATTGCCCTACGATAAGTAAACAACTGTCTGCAGGCTGTCGGCGGTGAGTCCCCGCGCGGGCCCGAGCTGGCGCGCGGACGCGGGCCCCGGCCCCGGCCCCGGCCCGGGTCCGGGCCCGGCGCGGAGCCCTGCCCCCGGCCCCGGCCCCGGCCCGGCCCGGAGCCCCGGTCCCGGCCCCGGCCCCGGCCCCGCACCCGGCCCGCGGCGCCGCGCCCTGGAGCCCGACTCCACCACCGCCGACACCGCGCCAAGAAACCAACACACCCCGGAGGTCAGTTCAATTACATTCAAGCTCTATTCATTATATTAAATCTACATATAATTGAAGGGAAATAATTAATGTTCCGAACAGGATTTGAATCTACGTTATTGCTTTAGTTTTTGCTTAAATTAAAAAAAAAGAAAACGAAATGATTTTTCAATACGAGAGAACCACGCTCAATGTGAATTATCAGCAAATTGGAGGACATATGCTATACAAGAAGCCTATTTACTTTGTGGAATTGATGTAGCCTGTTAATATATTATAATACAAATGCGTTGTTGTGCAGGTGGGTCGGGCGCCGTCTCCGTCCCCATCCCCGTCCCCGTCCCCGTCCCCGCCGGCGCGCGTGTTCACGCCCACGGTGCGGCGGCGCAAGCGCAGCGCCACGCCGCCTACACCGCCCACGCCGCCCACGCCGCCCACACCCTCCACGCCGCCCGACCCCACCCGGGACTCCGCGCAACTCCACACGCCCAACGGGTATGACGCAACTTATATTATAATTTAAAATATTAAAAAAACCCCACCCTAGCGTCTTTTGAGCGTCGGTATCCCGCCAACATCCGTACAGCGGCAACGCAACTTTTTGCAGTTAATTCAACTGTCCCATGATGTCTATTTAGCGCCTCCACGCCCCACGGCGACAACACGTCATCTCTAAAGGTTTCCAACGTAAACGTCTTGAGAGTGAAGCGACATGGTAACAGATAGCGAGGCGAGGAGATTGCATTGTGCCCTGTCCGTCGCAGCAAACGCTGCGCGGGCGCCGGTGTGACATGTACAGTCAAGGGCATAAATATGTATACACTTTTGGACCTTATTTCAATGGAATAAGGTGAAAAAGTGTATACATATTGGCGCCCTTGACTGTACGTCGCTGACGTTGCGCCGACGTTCCGTCGCTCACAATGCCGACGCTCACGACGAGACGCTCGGGTGGGACCTCTTTAAAGTCTTTCTTTTCTTTATACGATCCTGAGAAAGAATCAATAAAAACAGTTTTCAGCAAGATCGGTCTGACGTGGATCTGAAAGTTTGTGAATTGTCACTGAGAACCTGCATTGATTAAACAAAAATTGTAAGTGCCGTGAATAAATATTCACGGTATAGACGGCACAGTATAAAGATAAGGTCTTTAGATTTGTTCTAAAGCGGTACCGATTTTGAACGTAATTTCCTTATAGATACAAAAAACAATATGGCTGCCGTTTGCTTGAAATCCGACGTCGAATTTGTTTTAAATAGCAGATCCTCCACTCAGATATTGATTTTTAAAATAATTAGGTTATAAATAAATAAAGTAAATCGGTGCCGGCGTGGTATGCTTACGGCAGGAAGTTTAAAAAGATACACTATAATGTTCAAAATACACCAAGTTAGGGCTTCTCTTCTCTTGACAGAAATCGATTGAATAACTTTTTCTTTATGTTGCGGCCAAAAGAATATATCTTTGTATTCTTTATGCCCATAAATGTAGTGTTCATAATTTTCGAGCAAATCGGTTGCGACATACGAACGGATGGAGACACAAACGTGACGAAATTAGGAGGGTTTCGTTTTTGCCATTTCGGGCCCAGGGCCGACGGTCATACTGTACGATAGATTTTTTTATTTAATTTAGAAACGGAGTATTTAGATCGTCAACCTTACTTAATTAAACGTTTCGTTTCGAGTTTATGCTAAATTAGTTTGAATGGAAATAGAATAGATTTTTCAACGTTGCCAGTCATTCGGTCGGGAAAGTTAGTGAGCGTTTAGTTTGGCATGTGTTCCAGTTTGGCGCTGTGCTCGCGCGTGCTGCAGGTGCTGCTGCCCAAGCTGCCGGCGGGGGGTGGTGCGGGGGCGGGGGCGGGGGTGGGTGCGGGGGACGGGCCCGCCCCCTCGGCACCCGCACCCGCGCACACGCACACGCCGGGCAGGTCGCCGCGCAAGCGCCGCGCGCCGCCCGCGCTGCGCTTCGACGCGCCCAGCCCCAACGGCGCCACCGAGCGCGGCATCGTGTCGTGAGTATACACACACACACACACACACATATTTCCATACTGTTACGACGTCTTTTCTTTATTATATACGTGCGATAGAAACGAAAAGATAACGTCCAACAACGGTTGAACTTCAAATTCATATCGAAAGATTGTCCCATTCTCAGCAATCGATAGGAGCAAAAATAAAACAAATTAAAACTCTATACGTCTTTATACACCATGCGATGAAACTTGTTTGAAATTTCAGAGAAGAAGTAGAATCTCCCGGTGTGGAGCTGCGGACCGTGTCCCCGCGGGCCCGGGCCCCGCCGGCCCGGTCCCCGCCGGCCCGGTCCCCGCCGGCCCGGGCCCCGCCGGCCCGGGCCCGCGCCGACCGCGCACGCGCACACGACGCCCCGGGAAACCACAGGTACCGGCACCTAACCTTTCACAGCTTCAACAAACTGCTTATACACATTTTCTTCCAATCACCCATCTGACTTTCTTTAAAATCTGATCATCCGACGAATGGCAGTCGGGGGGCGGAGAGCTGGCGCCGGCACAGCGACGACAGCGACAGCGGGAGCGGGAGCGGGTGCGGGAGCGGGAGCGGCGCCGAGCTCGCCGGCGAGGGCCGCACGCGCCGGGCCAGGAAACCCGTCACCTACAAGGAGAAGCCCTTGAACAGGTACAGTACAGGTGTTTTTACACGGCTGCAAACGGGTCTACGCCCTGCACACGTGTTTTAACCCCGACACAGAATAGTATAATAGCCCTACATACAGAATGGCCCCGAACCCTCCGTCCCTGAGAGCCCCGCCTGGAGACCCGCGCACACAATTGACGCGTGTCCCGACAGCGCACGCCCACATACTTACCCCCGGCGCTTACGTTCCTTCGCGGTGTCACAGGTGTGCCCCGGATACGCGACGCAACAAGAGTGTGTCTATCTGCTCCAGCGGAGCTCCTGAACTCATCTCTAATTATTTTAATGAGTCTTAACTATGTTACGTGTCGGAGGTTTTTATTTCTTTAATCACCGAAAAGCCTTTATGTAAGGGATTGAAATTTATATCATTAGATATTCAGAGTTTGAATCGTTTCAATGGTCGCTTCGCTTTTAAAATGTATTATGGTTTCATTCATAAATAGACCGTAGTCTTTAGACTGATTATGAATAAAATCATAGAGTTTACCGTGGACGTGAACATGTTGCCAACTCGAATAACTGACTTAACGTAACGTGCATAATTGATGACAACGTTTGTTTCAGGAAACTGCGGAGATGATTGTAGTCGACGTGATTTATAACTTTATTTATTGTTTTATCTGCTTGTAAGTTGTTCCCACCTGAACGTTTTATTAGAATATCTTATTCGAGTGCTAGCTGAATCTCTAAATAAAACACAATTCGCACATGTTAGAGTAGAAGGTATATCGTAGTCAAAAAATAATCTTAGGTCATGATCATAATGTGAGATTACGGACTAGATTTATTCCCGACTACAGGACAGTTCCTGTCGGAGTCAAATGGGCAGTTTATGTATAAAGTATGAATGACAGACAATGAACCAACCTCACCTACAGCTGGTCGAGCTTGAAACTCAAATAACTTATAATATTACCGCGTTATTCATAAAACTTACCAAACCTCTGCTGACTAAAATATGTGTTGTCCCTCTCCGACACACACAATGTCAAAGTGACAGATAAAGACAAACGAACATTAACGGTGTTTTAGCAAAACTAGGTTTGATGAACATTTATGAATAAGAGGTAAAATGTATTTTTAATTAGACCCTTTGTCACGTATAATGGACTTTAGTGACCTAGTTTAGTAAAAAGCTTCCAGACTGGTTCTGGCGCCCTATATATGACTAACGTTGGTAAACACTATAGCCGTGTTCCGAATCACGCTTACAACGCTATAAACGCGTTTACGATCGGACCGAATCACGCTCATAGCGTTTACATGAGATGTCGTGACGTCATTGATGACGTCATGGACGGCGCCATGTTGGCGTTTACAATGCTCACACTCCCAGGCGTCAGCACCTTAAGAGGAATGCCTAGCTGACCAACAGCTATTATACTTAGATGGATGCACTCTTAGATTCCATACAATGAAATAAAAATGGCTACCTAAGTATGTTTATAATGGTACAAGAGTAAGTACCCTCAATTCCTCATGGAATCCACCATCAGAACTCAAGCTTGACAAAATGTGGCTTGAAAACCTAGCTTGCTTGACAAACCTAACGAAGAGAACAAATCCCCAAACGTGAACTATGCGTCGTTGAAGAGTCATCATCAGCAGTTCCGTACAATGTTTTCCTTTACTGAAAAGCCATCGGTAAATAAATATCAAATGATCATAAGTACATAAGTTCCGAAAGACTCATTGGTACGAGCCGCGATTCGAACCCACGACCGCCGCTTGACAGCCGTACGCTTGAACCACTAGGCTACCGTATAGCTACCGTAGGAAGTGTCCATGTTTGTGCACATTTAATTTCTCTAAGGCCTTCGTGCGTTATATTCATTTTTCTCATTTTCTCGAAGGTTAGCTGGAAGAGATGCTTCGGAGGCATAAGTTCGCCTCTGTACTTAATATTTTGCAATTTTATTTCTTGTATGTGTTCCTATTATGTGCAATAAAGTATCATACATATATATCCCCTCGCCAGTGGCGACTAAAATGGCAAAAAGTAGGTGCCTGTATGGAGCCCAATTTGGGCTTTATGAAAGACAAGGGTTCCCAGGTCACCTTTCTATTCAATATTCTTCCATTGTGACTCAGGGTTCTTCTTGTGATTAATAACTTTTCTGGTAATAATGATTTATCGATATTTTTTCATCACTAGCGTATCGACAATATATGTCAACGACTGTTGCCCATCCCTATTCCTTCTGTGTACGTATATTTAGAAACTGACTCCGCCACGAATTCGTGCGATAAGGACAACTGCAGCTCGGACTAAAATACCCTTGCAAAAAACTGAAAAATCGAGGCTTCGTTCTCGACTGTTTCCTCCTCCAAAACGCAACCAATCGTTATAAAATTTTGGAAACTGCAAGAGCAAGAAATAGTCTATGCCGCTACGTTTTGATTTTTTGGATATTTGTTGTCGTATTTGTATACTGCGCCTTTTTTTGGAGCCAATTGAATTACGCCGTTTTTGCGATTTTTGGAGGGCTGTAACTTTCTTTAAAATAAAAAGATCCAAAAAATCAAAACGTAGCGGCATAGATATTGATGATATTGATCTTATTTGAAAAAACCATTGCTCTAGGTTTAAAAATCAGGGAGAAAACAGTCGAGAGCGTTTGTATGGGAAAATCGCAGCTAGGCATTCCTCTTAAACCAAGCGACAAGTTGACGTTTGATATATGAACATGACAGTAAACACAACATGCCCGGTCCGAATCAAAACACCACTCACGCGGCCTTGAGCGCGCTTACTGATTCGGACCGGCCGTCAGCACTGTCAACGCTGTGGTCGTTGTTGGCGTGATTCGGAACACGGCTTATGTGTGGTTGGTTGTACTATGCGATTCAAATATACGATGTTTTTTTTATTTTTAACTATGAACTACTGCTCATAATCTTATATCTTTAAACGAGCAATTCTTGTTTATATCTATATGTATATATTTCTATATATCCTATATTTCCGGGATCTCGGAAACGGCTCTAACGATTTTGATGAAATTTGGTATGTAGGGGTTTTCGGGGACGAGCAATCGATCTAGCTAGGTCTCATGCCCGGGAAAACGCCGAGCAAAGCTCGGCCGCCCAGATATTTTATTTTATGGCGCGTTCATTTGTTTCTTGCATAGATCTTTTATACACATTACTTCATAGAAAAAAAATTGTATAACATAATGATTGAATTTGTGGAATTTACCCGCTGACTGTCAGCCTTATATCTTGTCAGAAAAATGTTACAAACTAACATCAATCACTCGTCAAGTTGGCGATAAACGCAAGACAGAGGGCTTTTCAACAGTAGGTACTAATGCTATCTGAATCGCATAGTAATTGTAATTGCATTATACTTAGAGAATCAAACTTTTTAAATACATTTTCTAGAGAAAAAAAGGCTCAAATTTAAATGTTCCAATTTGTAATTTTTGTAACGTGACATACAATCAGTATATATTGTTAATTTTAGTTACAAAATGGAATTCTCTCCGGCGCCTGCGGCTGTTTTAGCAGTATTTAAACATATTATTGAAATTATTAGGATCACTAATTAATCTTTTTAGTGTTATTTAGATAGCTTTAAAAGTGAATACTGTTTAGAGGCACGTTATTAGAATATAAAATACTCTCTACTTATTTTTAATTACTTTCACCCTCTATTTTTCTCTATTCCCCGCGTGCCTGTATTATTCGCACGTTCACAAATATGGCAACAGCGGTGAAAAGGTTAAAACTATTATTTTTCCTCTATAGTTAAGGGGATATATCGATTCGGTAAACCACGCCCCCCCCGTGAAGGAGACACTATGTCTTTTACGCACAGCAAAACGGGATACTTTTGAGACAAATCTCAATAAATATCTGACCGTGTGCAGTTTTATGAAATTTCCTCTTGACAGATTTTAGATGTGGTAAAATGCCATCATATTTAACTTGTTTGTGTCGTTTAATAATGCGTTGTTTTAGTAGGCAGACTAAATAAAAGGGACTCAAATTTGGATATTTTGTTCTATCGAGAAAATTTTAAACAATCATGTTTCGGCTATTGTCAGAAACACAATCATATAGTGAACAAGCATATATCTGAAAATCAATCCCTATTGTTTTGTCTTCTGGACAGAACAGCGTTTCAAAGAACGCGATATTTCTCGTTGTTCTTAGCGCCTTAAAGTTAATTGTTTAACTTGACATGTCTCGATATGATTAGCCTTAGTTGTTATGTGATAATGACATTGTGAAATAGACTGATGTGTGTTACTCCAAAACACGAGTCGATGTAGTTGAATGTTATTAAATATGTATTGTTTTACAAATATGAAATAACATAGCTTACCGTTTACATTCCCATTTCCCACACTGAAACGACTGCCATTCATTTAGTTTAGTTACTAATATTAAAATTCTGTGTGTCACGGACATGTCACAATAGCGGTGAAAAAAACCGGCCAAGTGCGAGTCGGACTCGCGCACGAAGGGTTCCGTACCATTATCTATAAAACCGGCAAAAAAATCATGTCTGTTGTATGGGAGCCCCCTTAAATATTAAATTTATTCGGTTTTTTTAGTATTTAGAATTACGATTAATAACGGGATATTTACCATGTATATTTGTATATGTGAGTTTCCGATATTTAGGCACTGTTGCAAGCGCCATTATCGCGGAGTAACTGACGTGCTGCGAGTTTTAGTTGTGGTCTACCCACTACCCACACACCATAGCGATCTACCCTCTTCCTGGTTCGCTTTTTCCGTACAGTGTCACATACATACAGTGTCAATATACATGGTAAATATCCCGTTATTAATCGTAACTCTAATGTAAATGACCATGTGAGCTTAATTTTTTTAGTATTTGTTATAGCGGCAACAGAAATACAACATCTGTGAAAATTTCAACTGTCTAGCTATCACGGTTCGTGAGATACAGCCTGGTGACAGACGGACAGACGGCCGGACAGCGGAGTCTTAGTAATAGGGTCCCGATTTACCCTTGGGTACGGAACCCTAAAAAAATGAAATTACACCAATACCTATTTGAAATATCATGTTGATCCTCTGTATTCGTTTTCAATGTTCCCTTTATGAGTAGTGCGTCTTAGTAAGCTACACTATAATTTATGTTTATCGCACATTGAATATTTAAACCATTAGTGAATTAAACAACAACATTCGTTGAACATGGTCGGACGTAGTTCACGACTGTTGGCCGTCGCCACGTGACCAAAGTTTTTATAATTAATTATAAATGTATTATTATACTGTATGTGATTGATTTTTGCAATAGTATGTAACCTGGAAGAAATATTGTACTTAATGTTGACGCCATAAGAACGTTCACACCAAATATATCTACTGTAGATTCAATAATAAACTAGTGCCTTAGGAATGTACCAAGCGCCACACCCATTTATTGACGCCTATAGTTTTAATATACATTTTGTTGTATAACTGCTAGGTACCACTTGCCTTTGTTACCATTTTGACAATTGTCACCTGACAATCGATGATTCGACGTAGGTAGGTACACCACTGGTCCGACAAGTAACGACGGTGCCAATCAATATATTTACTTGTAGACTCCGCGTTTTTTTTTTTATCGTCGCCGCGTTGGTGAGCACACGTGCCCGGGGCGACGACGGGCAGAATCCATTTACCGTACAAAACCTTATCTACTGTCATGGCGTCGTTACCGAACAACGTCATTGAACACGTGACATTGGCGAAATCATCATAAATTTGATGGAAGCCATTTTTTCAAAGAATTGATTGATTGTAGACTCGGCAATGTACAGATTGTCATTGTTACGTGACAGTTGTCAAGCTGGTAGAATGGGCTGTCGTACTACCTACTTATTCTTATTATTTTCTGACTGATTACTGGAAAAAAAATGTTGTCCATGTTAAGAGTAGGTAGCACAAATTTACAGATGTGCAAGTTGCGGAATGTTTCCAAAAAGTTGGGAAAGTTCTCGGAAATTTCTTGAGAATTTCATAGAAATATAAGAAATTTCAATTTTAGATTTCGGAAAGTTTCAATACAAAAATGTGAGAAATTTCAGAAACTTACCCATCTGGAAAAGTTCGCTATTTTGGAAAGTTTCCGACGGCACATCCCATCAATAAGCACAATTGTATGAGACACTACTATTATTAGGTACCGCCTCATAGAAGTTTGCTTTTTACCTCCGTTAGCCTTGTGTATACATATTTGGTTTGGCTGTAGATTATATATCAATATGACAAAGCACAAATGAACTTTCCGGAAAACACGTTGAGTTGAGACATGCTTTTATGCTGACTATAAGTCTAGTGCAAAGCCGACCTGGGGCCTATTGCATAATAAATTACAACTAATATTACAAGCGGAAGTCTCTTTCGAATGAAAGGGATTGAAAGGAGACTACCGCCTGTAATATTAGTTGTAATTTATTATGCAATAGGCCCCAGCTTGTCGACACGACTCTAACGAGGTTCTTATTAGTTAGTTGAGTTCAGTTACCATTTTAATGTAGCGAAAATGTAAACGCGTATTGTAGCATTGTAGCGAAATAATTTGTCTAATATAGTGCGAGTTGTTACGGGTTTACGTCGAACAAATACTTAGTTTCGGAAACCAGAGCAATCTTTTAGTCTGTGTTGGGCATGTTTCCTAGAGGTGGGTGATAAATAACTTCACGATGAAAAAATCACGGTGATCCGCCGTTAAAAAGTAACAGTGTGACTTGTCACGAAGTAACAACGTTACAAAATAACGTTGTTACTTAGCGACGATATCACTGGAACAGTGTGTAAGCGACAAAAATATCAGTAACTGCCAGGAACGATCGACACGCAAATGTCGTGACACGAAATAACAGAAGTGACAAAGTCACGGTGATTTTTCAATGTGATTTTTTTGGAACGGGAATAACAATAACGGTGATCGAAAAGTAACGTTTTTCCCCATGTCCAATGTTTCCTGGACCCGAAATCTCCATGAGGTCGGTCTCCCGAGTAATGACGTCTTCAAAGTTGCCGCCGGCGAGTTTGGAGAAGTCTCCATTACACCCTAACTATGCAACGTCCATACACGTGTGTCGTGTCAAATGAATAAATATATGCTATAATAACTCACTCTTACTTTACATTTTCCAACCAGCGCTTTTGTACCTCAACTTCTTTAAATTTCAACCGTTTTTTATTTTTTTCCGAAAGTGAAGTATCTTTCCGTAACAACATGCACACATAGTAACTAACGTAATCGTTAGTATTCGTAAGCTGTCACTTGCACTGCACTTAGGGCTGCCATCTCGAATTTCGCCAAACCCGGACAAAGATTCAAAAATACCCGGGCATTTGGCGTAAATCGCATTTTTTCTCCGGACGCGTCCGAAAATAATATTTTTAAAAAACAAGACCTTTAAATTCAATGAGGTGCTGTCTTACATGAAAAGTGTCCTTCTTGACACCCCCCCGTACGGCCTCCAAACTAGGACAAATCCGGGAAAACCCGGACGGATGGCAGCCCTAACTGCACCTCACACGCCATGACATGGTGACGTCGAACGCCAAGTTGGACCCTATAGAAATGCACGGAGGTTGACATCGCACTGCACGCCGTGACGGATGTATCCGTCGTTGGAGTTGAAATGTTTAAATACCTATATGACCGTAAAGTTCTATTTCGTAATTTTTATTTTATTTAGACATTATTGTAGGCTTGTACGCCCGGATTTAATTTTCATGGACTGAAATAAATGCAATATGTGTTACCTATATGTTGTTCATTTTTATATCCAATTTTTATCTCGCTCGATTAGGCAGTATAGTGCTTTTGTAATTGCCGTGTATCGGTGAAACATTCAAAACATACCTAGAAGAAGATTCGCACTATAGTACTTTGGCGTAAGGGCCAAATGCACAGAGGTGCCTTTCCCGAAGTGTGAACAAAACCATTTGATTTCTCCGATTTTTTATAGGAGTGGAAATAAAACCAGAATAATATTCACATTTATTTACTCGCTACCTACTAACTTACAATCAAATATTAAGTAACCATCTTTCTGTAACAGATTAACTTAAACGTAAGTTTAATAAACAATCTTAAATACCTAGGAGTGTCATTGTAAAATGGACTTTCTGCTTTGATGATTGAGTTTATAATCGGATAGGATGCACTGTATATTGACAAGCGAAAATGGTCTTTATTTAAGGCACTAATCACTACAGGTTTATGGAACAGGGTAGGTACAAAAGATATTTGGTGGACACATACAACATGTGTTAGACCAAAGTCGGTAACTCGGTCGGTACAGTGTACATTAGTTGCCGACATGAATGAATGTCCTTATTTGTTTGTATTTTTTGTGTACAATAAAGTTATTACATACATACATACATAAGGCCCGACGGGTTTCTGTAAACCGAGCCTTACAAAGCAAGGAAGTTTTACAAACAAACGAACGTAGGTAAGCAACAAACGATCGTATGCTCTGAGTAGGTATAAGGTAGGTACTATTACTGCTCGAGTTTTTTTGTCAGAATTTACTCTTACGAATTCGTTCCTACCATAGCCTTATTGTTATCATCTTAAGAAACATGTATGATCATGTTGGTTAACATAAGGTGTTCTTTTCATAAAAATGCAACTGTCTTTTACATATTGTTTTGACAGATATTTGTGGTATTAAGGACGTTAATTCGTGAACATTTAATGGGCACTTAATAGACATTTATCATCCTCCTTCTCCTAGCGTTATCCCTTATCCCATTACGATTAATAGACATTCATTAACATTAATCTTATTCAGTATGAACGCTATCCCTTTCTGAAGAAATGCCAAATTGAAAAGCGACTGCTCTCAACACTGCCGCCGCCTCGTCCGCCGTCCCGTGCCGCTAGGACGCTAATACTAGGTAGGTAACTGGCGAGTTTGGCGCTGAAAGTGTTAAGGCGGTATTTCTCTTACGGAATGTGCAATAGGGTGAACTGTTACCCTTATTGGCCTAATAGTTACGTCATGATCTAGTGACGTAAATGCTAAAGGGCGGGTTGGCATCAGAACACATTGACTTTGATATTTTTCACACTGTTTTTGATATTGGATGTCGTCGCAGGTCGCAGCGTTGTGAGCATCTTATAGTTTGTGTCAGCCAAATAGGTGACTATATCATACAGCCAATAAATATAATGTCAACCTTACAGTATCACGCGTATGTGTCGTGCTCAACAGCTTTGACAGTTGTTTACAGAAACTTGAAATACTTAAATAAGAAGTTGTTGACAGTAGTGTTCTAGCGTCAACCATACCTAAAGACCATCCATAGCTTATTTGGGTAACATGTTCTTGAAGAGTTTTCGGATAAAATGTTCAAATTGTTTTCAATTACACGCCGGTGGGAATCGAGTTCTGTGGACGCCACGCTATCTTCGCTTATTTCTAGTGGATAGTCACCCTAAGAAACCCTTCTGTAGTGTTTAGTGTGCGCGGCTACTGTGGCTCGTCGGGCGGCGCGGGGGCGGGGGCGGGGGACGGCTCCAGCGTTATCGCGGCCGTCGGCTCCGGGGCGGGGCCGTCCTGGTACAGAACAGAACAGTATACCGCTATAATAGACCATACAAGGGGACGGCTCTGGGGGTTGGCCCCGCGGGACTCTGGGCGCCACGCAGGGTATAGTGCGCGTCATCCACGAAGCTGCCCAATCCGTGCAATTGCGCATAGAGTAGTATTCTGTCGAGGGAGGAGGGACGCGGCGTCGTAGGTGACACGCACTATATCAGATCTTAAACGTAACCAAAGAAACCGATTATTGCTACAAACCTGCGCGTCAGTGGCCGCGCCGCCTCTCCACGTGTCCCCCGAGTGTCCATACAAACCTGCGCGTCCGTGGTAGTGCCGGGGGCCGGCTCCCGTCCGCGCCGCCTCTCCACGTGTCCCCCGAGTGTCCATACAAACCTGCGCGTCAGTGGTAGTGCCGGGGGCCGGCTCCCGGCCGCGCCGCCTCTCCACGTGCCCGAAGCAGTGTTCGCACTCGTCGTCGCTGTCCTCCGAGTCGGACTCGCCGAATTTCTTCGGCTTCTCGTAGATACAGCAACCTATAAAGAGTACATTACAAATATTACATTGTTGATACTGATAGATTTTGACTTGTAAAAGTGCCCTTGAGGCCTATTTGCAGAATGTTTTGAAATTTTGGTAAAAATTAATGAAACGATGACTTTGGAATAAAAAAAGCCCTACGGCTGTGTAGGTGCCGTAGGTAGGTACCTACTCACAAATTTATTGATATATTTGTCACAAAATCGCTAAGAACTATGTATAGTATGTATACGGGGAACTTAATATACCACAAACAAAAGACTGTCTTTTAGAAGTTTTAGCCTAATGCTTACACGGCGTCAGTCTTGTGAATGACCACTTAAGTAATTATTTAAACTTTGGCGTTTTTTAAAATAAAGGCTGGTGCGGAGTGTGTGTGACTCACACTTGGACTTCTTCTTGTTCATGTGTTCGTTGTCGACGGTGTCGTCGGTCCACTCCACCTTCTTGCGCGGCGCGCGCGCGCGCAGCGTGATCACCGCCACCGGCTCCGAGGGCTGACACCATGAAACAAGTATAAGATGGAACTGGTGATACACACATACAAAGGTGTGTGAAGGAGATGTAAGCATAGACAAAATAACACACGTGGGAGCGAGAAAAAATGACATATCTTCTGTCCCTTATCGCGTATAAGGAACCGATTATTTGTCACGGGCCGTTGTCACCGAAATGTCATCGATGAACCAGTGGCCAGAGTATAAAAAAATATGTTACCCATAATGTTGGGTAAACTAAACCGGCTCGAATGTTAAAAATAACAGATTAAAAATTGAATTGTGACGTGATTAGAATACTATAGGGATGTTGACACCAAATAAGAAAATCAATGAATCCGAATTTTCTCGAAAAAGGATCAAATTCTCTATCAAATAGTGAAAAAAGTAATCCACAAGAATAAATAATTACATAATTATAAGTCTTCAAAGTTTTAGGAGGGGGCATTTTCTGTCCCTTTTCCGCAAAACGCCCCGTTGTATTGAACGATCGTCATTTACTATGGCGCTCGAGGTCAGTGACGTCACTGACCTGTAGCGTTTTCTCGCTCTAACTAAAAACATTCTAACGGTTGTAGTTTCGTTATTTTTTGAGATATTTGAATAGGATTTTCACTTTTTGGCATAGTTATATGTATTCTTTCATATGGAGTATTAAATTTTTTTGAGTCAACATCCCTATTGTGAATTTCATTATTATAATGGCTGAATAACTAAGACGTTTTAATCTAATCGTGATTGTAGGTATTAAATTTGTACACATTTATATCGTAATTGGGAGGACATCGGATGTTTTGTGTTTGCCCGCTAATATTTACTAAGAGTTTATTTTGAAGATTCTCAATAATTAAAAACCTACTTGTCAGTAAAAATGGGGAGATTATTCTTTTTGTGGTAGCCCCAGAAAAAACTGTCACAATATCTCCGTCCTTGTGTGTGATTCGCTAACCCTCCTTCTATATATCCTCTTTCTACGGCTGGCACAAACACACACACACACACACACACACACACAGATACAGTAACTCCAGTACCTATAAGTTTTTCGAAACAAAACACAAACGTACACATTTGCGTTTAGTCTTAAATTATATGGCAAAAAATAGTTAGCACCTAACGCCACCAGAGGCGCTGCTCGCGTTGCCTTACAAAATGAGACTAAACTACGCAAACGCGTTTGTTTGTATTTTGTTTCGAAAAAAGTTAACAGGCAACAGCTAAACTAGATGAGCATTTTAGTACCCTGCCACTTTCACCACTTTGACGCATCCCAACTGTCGCAATTTTGTTACCTACGTTGGTGCGACAAAGTACTACAATGATCTACATTTGCTGTTGACTGTACAACCACATCTTGAAACGTATGAGTACCGTACCGGCTCATCGGTCGTTATATCTCGAGCCGCGCGTGCACGCGGGCGGGTCGTATTATCATATATGTTTCCTCTTTTAATAAATTTAAAAACAAGAATAGTGTGAATGTGGATTCTCCATGCGAGCCTCCGTGCGAGGGTCGAGCTGGAACAACCACTGAAAATGAGCCAACAACTGGCACAATGTGTGGTGCCTCTGGATTTGGGACACTCACTGGGAGACTCAACGGTGATGGACCCTTGTCACAATCACAACGTGACGTGACGTTTACATCGGCTGGTTAGTTAGCGAGTTCATGTGTCCAATCCAACCAACGTAATGACACCACGGCATGACAGGGATATATGAGTAAGTGGGATAAAATAATAACAGCGATAGATATAGGTATAGCTATTCTAGGCGGTCTATGGGATAAAATATCGTCAAGTCGAATGAGCTTCGATTCGATACTTATCGTTATGTCGAGCAGTCGCAAATTCGATAATTATAGATTATTTCTGAACAGCTATAATATACAGGGCATCCCACGCCTATGCCACATGGAGGGAAAGTACCTTGAATATTGTAGATGCAAGATTTTACTAAAAGAAGACATTATTTTAATTTAATAAACAATTTAAACTGCATTCATAGATTTTTAAAATAGTGACATGGTTGAACCGGGAATCAAACCCGCTACACGAGAAAAAAAAATGTTTTGTTAAAATTCATGGGTCTTCCTTTCATTTCTGACACTATGTTATTTAGCAAAAAATAATCCTTATGATGAAGTCTTTCGATCGGTATGATAAAACTACAGGGTAATTTTTTTTCTCGTGTAGCGGGTTCGATTCCCGGTACAATCATGTAAGAATTATTTAAAAATCTATGAATGCAGTTTAAATTGTTTTTTTAAATAAAAATAATGTCTCCTTTTAGTAAAATCTTCGATCTACAATATTCAAGGTACTTTCCCTCCATGTGGCATAGGCGTGGGACGCCCTGTATATGACTTTGGTAACATTTTATTTACAATAACTAAATCAATACTCACAGTAAACGCTTTTCTACCATAAGTAAGCAATAATATAGAAGACATTTACGTGGAGTAAAAAATAAGCTGTCACTAAGATTCTATTTAAAAAGTGAGTTTTATGTTGTCTTTTATAGTTTCACATACTTATAGAATCAACGCTTATTACTCGTAAATATTCTTATAAGAAGTTTGAATTGGTCATTGAAAGTGGCGATAACGATAACTACTCGTACGGAATACGGCAATACGTATAGGTCGTCGGTACCTACCAGTGGCGGCGCGTCAAAAATATTCTTAGGGAAGCCGGAAATAATTTGCCTTTCCTATTCTTCATGAGAATCATGAGCCGTAGTAAAAGAAGTGGACTGGCTGAAAATTAAGCAAGCCGATGGGAATCGAGTTGTATGGACGCTCCGCCACTGGTACCTACCCACAAACCATTTAAACTTGGTCTGTGTCGGTGCCTAATTCGATACAAAAACATACTTTTTGCTCAGTCTATTGGCGTGGCTGGAAGTGATGCCCATCCCATATCAGTAGGCACAGGCAGGCCAAATGTGATTTAGCTTAATAATACTTACTCTTTGAGTAACGGATACAAAATCTAATTGCCTTTAAAGCTTTAGGGCCGACGCTAGCTTACGCGGGTGCACGTAGGGCTGCCATCCGTCCGGATTTTCCCGGATTTGTCCTAGTTTGGAGGCTGTCCAGGGGCCGTCCGGGAGGGGTGTCAAGAAGTGTCCGGGGAAAACCCGGACACTTTTCATGTAAAGAAGCACCTCATTGAATTTAAAGGTCTTGTTTTTTAAAAATATTATTTTCGGACTCGTCCGGGGAAAAAATGCGATTTACGCCAAATGTCGGGGTTTTTTTGAATCTTTGTCCGGGTTTGGCGAAATTCGAGATGGCAGCCCTAGGTGCACGGAGCAGGTCATACTAAACTGCCCGCCGCGGGCGCAGTTTAAGCAAGCCAATGGAGACAGATGAGATAGTGTACGCCGTAATACTTAGTGGACGCCGCGCAACTTAGGAACGTTCTGTTATAGTTTTGTCCACAACACCAGTCAAGGTCATTATAATTATGTGCATAGATTTACTTATCAGAATGCAATCAGATAGAATCAGGGGCGCGATTCGACTTGCTTTATTTGTAGTCAGCGCATGCGGTGGCCGCTTGCAATGCAACCGCGGCACTGCATGGTGACGTGGCTGGATATCTCACATGTCTATGATCTGAGCTGGATATCCACGCTAGACAGTGTGCAAAATTGAATTTGAGTGTTCTTAGGATGTTAAAATACCTTTTACTCTTGTGTGTTTAAATACCTTTTACTCTTGTGAGTATTATAAATCAACACCGCTATAAGAAATGCAACAATTCATATAAAGTATGAAAACGTTGAAGCGGAGACGAGGCATATTCTTATATACCATGGCCATGTCACAAACTGTCATAAGGCAGTGTCGAATCTCGCCCTGTTCAAAAACAATATTTCGATAGCAGTTGCTACCAGCAAATAAATGCGATAACATTATAATAAAATATTTATACATTTTTTTTTTTAAATACAAGTATATACTTATTTATTAAAATAACATTGATTTCCATAACATTTAAATCCATGTGATGTACTCTAAGTAGATCTTATTTTTTGTTATCAACACTTTTATTGTATCTTAGCCTACTGTGCTGATAATGAATGTAGGTATTATCGTAACTTTCTATTTATCTTAGTTTTATCTTGAAACATAAGTAGGTAATAATCAGTCAGCAACAGAAGAAGAGACAATATTGAACACCCTTATATTGTAACAGTTTGTATTGATAATTTTGAGCAAAAGGGGCTGAGGGCTACTGCGACGGGAGAACGATCAAGCGCTGCAATGTACTGAAAATCGCATGTAAAATGCGGCTTACCTGTACATAACTTTTGTCACTGTCTCCAAAGTTGTAAAGAAATGCTACCTTTGCTTAATTGAAATCTTGTATGCTGGGCGATATTTTATAAAACTGTTATTGTATTGTATTTTGAACGTTCTAGCATGTACCATTAAGTCGCTTTTTATACGGTTTACTTTGACAGAACTGTCTGCCACCTCCACTGATCTTATGAACCTATACACTGCTCTTGTCTTGCATACGATGATTTATTAGTCGTAAGACGAACTGTAAGCAGCCCGTTATACTTAATAAGGTTCTTCTGGAAATTAAATAAGACAATAAACAATACATCCATATTGTATATTTACAACTATGCAATACTTGTTTACACATATACTGGGTGTCTCATTATCCGACCATAATAGAGCTGATAAATTGAACCCCAGGCATCCTTCAGGATGCACCTGTACTGGGATAACGCTAGGAGGCTGATGACGATGATGAATAGGGCTGATAAATACCTCCTAGAATATCCTCTTCGGTTTATGGGAATTCTTGTAGAATTTAGAATGATTCTCAACACCTAATTTCCGAATGGATGATATTTTGGAAATGCAGTATTTTGTTCGAGCACTCGGAAACCAAACTCCATCAAAACATCATCGCACGGCCCTAACCTCATACAGCCCCTCGATCTTCTTCTCATCATACCCCAGGAACTCGGCGAGCACTTCCCTGGTGTGCTGCCCAAGCGTGGGCGGAGCCGTCCTCGCATAGTTACCACCAGCACTGTACACGGTAGGTGGTCCTACCACTTTCACCTTCCCAATTTCTTGATGCTGTAACTCTTTGACAAGCCCTATAGCTTTGATATGCTCGTCTTCGAAGACATCCTTCATCTTATTCACTGGGCCGTGAGGAAATGAGGCATTCTTGAATAACTCCATCCATTCTTTATTAGTCTTTGTTTTGACAACTTCACTCAATATATCAATTATGATCTCTCGGTTCTTCACTCTGTCCGAATTATCTATAAATCGTTCATCAGTGACCAGCTCCTCTTTTCCAATGATCTTGCAGAAGTCTGCAAATTGTGCGTTGGAACCTGTGCCTATGACTAATTCTCCGTCTTTTGTTTCGAATGCTTGGTACGGCACTAGGTTAGCATGGGCCGTGCCCCAGCGTTGGCCTTCGATGCCACAGTTAAGATACACGCTGGCCAGGTTTATCATGCTAGATACTTGAGTGGACAGGAGGTTGCAGTCTATCTTCTGGCCCTTGCCAGTCTTCTGGCGGTAGTAGAGTGCGGTCATGATGGCTCCGAAGCTGTGCAGCCCGGTGGTGAGGTCGGTGATGGCGACGCCGGGCTTGCAGGGGCGGCCGTGGCGCTCCCCCGTCACGTTAAGGAGCCCGCCCATAGCTGCTGCGATTACGTCGTAGCTGCAAAAATTGTATAAGTTTTGGGTTGAGGAATAGAATAAAAAGTTACAGTTTACAACTTTTCTATCTCCAATTATTTTTATAAGCTTAGTTAGTTTTGTGACAATGCAATATTATGCTACTACCAAGTTGATCTGATGATGGAGATATAGGGATGGACTAGGAAATCCTGTCCTGAAATTCTTGGCAGAATATTATTTGCAGTTTTAAATGATGTATAGTCGTTGGTATTTACATTTGGCTGATCTACTCAAAGAAAACAATACCTCTGTTAGAGTAACTGCAAAAAACACTAAGAATAAGTTTTAAAACATTGTAACAACCGCCTTGAATGTTCAATTGATTATTGACTCTATCTCTGTAACCAAAAGATTATGAGAGCACTAACAGAAAAATGGGGGCCCATGCTTTTGTATAAATAAAACACTTGTTATCATTCTCACGTGTTCAGATAAACGCCATGGGTGTAGGTGTAGAGTGCATGCTATACACATAACTTAAACAAACACATACCCAGGTTTCTTAGCATAGGGGCCAGTTGGGCCAAACCCGGTGACGGCACAGTATACAAGCTTGGGGTTGACGCGGCTGAGCTTCTCGTACCCAACCTGCAGCTGGTCCAACTTGCCAGGCAGGTAGTTCTCAACGACCACGTCACATTTCTTGGCCAGGTCATATATCAAATCTTTTCCTGAAACATGTTACTCATTTAGATTGCGAGTTCCATACAAAAGCTTAAATTCAATACATGTAGCCTAAAATAGTGCCAGGGAAATATTCCCATAGAAGGTATGATGAACCAATATTCATTCAGGATTAAGCTTAATAGTCAATATATTTTTGTTGATGAGTGCCAAATAGAGTGTATTCATGCATTTGTGGGAAATGTGACTCATGAACCAATAACATACTTTTAAGTCCTGTTTATTGTGTCTCAACTCAACAACAAAATTAGAAATCAATCATCTTTAGTGACACCATTACAGCTGTAAGTACATACAAATGAGATTTACTTCAGTATGGGGACTTGGGGACATCATAAGTAGATGTATCAACTTACCTTGTTGTAACTTCAAGTCCACACAGATGCTCTTCTTGTTCCGGTTCACGGCCAGGAAGTAGAACGAGTCCTTGTTGGCGTCGCCCCGCATGAACGGCGGCCCCCACTTCCTACTTTCGTCGCCACCGAGGCTCTCCACTTTTATCACATTCGCCCCCAAATCCCCAAGGGTCATAGTACAAAAGGGCCCCGCTACGACCCTGGTCAAATCCAGCACGCTTATATCGCTTAACAGTCCCGGTAACGTCGTAGAATACTCGGCCGCAAGGAAACGCTTGGACGGAGTTAAAATCCTTTTAAACATCGCCATGGTTGCATTCGTAGTCAAATGAACAGTAAGACTAACAAATACTATCTGTTATCTCGCCCGATAGATGAGTAAACAACATTAAATACCTCTTGGATCTGAGAGGAGACAGTTGCTACCGCCGTGCTCGTGGTCGCCATGTCTTCAGGTCTCAGTTGCCGTTCACCCATCAAAATTGTGGCACTTAAACATTAAACAATCTTCTCACATTATAAGCTAAGTAAACAATAATGGCATGTGACTGCCGTTAGAAGCTGAGAGAATAGAATTTCGGGATTTTATTAAACTTCAAATTGACAGCTGAACTGAATAAATGCGCTGACATTGACAGCTTACAATGACTTTTTAATTAGAAGTGCCTTGGAATTTAGGGTATTGAGCTGTATGCAAACCGATAATTTCAACGCTTTTATATATAATTTGCTACGCAAAATTAATGATAATTACTAGATTAACTGAGTAGAAGATTTTTTTTTTACAAAACAAACTTAAAGGAGCATTATATAAATCAAGCTATATATGCGATAAACTAAACGCCTGACAGATTGGATAAGCATAAGTGTTCAACAATTTGCAATAAGTATTTTCACAGGCGTTCTACGACTTTATTAAAATTTAATTTTGGAATTATTCCAGAATAAATTACGTAGGTAGAGTACTACCTACACGTAGCAAACTAACCACTTGTAGATCTTATGCCGTTGCAATAAGGGTCATTAAACTGTGTTATCGATGGTATACAAAAATAGGTACTCGTAATTCTGTTGTCTACGACGGCTTTTAAATATATATTATCTGACACAACCTTATTTGTAGGACTGCTTTTATCTCAGTTTCACTTTAAAGTACTTTATAATGCGTAGGTATTAGGTACATATTCTTTTATGTAAAAAGAAATGAAAAAGAAACAAAAGGAAATTGTGGAATATAATCACATTGGTAAAACTGAATTAATAAGTAGCTAACCTGAGAGTCAATATGAGGAATGCATTTGGAACGTCAAATGCTTTCAGTGTGTTTCCCGCACTCGCTCCCGCTTGTGCTGACTTGTGGAACACATTGTGACTAAAGCAATGTTTTCCTGTCTCTTTTTACGTTGCTCTATGAAACAAAGCGGCAATTTGGTGGATTAATTGCAATAAGAAGGTGGCAAAACCTAATTGTTTGGATGGGTCTGTTGAGAAAGTGCTGCCCTCACTGTGTGATCGAACCTTAATGGTTAATACCTATTTATATTATAATATCGAATTGTCATTGTAACTGTTCTACAGTTTGACTCTGCGAAATAAACGGCGATCAGTAACAGTAAACATGCCCGTATTTTAATTTCAATATTTAATAGGGTCAACGCATCAGGGGCAATGTGCTATTAGTTTTATCTCTTTTCTGATGTTTATTTATTCTGATTACTCTGATTAATGATGTTGTATAGTGTTCCTGTTGGTGAGTGGTGAGGTCACCAGAGATTTGCTGCGCGGCATTTGTCTCTAGCAGCAACTAGCACTAGCAGTTAACACAACGAATCCTCAAATCGTCAGAGGTTCGACTACGTGCCTGTGGCTCCTTGTGGGACTCGCATCCATTTGTAAAGTGTAGAGTTTAGAAGTATTCTGGGAATGGAAAGTGAATTTGAGACGAGCTTTCAAGTCTTTCAAGTAGTTTTCGGCGCCCGCCCTCTTGCGCGCCCGCGCCGCGCCGGATATCCGCGCGCACTCGCGCAGGCGCCGCCCTCTTGAACCTGCATTGTTGGGGCATGCGCAAATAGATGATGCCACACACAGGCCCGCACTCGGGCGCGTGCTGGATTTTCATACTGGAATTTACCTGTGTGTCATTCGGCATCAATGGAAATGAGTGCACTCCGAGAATAATTTACCTATACCTCGATTAAATTTTAGCTTTAATAAGAGTAGGTATAAAGGATTATTCACGCTAGACCGTTCCGTGTCCGGTCCGGTCCGTTTTCTAATACAGGACGCGCGACGATTTCTTGTACTAGAAAACGCACGGAACGGTCTAGCGTGAATCATCCTTAATCCAAGATTATCTATAGATCAATCAGTCCTAATCCTAATGATCAGTATAATTTCGCCTTGGATTGGAAGACCAGATAGGTAGCAATCGCTGCAACAATTACCGAAACCAATTGTTGGGATTAGCAGGTTAACTCCGCCAGGGAATTCCTCGGAACATATCTACACAACAATACAATATAAAATATATTGTTCCACAGCGTAGGTACCTACAGAATTAATCTCAAACAACCTATGTATTTCAATTTTATACTTTTGTCTCATCAAAAAAGTGCTTTTATTAAATATACTAGCTTTTGCCCGCAACTTCGTCTGCGTAAAGCTCGGTCATCGCGTTAGAATTTTATCGCTGTTCTTTTATTTCAGGTGGTTACCTAGTTATCTCTGTTCCATACAAACTTCTACATTCGGGATGGGATGAAAACTATCCTATGTCCTTTCCTCGGACTCGAACTGGAACTATATTCGCACCAAATTTCATCTAAATCAGTTCAGCAGTTTAAGCGTGAAGGGGTTACAGAGAGACAGAGTTATGCTAGGCCTATAAACAAAGTTCCAAGTCTCATTGAAAATAAAATTTGTTTTCATCCCTTCAGAGGGCGAATTTTGAAAAACTCTGAAATCTGTTTCTTTTTTTTTTAATTTTGATGCTTAGTCAGGAAGTTTTAAAGTTTTTATTTTTAACATAATTTTGTTCTCCATACAAAATGACCAAGAGGTCATTTAGGGAGTTAAAAAATTAACTAAGTTTCACAGAAACCTTATTTTACTAAACGGTTAAAACTCACGTATTAATTGTCACTTCGGGCGACATGTTAATAAAGTTATAACATGTCTCACGAAAGTTTAAATTCAAGTTCACAGAATCCCTTTTTTAAGACATTTAGGGATGAACTTCGAAAAATGCTGAAATTTGTTTTGTTGTATTTAAACAGAGACTCTGTAAAAAATTTGAAGTCTTTCACTTAAAAAAATGTTGTTCCCCATGAAAACATTGAACCCCTTTTTAACCCTTTGAGGGGGTGAATTTAAAAAAACGCTGAAATTAGTTTTGTTTTATTTAAACAGATAGTCTCTGTAAGAAATTTGAAGTACCTCACTTAAAAAAAAATTTGCTCCCCATACAAACATTGAACCCCTTTTTAACCCATTTCGGGGATGAATTTCAAAAAACGCTGAAATTATTTTTTTTCCATTATTATAAGGAACTTTTACACAAAGTTTGAAGACTCTCACTTAAAAAAAAAATTACTCCCCATACAATATTTCAACCCAATTTTCAACCCTTTAGGAGACAAAATTTTGAAAACGCAGATATAACTTTCATTTTCTTATTTTAAGGAGTCTTTGTACAAAGTTTCAAGTCTGGACCTTAAAGAAATTATTGCCCCCCATACAAACTTTGCACCCCTGTTTTACCCCCTTAGGGATGGAATTTCCAAAAATCCCGTCTTATCCCTTGCCTCCGTTATAAAATCTAACTATAGTGTAAATTTCAAATTTCTAGGACCGGCAGTTTCGGCGGGGCGGTGATTAATCAGTCACCCATCAACTTTATAATATATAGATAGATAGATGAAGGAAATGCCAACAGTTTGTTCCCGCTGAGGGCCGCAGGCCCGAAGGTGAGCGGCAAGGCTAAGCGAGGCCGAAGGCCGAGTGCACGCGGACACACGAATTTCTAAATAAATGATTATTGGAAGTTAAACACGTGATTTTATTCTATTAACAATGTTTTGCGTCAGTCCCTAGATCATAGATTTCAGAAAAACACTAATTTCTCATTAAATATCAAGTAAAGTGACTGGCCACTTTGGATACAAAAAGTAAACTGTTATAAGTATTGTATAATATTAAAAAGTTTTCTAATAAATATCTGAAAACACTATTTCAAAATTTGTGCGAAAATTACCCAACTTTTATGGAAGTACCCATATATATAGATGAAGGAAATGCCAACAGTTTGTTCCCGCTTTACCTACTAAAAGAATATTTTACGATACACAAAAAATGTCGCATTCCAAAGGTGTCACGAGACTTTCGGTGAATTAACAGTCATAAAAATAACTCAACAAATTAATTATGGAAATAAGAAACCAACTAAGTATTTATAATTCCGCACACAAATAGTTTTTGGACTCAGGCCGAGTCGAAAAATAAAATGCGCATCTGAACTTGGCAGCGAATAAAATTCAAAATCGGTAAAATAAACAAGAGCGCTTGAACTCGCGCCCCTCCACGAGACGAGTAATTAATGACGCCGGACAAAAAGCTTCTCGCATTATCCAAACAATATCAGAAGACGGGATCGGTCTCTTCTCAGTAACTAGCGACTCGCGTCTGTGACAACTTCTAACCTTCAAAATGATTTCGTCTTCGGAAGGCACAAACCTGGTGGCCACCTACTGCATCCTGGTACTACTGCTGGTCTCCCTGTGGCTAGTGTACTCCGCCTTCTAACACTCATGTAAGTAATGGATACTTTACACTCGGACTAAATAAGGTGCGCTGGAGTGCAGTATATGGATGCATCTTCGGGGAGACATGGCGTCCACTTGAGCCGTTTTACCTAATGCTCATTTTATCGTTGAAGAAAGATTAAGCTTTAGTTATGCGCTTCAAGAATGCTTCCCATTGGTTCCATGCACCTGGGTTCCACGAGGTTGGTTCCATTATGTTAGGCAAACCTTTAGAATTTTTCACTATCTATGAAAAACATTCAATTCCACATTACAGGTTTTGTGTTTGTTGAAGTTATCGTCTATTCGGAATTTCGGATTGTGTGACTGATGTTTCTGGATGACTTCAATCTTGACCTTTGTAAAGTCACATTTCTATTCTTAGTCTGCCTAATAATTATCTTCTCAAATTCTCGTCAAGCTTCGCATATTTAATTGTGTGTTCTGACGATCTATTTTTCGATGTGCTAATGCAGTAATGTGGCAGTAATCGATCGCGTCGACCCGCTACTATTGTCATGTCGAGTTGAATTTTCCTTCGACAGATACTATACTTATGTCTGTTTTTTTCTTGAATTTGTTTTACTTGTTTCAATATAAAGGAAACCTAACAATAGAACATCAGCAGAACATTTATTTTAAAATACCACGTCTATAGAAGCCTGCAACTTTAGGAGACTTGGGGTTTATCCAGAAATCACGCGAGGTTTTTTGGGCCACTTTCAGACCCCCCCTCCCCCCACGAAACCTCACGTGCATTTTTTGAATTTATCACCACCTATGATTTTTTAAAAGTAAATGAAGAGTATTAGTTGATGTTGTGATTATTTTGGTAGGTATACGCGTTATGATAACGTGATTTTAAGAAAATGCTATACATGAGTAGATATCATTTCTCGGTATTGTAGGTGCAGTAAAAAAAATACACGTGTGGTTTCAAGACACGTGTGAGCGTTTGAATTTTGAAAACCGGAAGGTCACTTTTTTTGGAATTTTGAGTAATGTAAAAAAACTCGGGTTTTTTTAGGGGTGTATGTTTACTAAATTGTAGATATTTCGAAAAGAAAACCGAAAAAAAAAAGTAAAAAAAAAAACAGTAAAAAACGAGTAATTCCGTATAAAAAAGTGGCAATAAGCTACATATTGACCGATTATCATGGTGATGGTATTAAAAGATGCGGATGCAGGCGTGAAGTGCATTCGAGTTGGAATTTTGAAAATTGGTTATGGAAGATTACAAACCAAGGGGATAAAGCACTGTTTTATGTCACGGGCGCGATATTGAATCCTGAATGGCACGACGGACTCCAGAATTCACCGGTAATGAGTTAATGAATTAAAACTGAATCCTGAGTGTAATGAAAATTTTTGAAGAAGACATTTTTATTTTTTAAGAATCTTGAAAATCTAGAATGGTTATTGACCGATCGTCATGGTATGTTAAAATATTAGGAAGCTGACGAGAAGTGTGCATTTGAGTAGGAATTTGAAAATCCTGTTTAATATATAATTCCTTATTATTCAGCTTGTAGTGTTATTCAAGATAAAAGGAAATATTTTCGTAAATTTTTGTATTCATTTTCAATGCTCCGATTCTTGCGGGACTGCGAAATCTGTGAATATTTTTTTTTTTTGCTTCTTTTAGTTTTGGAAGAGCCTCCATTGACTAATAATCTGACACCGGGGCGCCCTGGGGGCACAGGGAGAAAACGAAAAGTAAAAGTGGAAAAAAGTAGATGCCTGGTACCTTAAGGGCCGCAGGTCTTTGCCTCTGATTTGAGGGGTCGAAAAGTCAGTATATAATGTACGTATATAAGGGTTAAGGGTATATAATTGGTCAGTAAAGTCAGTCGGTTATGATAGTGTTGTAAAAAGGTATTAGGGTCCAGATAGAAGGGCTGACCAACCTTTGGTCTGTTTTATAAAAATCCCAAATGCGTACCCTAGCAGGGCATGGTGGGGGATAGAAAAGCGTACCCTTATTAAGCATCGGAATTTTTTACCACGAAATGTTATGATATGGCTGTGCCGTGCCAAGGTTCCATGTACCAGCGGACGAATGGGACTTAGGACATAACGACATTAACTCTTTGAATCTTTGTTTGTACGAAACTTCTGGCCCAAAGATAGTTATTAAACTAAATTTCAAATCACTCGTAGTCTTCACTTCTCTATTTTCACATTTATTAAAAACTTAAGTATCTGAACGAAGAAACACCAAAAAGTTTAAGTAGTAAGTACTTAAATAAAGAGCATGTCCAAGCCTCCCGAGTGGGGCCCTGGGGGCTGTAACTGTTCCAGGGGGCTCCAGCGGGCGGTGCGCGCGCGCAGTCCAGCGAGCCACCCGCCACCATGCAGGTCAACGCGGAGACCGTAAACCTCGCCGCCACCTACACCATCCTGTTGCTGCTCTTGTTCTTGTTGTGGCTGATCTACTCCACTGTGCTGTAATGTGAGTTTTGACACATTCATCAGTGATATTCCTAATGGGGTTTTTTTCCTTTTTAACATAGGCAGTGTGGAGGGTTCTTTCGTTGGCGCAAGTGCGTAGAAATAACTTTTTAAATGCAGCCGTCATAGCTGTTACTTTTTTGTTTCAAATTAGAATTGGAGAATTTAAGAAGAATAAGTATCTGACAAAAATTATATTGGCAAGCTTTTTTGCCGGGTACTTTTTTCCACAAGTCATCAACGGTTCTAATGAGCCACCTTCTGTCTCCAGCATTAGATCTGCTCGGTGATACCATATTATAATCGGTGATAATATTATGGCATAATATAATAATATTGTATTGTCACTGAACTTACATAAGAACCTATGCCAAATTTCCACAGACCATAAATAGGTATCTGTAAATTTTAGCTAAATCAGGTAGCAGCACATACCGGGAAAAAGGATTGCCAAGTTTGAGAACAACTTAAGTAAGTTATCCAAGTGTTTCCGAAGTAGGTAAACAAGTCTATAATATACCTACATATTTACATACCAACTCCCAATTTCAATGGAGCGCAAACTCTTCCAGTGTTTAAACCGGCCGCGTGGTCGGAGGTTTGCCCCTGGATTCTCCCCAGCTCTCCAACCGCGCACTCCTATTGCTTTATTTGTCCCGGCCTATAAATCCACTCAAGTCAAGTTTAAAAAAAATAGTCTAACAAGTGCAAGTTAAATAAAAGCTTGTAAAAAGGTATGTGTTCTTTTTGTAACATTCTTATCTACACGATAGAATTTAAATAAACCAAGTATTCATTTAAAAGCATACACTAAAAAAGTTAAGGGCGCTTCGACTAGATTTAATTTAAGAGAAACAATAAGGAATCGTACTTCCACTCCATGACCGTGACTTTTAGGACCCAAGGTCGAAAGGTACAGCCGCGTAGACTCGGATAAGAATAGGTTTACGTGGTTTACGGTCTCCACCGCCTCGCCTGTCGTTAAAAAGCGACTAAGGGGGGTCACCGGGGTTGCAACTAGTCACAAGTGCTTCATGTGGTGGGGGCCGCAGCACTTGCCTATCAGTCAAAAGGTAGTAGCACGGGCGGGGGGGCTCCAGTGCGTTCAGTATGAGATCCTGGAGTCCCCCGCATGAGAGCGCAGATGGCGGTCATCGTGGAGTTTTTAGTTGATAGATATGACCCTATCAGCACACCGAAAAATGTTGACGGTTCATGTCCCGAACATCATGTATATGATTCGTTAGCAGCTGCAATACGATTCACAAACCGAGTCCTCGTCGCCAGTCACCTCACCCCTCACCGACTCCAAAAGAAAACATGGAAATGTCCAAAAGTGACATTAATGACATGTGACAGTTTTCATATAAATGTTTCTTCTTCTTCTTCTTCTTCTTCATATAAAGACGGGTGATGGGTAAGGGACAAGTGAGGACGGTGCTTAAGCATATAGCTGACTAATGAAAGCTGAAACTAGAAAGCCGTCGAAAAACATCGACGCATCGAATGTGCCGCAAAATTCTAGATTACTGGTTGGTCGTAGGTACAGTAAAAATATCTTGTCTCTAGTATTGCTTTTAAGTTACACTTTGCTTTGCTACATCTAAGGACTTTATTTTTGGGTCGTCTTTTTTTAACTCTGCAACTAGGCATACTTAGTTCGAACTCCATCTAATAAAAGTTTTGGGGCAAAATCCGTAGATATTTCAGAAAGTTTCGTCCTAACTTGTCGCAGTTGACATGGAATTGAAAATAACCCGTAAGGACACCTGTTATCTGTATTTATATCGTGGTGGTGGGCGGCGCGCGCTCGGCCGGCGCCCCGCGGCGCGGCTGAGACTCCAGTCCAGTGTGCTCCAGCCTCGCCACCGCCGCCGCCGCCGCCGCCATGCCCAACGCAGAGACCACCAACCTCATCGCCACCTATCTCATCCTGGTGCTGCTGCTGGCCAGCTTGTGGCTGCTATATTCCGGATTGTTCTAGATGCTGCGCCACGTGAGTTTACACTTTGCTGAGCATTTACTTCTTTGAAAGCTTGCGGGTCAATACCACGGTATTTTTATTTTTATTATAAATTAATCACCGAGTGAGAAAAATATATGTACCTAATATAAGAGAATAATTATTTGGTGTGTCTATGATTCGGTGTCTTGGAAACCTGCTGATTCTTCTAATATAAAGTTGGTCAAGGAATTTGGTAAAAGATCTAATGTGTGATGTTGACTCGGGAGATCCCGGTGCAGGCACCTCGAATCCCATACTTCCCGTATCCTCAATCAACGTCACCTCACATTGAGCGTTGTTGGCCAGCTGATCGGTCGGCCTTACATTCATAGTTGCTTCACTACACAACACCTGCAGGTTTTTGCCTTTTGTATATTGTATTAAAAGAGGAACATTTAAGCGACTAACCCCTACATTAGATTTTTTTCTAATAGGTGTACCTAGTGTGTTTCCTTTGATTTTTTTTTCAATACGTGTTAGTATACTGTCGCGGTTAGATTCGAATATGTAAATTTATGTATTTATGTAAAGATACTTTCTAATTTTTTTTTTTACCAGAATAAGATAGATTGCCCAGAAGATCACACACACACACACAGACAGACACAGACACACACACACACACACAGACAGACAGTTTGCCCTAATCCTAAGTAATTCTGAACAATTAATTAGACAACAATAGTTGAACCGACATAATTTATGTTAGTTTAGGTTTTGGACCCCGCCGATATCTAACAATTAACAAAACAAATTAACAGGTTCGCTTATCGAAATAGAAGCCAACAGATGCATTACCTAGGGTACTGGCACCAATCATCGACAATTTAAGGAGGTCGTGTACCGTGTCTCATTTTAAAATTATGTTTATACTTAGAACAATAATAACGGGAAAATACATTAAATATATCTCTGAGAAATAACATAATACTTAACTTTTTATTAACTGAATAGACATAGATATATGTATATAAAACATTCGAATAACCAAGAATAATCGATACCTCCACTTATCGACATTCAAGCTCCAGTAATCGACATCGACAATGACATACCCACTAATCGACAGCCAGTCATCGACAATTTGACACTAAGTAGTATAGTGCAAGAATATGAATCAGGTACTTTTTATTTTTATGTAATTTACGAGACAGCTGTAATTATGAAGTTAACGATTGATAAAACGAATAAATAAAGAAACGAGAGTTTATTAGGTACGTATATTTATTAGGTACATACCTAATAATATACACACATTATACTATACAGCCGTACACACATTAATTGCGTTTTTGGTGCGAAGCGAAGCGATGTGAGGACCGCTCACACCCGCGTCGCGTGCGCTGGAAGAAAAATGCCCACCTCGGTATAAAATATAAATATGCCGCTTTAATTAGGAAAAAAATATCTCGACTAAGTACAGTCGACGTTAAAGATAATGTTTACATTTTTCACCTTGTTACAGGGGAATAAGGTCGTCGAATGTACATACAATATGTCACTTTTTAGGGTTCCGTAGTAAACAAGGAACCCTTATAGTTTCGCCATGTCCGTCCGTCCGTCCGTCCGTCTGTCCCCCGCTTTTCTCAGTAACCGTTAGTCCTAGTTTAAAAATATATTTCGATCAAATGTTTTACTTTTGGGGTATTCATCTTTTGGTGCGACTACCCTATTCTTGAGCGTATATTATAAAATAATATTTAAGATTTATTTTATCTAACGTCCAGCTCATTTTCTTAACAAGCCTCTTCAGAATAAATTCAGTGTAAACAAACGGAAACATAAATAAGGCACATTCTTGCGGAGTTAGACCACGGCGCGGCGACGACATTATAGAGCTGGCATCTCTTCAAAATAACTGAAAAATTACATCTAATATAAAAAAGTCAATACCTACGTTATTTTTTCGCGTCAAATCTAAAACGATCCAAGTCTATGTAACTTAACACGCTATTCTAGGACTGAAGTGTTTATTATTTGAAATTATAATAGCGTGTACAACAATGGGTTGGCACTGGCAGATCTCTGCGGCCATTAACTCTTCTTGCGTAAGTCGTAAGACTCGTAAGTGACCGGCTTGTTGGGATAGTCAGGGATTCTAATTGTTTTGACACACCTCTTTGGCCTCTGCCGGTGTCTAGGTGACACCTGCCCTGCGTATAGCTTTTTAGATTTACCTTTGTTATCTCTGTTCCTTATCCTAAACACCACAGCGTTTTCTCTGTTGTTCATTTGTAAAAATACTTTTAAAAACTGCGGTGATTTATAGTTTAGTAAGAAAATGAAAAATAGATTTCAAATAATAAAGCAAATGTCGTAACATAAAAACGGAATATGTATACGTATTCCGATTTAATTGTATTACCAACAAGCGAGTTTAATTCAGGATATAAAAATAGTAGCGTAAACATTCCAGGTCATGCGTTCATACTCGTCGGCGTTGATTACGCAGGTCCTGTACTTACAGATCGCGGCTATTTTCGAGACCGTAATTCGTAGTTATTGCTCAAAATGCGATGTCTACATTATTTGGACTCCTTATCAGCCAGCTTACTGAGTGAAAACTCTCTCTGATTATGCATGAATAATTGACATTATCATCTATAGGTACCTACGTCCCACAGTTGTTAGGCAGTTTACAATAAGGACGTCAAAGATCGGTAGTGCAAGTTTTACTTACTAATAGAATAAAACCGCTAATTGTATGCAGTAGCTAGACGTTAGTTCAGTGCGGTGGTCCAGACTCCAGGCCGAACGATGAAACTGCGAGGCAATAGGTATCTATATTCCTCATTCGAACTTATAATAGAGTCAGTTGAACTGCTGTAAACAAGCCACTACGATCATAAGCTTTCGCCTCATAAAATATTAAAAACCGAAACCAATTACCTATGTGTATTTTTCTTCCAAATTGTTGCGTCCATGCCAAGCGGCGTCAGACGGCACCAGTAGATAAACATGTCACTCCATCAAAAGGATTTCAGTCAAACAATAACTCAAACACGATAGGTATAATAACGGTTTAAATTGGGGAAAGAATATACTATTTTCAGTAGGTACCTATGATTGCAAAATTTGATATTAACATAATTGAAGTCGCAAAACTGAAACCTTCCTAACGCTGGTCATATTTCTAAATTGATTCCAACTCGTAAACACGTACGCTCTGCCAGCGCCATCGACCCAATAGATCCGTCATGTGTCGTCGTCTATTTCTTGACTACAAGACCAGATCGTCGTTCTACTAATCCTGAGAAGAGATCCTGATCCTAATCCTGTCCCTAGCAGTCGACTGTTGATTATGTGTAGGGAACACAAGGATCAAATATGCGAAACCATACCTAATGTAGATTTTCAACTCCTATTACCATCACTGCGTGTTACGAAATTTGGCGAGAGGAAACTCACAAAATGACGAGGAATACGACGCATTCATTGTGCAATTCACGCTCGACTCGCATCGCATCTATTCGTAAAACATAAATCTGACCGAGCGGCGCCGGCGCCGCAGAGTAATAGTTAAACTTAAAAATAAATTTTATCGCAAAATAAAACGGATTCCGGAGGGGCACAGCAATAGTCTTATATAATAAATATAATAATGTAATGAGCGTGGACGGGCGAGATTGAAAACCGTAGTCGGAATTAAATTAATATTGTAGGCACAAGTAACACTTATAATTCGCAGAGTTACAACTATACTGAACAGATGGCCCGGGAACCGTTCGCATCTGATAGTAGCCGCTGGAGTATTCGAGTGAGCCGGGTAACCGTCAGCACTGGATTACTCCCAGAAAAGTTGATCAAGTTGATATCGGTAAAAAATCCTCCGAGCCTTATATGTTCGGGCCGTCGAAACTTCGTTAGCGCGTTCTATCTTGCATTGTGGCGCCATCTAGGTTGTTAATTAGTAATCAAACGTAGGTGTCTTGGTGTTACATATGCTCCCCCTCTATCCACGAAGGCGCCCCGACAAGTAGGATAGGATGTTAGATTTATCGCCGTTTGTTTCCTCTTTTCCGTATAGGCCGTAGAGGTTATTTTCGTCGGGATTTAACAGTCTACTAGCAAACTCCACTGGGTGCTCATCTTCGCCCTCCCCCTGGACTAGTACAGCTCCGATTGAGTAATTGCGCGCGATAATATAGGGCTGCGTCTCATCCGATTGCTTTTCAGAGTTTCCGATAGATAGCGCTGATGAGGACTTCTCACGTAACATGTGTTCCACATTCCTGGCAGCCGTTAGCAACTGGTCGAATGTCGTCACCGAATCACGTGGTACTCTCTCGCGTATGTCAATATGCAATTGGCCATGAATAGCATCTATCTGTAACTCTTCACTCATACCCGGTGAGCGTAACTGAGATAGCAAAGATCTGTTCTTCGCGATAAATGTTTCCGTCAGCATGTCTGGTGGTTGCTTGCGTGCGAACACTTCCTGGAACACCTGGACGCCAGATATCTTTGGTGCAAAGGCGTGGCGCAATCTTGTTTCGAAGTCGGTCCAACGGGTTATCCCCTCCTTAACACCTTGCCACCATGTCGAAGCTTCACCTTTTAACACCAGAGGAAGGCTCATAATAGCAGCTTCATCCGACATGTTGTTAACTTTCTTATAAACTGATAGAAACTCTTCCAGGCGTACAGACTCTCTAGTGCCGTCATAGGAAAACGACACGTTAGCAAAAGATGCCGTTGAAGGTGCAGCACCAGCCGCTGCGGCTTGAATAGCTGCTGCCGTAAGTGACGTCACCAATTGCTGTAGTTGCTCCGACGACATAGAGACGTTAGCCATCTTCTTGGATTTAGGTATCTTCTTGCTACTGGACGATCCGTGAAGTAAGTAGCGCGGTCTCAACCCCACTCGTAGCGTAGGTCTTGATTTAGGTGTACCCGAAGGTCCGTTGCCAGAATTCGCCAGCTTGGATGACTTCGGCCGAACGTTGAGCGCCAGTTGTAATGAGCGTGGACGGGCGAGATTGAAAACCGCAGAGTCGGAATTAATATTTTATTGTAGGCACAAGTAACACTTATAATTCGCAGAGTTACAACTATACTGAACAGATGGCCCGGGAACCGTTCGCATCTGATAGTAGCCGCTGGAGTATTCGAGTGAGCCGGGTAACCGTCAGCACTGGATTACTCCCAGAAAAGTTGATCAAGTTGATATCGGTAAAAAATCCTCCGAGCCTTATATGTTCGGGCCGTCGAAACTTCGTTAGCGCGTTCTATCTTGCATTGTGGCGCCATCTAGGTTGTTAATTAGTAATCAAACGTAGGTGTCTTGGTGTTACAATAATAAATATTTGTGGACAATCTTACACAAATCAACCTAGTCCCAAACTAAGCAAAGCTTGTACTATGGGTACTAAGTGACGATATACATACTTATATAGATAAATAAATACTTAAATACATAGAAAACATCCAAGACCCAAGAACAAATATTCGTGCTCATCACACAAATAAATGCCCCGGTCGGGATTCGAACCCGGGACCTCCAGTTTCGTAGGCAGGGTCACTACCAACTAAGCTAAAGCGGTCGTCATATGTTACATATGGTCTGTGTACCTACATATTTAATGTTTACATTTTAATTAGGTACGTTACATATATTATTATTATTTGTTATTATTTATTAAAAGTGAAAACTGTCAGATTACGACTAATCCACTGTTACAATTTTAGCAAAGTGGGTCACCTGCAACCTAGCTCTAGTACCTACCTAAGTATAAGTTTTTTCGAAACATTAACTAATTCGAACGCGTTTGCGTTTTGTCTCCTCTAAGCTATTAAATATTGAAATTAAAATACGGACATGTTTACTGATCGCCGTTTATTTCGCAGAGTCAAACTACAGAACCGTTACAATGACAATTCGATATTAGAATATAAATAGGTATTAACCATTAAGGTTCGATCACACAGTGAGGGCAGCACTTTCTCAACACCCCCCCTCAAGTTTACAACGATACATAAGTTATATAACTTGAAAACAAAACATATCACACATAAGTGACACAAAACGTATAAAAGAAACATTATCAACTTTAGTGATAACTTCACAACTGTAACTAGATAAATAATACAATTAGAAACTTGTATGAATGTGCGCACCTACATAGCCCTACGACCTAAGTCTTGGTATCGGTATCAAACCACTACGTAAGAGGTACATCACTACTCATGAGTACTAAGGCATACATATTTATGCAATAAGATTTAATTTGTTAGTAAAATATACATGTTTTATAGCTGGCAAAGACTTCGTGAAAATATCAGATACATTTTCATTAGTTGGAACATACGAGATAGTTATAAGCTTCTTATTCACAATATCTTTAATATAATGGTACTTAATTTCAATGTGTTTCGAGGCTTTGCTATTTATCTGGTTGTTAATTAATTTTATGGTACTTTGATTGTCCATTAATACCGAGATAGGAACATTGGTTTCCTTGTTTGAGAAATCTGACAGTACACCCTTAACATGCATAAGTTCGCTTACAGCGTGAGCGCCAGCGACAAATTCAGCCTCCGCCGTTGATAGGGCTGTGCATGTCTGCTTACGAGAGAACCAGGATATTATATTCTCACCGTGATAAATGACACATCCACTGGTGCTTTTACGGTCTGTCTTGTCAGCGGCCCAGTCTGCATCTGAATAGGCCAGGAGGACAGGATCCTTAGACTTCCTGTACAGCAGCCCAGTCTCAGATGTTCCTTTGAGATAACGTAAGATTCGCTTACCTGCTTTCCATAAGTCCTCTGTAGGCTTGTCTAGAAATCTACTCAAATAAGATGTAGCATATGTTATATCTGGTCGACTGTTTGTTGAAATATAGAGCAATGACCCAACTAATTCCTTAAAAGGAACATTAATTACCTCTGTGTCAGTATTCGCACTATAGTTTACAACCATTGGAGTATTAATTTTCTTACAATCCTGCATGCTGAATTTCTCTAATAGCCTCTGTATCATTTCAGTTTGCCTAATTTCCATCATTCCCTTCTTTCTTGTAATTTCTAATCCTAAATAGTTCTTCACTTCTCCTAAGTCTTTTACTTTGAATTCCTTTTTTAATTGACTTAATATTTCATCGTACTTTCCAAGTAATAGGATGTCATCTACATATAGTAGAAGCCAGGTATTTCCTTGTCGGTATAGGCAGGAGTCGTATTTCGATTGAACATATCCTTTTTCTGTAACAAATTCATGAAACCTTGTATTCCAGCATTTGGGCGCTTCTTTTAATCCATATAATGACTTCTTCAATTTAAGAACTTTTCCTTCTTCTATCTTTAATCCTTTTGGGCACTTTATATAAACTTCTTCATCCAGGTTTCCGTTTAAGAATGCAGTTGGCACGTCTAACTGTTTCAATGGCTGATCTCGTTGAACTGCAACACTTAGCATAAGTCTTAACGTTGATAATTTAGCGACTGGAGCATAATTATTGTAAGAGTTATGTTGTTGAAAGCCTTTGGCCACGAGCCGAGCTTTCTTTGTTCCATCTTGTTTAGTCCTGAAAATCCATTTGGTATCTATGGCTTTACATCCTCTAGGTAATGTCGCTTCTTCCCATGTTTCTAACTTCTTTTGAGAATCTAATTCTTTCTTAATTGCTATTTCCCATTCTTCACTCTTTATGGCTTCGTCAAATTCTTGGGGATCCCCCGATAATAGGCAATATGCTGTATAGTTTAGTTCATAATCTTCAAGTTCCTTCGGTTTTCTTACTTCTCGTCCGGATCGTGTCTTAATTGGTTCGGTTTCTTGACTATTTTCTTCGTTACTCTCTTCATCAGTTCCTGTTTCATATCTGGACGTATCTCCTTGGTTATCTTGTAACATTTCTTCATTTCTGTCATTTTCTTCTTCTTGTTCATTTTCTGCTTCTTTATTGTTTCCATCATTTTGATCTGGCTTCATAACTTCTTCTTCATCTTGATATCTATATATTACTTCTTTTGGTTTCACATATTTTATTTGTGATTCGTCAAATCTAACATCTCTTGCTACTACTATTTGATCTGTTTCAGGATTCCACACGCGATATCCGTTCGGTGCATAGCCTACAAACCTCATTGTTTTTGCTCTTTCTTGGAGTTTGTCTTGTTTTGGTAGGATATGGACCCACACCTTCGCTCCAAATACTCGCAACCTAGATAAATCCCGATTACCAAACATCATCTCAGCCGGTGTTTTGAATCCAATTGCAGAAGATGGACATCTATTTATTTGATAAACGGAGCATCTTACTGCTTCACCCCACAATGTCTTTGGTAAACCGGTTTCAACTAATAAGGTTCTGGTGCGATTATAAATCGTTAAATTCATCCGTTCTGCAACACCGTTCGATTTTGGGCTGTATGGAATCGTATATTGCAGTATAATACCATTGTTCTTGCAGAAATTTTGCATCACTTCATTCTTAAATTCACCTCCATTATCACTTCTAATCTTCTTTACTTTATATCCTGTCTGTCTCTCCATTCTGTTTACATATTCAATAATCTTTTCAGTAGCTTCACTTTTTCTTTTCAACAGATGCACTTCACTAAAATGGGTATAATCATCTATAATAGTTTGATAGTAAACCTCACCATTAGCTGTAGGTGTACTCACGGGTCCAGAAATATCGGTATGTATTAGCTCACCAATATGATAGGAGCGTGGCTTCTGAGTAGGATAGAAAGGTAACCTAGTGGACTTACCTTGCATACATGGTTCACATGGTGACTCCGAGTAAGGCAGCTTCATTATTTTCAGGTGCTTCCTATTAGCGTGACCTAGACGCCTATGCCACAAGTCATCATCAGCAGCTGTTAAACATTGATTCAAATTCAAGTGCATGGGTATTACATACAGATTTCCAACCAAGTTTCCAACAATGTTGTGTGTTTTATTTTTGATTGACACATTATTTTTATTGAACTCTACATTAAAGCCTTTTTCGAGTAATTTTCTTACTGAAAGTAAATTGTGTGACAGATTTGACACTATCAACCCTTCAATGTTCACGGACACATCATTATACATTAAATTCAATTTACCTCTCTTATTACTTGTCAAGTATTGACCATTGGCCACAAATATTTTAATTTCCTTGTCTAACTTAACTATATCTGTCATATTTTGTTCATATTCGGACCTAAGAAGATTTTCCGTAGCTCCCGAATCAACAATAAATTGTAGATAATCGCTACTTACATTCAAGCACTTTTCATCAGTACCATTAAACGCTGTAAATGACACAATACCGGATTCATCCTCAACCTGTTCTGTGCTTTGGGCATGGCCTCGCGTTCCATATCGCCGACGACCTGCGCCACTCCGAAATCTCGAAGATCCACGATATCCTCTTGAACATCTTCCTCGGTTCACGTATGGCTCCATCTGTTCTCTGCAATCTTTGATCACGTGACCTCGTTTTCTACATCTATAGCATATCAGAAATGCAGTTTCTTCGCTTGTGCTCTCTTGACTTATCTTCAACTCAGCATCTAAAAGTCTTGCTTTGATCGCCTCAATCTCTATGTTATTATCTGTTATCATCGTCTCTATGGATGTAACTACGTTATCATACGATGGTGGCATACTCGAGAGTAGGTAGCACACCAGATCCATTTTATCGACCGCGCATCCTATAGCGCTTAATTCTCCTACTATGGAATCGAATTTCAGGAAGTAATCCTGTAGTTTTTCATTGTTACCGCATTTGAGCATGATCATTTTGCGTTTTAGTCTCAATTTGTTGCATGTCGTTTTCCTTTCGAAAATTTCCCCTAGTTTCGTCAACATGGCCTCGGCCGTTTTACAATTTTTCACGATTTCAATATATCTGTCAGTTAATGCTTGAACTATTATTAATCTTGCCTTGGCATCCTGGACTGCCGTCGCTGCAGTCTCACTTTTTTCTATACAGTGCAGTACTCCTTTCTCCTCAAGGATAAGTTTTATTCTAAATTTCCAGATGCCGAAATTGCAATTTTCTGTTAGTCTCGGGAAATGATAATCTTGAGCCATTTTCTCCGTTTTTCTACTTTTGCCGTTACCTTACACTTTTTCCTTTATTTTGGCTTGCATTTATTGCATATTAGCGCAGTGGAAGCGTATTAAATATTGAAATTAAAATACGGACATGTTTACTGATCGCCGTTTATTTCGCAGAGTCAAACTACAGAACCGTTACAATGACAATTCGATATTAGAATATAAATAGGTATTAACCATTAAGGTTCGATCACACAGTGAGGGCAGCACTTTCTCAACATAAGCTCCCCTACCTACGAGTAGGGTACGCATAGGTACTACACATGAAGCAATGATGTGACCGGAGTCACCGGACTTACTGGACTAAGGCATAAATCATTTGTCCGTTCATCGACGCCCTAGTGAACGAACAAATAGAATTCCGTGACAGACGGACTGACAGGCGTGAATTTGTGGATTGAAAAACAGAGGTGTGAGTAATTTTGTTACGAAAATATGCGAGGTATTAATAAATTCCTACTAATCGTGCGTGAACTCGTGAATTTCTGGTCAGTTTAATTTTATTGTAAGTACCTAATGTTACAAAAAGTAAGAGGTTGAAACAGACACACACCTTTCTTAACCAAAATGCGTTGGCCCACTTGGCCCATTCTCACAGACCGTTGCTATGCTAATGTTTATATATAGCTTTTATGGACGATTATATATAAAGGCGTTCTCCTTCAAAGGACGACCTTCTTCCGATTTTCGTGTAGCGTTGTTGTTCGATCGCGTGGGTATTTCTTCCTTCTTTTATGAAATACTTATGAAAAAAAAGGCGACGTTTAAAGAGAGTATTTATGTATCCTTAATAACGAATAATCAGCATCACTTAGAATAGCATTCATCATCCCAACATTCATTACTGGCAGAATTGTGAAACACATCAAACGAGATGCCATTGCGAAATCCCTGGCTGAAACCCCCCATTCACCTACGGTGCTAGTGGCGCTATGCCCGTGGGTGTTCAATAAACTACTGTCTCTCTCGTGTCGTACCTGTACGAATTTTTTATTCCACATAAATCGACATGACACTGGCTAATCAATTGGCATAGCCATAAAAAAAAAAAAAAAAACTAACTTGACGCATCTGAAAAGTTAAAATAAACATACATGAACTTTTAATACAGACATGATATCATATCACGTCACGTCACGTTAGTAACACAACAGAAATAACATGCACATTATAAATAATGTGACATTTAAATTGAACTATAAAATATTCGCTTTTTCTGCGTCAAAATCTAGCTGAAATAGAATTTAAGAATGTTTATTACAGCAATTCTGGGACGCTTAATGCGCCTAGTCTTCAACTCAGCAGCATTAACACTTTTCTTTATATTATTGTGTATTTCGTTCGTGTTCTGCAACGCCTCGTACCTATTTTTGCTAAGTACCTACTTGGCACAAAGTGGGCCCAACATTTTGCTACTGTTTACTAAGTAAAATTTACTGAACCTGATATAAAGAAATGTTTCTTTCATTTGGAACAAGTGATTTGACTATGAATGTTTCCTTAAGATTTTTTTTTCTTCTTTACAGATGGCCAAGACAACAAAATGCGACCAGCCGCCGGATAACTTTAAGAAACCGTAATATTAAGAATTAAGTTAATTTAAGCGAAGTTAAGCATTTAGACAGAACACGTTCGAAGGCAGAAGACCGAGGGATGGCACCACCAGGCGAGAAAGTGCAGGGCATTCCACAGTAATACGTAAAGAAAGACACCGGGACGTTACGATACGAGTGATACGACCAGCAAACTCGGATCAAGTCGATGTTGTGACCAACATATTTGTAATAATTGTAATAAAGGTTTTTTTTTATAAAATGTGAATTTGCTTGTGTTTTTGTACAGAAGGGTCTAAATTTTTTTTCACTTCTCATGCTCGAAAAGTGTGTCATATTAGACTTGTGAAGCGGGGCTAAAGTAGTACATTTAAGCCCTAGGGAAAATATGTATACATATTTATGATTTACAAAGCATTTTAATTTGACCAATCAAAATACTTCACCGATTAAATCCACCAGTCACAGAAAAGTAATTTGACAGATTAAAACATATTTGGTAAAAATATCAACCAACCAGAACACAGCTGTACTAAAATCGACCAATCAGGAAAGACGTTTTTCAGTTCTCTAAAGATTAAGCGCTGTCTATGGTCAAAGCAATTACTCCTCTTAAAAGAAAAAAAAAGCGCATGATGCATCTCTTTCTTTAATATAGCAAAAGAAAGGGAGGCGAATACGCAAAGCAAACATAGCGAGGCATATGGTGCTGGCCTTAGAAAAAAAAACATGCTGTCAAATTAGACATACACCCGCCAAGAGTTAAATTATTCATTTAAGATGGATAATTTGTGTTTATGTGTTTTCTCGCAATCGAAGTGAAAAGTAGAGTGTATAACTCGGGCCTAAAAGCCATATTGCCACTCGAACAATTTTCCCTCTCTACGTTCGGGAAAATAACCATCTCGTGGTAATATGGCTTACTTTAGTTTAGACCCTTGTCAAACAATCTACTATTTCAGTAATGTCTATTATTTCAAAATGCATAAGTGTCATTTGGCAAAACGACGCTTCTGCAAGATGTGTTTCCCATAACGTTGTCGCGAAGAAGGTTCGCGATTTTTGTACTTATTAATTTACAACAACCATTTTTTTACCGATCGATAATTATGCAATGATGCCATCTGATTCCTTAACTTTTTAATTTACCCGCCAGACGGGACAGGAGGCCGCGGTATTTACCCACAACCCGCGGTAGATTAGTTATAATGCGCGCCATCCACGAAGGCGCGGGCGCGCCCCTCCACAGCCCAAGCCGTACATCCACGTAAGTACAACTGCGCACAGCACAGATTATTAGTATATGGGGCGCCGGGCGCGTCGTCGTGGATGGTGCGCACTACGCACTATACCCATATCGGCCACCCCCGCGGCGCCACTGTCTACGTCATCGGTATCGCCACAATTAAAATTCTTCACAATTATACGATATCGATGGTTCAGTCCCTCAATTTGTTCGTATACTGGATTAATACCTAGAATTCTAACTAGCCCTATTTAACGTGACGCTTAACAATGGTAAGCGGTATTCAAAATGACGTGGCAGATTAGGGGGCCGATTTTTGAGAGTCGAACGCTCGAATTTTCACTCGAGATCCGTCAAAAAAGTATGAGGTTTTGACAGATGTCGAGTGAAAAGAAAAGTCGAGCGTTCGACACTCAAAAATCGGTCCCTAGGTTGCCAAATTTATTACAGCTAAAGGAAAATCAGTAAGTGAATTCAGGAAGACTAATAAAGCAGTTATAACACACCACACACACACATTGCCACATTTAATAGCAAATAAATATTTCTATTTCTATATTTATTTTTATTTATTTATATGCAGTGATTCAATAGTAGTTTATGCAACTGGTACATTTTTTTTTTGCCTAATTATGTACAGTTGCATACATTATTTATCTACACACATATTATAAGTACTCTAAGATGGGTTCAGAAGCCGAAGGCAAATGACCTGAATTGCTACCAATATGCTACCGGCAATCTAATTAATATACAACAGTCACCATCATTTGTATGTGCCACAACAAAGCGGGCATAAAAATCTGACTCGTCTCATTTCTAGGGTAGCAAGGAAAAGGACGTGTCAGATGTTTTTTTTTTATTATTTGGAGAACCAACAGCTATGATAATATATTAAATATGAAAGTAGATACAGAGAGCCAATTATAGGAACTCACAGGTAGTACCATGATACTTAACTAGTATAGGTACTAACTAATGTTAATGTAACTAATGTTTATGCGCGCTTTGTTGTGGCAGGTATAAATATACACAGGTGAGCGTTCCCAATATTCGCCGGACGTCACGTTAGATACTTGTACATACTTGTTGTAGATGGCGCTGTACGCTGTGTAGTTATACGAGACCGCACGAATGATGTATGGCTTACCTAATACTTCGGTTCGGAGGCACTTACGATGTTTTATGCCCCTGAGAGCTAAGGGTTCCATCATAACGAGTCTGCGTGATTTAAACATGAATCAACGAGATACCACGATGCTGGAATGTCTAAAATAGACCAGTTCGATTTACAATGACAGCGTGAACCTATTCACCAATAAAATAAACTAGCATATATTGACCACGGTATTCGTACCAACCATGCGTGCTCGGAGGTCGGATTAGTTCAGGTTGTGAGGAGCAGCCCGGTTGGCCACCCGCCAATGGATCCCGCTATCGATGATGGAAATGTGAATTAAATCTGCATTAATGAGTGATGACCTACCTACTTGGCTACTTGGCTTATTTTTAGGCGTTTTAGGCGTTGATATACAAATATTGGGCATTCGAATTGCTTTCATGATATCAGATGATATGGCGAAATATTCGCCCATTACTATAAGTACTTACTATATCCAGGAAACCCCAAAAGAATTGAAAATTGCCTTGTGAGCATTTGATGACAATAATCTCAAGATTTTTTTAACAACGATGTGGCTCACCAGCACTGTTCGCGACCCGCTTGATGGTGAGCTGAAACAGTAGCCAATGGACGCTTGCGACTCCATAGGGATCATATGCCCGTTGCCGACCTTTATTGATTTGAGGATTTGTTGTGTCGACAACCGACAACTACTTAGCTACAAATGAGTGCGGATGGCTCACTCACAACGCAGGGCATCCGTGAAGTTTTTGAATCCTCAGATAAAAGTATCTGTCAGATAAATGTTAGCTCTCTCCTCTTCTTTTATATGAAATTAGAAAGTGACAGCGATAATTTTAACTGACGGATAATTTTATCTGGCGATTGAAAAATCGACCCTTAAAAGAGACATGACAGGGGGATATCCACACGACTGCACATTTTGCCAGCTCGATTTGGGCCGATCGAAATGGTTAATTAGGTAGGGTACATATAATAACTTTGCTTTTTAAAGATTAATCTTAAGTTCAATGATATCGCCGCGTTCGTTTTATTTATTTTTTATTTATAGCCTTGTATCAGAAATACAGTTTATATTTGTATTGTATCTTCTATTTTTTCTTAGTTTTCCTTAATTCACGGTAACCGATTCTGTGTGCCTTCGGGCAAAGGCCTCCCCCATTTTCTTCCATTCATCCCTGTTGTACGCTAATCTGGTCCAGGTCTTCGTCTTTTCAGCTATTTCCTCTATTTCGTCTGCCCACCTTTTGAATTGCCTGCCCCTGTTTCTTTTATGGCCTCTAGGATGCCATAGTGTTAGGATTTTGCTCCATTTGTCTTCTCCTCTTATAGTATGACCAGCCCACTTCCATTTTAGGTGTTTTGTTTTGTATGTAACGTCAGCAATCCCTGTTTTGTCCCTTAAATTCTTTCGCCGCGTTCGTATCTGTCTTCAAATCCTAACATACGAGTATATTGAAACAAAGTGATATCCTAGAGATGTCCTCTTTTATTTGACCAAACAAGAGTACCTAACGTATTGGTATGGTATCGCCATCACATTAATTGACTATTCGTGAACCGTATTTAATCATTTATTTCAGGCATCTGTGGCCCATAATACAAATACCATAAAGACTAACATACATATTATATCATTATATTTCCTAATAAAACTAAATAGTAGTAGTATCACGTATTGCGACGACGTAAATTCTACCCATACTTAGGCAGTTAACTTTGGTGCTGATAGTAGGTACCTACACATTACCTAACACATATTATAATTATTTCTTGTCTAATCCGTCCTGTCGAATGGAATCGCGGCCCTGTTCTGTTCAATGCTATTCTAATGTACCTACTGTCATAAATCAAATATATAAACACACAAATACCGACCGAGGAACAGTAAACAAGGAATACCGTACAAGGCTCACTCCACTAAACCGCTTGGCACCACCGGGTCCGTGTCAGTGCCACCACCAAAAAATCAATCAATCAATCAATCAATGTTCAAAATTCAAATTGGTAAAGAGACACAAGCTTGATATTTAGATACGAGCTTGCTGATGTTTTGATTCGACCACCAGCTTGTCAAAACCGCGCGATCCGTATATTACCTGGGACCTTCCGTCTACAATCGATTGCCAGACACAGTAAGAGATGCGGCATCCGTCTACAGTTTTAAAAGGGTAGCATTTAACGAACCACCAAATTAATTGCCGAATGATGCCCTAAAAAATTACATTTGATTACCAAAAATACTAGATTCGCACCAAATTTTCAACTCCATTTAAATATAAAGTGCAACTCGAAGAAGTAACATGTCAATAACCTATTAAATTAAATTGTTACCAAATAAATTAGTCTCTACCCAAAAATACTTAATGATCACCTAATTTCAAACACCAAATTTCATATAATTCGCATCCAAATATAACTGGGATCGTAATCCTATTAAAATTAATTACACCCAAATAATTCTTTCGATACCCAGAAATACTACATGATCACCTAATTTCAAGCGTCATTTGTTTCATCAAATTAATATCTAGTCTATAATACCGGATCTACGCAATGTAAGAAACGCAAGCGTCATGTTTCGGATTCATCGAGCGACATGTGTCGGACCGACACGCGACATGTTCGGGCTCATCGAGCGACATGTTTCGGACTCACACGCGACATGTTTCGGATCCAGCGACATGTCTCGGACCCATCGAGCGACATGTGGGTGTCATCGAGCGACATGTTTCGGACTCACACGCGACATGTTTCGGATCCAGCGACATGTCTCGGACCCATCGAGCGACATGTTGGGGTCATCGAGCGACATGTTTCGGACTCACACGCGACATGTTTCGGATCCAGCGACATGTCTCGGACCCATCGAGCGACATGTTGGGGTCATCAAGCGACATGTTTCGGACTCACACGCGACATGTTTCGGATCCAGCGACATGTCTTGGACCCATCGAGTGACATGTTGGAGTCATCGAGCGACATGTGTCGGACCGACACGCGACATGTTCGGGCTCATCGAGCGACATGTTTCGGACTCACACGCGACATGTTTCGGATCCAGCGACATGTCTCGGACCCATCGAGCGACATGTTGGGGTCATCGAGCGACATGTTTCGGACTCACACGCGACATGTTTCGGGTCCAGGGACATGTCTCGGACCCATCGAGCGACATGTTGGGGTCATCGAGCGACATGTTTCGGACTCACACGCGACATGTTTCGGATCCAGCGACATGTCTCGGACCCATCGAGCGACATGTTGGAGTCATCGAGCGACATGTGTCGGACCGACACGCGACATGTTCGGGCTCATCGAGCGACATGTTTCGGACTCACACGCGACATGTTTCGAATCCAGCGACATGTCTCGGACCCATCTAGCGACATGTTAGGGTCATCGAGCGACATGTTTCGGACTCACACGCGACATGTTTCGGATCCAGCGACATGTCTCGGACCCATCGAGCGACATGTTGGGGTCATCGAGCGACATGTTTCGGACTCACACGCGACATGTTTCGGATCCAGCGACATGTCTCTGACCCATCGAGCGACATGTTGGGGTCATCGAGCGACATGTTTCGGACTCACACGCGACGTTGTGGTTACCGAGTGACATGTTTTGAACTAACACGCGACATGTTCGGGCTCATCAAGCGACAAGTTTCGGATCCAGCGACATGTCTCGGACCCATCGAGCGACATGTTGGGGTCATCGAGCGACATGTTTCGGACTCACACGCGACATGTTTCGGATCCAGCGACATGTCTCGGACCCATCGAGCGACATGTTGGGGTCATCGAGCGACATGTTTCGGACTCACACGCGACATGTTTCGGATCCAGCGACATGTCTCTGACCCATCGAGCGACATGTTGGGGTCATCGAGCGACATGTTTCGGACTCACACGCGACGTTGTGGTTACCGAGTGACATGTTTTGGACTAACACGCGACATGTTCGGGCTCATCAAGCGACATGTTTCGGATCCAGCGACATGTCTCGGACCCATCGAGCGACATGTTGGGGTCATCGAGCGACATGTTTCGGACTCACACGCGACGTTGTGGTTACCGAGTGACATGTTTTGGACTAACACGCGACATGTTCGGGCTCATCAAGCGACATGTTTCGGATCCAGCGACATGTCTCGGACCCATCGAGCGACATGTTGGGGTCATCGAGCGACATGTTTCGGACTCACACGCGACATGTTTCGGATCCAGCGACATGTCTCGGACCCATCGAGCGACATTTTGGGGTCATCGAGCGACATGTTTCGGACTCACACGCGACATGTTTCGGATCCAGCGACATGTCTCTGACCCATCGAGCGACATGTTGGGGTCATCGAGCGACATGTTGGGGTCATCGAGCGACATTTTGGGGTCATCGAGCGACATGTTTCGGACTCACACGCGACATGTTCGGGCTCATCAAGCGACATGTTTCGGACGCATCCAGCGACATGTTTCGGATCCAGCGACATGTCTCGGACCCATCGAGCGACATGTTGGAGTCATCGAGCGACATGTTTCGGACTCACACGCGACATGTTCTGGCTCATCCAACGACATGTTTCGGACTCAACAGGTGGTGGTTCTGGCGTTTCGCCGGCCGCTACCGCGGCACGCTCGCTTCGCTCGCTCGGCTCGCGCGTTGTATATATATATATATATATATATATAACACATTTTGAGTCCGAAATATGTCGCTTGATGAGCCCGAACATGTCGCGTGTTAGTCCGAAACATGACGCTCGATGACCCCAACATGTCGCTCGATGGGTCCGAGACATGTCGCTGGATCCGAAACATGTCGTTGTGTGAGTCCGAAACATGTCGCTCGATGACCCCAACATGTCGCTCGATGGGTCCGAGACATGTCGCTGGATCCGAAACACGTCGCGTGTGAGTCCGAAACATGTCGCTCGATGACCCCAACATGTCGCTCGATGGGTCCGAGACATGTCGCTGGATCCGAAACATGTCGCGTGTGAGTCCGAAACATGTCGCTCGATGACCCCAACATGTCGCTCGATGGGTCCGAGACATGTCGCTGGATCCGAAACATGTCGCGTGTGAGTCCGAAACATGTCGCTCGATGATCCCACCATGTCGCTCGATGGGTCCGAGACATGTCGCTGGATCCGAAACATGTCGCGTGTGAGTCCGAAACATGTCGCTCGATGACCCCAACATGTCGCTCGATGGGTCCGAGACATGTCGCTGGATCCGAAACATGTCGCGTGTGAGTCCGAAACATGTCGCTCGATGACCCCAACATGTCGCTCGATGGGTCCGAGACATGTCGCTGGATCCGAAACATGTCGTTGTGTGAGTCCGAAACATGTCGCTCGATGACCCCAACATGTCGCTCGATGGGTCCGAGACATGTCGCTGGATCCGAAACATGTCGCGTGTGAGTCCGAAACATGTCGCTCGATGATCCCAACATGTCGCTCGATGGGTCCGAGACATGTCGCTGGATCCGAAACATGTCGCGTGTGAGTCCGAAACATGTCGCTCGATGAGCCCGAACATGTCGCGTGTCGGTCCGACACATGTCGCTCGATGACCCCAACATGTCGCTCGATGGGCCCGAGACATGTCGCTGGATCCGAAACATGTCGCGTGTGAAACATGTCGCTCGATGACCCCAACATGTCGCTCGATGGGTCCGAGACATGTCGCTGGATCCGAAACATGTCGCGTGTGAGTCCTAAACATGTCGCTCGATGACCCCAACATGTCACTCGATGGGTCCGAGACATGTCGCTGGATCCGAAACATGTCGCGTGTGAGTCCGAAACATGTCGCTCGATGACCCCAACATGTCGCTCGATGGGTCCGAGACATGTCGCTGGATCCGAAACATGTCGCGTGTGAGTCCGAAACATGTCGCTCGATGAGCCCGAACATGTCGCGTGTCGGTCCGACACATGTCGCTCGATGACTCCAACATGTCGCTCGATGGGTCCGAGACATGTCGCTGGATCCGAAACATGTCGCGTGTGAGTCCGAAACATGTCGCTCGATGACCCCAACATGTCGCTCGATGGGTCCGAGACATGTCGCTGGATTCGAAACATGTCGCGTGTGAGTCCGAAACATGTCGCTCGATGACCCCAACATGTCGCTCGATGGGTCCGAGACATGTCGCTGGATCCGAAACATGTCGCGTGAGAGTCCGAAACATGTCGCTCGATGACCCCAACATGTCGCTCGATGGGTCCGAGACATGTCGCTGGATCCGAAACATGTCGCTGGATGCGTCCGAAACATGTCGCTTGACGAGCCCGAACATGTCGCGTGTTAGTCCGAAACATGTCGCTAGATGACTCCAACATGTCGCTCGATGGGTCCGAGACATGTCGCTGGATCCGAAACATGTCGTTGTGTGAGTCCGAAACATGTCGCTCGATGACCCCAACATGTCGCTCGATGGGTCCGAGACATGTCGCTGGATCCGAAACATGTCGCGTTTGAGTCCGAAACATGTCGCTCGATGACCCCAACATGTCGCTCGATGGGTCCGAGACATGTCGCTGGATCCGAAACATGTCGCGTGTGAGTCCGAAACATGTCGCTCGATGATCCCAACATGTCGCTCGATGGGTCCGAGACATGTCGCTGGATCCGAAACATGTCGCGTGTGAGTCCGAAACATGTCGCTCGATGAGCCCGAACATGTCGCGTGTCGGTCCGACACATGTCGCTCGATGACCCCAACATGTCGCTCGATGGGTCCGAGACATGTCGCTGGATCCGAAACATGTCGCGTGTGAGTCCGAAACATGTCGCTCGATGACCCCAACATGTCGCTCGATGGGTCCGAGACATGTCGCTGGATCCGAAACATGTCGCTTGATGAGCCCGAACATGTCGCGTGTTAGTCCAAAACATGTCACTCGGTAACCACAACGTCGCGTGTGAGTCCGAAACATGTCGCTCAATAATTAATTTGAATGTATTAACTACAATATAGCTTGTAATGTGTATAATATTTGGACGTAATTCTAATAACAAATGATGCACGAGATTTGGTGGTAGTTTAGTATTTTTGGTGGTACTTGAGAATTTTTTGATGCGATTATAAAATTTCAGGGAACGCAATAAGTAAAATAGCTGCTACTGCTGGAATAATAGGTATGAGTGGTTAGGTGATCTGAAATTGATGGTCGATACATTTTTTTGAGTGTTCAGCCTTATTTTAGGGTTCGAAAATTTGGTGACATCAAAAGTTATTTAGGTGATCATTTTATTTGTTCCCGTTTTAAAACCAGATTGAAGGGATGGCTCCAAGAAAAGAACTTTTACAATTATGACGATTTTTTTATATAAGTACCACTTGCATTATGATTTTTATTGTATACTTAGTGTAATAATTAATTATAATTTAATAACTCCTAACAACATTTTGTTGATATTAATAATTATTGTAAATCGAACTCAATGTAATGACCTATAACGTACCTACGTTATGAATAAACTTTTCATTTTCATTTTCATTCATTCATTTTCATTTTCGAATGTGGATGTAGAGTGGAACGCGCAGTTTCGAGTTGACGTTTACCGTTTACCTGATGGACCTTGATAGTAGAGGTGGGTGATAAATAACTTCACGATGAAAAAATCACGGTGATCCGCCGTTGAAGGGTAACAGTGTGACTTGTCACGAAGTAACAACGTTACAAAATAACGTTGTTACTTAGCGACGATATCACTGGAACAGTGTGTAAGCGACGCGTCGCGTCGTGCCTCGTGACCGCTGTTACTAACTGTGACTGTGACTGCGATGCGCTGTCACAGAGTAACATCAGTTGTTGCAAAAATATCCGTAACTGCCGGGAACGATCGACACGCAAAAGTCGTGACACGAAATAACCGAAGTGACAAAGTCACGGTGATTTTTTTTGGAACTGGAATAACAATAACGGTGATCGAAAAGTAACGTTTTTCCCCATGTCTACTTGATAGATCGTTCATTCCACGAGAAAACGCCCCATCCACGGATCGGAGAATCGGATCCAGTCCTGTCCTGTCAAGCTGTTCTAATTCGTCTCTATGATATTTTCGAACGCCTAAGGCAAAAATGTCTTAATGTCTTAACCTTTTCGACGCCAACGACGTATGCGCACCATCGGCGCGACGCACATCTGTGGCGCGACGCCTACGACGCATACTTCCGTCATGGCGTCCAGTGCGATATCTGTCTGCATGCATTTCTGTAGGGTTTAACTTCGCTTTACTTCGCCGTATTTGTGCAAATATTCGTGCTGCATCTCTTTCTTTAATATTGGAAAAGAAAGGGAGGCGAATACGCAACGCGAACACGCATAGCGAAGTGTAGTAGCGGCCTTACACGCACTTGACCGGTTTTTATTCTGACATCACTAGACATATCAACGGGGAAAACCCATGAAAAGCCGAAAGCCAAGCAAGCGAACACCCGGAACACCAAACAACGAATAAGTACCTACGTATTGTTACGTAGCCAACGAATATTCCGAAAAACTGCTTTTCCGCAACGGACTTCCGATTGTATGTGACCGGCCTTACCGTTCGGGATCAAAATATATGTATATAGTAGGTAGGTGTGATCCACAACTTATTTATTTCACTTTGCAGTATCACTATCGTTGTGGGTACTTATTATAAAGCGCTTCTTAAAAATGGCGTCAAGCGTCCCTGTAAAGAAAATGAAGCGTTCGAAATCTTTTAATTCTTTGGTCGATAGTGAATACAGGTGTGAAAGTGAGTGCGACAAAGGTTACGTCGCCGTCGGCGCAGGCGCAGGCGACGACAGCGGGGTCCAGGCCGACGGCTGCAGCAGGCTGGAGAGGAAAGTGGACAGACTGAGCGGTGAGGGCCTCAAATCAGATTATTATAATGTTCGTACTGTTCGTAGCTGATCTGAAGACAGATGACTGATAAAAATTAACAATCTACTAGTATTGTTAGATTGTCTGGAAGAGATCGCTCTTTAACGATAAAACCGCCTCTTGTCTACCTCTGCTTAAACTCGCTACGCTATGGTAGCGAGCCGCGCGCTGGTACCTACTTGGTACCTTACCTACTTTCGAGAATGTCTGTGAAGTTAGCATTCTCTCGAGACACGTTACCTACTTGCTGATGTTTAGCTCGATTGCTTTGTTATCCCGCTTTAGCCATTAGTCTTTTACTATAAGTAATGTAAGTAAGTACGAGCGAGAGAGACGATAACCGCCCAAGAAGTTTTTTATACTACGACGGTGGCAAACAAGCGTACGGTCCACCTGATGGTAAGCGGACACCGCAACCCATAGACCCTTTATATAATTTGAGGATTCACTGTGTTGATGCAGGGAAGCAGGGACAAAAGGTCCCTCGCTCTCAACACAGTGTATCCTCGGGAGCTCTGGCAACCTCGCTCACCTCCGGAACACAACACTATACCGGGACTGCCGGGATCACTGTACTCTATAGGCAACTATTAGTACCTACATGTAAAGAAAGTTCTTAAAAATGGCGTCATGCGTCCTTGTAAAGAAAGTGTCGGCTAATTCCGAAAATGAAATTTATATCTGTCTGTGTAATATTGTTTATTCTAGCACCCAGCATATTTTTTTTATCCTGCTACTTAGCATCTGTTTCCTTGAAACAATAATCTAATAAGTACGTTGTCAGATCAGTGATCGGTAAATATATCTACAGTTGAGAAATGCGCCCACTGGAGCCATTCTCATCTTTCGTCTGCGAATCTTCTCGCTAGGTCTGGTATACTATTTCTCTTAAGGCGAGAAGTATCTTATACTGCCCACTCCCTGTAGTTCAGTAGCTAGCTGGTTAGTATGTTGGTCCATTCTGACTTGATATCTAATTCTTGCTAAATAGTAAAATTTTCGGAATTACCGACATTCGGATTTATCCGAAGTCACTATAAGGCTCAAGACCTCTCGGAGACCGACTTTCGAGAGACTTTTCGGAGCGGTAGGGCACAGCAAAATGTCATATTGCTCGAATTTGGAGCAGCCCAACTGGGGAAGTACCTCTGCCTTGCAGAAGACCACAGCCATAATAACATTATATATACTCAGGTATGTAGTGTTGTGTTCCTGGAGGTGAGCAAGGTTGCCAGAGCTCCCAAGGTTGCACTGTGTTGAGAGTGAGGGAGCTAAATTGGTCCCTTCTGCTGTCAACACAGTGCATCCTCAAATTTTAAAAATGGTCGGCAACGCGCACGTGACTCCTTTGGAGTTGGGAGCGTCTATAGGCTGCGGTGTCCGCTTACCATCAGGTGGACCGTATGCTTGTTTGCCACCGTCGTAGTATAAAAAAAAAGACGTCAGGCCCTTCAGTCCTGAGGATAGGTACGACCAAGACGAAGAAAGCACGCCAATCTCGCAGGGCAGGCATTCAGGCCGTAAACTTGCGGAATGATTTTTGGAGTAAAATCTAGCACATTGAAATGTTGCCTACACCATTTCAATGTGCTAGATTTTACTCCAAAAATGGGGTACTTCCTAAAGTACCTAAAGTACGTTACTTTTGTAGACGTCTGCCGCGAGCAGACGCGCGTGCTGGCCGAACTGGCGGCGCAGGTGCGCGGGGGCGGCGCCGGCGCCGGCAACATGGCCCGCGCAGGTGGCGAGGAGGGCGCAGGGGAGCCGCCCCACGCGGGGGAGCTGGCCTGCGCGGGGGAGCTGCACCACATAATTGACAGGTCGGTGCACTATAGTTATAGTCGCAACTGTAGCCGTCACGTCTCAAACTATGTCACAATGTTGCCACCGTCTAAACTCTTTTACATCTAGACGTCGCGACATCTTTGTCTAAGTCTACCAGAGAGACTAAGATGATCGCGTAATATATGTTGGACATATAGGATTCGTCCCTCTCGCACTTACAGACTACTACTAGACAGTAAGGGACGAATGCTATATATGTCCGACATATAACACCTTAGCCCCGCAGCGATGTTTAGCTGTTAGTTCAGTTTTTGTATTTTTTATTCCAATTCGGTGGTAAGACTGCTAAGCAAGTGTACGGTCCGTATAAAAACGGTCACTGCAACCTATGGACATGGACATGCAACTCCAAGGGTGTCAAAATGCGCGATACCAACTACGGTAATTCAATTTTAGTACAAATGGCTAGATTAAAGTCGTGGTGGCTTAATACTAAACTGCTGTTTTCCAGAAGTTCAATCTACACACATTACACAACAAATTAATGTGTGTTTCAGAGAGACGTCGGCAGAGAGTGGCGCGAGGAGCCTGCTGGACGCCATCGAGGCGCGCCCGAGCCTGGAGCGCCGCGTGGGCGCCGCGCTCGCCGAGCTGCTGCAGAGCGAAGTGAGGTTCCATTACACTACAGCACGGGGGAGCTTGCTGTTGACCTCAACTGCTTGAACTAATAGTTTCTGTTAGCAAATAAATTGTGAAGTGGCTAAGGTTTCTGACAATTCTGTTGAAGGATTTAAAACAAGGCATCGTGTCGGCAACGGCGGCCTCCATCAAGGAGCAGATCAAGGGCCTGTTCAGCTCGGAGGTGTCGGCGCTGTACATGCCCGTCGTGGAGCGCGCGCACCGCCGGCTACTGGGGCACGTGTCCAGGGCGGTCGCCGCGGCCTTCGCGGACCGTGAGTGTCTGTGTGGAGTCATGTAGCACCGCCGGCTGCTGGGGCAAGTCAGCAGGGCGGTCGCCGCGGCCTTCGCGGACTGCCACACTATCGAGGAATGTCTTACTTTAACGTCATTTTTACTTGAACTGCTTCCATAGTGGAGGAGAGTACTGCATGCAACGTCGAGGCCCTGCGACAGACGGCGCAGTCGCTGCAGGCGGCGCTCCAGCGGCACGAGAGCCTGCTGCTGCGCGCGTGCGCCGGCGCAGGCGGCGGCGGGCTCGAGGACGCCGTCACGCGCACCACCGAGAAGTAATCACGTTTATACTTCCCACTATTGACATCTACATAGTACCTACCTATTTTTAAATAATAAAAAGAAGAAGCAAGTTTCAAACAGAAAAAGTTCCGTGTAAGCGACATTTGTCTCCACTGCCTTTTTTCCACTATCCTATTTTGTATTGCTTCTCAGGGTCATCGAGCGTGAGTTGAAGCAATGGCGGGAGGAGATGTTGAGCGCCTTGTCGGAGTGCGAGTCTGCGCGCGCGCCGTCCCCCGCCCCCGCGCCTGCCTGCGCCAGCCCGGACCTGCTCGCCGGCACCGAGCTGTCTCCCGTTGATCGCATAGTGAGCATACGAACATACTACTTGGTTATAATGAAGAATTGAGGACCTAGGTCATGTAGGGTGGGTTTAAAAGGTCAAAAACCAAATAAAAAAGAAACTTGAGCACACAGGTTACAGAGGCACTTCTACAAGTCAAAGTCAATTTAGAACGGAACGGACTGGAGAGAATTGCACCGACAAGAGTGAAACTCTTAAATAATAATGATGATGAGCGGCAAAAAGTCTAAATAATAAAATCAAATGAGAACAGAGTGATATATAGTAAAGGAAGCATTATGCCCTGTTCGGCAGATGATAATCGCGGAGGTGAACGCGCTGGTCCGCGCGGGCGACGCGGCGGGCGCGCTGTGCCGCGCGCTGCTGGCGGCCGACCTGCGCGTGCTGGCGGCGGCGTGCCGCGCGGCGCTGCCCGCGCACTCCTCCCTGTCCCTGTCCCTGTCCCTGCCGCAACCCGTGCTGCTGTCGCTGCTGCAGCAGCTCGCCACCGACCTGCTCACGGACACCCCGCTCAAATGCAGGTACTTACACCTTGTTTTTTACTCTATAACTATGTGTACACGGTGTCTCTCCCGGAACTTCCATTTATCTATAAGGGAAACTAGTATAGAAATCGAGAGGTTGGGGTGTAATGTTTTTTCACTTTCACTTTCACTTTCACTTTAAGGTTTATCTGAATCCTGCTAACGAGACGAGATTAACATAATTGTTATCAGTGGTACCTTGGAGCGTCAAACCCTGCCCTAGGGGCTCCTCCGAAATCCTAAACTTCGTATCGTGCCGTCTCTTTCGCTCGTACAGTGTAGGTATAACACGAGAGTGAAAGGGAAGACCCGATCCGAAGTTCGGAGTACGAGCCCCGGTTGTCCGGTTGTGTGTGTTGCAGCTACCTCGAGTACGCGCTGGGCAGCCTGCAGCCGGCGCACGCGGCGACGCGCGCGCACCTGCCGCTCGTGGTGCGCGAGCTGCGCACGCACCTCACCGCCTTCCTGCACAAGTACCCCCACCACGCACAGGCATCCAGGATATCCGCCATCATTGATACTGCACAAAGTCTCCTTTGAACCCCATTTGTGTATTGCTTGTTGAAATTATGTTTATTTTTAAAATTTCATTTTTATTTTCTTTGTTGTACAGCTTGCGCTGTTTTTGTTATGCATTTTTTCTTTTAATTTTAATTTAGATTAAATTTATTAAAGAAAAAATCTGTTATCAATTCGCTATAGTTTCATTTTCTTGATACATTGAATACGCTAAAATATCGATTGCTTTTCTTTATTAGGGAACCCTAAAATGGCTAAAATATCTATTATTTTTTCATGGTCAATTTAAAGTGTACACTTTCGTGACTTTACTATTGGCAATAAAACGACATTGATAACAATAATGCTTAAAGCGCCAATAGACATCCAGATTTCACAAGAACGAATCAATCGTAATTTGTTATCTACTAACGCCGATCACGATTCCCGAACGAAAGCTCACGATTCCCGCTGTCAACCGGACAGTCAACTCCCATCTGTCAGTCGCGTTATTATTATTTTGCCTCAATGACGATCTATTTTTGAAAATAAACTAAATACTTAGGTATGATGCGATTTGCATAATAAAGCCATTGGTTTGAATCGAAAAACCGGATCGCGAAGATAAAATGGCTTCGGCGTACGTGCTGTCGTTTATGTTTATACTAACGCAGTATTTGCTGCTAAACTGTGCCTCGGCGGCGGTGCACACCCACTCGGTGGACAGCCCGGAGCGCGAGAGCGACGGCAGCTTCCGCGCGCGCGACTTCGACCACTTCTCGGAGGCCGGCCACAACTCGGAGTTCGACCACGAGGCCATCTTAGGTTTGTTGTCGTTTACTTTTTGTCTCGCTGACGTATTGTGATGCAGACTTGTTACGATAAGAGCCAGTGAGGATGGCGGTGGGGCGCGCGCTAGTCGTGGCGGTGCCCGCGCTCATGCTCGTGACCTACTACTATTCCATAGGCAGCGTGAAGGAGGCGGAGGAGTTCGACCAGCTCAGCCCGGAGGAGGCCCAGCGCCGGCTCGGGGAGCTGCTGCTCAGGATGGACCTCAACGGAGACCGGTTCATCGACCACATGGAGCTCAAACTGTGGATCCTTAATTCCTTCCGGTGAGTTCCATGTGGCTTTTGATGGTGAATAGAATTTGGTAAAAGTAGAACTAAAATATGTTTCAAATATTTTGATAGCTTGGTCTGACACCAACAAAATTCACAAACTTATTAATATAGTTGTTAGCACTCGTATATTTCAAAGTTGACTATAAATAAATAAATAATACTTAGTTCATTGCTATGTGTATGAAATGCAATATGCATGTATGTATGTAGGTTGATAAGAGCTGATAAACAGATGTGAACAACACTCACTGAGAGAGAAGTTTAATGCTTTTGCAATCTTAACAAGTTCTTTCAACATTTATAAATGGTTCGGGCAAGTTCACAAAACGGATCAATGTCTGGATACCATGCCCTCCCAGTCAATTTTTTATTTCATGTATTTTATGAATCCAAAAATAGTTTTACTATTCCTGCACAGTTTTATTTTCACTTGTAGGCTTATTTCAGAGACAGAAATCATTTTTTTAATGAAATTAATGTTTTGTGCTAATGATTAATTATACATTGTAATACTAGGACAGATCTGAGAGCTGCATCCCTTGCCTGGAAACAAGAATAACTTGGAAGCACTCTAATGTATACATTTTTGCATGTACACAGCAAGTTGTCCCGGGAGGAGGCCGAAGAGCGGATGAAGGAGACGGACGACAACCGGGACGGGGTGGTCACCTGGAGCGAGTACCTGTCCGACGCCTTCGGAGTGGACTCTGAGGAGGAGATCCAGCCTGAAGACACCGGCGACACAGGAATGGTACGTGGACATGGAAGGAAAACAATTTGATACAACTTTATTTTATCCATGCATTTTTTTCGGCATTTACTTTTTTAATTTCTTTTTTCAGAATAGTAATGTAAAACAACAATTATATGAAGTAGGCATTTTACATCAATATTGTCTCTAATTTATATGCTCTGTTTCATACCTCTACAGACATTAGCAACATTCAGACGGGAAAACAAGGGTTGGCGTGTAAGAATACCTACTTTTATACTTACCTATGTATTATTTTACTCTTTGTTTTATGATTTATCTCATGATGGTTCACAAGTTTTATACATTCCAAATTTTATCCTCTTTTTATCAAAGTAAGGAAGGCCGACTATCTTATTGAAAGTTATTTGTGCAGGCACTAGTATTGAAGTGATTGTTAATATTTCTATCCGACTATCCAATGGTAAAGAAACCACACATAAGTTTTGGTTTTATTTTATTTCGAGTAAGTGAAATTGTTTTTGGCACACACAATCAATGTGAATTTGCAGATGTTCAGGTGCATATATACATACATACATATATACCAGGATTGTACATATGAATGGAAGTGAACAGTACAGTGTGCATAATGAGAAACTTTTGCTTAGTAATTAAAAGTCAACTTGGTTTTCAGGGTTTCGTAAGTATCAGTCTGAACATATGTTATACATTATATTATAGTCCAATCATTTTTGTTGTGATCCAAATGATGCAAGTCCCTGTAATTGTTAACGCGACTTTAGCACGAAATAGTTGCAACAAGCAGTACCTACAGCAGCTGTGTCCGTGCTCGGGTCAGTCGGCGCCGGCGCCTGCCGACGTCACGTGAACATCGCTAACCCACTTGTTGGGGCGCGCACGCGCACGCCCCCTGTCCTGTTTTTTTTACAAGATATGTGTTGATAACACGCGTATGTACAAGGTGTCCGTGCCAGAGACCGCATTGGACTTTACATTTTATGTCAAAGTAGTAGTATTTGGACCGACCGATGATTGGGGAACCTTTGTTTATTAAGCCCATTGACGTAGAAAGAGAAGTATTGAGTTCAAAATAGTTTTTTTTTTTTTTTTTAACCCTCGGCATAAAAGTATGTTCACCTTCTATACAGTTGAAATTTGACAGAATTGTGCACCCTACGCGGTCCTAAATGAAAATTCGGGATTATACCTATGAATCTTAATAATTTTCGACTAGATACGTTATTTAATAAAGTTACTTCCCAGCCGCTGCTTTACATATTCCACTAGAGTCAGGAGTAGATACGGTCGGCAATTGCAGTTAGCGCCGCCGGGGGGATGCAACTACCTCCGCGCCGCGCCGCGGCCGCGGGGAGCGTCCGAGTTAAGCGATAACCCCCGTATTCATAAAACTTAACAAACCAATTTTGTTTGTCCCTTTCTTACAAATGTATTAAATGACAAAGCGACGCGACGCGACAGATAAGGACGAACGAACTTTAGCGGCTTGTTAGACTATAACTAAAATAGGTTTGATGGACGTTTATGAATAAGGGTGTAAGCTGTGCTGGTGTTGTCGGCAGCTGGTGGCCGAGGAGAAGCAGATGTGGGCGGCCGCCGACGCCGACGCCGACGGCCGGCTCGACCTGGACGAGTTCGAGGTGGGTGCGCGACCACGTGCTCTGTCTGCGGTACACTCAAGTGCTAACATGTGGGTGCACTGCATACTACTTGCTCGAAAATATGTCCCATAGACAATGTCGGGGGACTAAGGTTTCGGTACATACCTATTTATGAGAGAATACATTCCATTCATATTTTAGCACTTGACTTGTGCTCGCCGTGGATTCATACTTATCCGACGTGATACTGAAGGATGGTGCGCTGCGACTGCGACGCTTACGCGGCATGTTGGCACGTCGGAGCCCATCAGACCAATGTGAATGTAACCGTACCTACATACTGAATGTAAGATACCGTTATCGTGCTGTCACGTCTGGCGAATATGGATCTATAGAACAGGTACTTCACCATAAGTTTTATCGCTGGTTATACATGTTATTTCATTTCAGTCAGGTGGAAAATCAATTTCGTAGGTTTCGCAGCTATCTAAATACTATCTGCAGTTCGCGGCAGCTATTCAGTTCCAGTTCAATGTCATGAGGTTTTTAGTGCTTTTATGAAGAGATATAATAAGAGCGTCGACAACAAAAAGCACAATTTCGCATACAATTTTAAGACAAGATAAGTCAAGAATCCACTTATACCAATTTCGTTAGTTAGCAGCGTTACTTCAATTTGATACTCGTAGTTATTTCATATAATATAAGTCGTGTTAATAATGGTCAGGTGTTCACGAATCCTGAGGAGCACGAGAAGATGCACGAGTTCCTGCTGAGACAGACGATGCGGGAGAAGGACGGCGACAAGGACGGCAGCATCAGCTTCGAGGAGTTCATCGCGGACCGAGGTGAGGCGTGGCAAGTGTCAAGTGTCGGCACACGGGCTAGCTAGATCACATGTCTAATGTAATGTCATGTAATTTATGGAGGGTTCGGGAAGCATTGGTTTAGTTTAGGTGAGTACATTAAAGAGCTGACACCATTACTTAATCGGTTAATATGCAGGCGTATTCGTGAATTCAATTATAACTACCTAATGCATCGCTTTACTGCCGGCGCGCCTGAGTGCTCCGCGCCGCGATAACACCGTAACAACTTTTTAGCAACTGATAAAATGGAGGTACTTAGGGCCTATACTTAAGTCGGGTAAAAAGAATACTATGTGTAGGACGCCGGTCGTCAGGACGCAGGTCACGAGGTTCGTCGCGGCTTACTGGCAGTGAGCGGAACATAAGTTCAGAATCAGAAATTCGCGAATCAGGAATTCGTTTTTGGCGTGTTTCGGCGGTCCCCGTCCCGGGACAACGTCCTCGTCGCTTACATTAACTTATTAAATGTCCCATACATAATCATTTAATCATCAACTGTGTAGTACTTTTATGTAAGTACTTTATGAATCAACAACAAAATAAAATCTGACTGAACAAATCGTTCTCATATTTACTTAATTAAAATCTTGTACGATTTTTGGGGCAACACAACCGCTATTTGAGCCACAAAGTTGATGTCTTGTAGTGCACGCGAACGAGGTAGGAACGTGACAAAATAGAAACGGGACGAACCAATCCTGATCAGATTCTACGGTATCACGTCTGTAATTTAAAATTGTGGGATAATATAGTCGATACTACGAGCTGGCACAAGACGAGCCGAACACCGGCTCGGCGCGGCGTGTTAATTTGCATGACAACAGCACACTGATGCTTTAATGAGTTGCGGATGCACGTGCTGCTCTACAGTGGGCGCTGTGTATGTATAGCGGCTTACGTCTGTCGTCGGGACACGACCTTCGTCGGGAGTCGGGAGGGGAGGGGCACCGCACCCATAAACTGTTTCATGATATACTGTGTTACTATTATTGTACTAGCTTGTCTCAGGGCTTTGTCCACGTAAACTTATTAATCGCTTCAAGGAATGCTGCCAAACGATTGTTTTTTTTACGGAAAGTTTAATTTAGCTTGACTCCAATTTGACCTGTGTTTAATGTATTCGAGTGAGCGTTAGATATGTCGATCGATACCTAGACCGCTCTTGTACAGGGTGGATTTTCATTTTGGGTCAATGAGGGCAGCTCCCAGATTCCTTCCTGCTACGCGAAAATAGTCTTAGAAGATCTTCCCTCGATTTCAAACTAATAACAAACTGTTTCTTTTATGCCAAATGATCCAATTTCTATCCAGGATCAAAAACTAGAATAGGACCAAAAAAAATTCCGGCTAGAAAAGCCACAAATCGAGGAAAACTTTTCCCATACTATTTGTATGAAAATAGAATGCCAATCTTCATTGTTTTGAAATCGAGGGAAGGTCTTCTGAGACCATTTCCGCGTAGCAACACGAGATCTGGGAGCTGCCCTCACTGACCCATAAAGAAAATCCACCCTGTATAGTTTCGGATCGTCTAATCTATCAAGTGAGAAAACTATAGTGATGGGAGCACATTTAAATCCGAATGACGATAATCTCATATCAAAGAAAGAAGCACGTTTAGTACCACCCTGCGGGCGAGCGACTACTTGTCGATGCCTGATGAGTTGGTGCACCTCCTTGTATGTACCCCGACCCGGCACTAGCTGTAGCTACACTTCAGTACATGTGTACGTACGTACGGTACGTGGGCAGGGTCGCAGGACGCGGCGTGGGTGGTGGCGGAGCGCGACAAGTTCGAGCACGAGCTGGACGCCGACCGCGACGGCCGTCTGGACGCCGCCGAGGTGCGCCGCTGGATCATCCCTGACAACGAGTCAGTATCTGTACCTGTACCTGTACCTACCTACCATCACTCTCACCCGCCGGAACACTCCACTCCACTCGCTAGCAATCAAACCACTCAACTCAACTCCAAGAACCCATCCACTCATTCACTAAAATGTACTCACTCGTAGGTACCGTCAGTCCGTCACATTATATCCGACTACTCATTTACTCACCCACCTAATTTTGTACAGTATTCCGTCACATGTCACACCTGGTTTTTCAGTTCAATCACTCACTCACCCATTCCCTCATTCATTCATCCCTTTATCTAATTCATTCACTCAATTAGTTAGCTGTAGTCTCGCACACACAAACGATACATTATCATTTTATATCGTTTGACTTAGACACGATAATAAATAGCGAACGTTCCTCATTAAATAAAAAGATATGAACTTAAATGTATGTTGGTCATAAAAGTAACTTCCGATATGGGTTGTGTTGCGCGAGTCATCGACGAAGGCGCGCCCCTCCACAGCCCGGTCCGTCCAACTGCGCATAAATCAGTATGAGATTAGGTGTGGAGGGGCGCGCCGTCGTGTCGTGGATGACTCGCACTATATGTGGTGTGGTGTGGTGTGGTGTGGTGTGGTGTTGCAGGGAGATCGCGGTGGAAGAGGTGGAGCACCTGTTGGGTGCGGCGGACGACGACGGCGACGGCCGGCTCGGGTTCGCGGAGGTGCTCGCGCACTACCGCCAGTTCGTCGGCTCCGAGGCCACCGACTACGGCGACCACCTCATGGGCGACCACTTCGACGACGAGCTGTAGGCGCCGCCCGACGTGTCCACTGTCAGGGGGAGGGTCGCAGACCAGATCTAACACCTTTCAGGTTGCGTTTCCTCTGACGCGGAGACGGGCAGACTGTACCCATCAAAGTATTCATTTAAATCGAAGCAAGGAGCCGAGCGGAAAATCTAGTTGGTTCGGTCAATTCTGCGCGTCTCCGCTCCGCTCCACTTCAGTGGAAACCTAGCTTTATTGGTGTATAAAAGAATGTTCTATAATATTCCCGGGGAATACGTCACGAACCGAACGAACATTTCGATGACGAGCTGCAGGCGAGGCCGTCTGTACTTATAAGTTGTAGATCGACTTTCGCGGTGATATCGAAACAAGGCCTTTTTGACAACACCAGGTACCGCGTGTTCACGGCGCCGGCGCGCCGCACCCGGTGTATATGACACCTTTAGATACGTGAGCTAATTCATGGGGAGGGAGGGTCGGACGGTACTACTGTGCGGTACTGGGGGCGGGGACAATGAAGTCAATGAACCAATCATCCTCGAAACGATGTCCTTTCGTGAAACTCACACACACACGGACAAAAAGTTCAAAACAATCTATATAATACATCGCTATTGTCAGGAAAATTATGCAGACATGTATGTTTATGTTTTATGCCCGTGTGTAGATATATTTGCCGTTAGTGTCGCAAATTGTAAGGAAGTTTGTACATAAGTAGGGTAACAGTAATTATCATATTTACACATTTAACAATCGAGATCCCTGTCCTCCTTCATTTTGTAAAATATAGTCATTAAAATTTGCAGAAAGGTGTTCAGATGTGGACATCGGCGCCTGCATATTATATAAGTACATAATCATCTAGTTAAACGTTTGACTGACACTTTGTTGCCGAGCTGCAACACGTCTATAAATGCATGTCCAAATAACATGCCGTCGAAATAAACTGCGCATCTCAGTGATGTCGCAAAGTCGTCTGAGCAGACGCAGTGAAAGGGTGATTGACCAACTAGTCATAAAACTTGTAACTTAACAGCCTAATATATTATAGTTTAATTACTTGTGGCCAATAAACGAATTATTTATACCGTGTGTATAAAGTCACGTCACGACCCGTATAAAATACAATTAAGCCGTGGTCGCCCCGCCGGCGATGAGCGAGAAGCGATTAGAGCTACAAACAAAAAACGAGTTGGCGAGCAGCGAGAAGCGAGGGGTAGTTCAGATAAATTTGTCGCTCGGCTATAAGCGAGTGTTCGAGTGCGACGGTCAATTGCTCGCCCCGCTCGCTCGGGGTTTATTAGATGTTTTACTGGAAATCGTTATTTCATGGTAGCAAAATTTTGGATCGCATTTTTCCTCGATCGTAAATTTTGCTGTCTTCTCTTAGCGTGAGTTCTGATCGCCAAGCGAGTGCCGCTGAGCGATCCTCGCTTCTATCGCTGCGATCAACTAGTGTAGTGAAGAGAGTCCTCGCCGGCAGTGTGAACTGTGGTGTGAACAGCCAGCGATCAACTATAAATATATCTGTCACTTTTACCGCCACGGGATTTACATTTACATCTTTTGTTCGTTTCTGGGCAAGAAAATAGCCGATAGCCAATCGCTTCCTCGCTCTTGGTGGGACCAGTGCCGTAAGCTTTTCAAATGTTAAGCCTTTTATTATAGCATGTTTATTACCAGGTTTAGTTTAAGGACCAATAAAATACAATGTTGTGAATACGAGCTAACTAATCCATTTTATCATATTGACATAATAATAATTGTTTAATTTAATTCGATATGAAAACTGTACTTAACCTTTGGAACGCCAACGGCGCTTAAAGAGGTCGTGAGTTACTACGACTATAGTTGTTAGCGCGTCAAAGCACGTCATTAAGCTAATGATTTTATTCATGATCATCCGAACATCCCATTTTAGTTATATGGGTCTGGGTGGTTGGTGTTGCGAAGGTTGGGACGCGCTCGTGTCGTGTCGTGTAGCTGTAGTGTGGGCGTGGGCGTGGGCGTGGGCGAGGCGGCCACACCGCTTGTTTACTGAAATACGCTTCAGTGTCATGTGTTTGTACTTAAGCGACGCCATGTCTCTATGCCAGTACTTGATAAATATTGATTGTAATTAAATGAGTATTTATTAAAAATTGTTTTCTTTGCAATCCACCCAATGAAAATAAGGGACTAATAGTCCCACAATGACGGACTGACGACGGACCCTTATATTAGAATTCCGTAAGTGCTGCTGCGCGAAACCATATTATGAAGCATTATTTTACGGACCGTGTGCTAGTCAGTGGTTACCGTATCGTACCGTAGTTACCAACCTACTTATATTATACGATTTCCACTAGGGTATCTACTGGTTGGGGATAGGATTAAAATGAAAAGGCAAAGTTTAAAAATACCTACTTATTTATAATTAACATCACATATGGCCATCACGTTAATAGTTACGCTACATTTGTACTAAGATATATAAAATTATTTCCACATAACGGTTTGGGGGCCGATGTTTGAACTGGCTAGTGCAGCTTGTTGTTGGCTCGGCACTCGGCGCGGAAGGCGCGGTTCAGGCGGAGCGCGACCTTGGTGCGCACCCACTCCGGCGCCAGCTGCGTCGCCAACGCCTGCAACCAACACCACACCGTCACCAGCGCGTCACCCCCGTCCCGTCACGAGGGAGACTCGTGTCTGTCGGGTCGGTACCTGCAGGCCGTGCGCCCAGTAGCCGGTGGTGGAGTGCGCGCGGCCGAGCGTGGCGACGGCGGCGCGCGCGTAGGCCTCCGCGCCCGGCACCAGCGCGTCACGAGGGAGACTCGTGTCTGTCGGGTCGGTACCTGCAGGCCGTGCGCCCAGTAGCCGGTGGTGGAGTGCGCGCGGCCGAGCGTGGCGACGGCGGCGCGCGCGTAGGCCTCCGCGCCCGGCACCAGCGCGTCACGAGGGAGACTCGTGTCTGTCGGGTCGGTACCTGCAGGCCGTGCGCCCAGTAGCCGGTGGTGGAGTGCGCGCGGCCGAGCGTGGCGACGGCGGCGCGCGCGTAGGCCTGCGCGCCCGGCACCAGCGCGTCACGAGGGAGACTCGTGTCTGTCGGGTCGGTACCTGCAGGCCGTGCGCCCAGTAGCCGGTGGTGGAGTGCGCGCGGCCGAGCGTGGCGACGGCGGCGCGCGCGTAGGCCTGCGCGCCCGGCACCAGCGCGTCACGAGGGAGACTCGTGTCTGTCGGGTCGGTACCTGCAGGCCGTGCGCCCAGTAGCCGGTGGTGGAGTGCGCGCGGCCGAGCGTGGCGACGGCGGCGCGCGCGTAGGCCTCCGCGCCCGGCACCAGCGCGTCACGAGGGAGACTCGTGTCTGTCGGGTCGGTACCTGCAGGCCGTGCGCCCAATAGCCGGTGGTGGAGTGCGCGCGGCCGAGCGTGGCGACGGCGGCGCGCGCGTAGGCCTGCGCGCCCGGCACCAGCGCGTCACGAGGGAGACTCGTGTCTGTCGGGTCGGTACCTGCAGGCCGTGCGCCCAATAGCCGGTGGTGGAGTGCGCGCGGCCGAGCGTGGCGACGGCGGCGCGCGCGTAGGCCTGCGCGCCCGGCACCAGCGCGCCGCCGGCCATGACGCGCGCGGAGAAGGCGTTCATGTTGGTGGACACGAAGAACGGCGCCACGTGCTGCACGAAGATGCCCTGCGGCCCGTACTCCTCGCGCAGCGCCAGCGTCAGGCTGCGCATGTACGCCTGCCAACAAACACACCACGACAGTAATAGTGAGGGACAATCTTATACAAATCAACTTGGGCCCACACTCCACACTTTGCTAGAACAAATTGTCGTATATATTGTGTTCCTATAAAAAACTAGGTATAAAGCTTCCTATAAAACATTTGGTGATTTTGTCCAGCTTGTCCATATCACACGTGAAACTACCTAACTATAAATGGACAGACTATATATAGGTAATATAGAAGACAGACAGGTAATGAGTACTTATAGAGACAGCGGCGCTATGTCACAACTGTCGCACCGTCAGTCAGCTAGAGCAGCGAGTTATCTAAAGAGTTAGTCAGTAGAGAATTAAAAGTGACCTTAGTGGCGGCGTAGACGGCCATGAGCGGCATGGGCTGCAGCTCGGAGGCGGAGGAGATGTTGACGAGCGCGCCGCGGCCGCGCGCCACCATCGCCGGCAGCACGCAGCGCGCCAGCAGCGTGCCCGCGCCGCAGTTCACCGCCACCAGCTCCCACAGCCGCGCCGCCGGCACCGCGCACAGCTCCGCCGGGCACGAGTAGTTCACGCCCACGTTGTTCACTGCGGGTGCGGGTGCGGGTGCGGACCGACATACATACACGAGCACATCTAAGGCTACGTCCGCACAGGCAGGGCGACTTGGTTGGCCCCTAGAGCCTAGCGAGTAATAACTTAATAGTAAAACGAACGTTCTTGAATGTTCGCGACCGGCCGCACCGCGCGCTTCACGCCTAGCTAGTCGCTTAGCTTGTATCCAAGTAAACAAACATGTTGGTTTTTTAATCGCGAGCCGGGAGACAAACCACTAAGCTCTAGGCGCTAAGCAAGCCACCTGCCTGTGCGGACGTAGCCTAATGTAAGCGTAGTACACAATGTTGAGGTGTATAACGTGTAGGTAGGTAGGTAGTAGTGGCGTGCTCACCGAGGATGCCCAGCTCGAGGTCCCGCAGCTCGTGCTCGAGGCGCGGGTAGAGCGCGGGGCCCAGCGCGAAGTCCGCCACCACCACGCGCGTCTTCACGCGGTGCACACGCTCTGGAGACACAACACACATTGTTTATATGAACCGTCTATAACACTCAGCAGAGCTCGAACTAAAGCGCCAAACGGGTTCTGTAACAGTGAACCCGAACCCGGCTACCTACTGCACGCATTTCATGTCGAACAATTCCCACTCGGTTGCACTTTTGATTTGTTCGTCTGTGATTTAACGGTCGCCGATAATATGTAGCTTGATGACTAGTTAAGTAGGTAAGTATAACAGACTGCCCAAACAGCGGCGGACACAACATCGTTGCACGTCGCCTCGTGACGTCATAGCGGCGCTCTGCGTATTCAGGCAAAATGTACATTACGAGCCGGCTCTAGGATGTGCCAATAATACCTACGAATGCGCATAAAAACACGATTAAGTAGTAAGCAAAACATAGAACCACTAAAAATAGATATAATAAAAATAGGCTTCATTTACAAGGCGACCTTGGCATTTAGAGGTATCTATGTAGGATGTAGATAAATAACAATACAATACCTATACTAGTAGTTTAAGAGCCGGTGACACTGAACCTAGTATGATAAGATTCCCAGATGGCATATATATAATTAGGTGCGTCATTAGTCGGGGAACACGAAACGGCGATGCTGCAATGCGAAAAACCTGGCGAAGCCATTGAAAATTAAAATTGAAAAATGATGAAAAATCCGGTTTCTAGTATGATAAGATTCCCAAGTTTCGTTTGTTCCTCGAAACAGGGGAGGGGTAGGGCTATACGATAGTGCAGTGCTGCAAGCCCTCCTGACTGGCCTTGTCAGTGGCAGCAGTATGATAAGCGACCACTTTTCTGAGGTATCTAGTATGATCGGATTCCTGAAAAAAACAGGGCTCATCTGAAAGATCAGCACTTTCTGTGTAAGAAAAACCACTGCTGCATTTTCCAAACAGTGGAGAAGGTGGTTGCTGCAGCGATTAAAGGAGCCGACAACACTGAACCCATTTCGATAGATTCCCAGATGATATATATATAATTAGTCGCGGCATTAATGGGGGTACACGAAATGGCGATGCTGCAAAGCAAATGAGCACGCAAACCTATTAAAAATCAAATTTAAAAAAATAAAAAATAAACGGTTTCTAGTATGATAAGATTCCCAAGTTTCGTTTGTTCCTCGTAATAGGGGAGGGGTAGGACTATACGATAGTGCAGTGCTGCAAGCCCTCCTGACTGGCCTTGTCAGTGGCAGCAGTATGATAAGCGACCACTTTTCTGAGGTATCTAGTATGATCGGATTCCTGAAAAAAACAGGGCGCATCTGACAGATCAGCACTTTCTGTGTAAGAAAAACCACTGCTGCATTTTCCAAACAGTGGAGAAGGTGGTTGCTGCAGCGATTAAAGGAGCCGACAACACTGAACCTATTTCGATAGATTCCCAGATGATATATATATAATTAGTCGCGGCATTAATGGGGGTACACGAAATGGCGATGCTGCAAAGCAAAAAAGCAGATAAAGCGATTAAAAAGAAAATTTTAATACATAAAAAGAACTGGTTTCTAGGATGATAAGATTCTCAAGTTTCGTTTGTTCCTCGAAACAGGGGAGGGGTAGGACTATACGATAGTGCAGTGCTGCAAGCCCTCCTGAATGGCCTTGTCAGTTTCAGTTTCGAGGAACAAACGAAACTTGAGAATCTTATCATACTAGAAACCGGTTTTTTTATGTTTTCAAAATTTATTTTTAATAGTTTGTCTGCTTTTTTGCATTGCAGCATCGCCATTTCGTGTCCCCCATTAATGCCGCGACTAATTATATATATATATTATCTGGGAATCTATCGAAATAGGTTCAGTGTTGTCGGCTCCTTTAATCGCTGCAGCAACCACCTTCTCCACTGTTTGGAAAATGCAGCAGTGGTTTTTCTTACACAGAAAGTGCTGATCTTTCAAATGAGCCCTGTTTTTTTCAGGAATCCGATCATACTAGATACCTCAGAAAAGTGGTCGCTTATCATACTGCTGCCACTGACAAGGCCAGTCAGGAGGGCTTGCAGCACTGCACTATCGTATTGTCCTACCCCTCCCCTATTTCGAGGAACAAACGAAACTTGGGAATCTTATCATACTAGAAACCGTTTATTTTTTATTTTTTTAAATTTGATTTTTAATAGGTTTGCGTGCTCATTTGCTTTGCAGCATCGCCATTTCGTGTACCCCCATTAATGCCGCGACTAATTATATATATATCATCTGGGAATCTATCGAAATAGGTTCAGTGTTGTCGGCTCCTTTAATCGCTGCAGCAACCACCTTCTCCACTGTTTGGAAAATGCAGCAGTGGTTTTTCTTACACAGAAAGTGCTGATCTTTCAGATGAGCCCTGTTTTTTTCAGGAATCCGATCATACTAGATACCTCAGAAAAGTGGTCGCTTATCATACTGCTGCCACTGACAAGGCCAGTCAGGAGGGCTTGCAGCACTGCACTATCGTATAGTCCTACCCCTCCCCTGCTTCGAGGAACAAACGAAACTTGGGAATCTTATCATACTAGAAACCGGATTTTTCATCATTTTTCAATTTTAAATTTCAATGGCTTCGCCAGGTTTTTCGCATTGCAGCATCGCCGTTTCGTGTTCCCCGACTAATGACGCACCTAATTATATATATGCCATCTGGGAATCTTATCATACTAGGTTTAGTGTCACCGGCTCTTCTACTATAGCACACGATTGATCTGTGTTGATTCGCCAAAATGTAAACGAAAGCGTCTGCAGCGTTGGTGTTATTATTATTACCTACGTGATAATATATTTCCAGTTTAGGAATAAAATTGAGTCTAATTAATTACTATACCTAATCACCGCCGACCGTCGAACATGGAATTAAAACGATGGGGGAGACCTTTGCCCAGCAATGGGATGACCTGTAGAATGTCTACAGGAAGGTTAAAAAAAAACTTATTTGTTTTATTTGATTTAAACAAGCTTTCCACAATCTATTGCTATAGCGATAACATCCATCCATTTATTTGATACTTACCTGTTTTGTTTATTTTTTAAATTTTGTCACGGCCGGTGTTATCTATAGCTATTAGCCCCTTTTGGGCATAGCCGAGCACTCGTTATATTATAATCCTCGTGACGTGGCAAGCAGTCGCTCGCTGCAGTCGCAGGGTAATAGGTAAATTAAATGTAATGTTGTCGTGATTACTACATGCTCATTAGTTAAGTACCTAATAAAATTTGCATACAATTTTGTTTAAATAAACTACCTACTACTCGATTGACGAGTTTATGTGTGCTCAGAAAGATCATTGATTTAGAAATGTTTATATCTAATGTAATTAATTCTACCATAATTAAACAAAATGTAATGAATAATGAATTAATGATATGACCTGTAAAATGTATTTTTACCAATAAAGACTGTATTCTGGAGGTGCATTCATTTCAACTTAGTTTTTTTGCTATCCGCCTTCTGATAGTTGTCAACTTGTCATATGTTTTTATGAAAACAGAAGAGTGGGTCACATAAAGGTAACATTATCTTTTTACTATACAACTTAGGTATTTAACTGTAGACGTTCGTTACAAAAAAAAAAAATTAAGTAGTAAAATAAATAAATATTAGACGGTCAATCGCACAAATCATACCAACTACCAACCCCATTATGTAAACTCAATAAAGGGCTTGTGTTACGGGTTTAGTAGGTATGTACTGGACGACGATAAACTTAGGTATATAATAAATACCCACCTATACCTACCTATCTATTAAGCGCCATCGTCAACAAAAATGCTAAATAAATACGTAACGTAGGTACCTACATCTACAACTAACAAAACACATGCCTAGCAGTGAAAGTGAAAGCAAGAAAAATCATGGAAAATGTAAATAAGGTCTTTTAGGTAACACTGGACTGGACCATAGTTCTAATAGATCAGTACTGGTACTTGTTTATATAGAATAATTAGGTTAAGTAGTATATATTTATTTTTTGGTTGTCCTGAAAATCAGCGTCATGACGTCAGTCGTGGCATATGCTGAGTGGCAACCTTTTTGGTGTATACTTTGTGCAGTACCTGCTATTTTGTTATTGTTTTTCTTTATTTACACCAAATACTTAAATGTATTTCTTCTTCTTCTTCTTCTTGTTTCGTTGTCGTTTTGCTGTCATCATGGCGATATTCTGCAAAAACAACCGGATAGCATACCTCTACTCTACATAACATAGGTATCAATACATTACCTGTGGTTAGGTTAGGTTATCTACATCAATTAAATATCCTGGACGGACCGACCGACGATGCGGGCCCTGTACCTACTTAATGCAGTTTTTTTATACCTGCCAATGCCAACTCGTTACCGTATAGGAAGTCTTACTAACGGATATTTAAATGTGGTAATATAATAGCAATGAGGAATACAATAGCACATACATATTAACTAATTCCGCCTGCTCATTAAATTTAATTACCTATACGAGTAGAGGTAGCATAATAATAGAAATCGGGTAATTACTCCTGCCGCCACACAGCCAGTCCTCACCTCATCTTCCCGGCCACTGTCCGCCTCGCCTATCTCCCCGGCCACTGTCCGCCTCGCCTATCTCCCCGGCCACTGTCCGCCTCGCCTATCTCCCCGGCCACTGTCCGCCTCGCCTATCTCCCCGGCCACTGTCCGCCTCGCCTATCTCCCCGGCCACTGTCCGCCTCGCCTATTTCCCCGGCCACTGTCCGCCTCGCCTATCTCCCCGGCCACTGTCCGCCTCACCTATCTCCCCGGCCACGGCGTGCAGTTTCTCGGGGTTCCTGCTGATGAGCGCGATGTTGAGCCCGCGCCGCGCCAGCTCCAGCGCGTACTGCTTGCCGATCCCGTCCGTGCACCCCGTCACCGCTGGAACAGTAAATAAACACATACTTTACAAGTCTCACGGTTCGAAATAACTGCCATACGATAAATAAGTTGCACCAACGTACGAACAAAGACCAGTCATCTTCAAATATGGCGCCGGCAGTTGTCATCCCATAGAAACTTGTCAAACTTTCCATACAATCAGATTTGACGAACACCGCTTACGATTACAGACGGTTTGGTGCAACCCAGCCTAAAAGTCTCTTATAAGGCCGTGTTGCCGTGTAATGTAAGACAAAGTGGAAGGTAGTGTCGTGCGCAGTGGCGGGGCAAGACCAAAATTTGACAACAGTACCTGCGCTGCGGAGGACAATCTGTATCGCTCACACACACAGGGGCTGTAAGGGGCTGCTTATAGACAATCGTCGGGGCGATCAGCGTGCGGTACACATGCGGTACACGCGCTGCGGTACACGGTACACAAATGCTGTTGTTGTGTGTTCAAATCCAGCTGGGAGCGTTATCAAGTTTATTCCATCTACAATAAGTATCTACATTTTCGCGCGTCTCGTGCCGCCTATCGCCCCGCTTGTAGGTACGGCGTATACGTAAACAAGACCTGTGCTGTGCCATTCAACGATGCTATTTTCGAACTTACCACAAGCGGTTTGTCCTGGGGGCCATATTTTCGTGTTAACAGCCAGTTTTTGCGCAACGCCAATTTTGTGTAATTACAAGACAACGAGCGGTTTGTGAACTGAAGCGCCCGTGATGCATGTTTACTATGGTATACATAGCGTTAAAGGGTTATGTCTCTAGACCCTACCTTTCTCCATCCAGGTATATGCTTATTAATTCAGCTTCGCCTAGATTCCTCTGTACTGTTGAAAATAGTTTTTTGATGAGAAATAAACAACGTGCCCGAAACAGTGTCTATGAGAGCGTATTACTTTTTACTTTATATGTCCTTACTTTTTGACTCCGGCTATACTCGTAGCCAGGTTCTTTTGGTATGGACAACAATACCGAAACCATTTATTTAAAAAAAAAGTGTTAGTCTGATATAAAGAAGCGCGTGAGCTAGTAAACCTACCCGCGGCGGCGGTGGCTGACGGCCTGTGACCCGCCGTAACCCGGCGTATTTACGCAACACTGCGCACTTAGACGTCGTTGATAAACAATAGATCTGGTCCTTTCACTGCATGTGAGCCCGCGCGGCGCCCTGTGCTGGCCTGCTCGGGCTGACGGCGCGGCCTATACCTATAACACCTACATATATGTGACCGTCCATCACACAGAGGCCCTTATGGTCGGTATTGAGTTACGCACGGATCTATAATCTACAATACATAAGCTACCAAAAACAATAAAAACCATGACCCTAAGTGCCATACTTTTTTTTTAAAAAATCATCAAAGTTACGCAACCCAAAAATGCACTTTAGAGAAATAACTAAGAGAAGTTTAAAACTCATTTAAAGTATGTTCCCGTGGGAAGTTACATAGATGATGGTAGAATCTGAGGTTCTCTTCTATAGGAAACAATCAAAGATTTTTCAATTCCACTACCCCGTTGAGAAAAAATGGCCTTTGATCAGTGCAAGGCGCCGATCGTAAAAAAATAAGGAAATTTGTAATATGTGAATTATTATTTTGTGATCTTTGTCATAGTGTATGCTAGAAAATAGTTTTCTTTACACCTCGAATGGAAAATAAAAACGAAAAACTAACGTGATATATTTTTTTTAATAAATATAGAAATTTATATTTTTTCTATCTTGTCACGAATAAATTTAACAATTTCCGCACTACCTATTTTTTTTTAAGTTACGTTACTATTATATTATGTAGCAATTCATAGAATAATACTTTCCTACCATATGTTTTCATAATTGGACAGCTTATAGTCGGCTGTGACATACGGACGGACGGAAGCACGGACGGACGAACGGACGGACGGACGCACGGACGGACGGACGGACTGACGCACGGACGGACGGACGAACGGACGGACGGACGCACGGACGGACGGACGGACTGACGCACGGACGGACGGACGCACGGACGGACGGACGGGCAGACATGATGAAACTATAAGGGTTCCGTTTTCACCATTTTGGCTACGGAACTCTAAAAATACAATTCAATAGGAAATGTAACGTAGTGGCACCAGTAATGGACCTGGCTCCAGTAATGGACGCAAAAATCTTTCACGGTCGAAATTAAGCAACGGAAAAGTATTTTAGTCATGGCAACACTTTAAGCATAAAGAATATTCTTCTATGTATCACATTGACAAATGACAGACACCTCGGTCATTTTGTTTAAAAATGACGCGGCGGCAAAAAGTGTGCTCCGGCATTTTTCACGAATAACCTTAATTTCTTACAGAAATAACTAAGGAAGTAGGTTTACGTTTTTGATTGTAAACTTTATTTTCTCTAAACAATATTATTTTGATATGATTTCGTGAGAAGCGTTACATATTTAACAATACTTTTTTAAAGTGTTTATTGCATTAGAATCCAATTTGAATGATTTAGAGAGGATGTACATTACTGGATCCTATTTTTTGTTAATCTCCAATTATGGACAATTTCTCCATGATTGGTTTTCATACTGAATTCTGGTTACCCAATTATGGACACCCAATGTTGGACGGATTTATTGGCGAGGTAAATGTTTGAAAAATGCCACCCAGTTTTATTATAATAGTAGTTTAAGGGGAGGTATCCCCAACGCAAATGTCCCGCTCTAACACGCGTGAGTTTACAATTAACCATCCCGCTCTCTACGCAAGCTCTGCGCGCAGTTTTGTAAATATTTAGCTATAGTCATTAAGCCAATCCTTTTATCAAAGCAAACCCTGCGAATTTGTCTATAACTATTTACGATCTTTAGTTGAGTACAAAAATTAAATGTTAAATATCAGTAATGTAGCCGTAGCATTGAAAATACATTCCAAAAAAGGGTAACTTCGCGATTTTTTTCTATCGAGTGAAATTCATGAGGTCATGTAACTGACTGCGATTTTGACTAGACAAGATCCTTATGTAACACATATATTTTTTTTAGATTTTAAGACACTATATTCTATGTCTCAGATGGTTTTTAGAGACTCAAAAGTGGTAATACACGGCCTTAAGTATCTACACAAATATCATAATCCTCTAAAATGCGTTCAGAAACCGTAGGCAAATGACCTTCATTTTAACATCAATGTACTTATGAAAATTTTCTTACCTGTGGTGAAGGTTACCGGCAGTAATATAATATTCATTATAATTTCCTATTTAGTACTATAACGATTTTTTTTTAAATTTGGAACAGGAAAATTAAAATTCAGTCGATACGAAAGGTCAGCCCGATATAAGTTTTTTTTTGGGATAAGGATTCAGGGAGAAGGATTTCAAATTTTACACTTATTTTAAATTTAAAAAAAAAAAATTTTTTTTTCGAAAAATCGTCATTATACTCGATTTCGACTAATTCGGGGATGAGGATTTCAAATTTTATATGGTCGTGTTTTATTATCATAATGTTTTAGAATTATTTCATGATATAAATAATGAGTATTTGTAAAGTATTTTCTACATACAATGTCAACTTACAAATATACTTATTTTATATTAACTTTGAATTTACAACGAAAAAAAATTTTTTTTGCGAAAAATCGTCATTATACTCGTTTTCGACTAATTCGGGGATAAGGATTTCAAATTTTATATTTATTTTGAATTTTGAGAAAAAAAATTTTTTTATCGAAAAATCGTCGTTAAATACCTACTTGATTTCGACTATTTCGGGGATAAGGATTTCAAATGTTATATAATACCGGCTACTATAAATATGTAACCGGTAGCACTGGTAGCAATGCAGGTCATTTGCCTTCGGCTTCTGAACCCATCTTAGAGTACTTATTATAATATGTGTGTAGATAAAGTAATGTATGCAACTGTACATAATTAGGCATTTAAACACTCGTGTGACCTTATTATGAATAGCATAAACTACTATTATGCAACTGGTACACGAGTGTTTTAAATTTTTAATGCCTAATTATGTACAGTTGCATACATCACTTTATCTACACACATAGTATAAGTACTCTAAGATGTGTTCAGAAGCCGAAGGCAAATGACCTCCAAGTGCTACCGGTTACATATTTATAGATGCTCTAAATAGATATAGTACGACTTGTTAGCTCGAATCTATGAAGAAGTACGGTCACATCTGGAAGAAAGCATGAAACTTGGCATGCATGTAGCTTAAATTTTTGTGTTCCAAAAATTTTAGGGAAACACGCTGACAGACCTTTTTTTTCCCCCCTCCCCCCCACTTTTGTGTGCCGAATTACAGTTTTATTTTATTTTATTGAAAACGGCTGAAGCTAGGAGAAAACCGTCAATCGAAAAAATGTGCCTTATAAAATTATCTACAAGTAGCTATGAGCGCCGCGCCGGCGCGCCGCCGCCGCCGATGAAAACTTCGCGCCGCCGCCGCCGATGTGACGCCATCGGCGTGGCATCGGCGCGGCATTCTTAATACCCGCACGCGTTGTAGACTTGTAGCCCATATAAAATAGTGGCTCTGTGAGCTTGTAGCCCTCGCGAACATTGTTTACGTTCCAAACCTTAGAAGTGCGCATACTAAAAGATAATGAAAAGCGCTTTGTTCGTATAAGAGGAATTTCTCTCCGTCTGGATGAAAGGGGAAGGCGGTATGAGCTTATGGAGCTCCTAAGCACACTCGGCGAAGTACAATTTGTAGAAGACGCACAGCTAGCCTCTGTGCTATCTTATCTTATCTTATCTAGATGAGGGCCCTTGCGGATGCACTTCGACCCAATGGGATCTTTTGTGCAATTGCCCCCTCCTTTATACCTGCTCCAAGCTGTTCTCCAATCTCTCCACAAACCGGATGATGGAGTTCAACGGGAGTACTCTGAATTCCTTTGGTTCTGGGTAACCATTGCCAAAGTCGTTCATTCTTTGTCTGGCGAGGGCGTGACATTCACACAGCAAGTGTTCCATTGTCTCGTCATCCTCGCCGCACATCCTACAATCCATGTTGTCGCATAGTCCCATCTTGGCCAATAGTCCTTTGACCCCGAAGTGACCTGTGAACACCCCAGATATGATCCTGAGGTGCTTCCTGCTGCATTTCCAAAGTTTTTTGGTCCAGCTAGAGTTCACTCCTTCAATGAAGAGCTTTGAGTGCCTTAGGCCTGCCTCCTTCCTCCACTCGGCTTGGTGTTTGGTTTTGGCGTAGGCTTTTAAGGCCGTTGTTATGGTTCCCTGCGAGAGTCCCACAAACGGTTCTGGACCAACGAATTGACTCGCAGATCCCATTCTTGCAAGCTCATCGGCCCTCTCGTTACCGATGAAGCCCTCGTGCCCTGGTATCCATACCAGTTGCACCTTGTTGTGCCTTCCAAGCTTATTCAAAGCTTGGATGCCATTGTAGACCAGTCTAGAGTCCACTCTCGGCGCTGTAAGTGCTTTGAGGGCCGCTTGACTGTCACTGAGTATATAGATAGTCTCCCCCTTGGTATGTCTGTCTATATTCTCCTGTGCACAGGCAATTATGGCATATGTCTCCGCTTGGAAGACAGTTGCGAACTGCCCCATGCTTACGCTACTGCTATAGTCATTTGCATAAATGCCTGCTCCCGTACCGGATCCCATTTTTGATCCGTCTGTGTACCAGATCTTGTCTTCGCCACCAGAAGTTCGGTGGTTCCAGACCTTCAGCCCACTCGGCCCTTGAAGGAACTTTTGTCGTAAAGTTCTTATGGAACACATACTTGGGTTGCATTTTATCGCTTCCCATGTTTGTTATTCTGTCTAGGAAACTGTCCTTTTCCATATTAGTGTGTTTAGTCTTCGGCTTGTTATCGCTCCACAGTCCAAGAACCCTCAGTCTGTAGAGCGACTTACGCGCTTCCGACATAATCACCGTGTGAAGCGGCGGTAGGTCCAGTAGTACTTCTAGCGCCGCCGTTGGCGTGGTTCGAAACGCCCCTGTTATAGCCATGCATGCTGTCCTTTGCACTTTCATCATGAAAGGGGAAGGCGGTATGAGCTTATGGAGCTCCTAAGCACACTCGGCGAAGTACAATTTGTAGAAGACGCACAGCTAGCCTCTGTGCTAGGTTCTGCTTCTTAGTTTCTTTCTACTACCGTACAGCCGCCAATGAACCTCCTGGCTCTGCGATCCACTGAGCTGAATGCAGCTAGTTAGCACTTACCACGAGGTCCGACGAGCAGCCCGATGGCTGCTAGATGGCTAGTCACCGATGTGATTACTCGGATTGACTGCTCACTTAGGAAATCTGAAATCCAACTACAAAGGCCAAAACTGAAGCGATATGCAGGAAGCTTGCGAAGCAGATTAGCATCACAAACCCTGTCAAAAGCCTTCGAGATGTCAAGAGACACGGAAAGAGCCTCACCGTGTTTCACGATAGCCTCGCCCCACTAGTGCGGCGTGCTGCGTGACATACACAAGAAGATCCCCAGTGGAACGGCGCTGGCGAAAGCCATATTGCCGATCACTGAGGAGGTCTTTAGTTTGAAGCTAAGCCATCAGCTTACTGTTCATATTGTTTATAACCTTACAGAGTATGGAGGTGATGACGATATGTCGAAAATTACAGGGATCGCAGCGACTACACTTGTTAGGCACTGGTTGCACAAGGCAAGCAAGGATGCCGGAACAAGTGTGTAAAAATAGGAGACTACTTGGGAACATAGTGCTTCAGAACCCTTGCAGGTATACCATAAGGCCCACTAGCGTTGGTCACGTCTAGACTGGAGTGCTTCGACATTGAGGTATTGACGTTCAAAATTGTAAGGCCAAATGCTGTCAAATGAACGCAAGCAAGAATCTACCTTACAGTTAGAGCTCTTAGTCGTTTTTTGCTTGCGTTTGCTTGACAGAATTTGGCCTTAGAGTTTTGTACGAACCATACGAGAACTACTGGCAAACAGAATCAGAATCAGAAATAAGAGAGAGGCGAAGCGATTGGACTTCTCTAATGCGGTGAAAGCCAGCGAGCCATCAGACTTCTGCATAGGAGGAAGCATCGGACGACAGAAATTGGTTTCGACCGATTTGGATAAAGACCAGAACTGCTTACTACCAGGAGGGTAGGCTACTAATTAGGTTTCTATACTTTTGATGTGGTCAAAACGAGCCATACGGATCATTTCAAGATCACTGCAAGGCTTTGCGGCGAAATTAAATGCCCTCAGCTTAGAGCGAATCCTTCGAGCTCGACGTTTGCGGACACGACCTTGAACTCAGTCCTGGCAGGTACTCTTTGCGGAAGTCTGCCTACCTATTGTACCATAAAGCATTGCAATTTATAGAGATGATTATTTAATTTATGTTCCCGCACCAGCTACGATCCCGGGCGGTCCTTTTAACTAAAAGTTATTAGTTTTTATATACAACAAGTGCTTTCAAGGCCACGCCGCCGATACGCCGCCGCCGCCGACCGATTTTGACCGGCGCGCCGCCGCCGACCAAACACCTATCGGCGCTCATATCTATCTACAAGTCATTCTTTGGATATATTTTGATTGGACCTATAGTTTTCAAAATATACGAGCATGAATTAGGGTCAGTACAGCAGAAAAGGTGCTAGAGGGCAGATTACTAACATTTTTGTGCGCATCGGGTTACAAGCAAGAAATTTGTACCATAGATAAAGTGTTCCGCAGTGATTATTTTCAGATGTGGATATTAGTTAGATTCGTCCCCTGTGCGCGGGGAGAACGGGGTGAATTGGACCAAGCACACCTTTTTTTCGTTTCTTTCTCACTGATCAGTTAAGGCTACTATAGCTTGCGGGGTATCGTTTTCGTGTAAAACAGACATCAGGAATTCATTTTTAGGGTTCGTTACCCGAAAGCTCCAAGCGGAACCCTATTGTTGTGAGTCATACGTCCGTCCGTTGTCTGTTTTACAGGTTTCACAGCCAAACGGTTGGAGCTACAGGCTTCAAATTTTCACAGTATAAGCATCTTGTTGACCCAAAACCACACCAATTGTCAAAAAATATTTTTAATAATATTTAATGGGGGCTCCCATAGAGCTGAAGGGGGGCGCAAAAATTTTTTTTTACCCACCCCATTGAGTGGGGTATCGTTGTTTAGAGCTCATTGCGTAGATAAATACTGTATTTTTTATTTAGAAAAAGATTTGAAAACAAAGGCGTGAGAAGTCACTAAAGTCCGCTATCTTACAAAATTTGTCCCTAAGATTTTTTAAACTTCCCATTGACTTACGAACTTAAAACTTGGTTATGATGTTTATTGTTGCGTACATTTCACTAACAAATACTAATAAAATAAAAATATTTTTTTTGTTACAAAAAAGAATAAAAAAAATCACAAAAAATAGTTTTAGTATTTTTTTTGTATTTGTTGGTAAAATATACGCAATAATAAAGATTACTACCAAATTTCAAGTTTACAGGTCAATGGGAAGGTTAAAAAATCTTAGAACAAATTTTGTAAAAAAGCGGACTTTAGTGACTTCTCACGCCTTTGTTTTCAAATCTTTTTTTAAATAAAAAATACAGTATTTATCAACGCAATGAGCTCTAAACAACGATACCCCACTCGATGGGGTGGGTAAAAAAAATATTTTTGCGCCCCCCTTCAGCTCTATGGGAGCCCCCATTAAATATTTTTTTTGACAATAGGGATGATGACACTATAAAAGAAAATCAATAAATCCAAATTTTCTACATAATGACTCAAATTCTCAATCAAATGGCAAAAAAAGTAATTCACAAAAATAAATAATTACGTAATTATAAGTCTTCAAAGTTTTAAAAGTGGGTATTTTCTGTCGCTTTTCCGCAAAACGCACCTTTGTATTGAACGATTGTCATTTACTATGGCGCTACTCAAAGGTGACGTCACGGTCGAGTAGCACTTTCTCTCTCTAACTACGAACATTCTAACCGTTGTTGCTTCGTTATTTTTTGAGATATTTGAATAGGATTTTCACTATTTGGCATAGTTTTATGTCTTCTTTCTATTGAAGTAATATTTTTTTTTGAGTCATCATGCCTATTGGTGTGGTTTTGGGTCGACAAGATACTTATACTGTGAAAATTTGAAGCCTGTAGCTCCAACCGTTTGGCTGTGAAACCTGTAAAACAGACGACGGACGGACGCATGACTCACAACAATAGGGTTCCGCTTGGAGCTTTCGGGTAACGAACCCTAAAAATGAATTCCTGATGTCTGTTTTACACGAAAACGATACCCCGCAAGCCATAGTAGCCTTAACTGATCAGTGAGAAAGAGACGAAAAAAAGGTGTGCTTGGTCCAATTCACCCCGTTCTCCCCGCGCACAGGGGACGAATCTAACTAATCTCCACATCTGAAAATAATCATTGCGGAACACTTTATCTATGGTACAAATTTCTTGCTTGTAACCCGACGCGCACAAAAATGTTAGTAATCTGCCCTCTAGCACCTTTTCTGCTGTACTTACCCTAATGAATGCTCGTATATTTTGAAAACTATTGGTCCAATCAAAATATATCCAAAGAATGACTTGTAGATAATTTTATAAGGAACATTTTTTCCATTGACGGTTTTCTCCTAGCTTCAGCCGTTTTCAATAAAATAAAATAAAACTGTAATTCGGCACACAAAAGTGGGGGGGAGGGGGGGGAAAAAAGGTCTGTCAGCGTGTTTCCCTAAAATTTTTAAAACACAAAAATTTAAGCTACATGCATGCCAACTTTCGTGCTTTCTTCCAGATGTGACCGTACTTCGAGCTAACAAGCCGTACTAATATCAAATTTGAACTCCTTGTCCCTGAATCAGTCGAAATCGAGTAAATTGACGACTTTGAAAAAAAATATTTTTTTACTTAAAATTCAAAATAAATGTAAAGTTTGAAATCCTTATCCCCGAATTAATCGAAATCAAGTATTAATGACGATTTTCCGCAAAAAAAAAAATATTTTTTTTACTTAAAATTCAAAATTAATGTAAAATTTGAAATCCTTAACCCCGAATTAGTCGAAATCGAGTATAATGACGATTTTTCGTAATTTTTTTTTTTTTTCACTTAAAGTTCAAAATAAATATAAAATTTGAAATCGAATCGAGAATCGGTCGGAGAGAGTCGGAATCGAGTATAATGACGATATTACAAATAAATAAAAAAATTTAACTTGAAATTCAAAATTAATATAAAATTTGAAATTCTTATCCCCGAATTAGTCGAAATCGAGTATAATGACGATTTTTCGTAAAAAAATTTTTACTTAAAATTCGAAAGAAATGTAAAATTTGAATTCCTTATCCATGAATCCTTATCCCGAAAAAAAAAATACATTATTGCCGTGGCCGGGGAAAAAAGCATTTGCAGGCTGAGTATTTGTTTAAACGGACGAGCTTGCGAGTCCGTTTAATTATAATACGAACCCTACAATTGCCATTCCGGCCAAGGCTAATATAGTACTTTTCTCAAAAATGAAGGAAATACGACATAATCTGGATAAATATTTGATAAACATAACCTTAAAACGTCAAAAACATCATGCTCAACAAAAAATTAACAGCGGGATTTTTTTTTAACAGAATCGCAAGTGTATTATTTTACCGAAAAACGCAAATTATTCAAGACTTAAAAAGACGTCGCGGTTCCAACAGAAAAATACGAGCTGAATTGGCTGAATACGACCTGTGCCTCCTTTTAATATGACAGTTTCTACTTTTTTTAAAAGTTTGGAATTCTACAAATAAAGGAATTTATATGTGAAATAGCAGGCGGCCTTCAATGTTTTTAGAACATAAGGTGTCCAAGATTGGGTGTCCATAATTGGATTTTGTCTGTCCATCATAGGATTTTCGAAGATTTTCGACTTTTTCAGATTTGGAGCAATTTTCTCGGAACTTACAAGTTTATCCAAAACTTTTGTATGTTTATTATAATTAGTGATTATTAAGCTACATTTTCTTTGAAATACCTAACATCAAACTTATAAAATAAGAGAGTTACAGCCAACAGATGTCGACGGAGTTCTTAAGCCGTCCATAATTGGTGCCATTACGTTAATAAGAAACAAAAATTTTTGCAACGGTCATGCACGACTAGAACTTCCTTGACTTGAGACTAGAAATAGGTATTTGTAACGTGTACCACCTAATCCAGTAAACAGAAAAGGCAAATAAATAATACAGAAAATGGTTAGAAGTAATTAGAATAAGTTATTAACCTCGTTTATATCATTATTATCTGCGCTCTGCCATAAGGGCCCTTTTTTACTAAACTTTACAACTAAGTTTAAGGTAGAAATACTTAACTTATAGGTGTGAAACCAAGCTAGAAATACACATCTAGTCTTATACTTTATCAATATGCAAAAAACTAAAAATATGTGATTTTACCGTATTTTACTAAAACGCTGATATCTACGAAACTAGAAAGTGCCATAAGGGCCCTTTTGTTATGGACGGTCTCATATATACCATCAAGTGCTGTAGGTGTTTAAGATCGCGAATCGATTCAAAACCTGTCAAGCGAATCACACCATCACCATCCCTTATTTGTAAATTCGCAGTTCAATCGGGCTATAAGTAGGAAGTGATAAATCAAAGTTGACTTAGTATAACGATGACCAAACCATGTTGATTGTGGCGTCTTCTAGACTCTAATTAAACGACAAATATTGACCGGCGGCGAACAAGCCGCGCCCGCGCCCCGTCTTCCGCAACTCGCGAGCGTTGCATAAACAAACGCATGTTCTTTTTTTAATCGTGTTTACAATAGTAGGTACATACTTATGCGTTATACTAATATTTACTCTTTACACTGGTTCTGAATAAGTATTAGTCGCAATTTAGCATGAAGTTAGTGTAGTGCTCCCCTAAGCACAACCTAGACACCTAAATAGCGTACTCACTGGCTCGATACCACACCAATGTCGGGCAGACGTCCACTCTCGACCGTGGCCATAACTTGACTAACTACCCTCATCCGTGTGCTCGAGATAGCGGTTAAGTATAAAACAGATAGACATACACTACATCCCTTCCTTAGTATGATTTATTTATTTCAATTAATCTGATCATGAATCAATACTCGGTTCAATCATTTTGTGCACCCACACTTGCATCTTGATCTTTCCCATCTTAGACATAGACATAGACATAGAAAATATTTATTAAACATCACATTCATATCATGGTATACATGTTCAAGACTTAAAACTAACAAAAGGTATAATGAAAATGTTTAACAGGACTTGACTCAGCATACATGTTGCAGCAAATATACTGCAACTCTTCTTAAACTGTCCATCACAACATGAGGTGTGGGTTTGAAATCAGTGACTCATCATCTCTGTGTGTCATCATCAATGAGGAGTCAGTTTGTTCCCTTTTTCCATCTCTTTTATTTCTATAAAAGGGAGATAAGGTTTATAACTTCTTCTTCAACTTCCCCTTCTTCAACAACCCCCCTTCTGTGCACCCCTTACTCTCACCCAGCGGATGTCCAACCGTGAAAACGTCATTCGAGAAATTGAAGAGGCCAGAAGAAGACCAGGGGGAGTGAACCTCGACTTTATTATCCGCGTCAAGATACTTGGAATCAGAAGGAACCCGGCAGAAGACATATTGAATTTCAATTTAAACCTTCCAAAATCAGCTGACTAACATTATTACCATTCAAGAAACCCAACGAAACGAGAAACCCTCAAAATCGTTATGAGTGTGTTCCATCCTCCCGGTCTTTTGACGCCTATCATCATAGAAGGAAAGATTCTCCTCCAGCGAATTTGGCGTTCAAGAACTGGTTAGGACCAAGTCGTTCAAGAAACTGAACATTTCATGTGGAAACACTGGATCCAGCGCCTGATCGCTGCTTGTGTATGCAGAGTTCCACGACAGTACATTACTTGACGGGACAGTACATGAAGAGCTAACTCGGTGCACGATAGAATTGCACATTTCTGCGATGCTCGTAAGAAAGCAGATTCGATGTATGCATGTTCGAGAAGATGGCAAGATATGAATTTTCAGGCAGCCTTACTCGGAGTGCGACTTGCTTGCACGATAGAAAAATATCACAACACTATTTAACCAGCGAACAAGATTTTCTGGACCAATTCCTCAGCGGTAATAGTATGGATCAAGGGCTATTCACGCAATTATAAAATCATTGTTTCCAATCGCTTGGGAGAAATAGCAGAGCACACGCAAACCAAAGACTAGAAGTGGTTGTTTAGTTGCCTACGTCGCTAAATGTATCAGATGGCGCCGTCAGGGACCTTGATGATTTAAACCCAGAACATCGGTGGTTTAAAGGCCCTTTGTTTCTCTACCAAGACCCTAAAACATGGCCGGCACAGGATAATAACACGAAACCAATATCGACCGATCTGTTGGGAATGAAAAAACCGTCGCACAGCATCTTACCAGTGCATGCGTATGTACCATCTTTCCTGATATTACCCGATTTTCCAAATGGCTGATACTCATCAGAAGTACGGAGTACATTTAAGCATTCATTGAAAATACTCGGAACAACTAATAGCCTTAACCCTGAACAACTCCAGCGCGCTGAAGTGTCATGGATTAAGCACTGCCAAAGTCAAGTTTCCTACTCGAATTAGACAATCTAAGAAATAACAAGCCCTTTGACATGAACGGTCAGGTTTGGAATCTGTGCTCGTTCATTGTTGACCATGGTGTGCTGAGACAGGAATCTCACCCACCCCATTGTAAAAGATGAAAAACATCTGTACACAAAATTGCTTACCTTACCTATATCACCACGAACAAGCTAACCATGAAAATAACGAATCAGTAGTTAACTCCTTGCGTCAGAAATATTGGATCCTTAACATATGATATGACTGGCAGAACAGGAGCAAAACCCGTCGTTTATGACGTATTACGTAAAGCACAGCCAACGAATTTATTTCAATCCTCATGGAGACTTGCCAACTGCAATCAGTTGCTCATCATCTACGGCTCTATAGCCATTGCGGCTTAGATTATATTGGAACAATGATGGTGATAATCGGTACATGTATGACGAGTAGAGCCGTGCACGTTGAACTCGCAGCATCGCTATCTGCAGACTCTGTAATACTTGCTCTACGCAGAATGATAGCTCGCAGAGGACCACCTAGTCTTTTTCCTCGAAAATGGAATGAATTTCCATGGCGCTAACACAGAACTAAAAAGATCTGTTAAGGGAATAGAACAGCAGCGAATCAAGGAGCGATTTCCGACCGAAGAAATTCTAAGAACTGTTCCGACAGGAGCGGAATCTACACTGGACTCGCGTCCTCTGACGCATGTGTCAGTGCATCCAGATGACCACGAAGCAATAACGCCTAATCATTTACTTCTTGCGGAAATAAGTAAAATGCCACACTTGGGAACGTTCACTGAGAATGACATGATCACAAGAAAGCAGTGGCACAAAGCACAAAGGCTATGTGGCATTTTTTTGGAATAAATGGGCCCGTGAATAGTTGCCTGTACTGCTGGCCAGAGCACATGTTTTAGAAAGATCAGACCTGAAAGAAGGCGGTCGTCAATGTCGTCATCATCGAGCCTAGGTTACCCTGCAACACCTGGCCGAAAGGCATTTTAGGCAAGGAGTTCGAGTTCGAGTTGCCAACATGCGCACCGCGAGTGGCTCTCTACGGCGGCCCGCTGTGAAGATCGCCCGTCTCCCGACTGATGCTGCATTCAAGCATGGTTCACATTTATATGTAGGCCCATACAGCCGTAACCGTAACTAATTAACGCATAGTATACATTTGCATGTGGGCTTATACAGGCGTAACACATTCACGCATGGTTTACATTTCATGTAGACCTATACAGCCGTAACACATTCACGTATAATTTACATTTATGTGTAGGCCCATACATACAGCCGTAACACATTGTCGCATAGTTTACTTTTACATGTAGACCTATACAGCCGTAACACATTGACGCATGGTTTACAATTTCATGAAGGCCCATACAGCCGTAACACACTGACGCATGGTTTACAATTTCATGTAGGCCCATACAGCCGTAACACACTGACGCATGGTTTACAATTTCATGTAGGCCCATACAGCCGTAACACATTGACGCATGGTTTACAATTTCATGTAGGCCCATACAGCCGTAACACACTGACGCATGGTTTACAATTTCATGTAGGCCCATACACCCGTAACACATTGACGCATGGTTTAAAATTTCATGTAGGCCCATACAGCCGTAACACATTGACGCATGGTTTACAATTTCATGTAGGCCCATACAGCCGTAACACACTGACGCATGGTTTACAATTTCATGTAGGCCCATACAGCCGTAACACACTGACGCATGGTTTACAATTTCATGTAGGCCCATACAGCCGTAACACATTGACGCATGGTTTACAATTTCATGTAGGCCCATACAGCCGTAACACATTCACACTTATTTATTTGTAAGAATACAGTAGCCAGCCACTGAGTACATCGTAGACTTATTACAATTTTAGAAATCTAACCTTTTCATTATTCATTCCTTTTTATTTGCTTCATAATAGTTGTCTTTCATAGTACTTCAGACCGTATAAGATACACTACTTCCATGTTTACTAATCCTGCAAGTATGTAGCAATATTCACACACGCATATAGCAAAGATTTCGCGACAGAACAAACTGATACAAAATATTATCCACATAGCAATAGGAATGCGGGACGTTTCGCCCCCGTACCCCACAGACTAATAAAAACTAAACAGTCAGACCTTCTCGGAAGGAATATTTTCTTGTTTTTCTTTTTCAATAGCTAAGTACTAATTGAAACTCATACGACTCACTGTTTCTTTAGGCCCTAAAGTTTAAGGCATGTAAAACTGGAAATATTTAAAATTGGAAAACTTTGTTCTTCAGGCGGCCGCAAACCGACGCAGGCCGCGTAACTGGCCTAGTGACACTATACGATCGGATACCTGACAATATGCACCTTCCTCCCAATTATCCAATAATGGCTTAAACAATGGTTGCGACTAGCAAAATTTTATGGCTTAGCCAAATTTATAGAATAATGAAATTATTCAGTATTTATGACAGCAATTCTAATACCTAAGTAGCCAAGCCAACATAGTACAAATGTAGTAAATGTTCCCCAAAGGAGTAGGCAGATCACATGAACTCCAATTCATACCTATGCCGCTTTTAGCCATTGTAGCACACTCTTCATTTGTTTGTTTTATATACCTACACGCTAAACGCTCCGCTTAAAGCGGTATGTCGCCTGCTTCAGGGAAGATCATGTTAAGACCTTTAATTAAGTATCCTTTAAATTACTGTATTCTTAACAAATAAGCAAGTAAATAAATGATTTTGTTATTTAATAAATATCACATTATACCTAATTTATCAACTAATCAACATGTATTTTGACTTGTAACTTCTGTTCTGAATAAATTTTCCATTTTCAATACAATACAATACAAATATTCTTTATTGTTCACCAAATAAGGTACACTAAAAGAAATAACAGAAGCGAATTGCACAATGGTAGACAACAGTCGGTCTTATCGCTAAGAAGCGATCTCTTCCAGACAACCTTCCATTCAATCCATCCATCCATTTTCAATTTCGTTGTTTAGGTAATTTTCGAATCCAGTTATTGTTCACAAAACGCGAGAAACACCTTATCACCCTGACCGCACTACTGCCATTCTGTGTAATACCTACTAGTATAATTGTAGTTTTGTTCTGATAAGGTCGGTATTTAATTTTATGAATGGTTAGGTAATATGTATCTTTACCTTATATAGGTATCATCATACCTATTCACGTAAGAATATTACAAAAACAAACCCGATATGAAGTGTTCCTCGGTTTTTAGTGTACATTGTTTATTGCGATCAAAACAATACTTCATTCCGCATAGCAATTACTTATAAGTCCTTGCCTGTTTTAGATGTTTGGTTCATAATACAATTTACAAGAACTTTAACTACTACCTACTTTCCTTACGTTTTTATTTTTCAAGCAGAAAGTAGGACATTAGTAAAAATAATCAAAACTAAGTTGATTTACACTTACTTTATCCTCGTCGCCATTTGTAGTGCTCCCCTAAGCACAACCTAGACACCTAAATAGCGTACTCACTGGCTCGATACCACACCAATGTCGGGCAGACGTCCACTCTCGACCGTGGCCATAACTTGACTAACTACCCTCATCCGTGTGCTCGAGATAGCGGTTAAGTATAAAACAGATAGACATACACTACAGTTAGCCCATAACATTTCCTGGAAATATGACGTTATCATGAGAAACAAAACATCCATATTTATGGAACAATTAAAATAAAGTTTGCCAATTATGATGCTCAGATGATCACTAGGCACTAGACGTGTGCGCCGATTTAAAAATGATCGGCGGCGGCGTTTGCCAAAAAATCGGCGGCGGCGGCGTACTTTCGGCGTGAAATCGGCGTGAAGGTCACGTAAATAAAAATGCGAAATAATTCGTATTTTTTTTAAATCGAGATCAATGCAATAAATCTGTATTCATACAAGTAAACCACATCCCTATATAACAAAAATGCGGTAGAAACATGGACAATACTGGTTAGGGAGCCACAAAGAATTCGATAAGCGGTACTGGAGACGAATGCTCAGGATACCCTGGACAGCCAAACGGACCAATGACCCAGCTCGGTATCAAGACACGGTTATCCACTGTTTGTCGGCAGTGGCTGCTTTCATACTTTGGACAAGTAATGCGCAGTGGTGCTGATAGTCTGGAGAAACTGGTCGTGGTTGATGGAATGGAAGGCAAGAGGGCTAGGGGACGCTCATCAACTACATGGACAGATCAGGTTAAGGAAGCCACATCGATCGAGACCGATGGAGACATTGGAGACAAGTCCTCAGGGCGGCGAAATCCAGAAGTGATCACGATCCTCAGGAATGAGGGACCGACTCAAGAGAGACAGATATAGCTAACAAAAATATCCAGTCTAAAAGCTCCGCCTGGGGCATGGTCCCCATAACGCTAGCCGCGTTACCCCTCTGTATTGCCAGAGAAATTCTCTGTGGAAAGAAAGTGTCAGGTCCCCGAGGTACCGACTAGTCGCCACAACAAAGCTCTCATGAATGTCTTCATGTCAGCCGGCCAGGGTCCAGAGTCCACTGCAAGCATTGCAAACTCGCAGAGTTACTTACACAATAAAGACGAGTGTTTGCGGTGCTTGAGAGCTTCGTCAGCTCCAGCACTGGCCTGGGAGCGAGTTGCGTGGAAGTGGGATTGCGCACATGCGGTGTTTTACACCAGAGCCCTCCCTAGTTTCCACGTCTCCAACGTGACTCCATCAGGATGGTTACCATCGTCTTATGCCATACCCACTAGTTCTGTTGTCCCAGCACGAAACACACCAAGCTTACCGGGCCTCCTTCAGGAACGCCATATCGCGTCAGTTTCCGAATGAGACAACTACTAGAGGAGGGGGAGGGGGATATTATATTAGATTTATGAATCGATTATTCCCAAAGTAAAAAAATGTCTTTGAAAAATTCTTAATCGTTTCTGAGTAAAAGGATTGTGACATTACAGGACATACGTACAGACAGACGGATATGACGAAGCTATAAGATAGGGTGTCCCTTATTTTACGATTTTCAGAAATTCATATCGCATACCCCCTAAAAATAATGATACTACCCCAAAACACTCGAAAAAAAATTTTTAGGACATTCCTGTAATGGGAACCCGTGCCGACTTGCAACTGAAATTCCCATACATATTACTATGGAGAAATTTGGTCAGACAGTAATTTGATAATTTTTCAGTGGTTTTCTGTATGCATCGAGATTTTTTTGTTAAATAATGTTTATATATGGCAGTGTTATACAAAGTTGATATAAAATAAAACAAAAAAAAGGGAAAAAAATGGTCATTTTCATACATTGAATGGGGGAATCGCATGAGTGTCGGCACGGGTTACAGTTACAGGAATGACCTGATATTTATTTTCAGCTTGTTTTGGGATAAAAGGAACCGATTTAAGGGGTATGCAATATTAATTTCTGAAAATCGTAAAATAAGGGACACCCTACTATAAGAGTTTGTTTTTGCTATTATTATTTGGCTATAGATGCCTACTTATACGATTTTCTCAGCCGGATTTCCATACACAGGCGCTCAATGTATTTCAGACTGCTCTGATAGTATATATAAACTAAGAAAAATATTTATTGTCACACAACAAATTTAATATAAGAAGTGTACCACTGTACATACATTAAAACAATAACAAAGCAATAAAACAGTTAAATAAAAATGTTAGTTATACTCTTTTATCTAATAAAAAGACTCTTTGGCATTCAGTCAAGGTTACGCCGATTTCACGCCGATCATTTTGTCGGCGGCGGCGGCGTGGCAAAAAAGCCGGCGGCGGCGGCGCGCCGGCGCGGCGCACACGTCTACTAGGCACACCACACCGCACCGCTGTCTGGTCTGGTGGCCGACGCGGGATGGGAGGGATCCTTGCCGAGAGCGGCGGCGACTGCGCGTGCGCGTCCGACGTCCGGGCACTAGGACCCTGACCCGGACCCGGTCCAGCCTATACTTACTCAAAATACTAATCATAAGTACTTAAGTAAGCGTGCTTGTTAATTTGATCTGGCCTATGATACACGTGTTTAGTGAGACGGTAAAAGCGGGCGACCTTCAAGCTCTGCATTATATGATACAGCTCTACAGCTGACATATGGCCCGGCGGCCAGAGGCAGGGTTATAACCTCTTCTAGAAGAAGAATGGGATCACCCATGTAGTTAAAATTGTTAAGTTAACGTATTTACAGTCGGTTCGTTATAAACCTGTTTTGTCTGCCAAAAAAGAACTTTCCCACCGATACGGTAGTACGGTACCTATTACACCTCCACATGAAAAATGTCCAGTCTCACGACTTCTCACAAGAAGCGAGAGGGGATCAGAAAATTTCCTCATACCTTACGAGTCTTACGACTCCTGTTAGGAGAGTCCAGTTATAGCTGTTCTCAAACCGTCTTGCGCCGTAGGTACGACCCTACGCCCTACCCTCCGCATGTAACGGAACTCATTTGGCAACTTACCTAGTAGGTATATTAATGTTAAATCTAACGGGAGAGCTGGGAGCGTCGTCGGTAATTTGTGTAAAGTTAATGAATTCACATTAACGTGAAGCTTAACCACAAACGGAACCATGGAGCGGCCTTCCTGCGGACTGCAGCAGGGAAAACGATCAGCTCGGTAATGTATTCAATCGGAACAGAACAAGGCCTGAACTTGTGCCGCTGAACGAGACCTCTACCGCTGTTTACTTGTAGGACAATTAGTCGTCGCAGGCGCAGGCACCAACGCCAACAATGAGCTATTTATTATAGTTCCTTTTGCTATTTGATAAAATGCCATAGTTTAAGGTGGCTAGCGTTTGATAATAATTTAACCGTTTTGGTGATCAATTTGTTGATTTGGTGATAATAGCATTAATACCACAGCACTGGCTATCCACGGCATACCATTTACTATCAGGCGGGCGGGGCGTAATTATATGCTTGTTTGCCACCGGCACGGCACACCGCGCATGAATGGGAAGTGACGGAGAAATTACAGCTTTTGACAATCCTGTCTCGGTTCGTCCATATTCATTATACCCAACAATTATGTATATGTAGTAACATGTAGGTAGACAGGACAAAGCGAAAGTGTGTGACATTCAAATGAATTATTTATGAAGCGCCTGCGCGTATCGCTGGCATGTTGTCTACGACGGAGGACGGTCGTGACAATCCCATTGTATAACGGTGCGATATTGCCTAATATCCATATTCATAAACGGGTGGCGCTCGTACCTGAGCCAGCTGGTATAACTGTATCTAACCTCGACTCGAGGTTCGTACCGACAATGCGTGAGCAGGTCACACTTGCCTGGCTCGGGTCGGGCGCGGCGCGGCGCGGGAACCTCCGCTGGAGACATTTGCGTAAGGCGCGCTTCTAGACGTGAAGTGCATATGAATATGCAATGTTGCTGTCTCATTACCTACAGCACTGAGTATTGTGCAGCGCAGTTTCCATAGGTACTGCTGTGCATGATCAGTCGCTAGTTTAACTTTATAAAACAGAGACCTTCGTTTCACTCGGTCAATTAATTTGCCCTCACAGGTACTTGATTTGTCAACCCATTCAAATGAATCACATAGGATACGTAGTTAAAATAAATAACAAAATATATGTAAGTAGGTCTCTTAGTTACAAAACTAGGTACTTATTTTTCTTGACTATTTAACTAAGCTGCAGTTTCTAAGTAATGCTTCAATTATAAAATAATTACATAATTAATATAAAGTATGCTGCTCTGCGACAAATCGGTCCATACTTACTTACTTAACCATACGCCAGTGCGATGCGAGGCGAGGTCGGCGCTGGACTGGACTTGACAGTCCACGATTAGGGGTGTCAATAGTAAAACTAAGATTCGGCATTGTTCTGTGAGAGTCCACGAATCGTCGATCTTTCGACATGGTCGTGACGTCACGAAAAATGCGGCTCTCAGGGCCGCGCCGCGCCGGGCTGGCTCATCATTCCTCTGCCAAAGGTTCGACATCAGGCAAAGCCATCATGCAGCGGAATTGTAGCGTACCTAGCCTGCCTCGTGGCAGCCTGCCGCAGGAGATAGATTTATACGAGCAATATATAGGTTAGTTAGTTTATAAGTACGTATAGGCACAAAATAAAGAATATACAGAAGGTCCGTTCCCGCCGTTCTTGAAAATACATACCTAAACTTGCCCGACTCACAGGGTTGCTTCTGTATTGATTCTGAATTTTAAAAAGGAGCAGGTATATTAAAAATTCTTCAACATGACATTTAAATATGAACCAGCGTATCTTGGTAAAAAACCGGCCAAGTGCGAGTCGGACTTCGCACATTTAGGGATCCGAATCAACCTCAAAAATATGATTTATCAATATATTAGTATTTTTTGTTAAATTATACGTAATATTGAACATTGTCACCAAATTTCAAGTTCATAGGTCAATGAGAAGTCTAAAAATTCTTCGGAACAAATTTTGTGACAGACGACGGACGGACGGACGGACGTCTGGGCGACACCAATAGGGTTCCGTTTTGACCCTTCGGGTACGGAACCCTAATAAATTGATGCGTGACCCGCTGCGAGTTGTGACTTGTGACGGGCGGCGGTCGAGAGCGCCAACAAAGAATATACCTAATTAATTAGGTACCTACTTAACTAAACCATAGTACTTAAATACTGGCGTTTTACCAGCGAACGATAAGATGAATGTGTAATGGTTGATCGTCGTTATCAAAGCGGCTAGTTTCAAAAAATTACCTACCTACCTATGAAGAAAGAAAAAAAAAGAAAATAAAAAAAAAAGAAGAATAAAGAATTATACATACATACATACCTATGTATTGTAACTACCAAAATGAGAAAACCGTTTTATTTGCCTTTCAATATCGTTTGAAAATTTTAAGAAAGTGTAGGCACAGTTTTTTGTTGTATTTAAACAATAAAATACATTCCAACTGTAATAATAACGGTTATTCATTTTGACGTACTACACGTAAGTACGTGACACAAAGTACCTACGTAGCGGCGGGGACGTCAAGTGATCAACGCGCGCACAACTAGCACACGCGACGCGACAGTGACAGTCGCGACTAAGCTCGTCCGAAATCAACCGAGAATGCCTGTAAATGTTACGTCTGTGTGCGTGCGGCGAAAATGGCACTTTGTACTGAGCGGACTCTCTGCTCCGGCGCGCGCCGCCGCTATTTACTTTGTGGTATAGGTACCGGTATCGTACATCGGATTCACGACCAGCGCGACAGCCAGCAGGTACTTGTAAGTAGCACGTACTATTATTAGATATTCTGTGGCATCACTCATTCAACACAAGCACAACAGTGCTGCGTGCTGGACAGCAACAATGACTTCCTTCATCAACACTCAATCATTTAATCAGGGTCATTTTTTCAGTAAACCGTTGCCCTTGTCTTGAATAAGCAATAGAAACGCTAATAAATACCTACCTACTTAATTCTAATTACCTGACCTTTCCTTCGAATGTCGAGCAAGCGCCCATCACAACAAACAATTAGGTAATAACGCAGTTCTCAAAAAGGCGTTAAATGTATATTAATATTTATTTCTGCTAAACTGTATTTTTTTGTAAATAAAATAAATTGAAATTGAATTGAATTGATATTCATTAAGTATAATAAAGTATTACCAAACAGATTCTTTATTTATTAAAATTGCTTACAATTACTGTCGTCACTAGGTACAATACGATATAAATAAATGTTATATACTTTTTGCTTTGATTCTTTAATCTTTAGGTATTATCATGTTTAAAAATACGCCGGTCCGGTGAAACGGGTTCCGGAAACCAACCTGATCAAGCAAAACGACATCGACCACAACTTACTCGTAAAACGAGTCTTAACTCACCCGCCCAGGGTCCAAACCGCTTTGACAAGGGCTCCACTTCCGAAGGTAGGAAGAAAGGCATCAAATACGACGATATTAATTCCAGAGGCGTCCACAGAAAGTTCATTAAAGAGAAAAATAACACCACCGCCCCAAACGTCGCGAGGATCATCACTAACATGGTTTCCGAAAGGCACAGCCCAAAAACGCTTTTGTTCTATTCTATGGCATAAACGCCGCAAAAGTTATTGTTCTAAGGATTTTAAATTCAAAATTGGAATGTTTTGGTTGTAGGTAAATGTTTGTTTACCGAAACGGCGAGAGAGCGCGTGCGGCTCGCATCGCGTATCAATGACTACTGACATGACATGACAGTGACAGTACGTGACTACATTCGCGAGTGGCGAGTGAAATGAATGGATGATTCGGTCTTCCACATCACTAAATGAGGCGCCTACATATAAAGTTTACGCTTGTTAGTGACTCCGGAACTTTGCTAACGCGCTCAGAGCAGGTGCAGGTTAGCGTGCCATCATCATGCCGTGTGCTGGGTACCTATGTAGTACCTACGTCCAATAATAAACAGTCGCAACCCCCTGGAGGTTATCTTCACGAGCGCGGCCAACTCGCGCCCGCAGCCTGCCTCATGTCTGGCCTCGCTCGCCCTATCCTATCAGTGGGCGAATCGACAACCCGAGGGATAGGTACAAGCCGTACAAGTGGAAAAATTACATTCGGATTAGCCATTTCATCCCTCCACACGACCAAGCAAACGCCGACTAATTAATAGGAAGAAAACAATGCTTATTGAAAGATTTTTGACTATGCTAAAGCAAATGTTCACAATTTGACAACCAGCTGTATGTATATCATACCAGGCCCATAACCTGCTCTCCTCCCAAGTGTTTGTGTTACCACTTACCAGGCGGAACTGTTGACTGTTGCCAACGATTTTAATTTGTCATTCAGGCGTTAGCCGCCGTAACCATCACTTGATTTAATAATGGACAGAACGTTTGTTTATCAAATCTAAGAGCACATTCCTTTTAGGATCAATAAATTCTGTACACACTATTTCACTATTGGTATTGCAATTGAAACTACACAGGTTACTTGCAAATGGAAATTATTTGTAAAATATAAAAATTACATTTATACAATAATAATTAATAATTATTATTATTATTTCGACAAGACAAAACTACTATAACATAGACTTATAATAAACTTAAAAATAGACTTAAAAACAAACCTACTTAAAAATAATAAACTTAATATAAGTAGATATTATCGTCGTTTTTCAGCTTATTTATAATATATTAAGTTATATTTAAATAGACTGAAAAACGACGAGTCCGAAAGAGACTCACTTTGTCTTAGTGTATGCCTGTCCCACTCATACACAAAATAAAAAAAGAATAAAATAATTATCTAAATACAAATAAAATACAAATTACAAATGCGTTTATTTTTCTCTTTAAATTACAATGGTGTATCGGTTAGTAATATCTTATATATCTAATTGACATGGAAAAACATCTAAACATTACCTAACAAAAAAACTAACGACTTTAAATTATTTACTTATGCTGCTAACGCAAACTACAAAGCCGGGTAGTAATCGCACCTACTGTACCTACTGGGAAGTAGTGTCACCCAATCTATGGGAGGTCCACATTTTGGTATCGGATGAATTCACTTGGCACAGATGTATTTAATATAGGTAAATCTAAGTTAATTTAGCCCGGTAGCCATCCGCCACCCCCTGGGGGGTAGGAATGGGCGGCGGTGAAAGTCCCATTTTTCGGTTTTTCATGAAAAACTAATAAACGGTGACCCATAGCGAAAAACGTTCTTAGGCATAAGTAATCTAAATAAAAGGTTCTATACACTTTGTCGCTAGGATTAATATTTAATGAGATTTTAAAGAGGGAATGTAAAATTATATGAAAATTTAAGTGGCTATTAATTTAAGTGGCTATTAAAGATTAGAGTGTGGAGTTCGCCAAGGAGGGCTGACCTCGCCGGACCTCTTCAGTCTCTACGTTAATGACCTGATAGTTGAGCTGAGAAGAACTAGAGTGGGCTGTCATATTGGTGCCACTTGCACTAATAATTTTAGTTACGCCGATGACATGGTTCTTCTCAGCCCATCCATCAGGGGGCTTCGAAAGTTGTTATCTATATGCGAGGTCCTACCCCCCCAGGGGGTGGCGGGTGGCTACCGGGCTGAATTAGCTTAGATTTATCTATATTACATCTGTGCCAAGTGAATTCATCCGATACCAAAATGTGGACCTCATGACACTACTTCCCCTACTATGTGGTCAGACGGTTTGCACGGCGTTGGCGCGGGGGGCGCGGGGGCGGCGGGGGCGGGGGGGTCCTCCTCCAGCGGCTTGATCCCTTTCAGCTTGTTCCGCACTGTAGCCAGGGACACTGAAATTTTAAAATTTAAGTATAACACTGTACCGTAAGATTTTTTATGTCACACCTGGCCATAAAGTGGCCATTATCGCACGCTCCGCGCGCGAAAAAACCCACTTCCTGGCCATGGGGTGACATAAAATTTTGTACTTACCACGGGCGATAATAAAGAAAGCCTCAGATCGCATATTTATCGCCCTTGCCTTCGGCTCGGGCGTAAAATACCTGCGATCTGAGACATTCTTTGTTTTATCGCCCTTGGTAAGTAATGTACTATTATGTCACACCTGGCCATAAAGCGGCCATTATCGCACGCTCTGCGCGCGAAAAAACCCACTTCCTGGCCAGGGGGTGACATAAAATTGTGTACTTAACACGGGCGGTAATAAAGAAAGCCTCAGATCGCATATTTATCGCCCTTGCCTTCGGCTCGGGCGTCAAATACCTGCGATCTGAGACATTCTTTGTTTTACCGCCCTTGTTAAGTAATGTACTATATCTGTAAAACAACGCTCATACAAGTATATAATAGTACATTACTTACCAAGGGCGATAAAACAAAGAATGTCTCAGAACGCAAGTATTTTACGCCCGAGCCGAAGGCAAGGGCGATAAATATGCGATCTGAGGCTTTCTTTACTATCGCCCGTGGTAAGTAAAAATTTTTATGTCACCCCCTGGCCAGGAAGTGGGTTTTTTCGCGCGCGGAGCGTGCGATAATGGCCACTTTATGGCCAGGTGTGACATAATAGTTATTTATGTCACACCTGGCCATAAAGTGGCCATTATCGCACGCTCCGCGCGCGAAAAAACCCACTTCCTGGCCAGGGGGTGACATAAATTTTTTTATGTCACACCTGGCCATAAAGCGGCAATTACCGCGCGCGGGAAATCCCACTTCCTGGCCAGGGGGTGACATAAAATTTTGTACTTAACACGGGCGGTAATAAAGAAAGCCTCAGATCGCATATTTATCGCCCTTGCCTTCGGCTCGGGCGTCAAATACCTGCGATCTGAGACATTCTTTGTTTTACCGCCCTTGTTAAGTAATGTACTATTATGTCACACCTGGCCATAAAGCGGCAATTACCGCACGCTCCGCGCGCGGGAAATTCCACTTCCTGGCCAGGGGGTAACATAAACTTGTGTACTTAACACGGGCGGTAATAAAGAAAGCCTCAGATCGTATATTTATCGCCCTTGCCTTCGGCTCGGGCGTCAAATACTTGCGATCTGAGACATTCTTTGTTTTACCGCCCTTGTTGAGTAATGTACTAGTACTTACCACGGGCGATAATAAAGAAAGCCTCAGATCGCATATTTATCGCCCTTGCCTTCGGCTCGGGCGTAAAATACCTGCGATCTGAGACATTCTTTGTTTTATCGCCCTTGATAAGTAATGTACTATTACGATACAAGGGTTGTAAAACAAAGAAAGGCCGATATCGCAGATGTTTGGGGCCCGAGCCGCAGGCGAGGGTCTCAAATATGCGAGAGAGGGCTTTCTGTTTTACGACCCGTGTTTTGTACACAATTTTACGTCACCACTTGGCCAAAAAGTGGGTTTTTCTGATCGCGCAGCGTGCAGAAAAACGCGCTTTTTGGCAAGGTGTGGTGTAATAGTAGATTGTTAACCAAGGGCTGAAAGCCACCCATTTCTGCCGAGATATTTTGGCGCTCGAACGAAGTGAGAGCGCCAATAGTTCGAGGCTGAAATGGGTGGTTTCGCCCGAGTTAAACACTCTGCTTTTCATTTCGAATACGAGGAAAGTAAAATATTTAAAAATAAATAAATATTTGTGGACAAACTTACACAAATCGACCTAGTCCCAAACAAAGCAAAGCTTGTACTAACGCGACGATATACATACATGGATAAATGCATACTTGAATACATAGAAAACACCCACATACGTGTTCATCACATAAATAAATGCCCTAACCGGGAATCGAACCCGGGACCTCCAGGTTCGTAGGCAAAAAAAAAACAAATATGCACATTTTCGTTTCATTTTTCACAAAAGACAAGATGTAAAACAATATTGACATGATCTAAAAATTAGGAATTGTGATATTTGCAACGCGAAATACCTACTTGTTATTGTTAAATTCAATAACTATTGTTATCATTCACAAACATTTTCTGAATCAGTGAAAAAAACATTTTGGCGGGAACTGTTGACTGACGTTAATGGTGTTTGTGTATGGACCAATTTATTTCATTTATTTTTAATAAAAAAAAAATCGGCTTAAACGCTCAGACTAATTAGACTCGACATCAAATAATAATACCTACTGAACGAGATGGTCGTATACAACTTTATGAGCGACAGAGAGAGACATAGACATATGTTTTGTTGTCCTTGTCATAGTTTCCCTTTTTTATCTGCCACAAACTATTGATATTACTTTCGACTGTGGCAAAAAAAACAAACAAACAAATTAAGGAGGTTGTTTATGGTTAGCAATCAGGCAATTCAACAAGTAGGTAACATAAGATCTCTGCAGAATCTGTACTATGTGGCTGTATAGGTTAGTGCCGTTGCCCAATTTGACTCCGATTCACCATACAATTTTTTTTTAATACTTTTCTGCTCTAGAGCAGAAATGGACCACTTTCAGCACGCTACTTAGATGAACAATGACCCACTTTCAGAGTATGAGAAATGAAAAGCCATTTTCTGTATCACTATTTACTATATACAAGTATACACGATGATTTTGAATCCGTGAACAGGAGTGGAAAAATATTAAAAAAATTCTTTAGTATTGTGTTCCTGGAGGTGAGCAAGGTTGCCAGATGCCAGAGCTCCCGAGGATACACTGTGTTGAGAGCGAGGGAACTAAATTTGTCCTTTCTGCTGTCAACACAGTAAATCCTCATATTTTATAAAAGGTCGGTAACGCGCACGTTAGGTACTCCTTTGGAGTTGCGAGCGTCTGTAGGCTACGGTGTCCGCTTACCACCAGCGCACGCTTGTTTGCCACCGTAGTTGTATTAAAAAAACCGGCCAAGTGCGTGTCGGGCCACGCGCAAGGTAGGGTTCCGTAGTCATCCACCCGTTACATTATGTGGACTAAAAAGTTCGCAAACTTATATTTACTATGTTTTTGACAGAATTAACAACATTATCTAAGGTATCAATGGAAATTGTTCTAAAGTTTGCTTTTGCAAAGTACATTTCTGAAGTTCGACTATTACTCGTTAACTAGTTATGTCTACTTAGCTGTGATAGTTTTCCTTTTAAATTCATCGTATATCCTACTACCATGATTTTTTTCACATGCCTAGGTGCCACCGTTTAGCTGGCAGGGGGGGGGGGGGGGGGACACTTGACCATAACGAAAATTATCACTTCAAAGCTTAATATCACGCCAACCGATTCTTAAATCAAAAAATACTCTTAGAAACCTTATAATATTTTTAAAAGAGCTATCCAACGATACCCCACACGATGGGGTTTGGAAGAAAAAAAAATTGCACCACCACTTTACATGTAGGGGAGGTACCCTAAAAAAAATTTTTTTTCAAGATTTTATTCTACCGTTTTGTCGGCGTCATCAATATCTATACTCATGCCAAATTACAGCTTTCTAGTACTAACGGTTACTGAGAAAAACGGGGGTCGGACGGACGGACGGACGGACGGACGGACGGACGGACGGACGGACATGGCGAAACTATAAGGGTTCCTTGTTTACTACGGAACCCTAAAAAGATTAAACACGCTTCTCAGCATGGCTCACATTTTCTCTTCGTTAGGTACTATCTAGTACGCGACACGACTATTGCAGCCTGGAATCGTACATTTATGTATTTTTATGGTTTTCTGAATCTATATACAGGGTGTCCCTAAAACCAACGCCAAAATGAAGAGGGGTGATAGAGCAGCTCAAAAGCTATCGATTCGACCCCCATGTATGTTCTGCGATTTTTAGTAGTTTACGAGATATTTATTTACAGTTTTACCAGCAATTTTTTTTTTTCTTTTTAACCGTGTTACGGGATAGTAGTTAAGTTTAAGTGAAATGTCTTTTTTATTCGTCAGTATCCTACATCATTGGATTCATAACGAACTACTGAAGTGTTTAAAAACATGTGCCTGTTTATTTTTCGTATGATTTTTTTGAGTAATAATATTAAGAATATGCGTTGCGTCGCTGTTGACGTCGCCGACAAAATAATTGAGAGCTTGGCACCCATACCTATATACTTAAAATTATTTAAACTGTCCGAGTTGTATCAAATTAGACCGTTCAAAATGCGACTTTACTGTCCAGGCGTGAAGATTCAAAGTCCAATGACAAGTTTTATAAAATGTCGGACATTTTAAATAATTTCTACTATACTTAAACTGTTTTGTCGGCGAAGTCAATATTGACGCATATTTTTAATTGATATTTAACTTGGCTCTCATTACACACATGTTTTTCATTATACAGAATTACTGTAAGTAAATTAGGAATGTTAGCCTTTCAATACACTTGTGTGCCTGAGCTGTAAATTTATAAATAAATAAATAATTTATTTAGCAATAAGTTGTTACATGATGGTAAGTGGTTATCAAACAAACGTATAAACATTTTGTATTAAGTAAGTATATCTACTGTCGCGACGACCGGCGTCTGGTTCGGGAAGGTCGCCGTCGCGGCAAACTGGTTTACATAGACTGAGACGAGACGAGAGCCGCAAACACGGAAGCTAATAGTCAAATACATAACAATGTAGAATAAACATACACGGACGTAACCATTTGGAAATGTATGTTTCCCTGAAAAAGGTCCACAGTCGCCCATTTTAGACCTATCCTTTCCTTACAATAAGATATTGTAATATAACATAATATTGCTCGACCGTCCAAAAATGTTCAAATCCAAATGCTAACTTTTTCCAATAATTTTTTTTTAACTAATTTCACATTGTTCGTAAAATTTGTGCACTGTGCATTTTCCTGTACTATTTATGTATATTTATTTTGTTTTGGCTGTCTTTAGACAATGTTTGAGGCCGTTGTATCTAGTTGCCTAATTAATTTTTCGTTACAGACCTACTTATTCGAATTTAAAAGAAGCAAAAGGGTGCGGAACAATTTATATTTCCGTTAATACGGCCTAAGTGAGTCACTTACTGACAGAAAACTTTGTGACCTAACAATATTTTGTACCTGTAGTAATTTAATTTTTATATTAAAAACCAACCAACCAGACCATCTAATTGGCACGCAGAACGCATATTTATAATGAAAATAAATTATTCAATTTAACTCGAGTACCTAGGTAATATTAAACGGTGTTGTACTTACCTATATATGTAAAGTTCACTTACATAAACATTTAAGGATTAAATACTTAGGTAATTTCAAACTGTACATACGAGACGTGAAGATGTTGCGGTTGTCGTTGGTGCACATGTGCAGCAGCTCCAGCAGCGCGAGGGCCGCCAGCGCCAGCAGCGCGCCGCCCAGCAGCGCCGCCAGCATCGCGCCAGCACCGGGAGGTGTCGGGGTGTCGGGTGTCTGCTGCCCGTGCCCGGCCCGGCCCGTGTGCTCGCGACCGGAGGAGCACGTGTCTGCGCGCGCGCGGCCGCCGAGCGTTTGGCAAAACACGACACGATTCCGACGTTGACGAGATTCCGCGGCCGCTTCCTCAATACTCAGATTCTAGCCGCGACTAGTGATGCGTAAAAATACCTATCTAACTATATACTTTTGTAATTGATTTATTTTGAGCTCTTTTAAAAGTATTAATATTATTAGTTAATAGTTTGTATGGAGAGTGCTTGCCTCTACAGGCTACAGGCGCCTTTCAATGGGCTCTGAACAACTACACCCCACTCGAAGGGCTGGGTAATTTTTTTTTTTTGTGCCCCCTTTCAGCTCTATGGGAGCCCCCCTTAAAAATATTTTATAATGTAAATAAGTTTTGACAATTGGTGTGGCTTTGGATCAACCAGATGGTTACACTGTGAAAATTTGAAGCCTCTAGCTCCAACCGTTTGGCTGTATAACCTGTAAAACAGACGGCGGACGGACATATGACTGACAACAATAGGGTTACACTTAGAGCTTTCGGGTACGGAACCCTAAAAATGAACTCCTGATATGACATTGACAGAGGTAGAGAAATATTGTTTTATCATAGATTTGTTTACAAGTGGCCAGAACACTAAATAGTATTGATATCAAGTTTTATCTTAATTTCTAGCCAACTGTACTTGACCTTAACAGAAGCCGGCTAAAGTAGAAAATAACTAATTAAGATACATACTTATTACGAATACCTTCTACTAAGATTCAGTCATAATAATGAAATATACATGGTTAGAAATGTTAGAATTTGGTTTCTTCGTAACCTACTGAGAATCTGACCTCCTCAGAAAAATACTAATAATTTGATGTTTAGTTTAATTTAGTTTATTATATCTCATTATACAAGTTTCATATAATACAACACTGTTTATACTACTAGTCATATAGTGATCGTTTTACAAAATATAATTATAATTGGGCAATACAGTTTGCAGCATATATACAAAATATATAGCTACATTTAATAAAGAAATAACAGTATTGATTATACGCAGAACAAATTCATTACAATGTCAATTTAAATAATAATATTAGGATGAATATAGTAAAGAGACATATATAGAAACTGAATCACTCCGAATCCAACCTAATAAAACATGATCTACACAGAAGTTGACCAAATAAGAAACTGGAAAAGGCAGGATTGAACCTATTCCGAATTTGGTAACCTCCACCCAAACCAATTTTTCGTCAAAAACCTATCGAGTGGGGTATCTATCAAACGAAAGGGCTTCATGAGCTGATTCCAAAAATATACCACACCTTTAGATTTCTGCCACTGGTGTCGTAACAAATAAAATTCATTTTCAAAACACACCATGTTTGGTCCTATCCTATATAGTAGGGTCCCTAGGCCAGTTGGCGGCCTCTTAGCCGAGTTGCGCACTTTAGAGAAGTAAAAAAATATGAAACCTATATGCATATTGGATGGCAGTCATATCTGGGGGCACGGGAGTGCCCCCGCAAGTCAAGCAAAAACAAAAAGGTGCACGGCCGTACCATCCTTTTCTCGAAGCCATTCAGGCCATTTTCAACATCCTTTAATTTTGTCCCAGTTAAAGCTAGAACCCTGCATTTTCAGTAACATGTTGGGCATAATATGGGTTAGATATATTCTCAATAACATTCAATTTGAAATTTTATTTTAAGAACTATTGCCCCTCAAAATTCCTTAGTTTTGTCACTGACTCACTGACTGACTGACAGATCATCAATCGTTTAAGGTACTTCTAGCAGACCCACAAGCTCCAAATTTTAAACATAATTAGTTTTTAGTCTATTAATTGCTAGAAAATTAAAAAATATTGCAATATCAGTCACGTATCTGAGATATACAAACTGCATAAGTAAGTTTGTAATCCTATACAAAATACATGCGATTACAAAGTTACTTTTACAGTTTGCATGTTCGTTACTAGAAGTCATACCTGAAAAGAAAAAAAAAGGGATGAGATCCCATCAAAAACATTACATGTAAAAAGATGCAAGTCTCGCAACACAGTTCTTTTACAACAAAAAGTAATGATATGTAATCTTAAACCAAGTCTGTTATATTTTAGTCAATAGTACCGGAGGGGTGCCCGCAGAACAAAATTTCCACCGACTTGCATCTGCATAACTTTATTTTTTTTAATATATATAATGACATGATCAAAAACATAAAGTACCTAATGCTGATGCAAGTCGGTGGAAATTTTGTTCTGTGGGCACCCCTCCGGTACTATTGACTAAAATATAACAGACTTGGTTTAAGATTACATATCATTACTTTTTGTTGTAAAAGAACTGTGTTGCGAGACTTGCATCTTTTTACATGTAATGTTTTTGATGGGTAAATAAGTCTTGAGTATTGTCAAGATGCGTACTTAACAATAAAAGTTAGTACTTTCATCTGTAAACTTGAGAAAAAAGTAGAAAATGTGACAAAATAGCGAATGCGGCAGATAGCGGCCGCCTACGCCAGTTTACGGCCCCCTGTGAGCTAGTTTGCGGCCCCCTTAAATATGGTACTAGAATGATTATAATATAATTTTTAATAAGTTTTTTATATCAAAGGCGCATAATTATGTGGTGCTAATATTTTTAAATATTTGTTCCGGTTCCGGAAACGCTGGAGGAAGGTAGGTATACAATTATTCGGCAAAACCTAGGTATGGGTGGATTGTCTTTTTGGGTCAGTGAGGGCCAGTGTGAGGGCAGCTACCAGGTCCCGTGCTGCTACGCGAAAATGGTCTTAGAAGACCTTCCCTTAATTTCGAATTAAAGAAGATTCTCATTTATAGATTTTGGAAAAAAAACATACAGGGTGCGAGAAAAAGGTAATTTCTGACAAACTTTTTAAGATAATTAATATTTTGTCCCATACATTTACTATGGAGAAAAAGTGAAATTTTATTCACAATTTTCTATCTTCCTGTTCTGTCCTGTTTTCATTTAAGGAACATAATACTATAAGAAAAAAATACGGTAACAGCATTCAAAATATCAAGAAACTTACTGATACTTTAATTATTTTAAGACCTTATATGTAACGTATTCTAGCAATAAATATTTCAAATTCTATTTCTAAAAACGGGGATTATGATGAGAATAAAATTACACTATTTCTCCGTAGTAAATGTATGGGAAAAAATATTAATTATCTTTCCATAGATTTATTTTGTGCCATTTTAGTACATTACCGGAAGTTGACCCCTAGGAACCTATTGATAATGGATAGGATGGAATCGATTGGCATAAAAAAATAGCATGTGAAAAGTAAGTTTTCATTTTCATACAATTTGTATGAGAAAATTTATCTTCGTTTTTTTTTTGGTAGCATACAAGCTTTTGATCCTAGATAGGAATGGGATCGATAGGCATCAAAAAAAAAGTTTGTCAGAAATGACATTTTACTCGCACCCTGTATGTTTTTTTTCCAAAATCTATAAATGAGAAGTTTTCCTCGATTTATGGATTTTGATCCTGTATTGGAATGGGATCGATTGGTTAAAGGTTTGTCAAAAATGACCTTTTTGGCGAGACGTGCCCACACGAAACACATGAAAGAGGATTTAATATATGGATGTTGATAAAGTAGTGTATGCAACTGTACATAATTAGGCATTAAAACACTCGTGTGACCTTATTATGAAACTCGCCTTCGGCTCGTTTCATAAATCACACCCCTGTTTTAATGCCCCTCATTATGTACCAGTTGCAAAAACTACTATTATTCCACATTTCATTATGTAACATCCATAGATATATAAATACAAGAGATGGGAGCTGTGGGCGTGGCACATGTCGCCATTTCCTGATCGTGTGATCACGATTTGTTCGGAGACTTGATTCGTCGTGTCAGTCGCCGGACATCGATTGCGCAGTAAACAACTCGGTTTTTGTGGGTAAAATGCCGGTTTGTGCAGTTATAACGTGCAGAAATCGAAGCAATATTGTTAATTCAAGTAATAGCGGAGTCACTTATCACAAGTAAGTCTGTTTTTAATACTTTTTAACTAAAAACGTGTAAATAATTAAGTGTGGCAATAAAACTGATATTTCTATTATAATGTTATTCATTGCCCGTTTTGTATATTGCCACCTTAGACGTTCACGTAACTAACGCGCAATGGGCAGCAAGTTTGCCGATCGACACAATGTTGTCGCAGTGTCTTTGAAAGTGGCACGATTTACGATGGTAGGTGGGGCGCACTAGTGCGGTACATAAGCGATCATTCTATCGATAGTTTTAGTGGTTTGTAATTTATTTCTCGCAGTTCCCGTTTCGGGATATTGAGGTCTAAGTCTCGCGTACCTTGTCCACTGCTGGACGTAGGCGGCTCCCGACTTATGTTTATGTATTTATTACACTATTACTATACTATATTTTTCTTTCAATTAAGTTAGGGTTTCTACAATAAGTTTATAAAAGTAAAGTATATAAATACACATTTATGTTGTATACATTATATAAAAAATTAACATTTGCAGTCGAACTCGCCCACCGAGGGTTCCATGCAAATTTTTAGTAACGTATTGTGGGGTCTCTACTTGCTACAGGTGATCATTATTGAAAGTCACTTATACAGTTATTTATTATGAGAATACGCAATATGTAAACAATGATCGCGGTGTTTACCCTGGAGCTCGCGAGAGCATCGGATCTAGGGGCGAGTGACGTGACCGTGCTCTAAGACAGTCTGGCTCGCACTGGCGATTAGACATGTGTAGTTCACGAATGAATGATTCAATTGAAGTACTTCACTTGGTGTCCTGAATGCCTACCATTTATTTCATTATTTTAAAGTAGCAAAACTAGCATTTTGTAGACCTGACTGCAGTTCACGTTAGTGATTTTTTACGAACCCTTTCATTGCGTTTAGATATTAATGATACAGTAAGTCGTTCAGCGTATATTTAAAAAAAAAACATTCAACCGTTTCCTGTCAGGAAGAGACCAAACATGGTGTGTTTTGAAAATGAACTTTATTTATTACGGCGCCACTGGCCGAAATCTAATAGTGCGGTATATTTTTGGAATCTGCTCATTATAGCCCTTTAGTTTGATACCCCACTCGATAGGTTTTTGACGAAAAAAATATTGTTTTTCATACATAAATTTTATGACGTCATAAAAACTCATTCCACCACTTTAGGAAGCGACAACATGCATTTTGATAATCAGTAAACGTTGCTGATTCCAACGATACCACTTGTCGGTATAACTCAACTCAAACTCAAAATATTCTTTATTCAAATAGGCCTAGCAACAAGCACTTTTAAATCGTCAGTTTTATATTACATCAAACAGAATTGTAGTGACCAGTGATTAAGGCTTTCTTATTGCAGCGAAACTACAAACGCGACACAAAAAATCCGCTAGGCGGCGCAACATTATCGTAATTCTCCCCAGTAACAAACACAATTACATTTTACACACACTATCTCACTTTACTGTGACAGGTCACTGACCTCGTTTTTTTTTAATGATTGCTGTAACTTAGAATTTAATTATGTGACAGACCTTCTTTGTCAAATTAACCAGAATAAGCCAGAGTGGCGCACGTGATAATTAGGTTGTCAACCATTTAAATTTAGAACAGATTGTTATGACATTCACGCAAAAGAGTGTAGACTTGTCATTGCATATCTCTGTCTCTGTTGCGCAGTTTTGACAGATTTCACTTAACTAAATAAGGGCTAAATTTTATCACGACTCGACACAAAAAGTCAAAGTTGCAAGCCACAAATAAGTAGCTTAATTTCAACCACTAAGCCAAGTACATTGTGGTGTAATTAGTAATCGCTTGCTCTCTAAAGCACAGGTCACAGGTTCGAATCTCAGGCAAGAGCAAGTGTTTTTTTTTGTGTTTTATTTAAACAACCGTAATTTTTAGAGCATAAATAATTATTGAGCGTTATTTTGGTAAATAAATATTTTGTACTTTTTTTATTTATTTAGAAAAAGATTCAACATAAATATTTTGCCCTGCTAATAAAAGCTTACAACTTTATTTATTAGTTCTTTATTATTCTTTATTTATCGTATGGCCTATATTTCGAACCGTGAGATCTTCGAGAAGACAGTACGGTTCATAAATCCATCTTAAATAAAATTCAAGATTTATTATATAATTTATTATAAACATAAAACATAAGACTGAGGGATTATAATGCGTGCAACCACAGTGCGTCTATAACAGTTTGTAGCCTGTCTCTCAATAAGCTGAGAAGACGTTGATAATTATGTCAGTTCCCCGCATTTCCTCCCATATTTCATTGCAGTATCTATTGCTTGAATTGCTTCTTTAGTTCTTTCATGGCGATGATCCCACTGTTGAACTATTAAACCCCAAAGATTCTAAATCGGGTTCAAATTTCAGGCGATGGCATTACATCATTACATTTATGCCTGGATGTAGCTGTAGAGTAAACCATTCCCAAGTGACCCGTGCTGTATGGGGCAATTATCTTGAATAAAGTCAGGAAAGTCAGTAGAACAATTTGCAGCATCACTTCGTCCAGTAAATTCACGTTAACATTTGCGCATGATGTGGCTATGAAGTGAAGTTCACCGAAGCCGCTGATCATAGATCTGAGACCGCGACGCCGTCACCAGATATCCTCCCCCACATACTAGCCGTAAGCGGCCAGAATTCCTCAGAGCTTTGGGCCCTTTCTATTTAAGATATTATCCGAGGCATCTTTTCATTTAAATTTGTATTATTCTTTTTTTATCGTTTACGTTGATATATTGGAATAATTACACAATGCAATAATATCACTTTCATCGTAATACTGATGTCATTCTGCTTTACATTTAACTGTAGAGCAAATTTTAGTCGAATAGCGTCAAAACTTTGGCAGGATTACGGTCCGTTTGGGCATATTTATTTTGTTACAATACGAAGCTCATTATATTTAATAATTTAAAATATTGTATTTGAAATACCAAGCTTGAATTTAAATTGCTAATGTCAGATGTCAAACTATGTGTCAGGCGCTATGAATATACTCACACATAGACATAAAATATCCAATATGCTATATGAAGGAATGTGACCCGCATAATGGAAAAAAATTCCAAATTCTAAAAATACTCAATGAAACCTTTTGTAATAAGAGAGGGTTTAGAAAGGAAAAAAATGATATAATGATAAGCTTTATTAGCCACATTTTATGTTTTCCACTATCTCGAATTGTAAAAGTACTAGGAAAACTATTTTAAATGTTTATTCGTCGATATGACTCACCAGTAATTTACCCTGAAAATGTTAATATCATCTAGTTACTAGTATTAAATATGCGATTTTTATAAATGTCAAACTGCAAAAAGTGCGACAGACGTCCGTCCAGCTCGAGGCCCAACGGCCATCTGTCTACTAAAATGAAGCGCGCAGTTTGCTTTTCTGATATTTTTGAGTTTTGTTAAATATAAAAACATTTAAAAAAAAATTAGCAGTAAAATACACTTCTTCACATCGTTTCCTATCTATTGATATATTTTACTCGAGTCTGAGTTGGATATATTTTATATACGACTCACAATAAGATTAAAATTTACCTGTTTTTGCGATGTGAGATCATCGAGCGAAGTTTCAAATATCGTGTTTTCAGCCTTAAAATACACTAGACCGACTCTTAAACTATAACATATCTAAATATCCCATTCAATAAAGTGAGTATTTAATGGTTTAAAATTGAATGAAAAATACTATGATTTCGAATAACGTGGTCTTAAACGGGTTAGCAACTGGAGCACGGACGCCCGGGTGGGGAGTGCCACTCGGCATCTGTCACTAGGCCCGGGCGGACGTTACTCCCGTTGGCTATGTCCAAATGCTATATTGTGTTTCTATTGAACTCCTTAGACTTACCCCAAGTGACCTAGACGTCACAAGTGGCGACGAGTTTATGGGTAAGTCGTCAATCGATTTGAAAAAGGAGGGGAAAGAATAGGAACCAGTTCCATGATAACGGAAATGCCGATTGTTACGTGCTACCAACACACAGTGCAGTTAAAAATATTCTTGCATTTTACTTACATTAATATTTTGGATATTTCATCAGTAGAATAGATGGAATTTATCAGAAGTTTAAAAATAAATGGCCTTTAATATAGTATAAACGTTGTCATGTCGGATTATAAATTTTATTCCCATGCGTGCTCTATCACAAATGACAATAATAAACCATAATCAATTAAGATCCCCACAATCAAACTGAAAAACTAGTTTTGTGGAGCGATGTATTGTGATATGTCTTTGTTTTGCCAGTGTTAATTAAAATATAATAATACCAATTTGGTTCAATTGTGGCCTATTTCTATTTTGTTATTATGATTCCGTAAGTAAAATGGTTGATTAAATGGAGACGAAATTATTTCCATTACAAAAATGTATTATTGTACTGTGCGGGTAGACACGTGAACTATGCATTAAATAATATTGGTAAGCACTCCTAAGTCCTAACGGATCGAGTAGTAAGTCTGAGTGGGCTGGTACTAAAATAAAGGAACAGCATACACCAAGTGATATGTTATACAATATAGACGTATCTGTCGGAAGAACTCCTTGTGAATTTGAGTAGTAGGTCTGTCTGCATAGACTGGTACTAACAATGGGCAGTAAGTAGGTCTAATACAGACCGGTAACAACAACGAGTGGTAAGTTTGTAAAGACTGGTACCAACAAGAAGCGACAAAACGCTGACATGCTGTATACCTTGTTTTTATCATTAGAAAGAGTGGCACAAAAACTATTTACGATATTTTATCAGGCACATTTTGCGATAAAATAGTGTACCTAGGTTGGTACTACTATTAAAACGGTTTAATTCATGCCGAAATTAATTATTTATTGTTATTCATGAAAATCATGAATAAGAGAAAGCTGTTTGGATTACATATTTACTTAATAGACTTTTAGTTGATAACGTATAAATTAACTTTGTTATGCCGCTTCGGATTATTCATCTAAAAGTTGTATATTGTACAACAGAAAACAAAAGAAGCATAGATTGTGAGATGGCTATTTGTTTTAAAATGTTATTTGTAATATTCAACAACTGCTACTTATCTGGATCAATATCTTACGGATTTGGATCCTTCGTGTGCCAATTCAGTGTGTGTGTTTACCGCCACTATTGTTGTTTGCCTAAATTCTAATTTTAAAATAAACAAGGTATAAGGTTTCACAGAAATTACAACGGTATAATTAAGTGAAAAAGAAAAGAACAGATAAATGCCTGCTGAAAATCACAGGTGGTCTACTTATGCCACACATCTGTCGAGAGAAGTACAGAACTACCGGGTTCATTACATCACCCGGGGTGATTCTCATTGTTAAAGTAATTTTCCAGTGCAGCTTCCTTCACGAGCTGGTAGAGACACTCAACAGCCTGGGTGACCTTCGTCTTTATTTCCGTCTTCGGGTTTCTTGCTTCGCCAAGCTGCGTTTTTGCCCTGGTCAGGCACGCCCTTGCTTCCGCCGTCCGATTCATGAATTTCTCCTTCGTGGGTGGGCTCTCCACTGCTATCTTTCGTACAGCACCGGACGATGCCGGCGGGCCCTGTGTAGTAGGTGCCGGCCGCTTCGTTACCGTGGCCCCTTTTTTGTCCTGGTTTGTGTTGGGTTTCGCAGGGCCCACCTGTGTCACTCCCATGCTTTTGGGCGTTATGGTCGGGGTGGGATCGTTTACTACAGCCTCCCACTTAGGGCTTCCAAAATTACGGATTTGTCAATTACGTAATTGATTTCGTAATTAGAACGTTGAATTACGTAATTACGTAATTACGTAACTGACCCGGAGTTCAAATTAAAAATCTCTAAATAATTTGTATTTGTTATAATTATTAATTATAATTAAGGGAAACTATTTTTAACACCATTATTTAAATAAATCGCAGCATCCACGTGTAATTTTCAGAACAAAGAGCTGAACGTATATGGTCAGTCCAGCTTGAGGAACTTCTACCAGTAATACGGTCGTCTTTAAGTTTTATTTGTTGTATTGGCAACCAGTTGTTATTGATCAAGTATGGTGGACAGTCTGATTCGAATATTGTGCTGGTCTAAAATCGATGAATTGGTACGATATCCCTTTCGAAGTAGGTATGACGCTTTGAGACCATGTACATCTCAAAGCACGTTAGAATAGTCATTATTAAGAATATTTTGACGCTCAGAGACCATTTACATCTTTGAGATATTATATTAAATTTTGTTATTCAGACTGAGACCTTATACATCTCTCAATTTTACTATTATTGTAATGTTTGTAATATTGATATATTTCTTAAATTGTAAATTAATATTTTCTCATGAAAAATCTATCATATGCTTATATTGTAAGACTTTTTTAAAATTGTACATTAACATTATGACATGTGAAAGTGCCCTTGTGGCCTGTTTGCAGAATAAGTGTTTGAATTCTGAATTTTGAATTCTATGTGTCTTAGATTTCTTGATCTTAAGTAGGTTAAGTATTATCATTGTAATAAGCATATTTTTGTGAGAAAATGGCTGACTGTCGAGTTTCTTCCGGCGTTTCTTCTCGGCAGTGGCCTCTGTGAAACGCTAGTAGGGTTTGACTTGTAAAAGTGCCATTGCGGCCTACTTACAGAATAAAGTTCATTTATTTCATTTTATTTCATTTATGCCACAAATTTACTTCTAGCACTCAATCCAGTTGCTATCATCTGAAAATCTGGGAAAGGACTCCTCTAGTTTCCAAGTAGAGGTATACGCCATCTTAGAGTGTGCGACAACCAATCGGCAAAGCAATTATCTCAACAATATCATTTATATTCAATCGTATAGCCAGGCGGTGCTCTTGAATTGCCGGGAAGCATTAAATAACCTTGGAGCGAAAAACAAGGTTATTTTACGGTGGGTCCCGTCCCAGGGCATGCAGCTAGGTATCGCGGGAAATGAAAGAGCTGACGAGCTTGCACGAGCGGGCGCGAAGGGGATGCATTGCGGGCCATAATCGTTTTGCGGCATCCCCATACATCTAACCAAGCTAACCCTGGAAATCTACTGTTTCTACAAAACCATTCAGGCCTAGAGAGAGTTCCCATGTCTGAACCATTCCAAGGCGCTATTTAAGGCCTTTAACAAAAAGGAGTCCCCTGATGCCTATTGCTAAGCAGGGACCGACTACGCGTGTTTGTAAGGGTGCTTACTAAATAAGCACATGCACACGTTAGGATTGAGTGACACAAGGAGGTGCAGACGCTGCATTGAAGTGGAGGAGACGCTTGCACACATCCTAACTGACTGCCCTAGCCTAATGCACAGCCGTAGCTCTTTCTTGGGCAAACACGTCATGTGCCCTGAAGAGACTAAATTTCTCTAGTTCAGCAAAATCCTGCAATTCTTTAAGTTTGCAGGACTTTACCCACTTTTAGGATCCCAATAGTTCAGCAATGGTCGCAATTATAGCCACTACCCCCAAATAGTAATATGATATTAATAGGTTTTTGATCTGTTCCGCCATTCCAGCCACCACATCGAACACCCGCCCGGTAAAATAATGCACCCCTGGCCCCTGTCGGACCTCCTTCTTGTATCTAGTCCACAGACATCAGAGTAACCTAGTCGAAAGGGTTACATCGCAATCCTGTCCATTCTCGCTAGTGATGTGTCGAGGTACCTAGGTACTAACTCCAAATAATATCCCATAATCTTTTATGTTATTTAATAATACGTTAATTTACAATTTCATAAAACCTTTTTCCATTTTTTGACTGAAATAGTAGGCATATTTTAAACAAATAAGTGGTAATACATAATTCCGTAATTACGGAATTTAACCTTTGAATTACGTAATTATTAGAAGTCAAATATCTGTCCGTAATTACGTAATTCCGTAATTACGTAATTACGGAATGGAAGCCCTACTCCCACTCCCCTATGCTGCGTCTCACGCTCTGCTGGGATTTAGATGCAGGCGCCGCCTGCTCAACCCGAGTATACTCCGGAGTAAGGACCCCGGGGGCAGATCTAGCAGCAGCCGCCATCTCCCTCGCGCAGTCCGGCGATGCCATCTTTTGAGAATTATCTCCCTCCGGTTTCTTTGCTGGGGTCCTAAGTCCGAACATGTTGGAATGCACAGGTGAATAGTGATTTTGCTGCCTCTGTAAAGGGGAGGCGGCGCTCAATACTAATTCTAGGCTATATAGTAGGTGGTCTACACCTGGAGTCTTATAAATCTAAAATAAAATAAAATATTAATATAAAAACTAAGTCACACAAGTTGGATTGGTGATGTAGAGTCGGTAACTCTACCTTCTACTTATGCCTGATAAGGCTAAGGTCACTCGTATATTCTTCCCTGGAGCGTACAGGGTAGTTTCCAGACAAAACACTTTTTGGCTCTACCTAGAGTCGATATTATGTGCTCAACAAATAGCTCTCCTCGAGCCCTTTCCAACGACCCCAAACACGACCCGATTATTCCTGCAGGTGCCGGAGCTGCGGCAGTCCAAAGTTTCTAGTATCTGCCAGAAAACCGGTTTCTGGATTCGGTATCTGCTCGTAGCTCCACAACCGCTGGTCCTACACGCCCGTGCTTGGGCTCGTTTTGCTGGGCTCGGCAAGCCCTATCCCCTGGTATAACTTTCAGGAGTAAACATTTCCTGAAATTTTTTTGACTGATAAGTCCTGAAAAGCTCCTGAAGGGTGGTTCTTCAAACGGAGGGATCCGTGCTGATGTCAATCTTGAAAACCCCGGTTCTCTACGACTTATAGTTTGGGAGTGACAACTGTTTGAACTTTTCCAAGATGGCGGCGGGAACTGTCAAAGTCTAACTTCGACCGCAGATATCTCCGGTTCCCGGGGTCGTAGAAAACCCGGATTTTGGACTGGCTTACAAAGCTAAACTTAATTTATCGATTGAGACCACTTTCAAGCCTCAAAATTTTTCAGGAATCTGAAACCTGAAAATCTGTTGCAGACCCCTGAAAACTGTCGGGGCTAGTAGGCAGGCCTGTTCTGTCCTCGGCAAAGGAAACCGCAAGTCTCTAGGCCCCTCGGTTGCCGAGATATTCCCTCCTGAAAAAAGGCAAGATGGCCGCCGAACTGTCAAATTCGATGTTTAGGGACCGATATCTCGGGAACCAGTGGTCGGAGGAAGTTCGGGCTTTCTTTCCCGGTATTTGCCTTTTCTCCTCTGTCACTTTGGTTAGGTTAGGTTTTTTTTTTTTTTTTTTTTTTTTTTTTTTTTTTTTTTTTTTTTTTTTTTTTTTTTTTTCGCTTGTCCTCCAACATGATCGGAGTCTATTCTAATCTGATAGTCTTTCGTGCCAGTTCTCGCTTTTGCTCTTCTCGTACTTTCATTCTACATACTGTGTCTTTCTTGCATTCGTCTTCTTTCGCTCTTTTAATATGGGTGGGGATTCCCATTTTTATACCTATTCTCCTACCTTCTCATATTTTATTCATTTATTTATTTTTCCAGTGTCGTTTCGAGGGTGGAAATAATTTGGAGTCAAATATTTTATTTCTTTTCTCGCTGAATGTGTACATGGATTTGTTTGATTATTTTATCTACATTTATATTTAAGATATTTCTAACATACTTTTGTGGGTGGTTAAGTTTGGAGACATTTTCTTATTTCTTTTCCTGTTTACATTGGTTTTAACTTATTCTATGTACATTTGTATTCTTATCTAATATTTTTCTAACATTTTAGTGTTTATGCTAATCTTTAATATACAATCATTATATTTTGATAGCATAATTTTCTTCATCTAGTTTTGTTTCTTTTTACAACTTTACAAACTATGTTCATACAATATTTTAAAAACTTCTCTCTGTCATTGCTTACCATAATATTGTGAACATTCCCTATGTCAAGTTTTACATTCAATTCACTTTCTATGTTAAAACGCTCCAAATCGTATATAGGGCAATGAATATGTACAAGTACATGGCGCGTGCCCGCGTGCGTCATTGCACCATCAGCATTTGCTTTGTATAATATTTCGTAATTAGCAAATAAGTCATTTCACCTCACTTCACGTTCGCTATTCATAAGTGTGCACACCTATCAAGTTAAATAAATCAAGATTATATCAAGAAATCGTCTTTCGTGTTCGAAACTATTATCAAGAATCCTATCAAGTAAATGTGAGAGTTAGCAAGTACTCGCACATTAATGGTCCTTCGAACCTAAACAGGTATTTGGTGTTTTTGTACTTTTATTGCGATAGTGAATCGGTTTGCTGGCTTCCCACAAGCGGGTTCCACCAGTGAATTGAGAAGGCACAAATATCGTATTAAGAGTGCAGGAGCACTGTTTACCTGGAACCAAGCAAGCGACTATCAAGTGAAAGTTAGGCAACAGGGCCTACAGAGCATCAGGGCTCCAAATCAAGAATAAAGCATCAAGGCTGACAAATACCTACCGCGAACGATCAAGTCACAAAAATCAAGAATATCAAGAGAACACGACACAGCAAGAAAGGTGATCATCAAGCAAGTCTATCACCGTTTATCAAGCCGTATTTAGCAAGTATTTTATAATTTTTCCCTATACCTACGAGTTAACAAGAACTTGTAATATGGAGGAACTATATCAAAGTCAGATTCAACTGCAAAACGCAATAAAGCAAGTGAAGATCAACTTCAAGAAAGACGGGCAAGATCGCAAGACTGCAGACCACATCAAGAGGAAGTTGGAGACTCTGGATTTGTATTGGGAGGAGTTCGACAAAAACGACGAAAAGCTACGTGAGTTTGAGAACCCTGAACATGCCTACTTCTACAGCAATCTTTACGATGAAACATATGCCATGTATAAGGAAACAAGAGATTTAATTCAAAGTTACACTCAACCCACCACCAACGATCAACCTACGCCAAAACTACGACCATCTCCAAGGCCAGGCAATCATGAGCCTGCTGGTAGTTCGGTAGCACAGGTACCACGGGATGAACAGACTCTGCGAGCCCCAAGCACCTCATTCAGCTCACAAGGAAATCACAGCAGATTGGATGAAATGTTACGCAAGCAACATAGTAACTTCAAGGCATTAGCTCGAACTCTGTCAAATATCAAGCTAGACGGTGTTGCAGAAAAGTGGGAGCTTGAGGACCTCTTAAAGTCTCTAGGCTCCCGCTGGGCCGCCATCGACTCGTTGCACTGGGAAATAGACAGCGAAGCTGGTGCGATAGACGAGCATTACGAAGACATATTCACAAAGTACGAAAACGAGTACGCTTCTGTAAAGAAAGAGATCAACAGCAAGTTATGGTCAACGTCACATCGGGAGCAGTCTACCCCACGACTAGACATCCCTGTATTTCACGGACACTACCAACAATGGGTTTCATTTAAAGACCTATTTACAGAAGCTATCCATAGAAATCCATGCCTATCAAACGCACAAAAAATGCAGTTTTTAAAGAGCAAGATAAAAGGAGAACCAGAGCGACTCATACAACATCTCCCAATTAGTTCAGATAATTACGTCACCTGCTGGGAAATATTAAACCATCGATATAATAACAAGAAGCTAATATTCACCACCCACATCAACAACGTCATGACCCTTCCTGTGATGCAACAAGCAACATCAAGCCATATCAAGCGGCTACATGATGTAACTATTGAAAGCCTAAACGGTATCAAGAACTTAAGTGTCAACATTGACACTTGGGACCCGATATTAGTTCATTTATTGACGCAAAAATTGGATTCCGAAACCCACAATGAATATATGGCGTCACTAAAACAGCCCAGAGAATTGCCGTCATTAAAGGAGTTCCTGTCATTTTTAGAAAGCAAATTTACGGCAATGGAGTCTTCACGGCGCAAGCAAGAAGCCGCCGTTAACCGAACCAATTTAAATACGCCGTCTACATCAAACAATCAACATAAACCAAGCCGTTTTAATAAACAATACTTTACAAGCGACAAGGCTACATCGAGTAAAGCATCAGTTTCGAACGAATACAGAAGGCAGTGCCCGGTATGCCAGAAAGATCATGGCATATACTTTTGTACAGAATTCAAAGAAATGGTACCCGGACTTAAACGGAAAACAATTGCGAAACTTAATCTGAAATAAATGAAATAAATGAAATAAATGAACTTTATTCTGTAAGTAGGCCGCAATGGCACTTTTACAAGTCAAACCCTACTAGCGTTTCACAGAGGCCACTGCCGAGAAGAAACGCCGAAAGAAACTCGACAGTCAGCCATTTTCTCACAAAATATGCTTATTACAATGATAAATGATAATACTTAACCTACTTAAGATCAAGAAATCGAAGTAACTATATAAAGCAACACAAAAACAAAGAACAAAATGAGGAAAAAAACCAGTTATGTACAGTGTGTAATTCTGCAGGAAAACATTTCGAAACTGTATACCTTAGCATTATCAAATTCTATTTAGGAAAAAAAAAATTGAATCCTTTAGACTATAAATCTTTTGATATGTTTTCTTGCAAGAACTGCGTCAACTAGATAAAATTAAAAAATACACAATATATGAATCTTTACTCTATTTAAGTATCTGGTTTGGGCCATGCTTTTCTGTCTGTTAGATAGTCCTCAACCTTGTAATAAGCCTTCGACATCAATGATTTTTTCAAGTACTTTTTAAGAGCTGGAAAAGGTAAATTCAAAACTTCATCAGGTAACTTATTATAAAAACGGACACATTGACCTACAAAAGATTTGTATACTTTACGAACACGAAATTTTTTAGTGGCAATTTTATTTTTATTTCTAGTATTAAAATTATTATCTATGTAGCAATTGTCTATATAATCATAACGGCAATACTTGCCATTCAGCGAAAAGATGTCAAGAATGCAATGGGTATCATAATACATTATTGCACGACGTATTTTGCAATCAAAATGCAACGTCCGGAAATCAAACTCGTCAACAAGGAAATGGGTCACACGTGGCACAAGAACGTAATTCCCAAGAACAACCAAACATACTTCTCGCCACAGCCATGATCAAGATCTTAGGCAAGGATGGAGTACCCCACAGGATGAGAGCCCTTGTAGACCAAGGTTCAGAGATTTGTTTGATTGCGGGAAATGCCGCCCAACAATTAGGGTTGCCACGACATAAATGTAAGGGCGTGATCACAGGAGTCGGCACTAATGACAACATCTGCAAGGGGATGCTGAAGTTAAATTGTTTGTCTTCTGACGAACAATATTCATTTAACACCGACGCGTTCATCATGAAGAGTTTAACAAGAAACTTGCCCAATACCACATTTTCCAAATCAAGTTGGGAACTTTTAGATAATATACCGCTGGCAGACCCGAAATATTACGTCAGTAACTCCGTGGACTTATTACTGGGCGCGGAAGTTTACGCAAATATTATAATGGAAGGAATACACAAGCACGATAACTTACCCCTAGTCGCACAACAATCGCGTTTAGGGTGGATTTTGAGCGGAAAAATACAGTCAAGTTTCCAATGCAACTTAGTATTGAATAATATTGAAGATATTCAGAAATTTTGGGAAGTCGAAGATATACCAGAAAATACAATCAATACTAGCGAAGAAATTGAATGCATCCAGTTTTATAAAGAAACAACAACAAGGTTGGCAGACGGGAGATATCAAGTACGCATCCCGCTAAAGAATAACGGTCTAAAGAGATTGGGCAACTCCAAATGCAAGGCTATCATGCAATTTCGGCAATTGGAAAATAAATTTAACAAAAATAATTATATTGCGCAACAATACAAGCAGTTTATACAAGAATACCTAGCGCTCGGTCATATGACTCTAGCGCCGATTACACAACGGAATAAGCCACGTGAGGCACGTGAGTGCCATTTACCCCATTTTTGTATATTAAGGGATGATTCAACCACTTCTTCTCTGAGGGTTGTCTTTAACGCAGCATCCAAGACTTCTACAGGCGTAAGTCTTAATAACATCATGCATAAAGGTCCAAATCTTCAAAAGGATCTTCTCTCGTTAATCCTGAAATGGAGACAGCATCGCGTTTGTTACGTCGCAGACATAGAGAAGATGTTTCGGCAAATATGGATGCATGAAGATGATCAGAGCTTACAGAAGATTATCTGGAGAAATTCGCCACAAGAACGGTTACAAGAATACCAACTGACAACAATTTCATACGGCCAGAAGGCCTCGCCCTTCCTCGCAATGATGACCCTGAAGCAGCTAGCCCACGACGAAAGATCTAAATACCCAGAAGCTGCCCGTGCTCTCGAAGAATGCTTCTACATGGACGACCTGCTTCATGGATCCCATTCGGTCGCTTCAGCCAAGGAATTACAGCAAGATTTACAAGAGCTGCTACAGTCTGGAGGCTTTTTCTTAAGAAAATGGATGTCAAACTATCAGGAATTAAGCAAGATTGATAAACAAATTGCGTCCTCTGAAAATACCTACAGCTTCAAAGAAACCGAATCAAGAAAAACATTAGGACTACACTGGGATCCTGCTCAAGATGTATTTCACTTCAAGTCAAAAATGGAAATCGATTGTGACGTCACCAAGGACACCACGAAACGCCAACTGTTATCAGAAATCTCCAAGCTATTTGACCCTTTGGGTTGGCTTACACCAATTTCCACCAAGCTAAAGCTACTTTTCCAGAGCATTTGGAAAAATACGGACCTTCAATGGGATGACAAGATCCCCCATGACGTCAACGCTGAATGGAAAACTTTCAAACAAGATTTAATAAACAACATAAACACGCTTACAATTCCACGATGGATCGGCACGAGCGCTATAAGCGATATCGAGTTACACGCATACAGCGACGCGACACCTCGTGCTTATGCTTGCGTTATTTATTGCAAAATAAACGTTGAAGGACAGTCAAGAATTATATTGGTAGCCGGTAAATCAAGACTGGTACCGAACTCCAAAACAATTTCACTGCCAAAATTGGAACTGTCGGGAGCTCACTTGGGAGCAAAATTGATGGTCAAGGTGAAGCAATGCTTATCCAACCATAATATCAAGGTCTATGGTTGGGTGGACTCTACGGCGGTGCTAGGGTGGCTACAAGGGAACCCTAGCCGCTGGAAGACCTTTGTCGCCAACAGGGTGCGACAGATCACCGAAGTAATTCCACCAGAATGCTGGCGTTACATTAAATCAGCCGAGAACCCTGCTGACTCTGCCAGTAGGGGCCTCACTGCTTCGCAATTAAAACAACATCAATTGTGGTGGCACGGGCCCACTTCGCTATCAACATTCAACGCTGAAGAGCAAAGCAAGCCCAAGACTTACGCTACAGACGAGGAAACAAGAAGCAAGCAAGTTAACCTCGTCGTTAGCAATGAAACTGAAAGCAATATCATTGACCAGCTAATGAACAAATATAGTTCATTTTCTAAACTTGTTCACGTCCTTGCATGGGTGAGGAGATTTATAACAAGAAGACAAGACAGAAAAACTGAAAAATATCTTACCCTGCCAGAACTGAGAGAAACTAAGGCTATGATCATCAAGCGGGTCCAAATGACGGAGTTCCAACATGAATATGAAGAACTAAAGAAAAGCGGAATAATCTCCCCTAAAAGCAGCATATCAGATTTGTGCCCATTCATGGATAAAGAAGAGATTCTTCGCGTCAAGGGGAGATTAAGTCAAGCATATATTACGTATGACATGAAGCACCCGATTATTTTACCACACAAACATCGCTTGACTACACTTATCATAGATTACGCACATAAAATGGTTCTTCATGGCGGAGCCCGAACAACTCTCAACTTTATTAGATATAAATACTGGATCATAGGGGGAAATAGTGCGACGAAGCAATTCATTCGTCGATGCGTCACATGTAAGAAACAAAAAGCCAACATGCAACATCAAATCATGGGAGACTTACCTGTAGCAAGAACAAATCCATCTCGTCCCTTCGCCCACACCGGAATCGATTTCACCGGACACGTGTTCCTCAAGGCCAGCAAGGGTCGTGGTATCAAGACCACCAAAGGATACGTTTGTGTGTTTGTCTGCATGGCGACGAAAGCAGTACATTTAGAACTGGTGTCAGACCTCACCACGTCTTCGTTCATAGCAGCACTACGGCGGATGGCTGCACGTAGAGGAGCTCCATTACACATTTACAGTGACAACAGCCGAAATCTAGTAGGAGCCAGCAACGTACTCCAGGAGCAATATCAAGAGATCCAGAACGTCATTAATCAAGAATTTATGCAGCAAGTAGCAGACATGGAAATTACCTGGCACTTCAATTGTCCGGCCTGGCCATCAGCAGGAGGTTTGTGGGAGAGTGCAGTCAAAGCATTCAAATTCCACCTTAAAAGAGTAATTGGCGAGCAAAAACTCACCTATGAAGAATTTAACACCCTCTTAACCCAAATTGAAGGTTGCCTCAACTCAAGGCCACTGTGCGCAATATCTGAAGACGCCGATGACATCAATTATTTATGTCCTTCGCACTTTTTAAACACCGGGCCGACCTTAACATTAATTGAGACTGAAAAGGATTTACGAACAAGATGGCAGCTCACTCAAAAAATACTTCAGGATTTGTGGAAAAGATGGCGCACAGAATACTTATCACAGTTAAATAGTAGAAGCAAATGGAAAAGGCCTCAACCTAACATCAGCATCAATGACGTTGTGCTCATTCATGACGATAACTTGCCGCCCGGCAAATGGACCATGGGCAGAGTTATAGAGCTGCACCCGGGACAAGACGGATATGTGCGCGTCGTAACGCTGAAAACGAAGAACGGGACCTTGAAGCGTCCAGTTGTAAAGTTATCCATCCTGTCAGAATATACCGAAGATGAGCTACCCAAGACGGACCAAAGCAACCCTCCGCAACAGCAAGTCATAAATCAAGACAATCTATCAAGAAAACCGCAAAGATCAAGCGTAAACAAGGCGCAGTTCACACTAACATCAATGTTTGCCGCACTATTATTATTTTTGTCATGCATATCAAGCGGTCAATGCAACGTCAATATAATTCCATTTCGTGAAACACAAGGTCTATATTTCGACAAATTAGCCGACATGATGCTGATTCGAGACGAATGGAAACTTATTGTCTATTACAATATGGAGCCGTACTGGGAAGCGACAAATGCATTTCACAAGTATACTCAATTTCTAAAAGATACATGCGAAGTTATAAAGAGTCAAGTTCATTGCGACATAATATCACTACAGCTACGTCACGGATTCTCCGAACTCGAGTACTACAACCAGATGTTACTCAGTCAGCATTCGAGCACGCGACTCCCGTCACAGCGATCCCGACGCGGCCTTATCGACGGTGTCGGTTACATCGCTAATAGTCTCTTCGGCATACTGGATGAAAGATTCGCCGAACAATATCAGAAGGATATTACGCTTCTACGAGACAATGCTAAGCACATGGCTTCACTTTGGAAAAATCAAACATCTATAGTTGAAGCGGAGTATAATTTGTTAAAACGTACGGAACAAACTATGACTCAACAGCATAAAATGATACATCAACATATGAATAATTTGGAAAAAGCGTTCAAGAATCTACAAGAAAATGTTCAAACTAACAACATTATTAATGAGTACAACACAGGGGCAATAATAGCAAGTAATATGCTCCACAACTTAAAAGGACTTCAAAACGTGTTATTGGACACCATCACAGACATTTATCATGGCCGTTTCAACTTCCATTTACTGACTCCGGAACAGCTTACTAATGAGTTGAGTACGATAGCAAGCACCCTGCCAAGAGACGTTTCCCTGCCCATTGATAACCTACACTCTGATCTACACAAGATATACGACCTGCTGAAAGTGAAGACAAGGATGATGGAAGATGTCCTGATTTTTGAGATAAGGGTACCTCTCATCAGTAGAGATGTTTTTGAACTGTTGAAGATCATCCCGATACCTAAAAGGACTGGAAGCAAGATTATTACGGTAGTACCTGTATCGGACTACGTATCGATTAACATGAAAAAAGATACGTATATTCCAATATCGGAATATGATGTTCAAACATGTTCTATTTTATCGGACGCCTACTTTTGCTACATCAAGAAACCAATTTACCAATTTAAGGGCGACAACAGTTTTTGCGAGACCGACAAGATGGAATGCAAAACTGTCATTACAGCCTGTAAAAATGACTGGCTCGAAAGTAATGCATTAAATATTTACATATATTTCTGTTGCGAGCGGTGTCACGTTCGAACATTGTGTGCGGATCAAGTAACCGCTCACCAGCTGACAAACGCCGGCCTTATTAACGTAGGTCATGGCTGCTAGGGCTTCCATTCCGTAATTACGTAATTACGGAATTACGTAATTACGGACAGATATTTGACTTCTAATAATTACGTAATTCAAAGGTTAAATTCCGTAATTACGGAATTATGTATTACCACTTATTTGTTTAAAATATGCCTACTATTTCAGTCAAAAAATGGAAAAAGGTTTTATGAAATTGTAAATTAACGTATTATTAAATAACATAAAAGATTATGGGATATTATTTGGAGTTAGTACCTAGGTACCTCGACACATCACTAGCGAGAATGGACAGGATTGCGATGTAACCCTTTCGACTAGGTTACTCTGATGTCTGTGGACTAGATACAAGAAGGAGGTCCGACAGGGGCCAGGGGTGCATTATTTTACCGGGCGGGTGTTCGATGTGGTGGCTGGAATGGCGGAACAGATCAAAAACCTATTAATATCATATTACTATTTGGGGGTAGTGGCTATAATTGCGACCATTGCTGAACTATTGGGATCCTAAAAGTGGGTAAAGTCCTGCAAACTTAAAGAATTGCAGGATTTTGCTGAACTAGAGAAATTTAGTCTCTTCAGGGCACATGACGTGTTTGCCCAAGAAAGAGCTACGGCTGTGCATTAGGCTAGGGCAGTCAGTTAGGATGTGTGCAAGCGTCTCCTCCACTTCAATGCAGCGTCTGCACCTCCTTGTGTCACTCAATCCTAACGTGTGCATGTGCTTATTTAGTAAGCACCCTTACAAACACGCGTAGTCGGTCCCTGCTTAGCAATAGGCATCAGGGGACTCCTTTTTGTTAAAGGCCTTAAATAGCGCCTTGGAATGGTTCAGACATGGGAACTCTCTCTAGGCCTGAATGGTTTTGTAGAAACAGTAGATTTCCAGGGTTAGCTTGGTTAGATGTATGGGGATGCCGCAAAACGATTATGGCCCGCAATGCATCCCCTTCGCGCCCGCTCGTGCAAGCTCGTCAGCTCTTTCATTTCCCGCGATACCTAGCTGCATGCCCTGGGACGGGACCCACCGTAAAATAACCTTGTTTTTCGCTCCAAGGTTATTTAATGCTTCCCGGCAATTCAAGAGCACCGCCTGGCTATACGATTGAATATAAATGATATTGTTGAGATAATTGCTTTGCCGATTGGTTGTCGCACACTCTAAGATGGCGTATACCTCTACTTGGAAACTAGAGGAGTCCTTTCCCAGATTTTCAGATGATAGCAACTGGATTGAGTGCTAGAAGTAAATTTGTGGCATAAATGAAATAAAATGAAATAAATGAACTTTATTCTGTAAGTAGGCCGCAATGGCACTTTTACAAGTCAAACCCTACTAGCGTTTCACAGAGGCCACTGCCGAGAAGAAACGCCGGAAGAAACTCGACAGTCAGCCATTTTCTCACAAAAATATGCTTATTACAATGATAATACTTAACCTACTTAAGATCAAGAAATCTAAGACACATAGAATTCAAAATTCAGAATTCAAACACTTATTCTGCAAACAGGCCACAAGGGCACTTTCACATGTCATAATGTTAATGTACAATTTTAAAAAAGTCTTACAATATAAGCATATGATAGATTTTTCATGAGAAAATATTAATTTACAATTTAAGAAATATATCAATATTACAAACATTACAATAATAGTAAAATTGAGAGATGTATAAGGTCTCAGTCTGAATAACAAAATTTAATATAATATCTCAAAGATGTAAATGGTCTCTGAGCGTCAAAATATTCTTAATAATGACTATTCTAACGTGCTTTGAGATGTACATGGTCTCAAAGCGTCATACCTACTTCGAAAGGGATATCGTACCAATTCATCGATTTTAGACCAGCACAATATTCGAATCAGACTGTCCACCATACTTGATCAATAACAACTGGTTGCCAATACAACAAATAAAACTTAAAGACGACCGTATTACTGGTAGAAGTTCCTCAAGCTGGACTGACCATATACGTTCAGCTCTTTGTTCTGAAAATTACACGTGGATGCTGCGATTTATTTAAATAATGGTGTTAAAAATAGTTTCCCTTAATTATAATTAATAATTATAACAAATACAAATTATTTAGAGATTTTTAATTTGAACTCCGGGTCAGTTACGTAATTACGTAATTACGTAATTCAACGTTCTAATTACGAAATCAATTACGTAATTGACAAATCCGTAATTTTGGAAGCCCTAATGGCTGCGTTATAAAGACCGATAATTTCTCTGTCTTTCCGCATAAACCCCACTGGTCAGAAATCAAGATGAAACCGAACCTATACAACCCGGTTCTGGCACCGATAAATCACGTTATCAACATCAGCATCCCAAACACACCGGAGAAAAACGAATCAGAAGACTTACAAAGAGATACGGAAAAGCTCGGAGAGAAGATCAAGGAATTGAAGGAAGTCCAAATAACATCCGACCGTATAACATTTCACGATATACATCACTACGCAATGATATATGTCATACTCGGAGGGATTGGAATCGTCGCATTATGCATCATCATACGGAGAGTTCAGTGGAGAGTGCCGCCGACGCCCTCCCCAGCCGCCGCCCCCGAGCCCGCGGCCGGCCCCGCGCCGCCCGCGCCCCGCGCACCGCCGCGCTCCGCAGCAGCCGCCGGAACAAGCCAGCTTAGCGAAGCCGCCAGTGTTACGCGAGAAGACAAATCAACGTCTCCTAAATTTAAATTAGCTACTTTTAATAAAATTTAATGTAAATGTATTTTTATCATGATTGTATGTGTCATCTTCATCTCTTCTCATCTGCGCCCCGGAAGATGTACAAGTACATGGCGCGTGCCCGCGTGCGTCATTGCACCATCAGCATTTGCTTTGTATAATATTTCGTAATTAGCAAATAAGTCATTTCACCTCACTTCACGTTCGCTATTCATAAGTGTGCACACCTATCAAGTTAAATAAATCAAGATTATATCAAGAAATCGTCTTTCGTGTTCGAAACTATTATCAAGAATCCTATCAAGTAAATGTGAGAGTTAGCAAGTACTCGCACAGAATAATTAGGTGTGGGACTGTTTCCAGGACTCCAGGTTTACAGCTGCACGATGGGTTGTCCTTACACCTAAAACGGTTTAGGTATTCTGAGAACCCACCGTGCCCTGTCATTAGTTGGGTCAGAACACTGCTTGGCTTCGTTTTTTGGACTGTTCGATATGCTTCAACCGCATTTGGGTAAAATATTTTTGTAACTGAGGCGGTGCTGCTGGTCTCATACCTGCGGTTCCATTCGTCAAGCGTTGCCATTCTTATGCTTCGCTGCCGCCGTTGAGGACTACCTAAAAGAAAAGGAAGGATACGAAGTAGAGGCTGAAAAAGCGCAACTTAAGAGCTGGAAGGAGTTTTGTTGTAAACAAGACAGAGAGGGTGTATGGGAGGGCATTTATAGGGTAATTGGGAGGACCACTAGAAGAGAGGAGGACCTGCCGCTGGAGAAAAATGGAGAGATCCTGGATACAAAGGGCTCTATAAAGCTATTAGCTGAAACCTTCTACCCGGAAGATCTCGAGTCCAGCGACAATGCCCACCACCGTTATATAAGGAATAAAGCAGAAGCAGTGAATGCTGGAGAGCAAAATGAACCTTGCGACCCACCCTTCACAATGGCAGAGCTCATTACGGCTAGTGAGTCATTCAACCCTAAAAAGGCCCCGGGAGTGGACGGTTTTACCGCCGACATTTGCCTCCGAGCGATACGCCATAATCCCGAGCACTTCCTTCAGCTCTTAAATAAGTGTCTGGCTAGTCAAATTTTCCCAGACTTTGGAAAAAGGCTATAGTTGTGGTATTAAGGAAACCGGGCAAGGACAACTACACCGTTCCAAAATCATATAGACCAATAGGACTGTTACCAATTCTTGGTAAAATATATGAAAAGATGCTGGTGGCCCGTCTTAGATTTCACCTGTTGCCAAGAATGAGCTCCCGCCAGTTCGGATTCATGCCCCAAAAGAGCACTGAGGACTCCCTCTATACCCTAATGCAGTACATCCGTAAAAAACTGGATCAAAAGAAAATGGTAGTTTTAATCTCCTTGGATATAGAGGGAGCTTTTGACAGTGCTTGGTGGCCACCTATAAAAGTCCGACTGGCGGAAGAAAAGTGTCCTATAAATCTTAGGAAGACCATTGACAGCTACCTTGGCGACAGGGAGGTTGTGGTTAGGTACGCCGGGGAGGAGTACTCCAGAGGCACAAATAAAGGCTGCGTCCAGGGTTCTATTGGAGGACCAATCCTTTGGAATCTTCTACTGGACCCGCTTCTGAAAAACCTAGAAAGTAAAGGCGAATATTGCCAAGCATTTGCAGATGATGTCGTACTTGCCTTTGATGGCGAAACGGCACTAGAGATCGAAAGGCGCGCAAATCTTACCCTTGAACATGTCCGGGCGTGGGGTGTAGAAAATAAGCTCAAGTTTGCCCCGCATAAAACAAACGCGATGATAGTGACGAGAAAGCTTAAATTCGACACTCCACGGCTGACCATGGGGGGCATTGACATCGGCATGTCCAAAGAAATTAAACTTCTAGGAGTCACCATTGACCACAAGCTTACCTTTAATACGCACGTGGCGAATATCTGCAGAAGGGCGACAGGCGTTTTCAAAAAACTTGCCAGAGCGGCCAAGGTGAGCTGGGGGCTGAACCCCGACGTAATAAAAACAATATACGTAGTCACAATAGAGCCAATACTGTTATACGCCGCGAGCGCCTGGGCACCGGCCGCCGAAAAACTGATGGTCATCAAACAATTTGAGGTGGTGCAGCGAGGAATAGCACAGAAAATTTGCAAAGCCTACCGCACAGTCTCTCTGAACTCGGCGCTTGTGCTGGCTGGAGTGCTTCCCCTCGACCTCAGAGTCAGAGAGGCAGCCTCACTATACGAGGCTAAGAGAGGGGTCCCCCAGCCGGCCTTGAGAGACAGAGAGGTTGAACGGATGGCGTCAGCAATCGAAGCCCCACATCCCGCAGATCGCACCAGACTGGACTTTATAAGGCTAACGAGCCAAGACCTGGTGGACCAGCATAGCGACTATGGACCTAACCTAACTTTTTTTTTTTTTTTACGTGGGGAATGCCTTTATGCATTCCGCCTGGCTGGGGAGGCCAGGACGGATATGTCGGACTCCCGGGAACCGCCCGGACTACCGACTAAAACCCCACGGTGTTCGCCTCTTTGCTTATGGCGAGGCCGCGGGAACGCTGTAGAACTCAACCGCGACTTCGCCAGCAATTGCCCAATGGACCCGTCTCTGGGGGATATCGTGGCTCCCCCAATCATCGTTAGGGGCGTGCTCGAACACTAAGCACGCCTTCCAACTCGAGGACTCCTTTCCGATGGGTGGCAGACGCCCCCGTGACTGCCACCCGGAGATCCTCTTATGGCGGGAGGCGGCGATCTTGCGCCAGACGCCTGCGCCTTGGTCTTCTGCGTCGCATCGGGTCAGCTTCGACGTTTTCTTCCCGAGCGCGCTCAGCCCCCTCTTTCGTCGTCATGACCTTCTCGCAAAAGGAGGCGACCGCTTTCCAAGACCTATCGCTGCCAACCATGGCTTCTGCCACGGCGGGCAGGGAGAGGTCATGGCCCACTACGGCCACCAGGGACGCCCGCTGTTCTTCCCAAGCTGGGCACACCTCCAGCGTGTGCTGCGCTGTGTCCTCCACACTGTCACAGTGGTGACATGCTGGCGTTGGTTCCCTACCGCACACCTTGCACAGGTACTTCCCAAAACACCCATGGCCAGATATAACCTGTGCCAGGTGAAAAGAGACGACACCATGACGCCTCTCGATCCATTCTCGGAGCACGGGTTTAATTGCCCCGACTGTTACTCGACCGGCACTCGGATCCGCCAGTCTCTCGCCCCACTTGCGGAGGAGAGCATCGTGTCCATCCATTCGCCAGCGCTTCACCTCTTCCAACATTGGTTCTTGTCCCCTAGCTCGCGCGTCCGTAATTTTTGTATAAACTTCAGCCAGAACCTCTGCGTCCAGGTCCCAGGGTGGAGTTCCGGCCATGACGCAGGCCGCTTCGTAAGAGATGGTGCGGTATCCCCTCACGATAATAATGGCTATGGCTCTTTGCGGCCCTCGCAGAAGTGCCTTATTGTGGGCATTTAGGGCGCCCACCCATATAGGAGACCCGTATAGGGCCATCGAACGCACCACCATTGTGTAGAGGCGACGACAGCCGACGTTCGGCCCGCCCACATTTGGTAGGAGCCGACCCAGGGCTCCCGCTACTCGGAGGAGCTTTGGAGCTAGTTGCTTGAAGTGCTCCTTGAAATTCCATCGGCTGTCAAGGACAAGTCCCAGGTACTTCATTGTCGACTTGACGCCGATGGAATTTCCTCCCACAACTAACTGTGAACCAGTTGGGGGCGCTTTTCGGGGGCCGTGGAAGCAGATGGCCTCTGACTTATGGAGGGCCACTTCAAGCCCAAGCTTTTTTATTCTTGCCACCACGTGACGTGAGCCACTCCCGCCGTTGCCAGGAGCGATGCCTCTCTAAACGTGCTGGCGTTCGCCGTGACAAGGGTGTCGTCCGCGTAGCATGTCAGTGCCACTCCATGCAGGTTTCTGCCCCGTAAAACCCAGTCATAACCGACGTTCCACAGGAGCGGGCCGAGAACTGACCCCTGTGGGACGCCGCATGACATTTGTTTTTCTTTCCAGTCTTCGTGTGCCGGGTACTTGATTGCCCTTTGTGATAGGTAGGCTCCGATGATGTTACTCAAGTACCTCGGCACTGCGTGATATTTCAGCGCCTCCTTTATGCACCCCCAGGGCAAGGTGTTAAACGCGTTCGAGATATCAAGCGAAACTGCAAGAACGACCCCACCCCGGGACACCGCTTTCTCTGCTAGGTCTTTGACCCGAGCGATTGCGTCAACTGTCGACCTACAGCGACGAAAGCCGAACTGGTTTTGGCTTAGATTTGGCCCTACGTTTTCAAGATGCTTGACGAGCCGAGCTGAGATTACACGCTCAAAGAGCTTGCCTACCTCGTCAAGCAACACAATCGGCCGATATGCAGATGGCGAATCTGCTGGACGCCCTTCTTTTTGGATCAAGACCAGTTTCCCCGTCTTCCAAGCCCGCGGAAAATGGCCCTGCTCCATGCACGCTGTGAATAGTGCTCTCACCCTGGGCTCCAGAGGGCCTAGCGCGACAACCCAAGCCCTACCAGGTATTCCGTCGGGACCTGGTGCCTTATTTTTCTGGCGAAGACGTAATAGAGCTGCGGCGAATTCCCCATCAGTGACTTCAGGAGCTCCTGTATCTTCCGCGTCCTCCCTGTCTTGTTCCACCGAAGGAGCCATAGGAGGTGGAACAAATCCGATCCTCTCCGGAAAGAGTGTATCAACTACATGAACAAGGAGTTGAGGTGGGAGAGTCTGTGTCAGCGGGGGGGCCCACGGTCGAAGCTTGCACCTCACCATTCTGTAGGGCCTTCCCCAAGGGTCTTTGTTTAGACTCTCTAGCTTCTCCTCTTCCGCTTTATCTTTAGCTTTGCCAATGGCAGCATGCAGAGCTAGGACTTGCTCTCTATAGGCAGAATAAAGCCGCGTTTCCTCCTGGATATCTCGCTGCTGCCGTCTTCGACTCCTAGTATACTGGCGTCTCGCAGCGACGCATGACTCTCTTAGTTGCGCAATCTCCGCGGACCACCAATACACCTTCCGCTGAGGTGAAAAGTGGCGGACTCTTGGCATAGCCGCATCACAGTTGTCGGTCATGGCGTCCCCGAGCCATTGGGCTTCGCGTTCAACATCCAGTGGGCCTTCAGGAACCGGCAGCCATGCCTTTACTAAGGCTGCTTCCTCGAGGACTTCCCGGTTTAAGCGTTTCACTGCCCAGCGTGGACTGTCTCCTCTGAGGGACCGACTTGGCGCTGTCGCTGTGGCTGCGAGCGCAGAGATGCTGAACCTAATGTAGCGATGGTCCGAAAGTGTCTCAACACTCTCTAGAACTTTCCAGTCAGAAACCCGGCGCGCCAATACAGGGTCGGCGAACGTAATATCGATCACCGACCCACCCTGTTGCCGCACGCACGTGTCTACCGACCCAGAGTTGAGCACTTCCAGACCGTATGCGACAGCCCACTCTTCCAGGCATTGCCCACGCGCGTCCGTCACTGAAGAACCCCAAGCTCTTGATTTTGCGTTAAAATCCCCGGCAACGATAACTGGAGTGGGGTGTAGCTGTCTGACAGTAGCACCCATTTCCGCGAGAAATTGCTCGAATTCGGCCAAACACTTATTGGGGGAGAAATAGCAACCCACCCAGGCCATATTCCCGCAAGTTGCTGTGACAAAACCATGGCGATTGTTAACGCCTTGTAAAGGTGTGGAGCCGGCTGCGCTCCGCGATACTAAGGCCACGGTTTCGTCTAAGTCTCCTATCCACCCTGCTCGAGCTGGGATGGAATATGGCTCCGCTATCACCGCCATTTGTATATACCACTCTGACATACTCTCTCACATGCCCAACTTCGAGGCACCGGTAGCACCTACGTGGCCGAGTTTCCAGAACTGTCACTTGTGCTGACACCCATCCGACAAGTAATCGGCCCCCCTCTGCCACCTTTTTGGCGGCTGCAACAGGGCAACGGAGCCATACGGAACCGAGGCCCCTGGGACCTGACTTGATATCCCCTATTTTCACCTCTGGGGCGGTGCACCCTCCGCAGCTTGCGATGGCATCAGCGACTTCAGATGTGGTAATGGAGTCGTCTAGCCCAGACACGCGCATTTCAACGCACTTATTGGGCCTCGATACTCGGACCTCGTCCGGATTGAACAGCTTGCTAAGCTTTTCCGCCAATTTATCCGCTTTTGGAGCGCTGGCAGCTCCTGGCACTTCCAGCATTCGGGCACCAGTAGTGGCAATTTTAAACGACTGGATGTCCAACTCAGAAAGATTTACATTCTTCTTGGCTTCCTCGAGTACGTTTTTGTACGTGACGCCTTTCTTCTCAGCATCCGGAAGGATCGACAGTACTACGGCCGCAGATCGAGGGGGCCGCAGTTTCTGTGATGCTAATGCTTGGGGCTGCTGTTTATTTTGTTTTTGTGCTTGTGCTTCACGCGCCGCTACCTTCCTCCTCCGTTTGCGGCCACCAACCACTTTGTTCCATTCCGTGTCCATGGACCTGGGTGGTGGTGGTAGAGGACGAGGCTCTTTTGGCTCCGGAGCTGGCTGTGAAGCAACCTTTTTCTTCTTGCCAGGGCCTCTCTTGCTTTTCTGAGGTTCAGCTGGGCGGGGCACTGACGCCTCCGCTATCGATGGCTCCGGCTGCTGCACAGAGGTGGCAGGCTCGGGCCCAAGGACCGATTTCAGAGCTTCACGGCTCCAATCATAGGCCAGAGGTGGTCGCAGGTTTTTTGCTGGTAGGAGTCTTTCCTCCTTCTCCAGAGCCTCAAGACGTGCATCGTTGTTAGAGCCGCAGCAGTTTGGTCATATGGCGACTCGTTAGTGGATGCCGCTAACCCAGCATTGTTGTCCGTCGTTGCACGGCGGCCCCTCTGTCGTACAGGCGTCGCCTTGTTCAGTATTAGTTCTGGCTTAGAAGGCTCAGAAGGCTCCTCCATCTGGCCCTCTGCCGGCGCCTTCTCGCCCTCGATACACCTACGCTTGGGGCCATTTTCGGACCAGTGTAGAGGAGAGGCGCAGGCGAGACAATAAAACAAGTCGATGGTCGAGTATACACTGGTTTATTTAGGGCTATGCACTGATATTTATAGCTTATCCTAATACACACCACATCTCCCACCGTGAGAGAAAAAAAAAAGAAATTAGTAGTTTCTTTTTTTTTTTTGTTATACAAGAGTATTAGCATACAATATTTTAGTTCTTAAACTATATTATACAATTATAACATAATATATATAATGTCATATGACAATAACAGGGTAGTAAAGTTTTGTCCTGTTTTTGTGTACTAATTCTACTTTTCCATTGTTAAGTATCTCGACGTTTGGTTCTAAATCCCTTATCACTCCAAATGGACCTTTGTAAACACTATCGAGTTTTTTCCTATCCTCGTTCTTAATTAATATTAGATCATTAGGCTTATACATTTTTGGGTTAATATGCTTATCGTAATTTACTTTTCTAATATGTTTTTTCTTAATTAAATTTTCTCTAGCCTCTTTTTGTGCTACTTGTAGCCTGTACTTAAGTTCTAATACGTAGTCGTCACTATTATACAACGGATCGACTTTACATACATTTAAATTACTTGGTAGGTTACACTTTTTCCCGAATACGAGTTCGAAGGGTGTAAAGTCCGTTTCGGAGTGTACAGAAGTGTTATGTGAAAAAGACCAGAATGGTAACCAATCGCTCCATGTTTCTGGGTGATTGTCGGTCTGTATTCTTAAATACGCTCCTAAATGTTTGTGAGTATTTTCCAATGCGCCTATGCTTTGATGGTGATAGGCGGTTGAATGTAATTTATTAATTTTTAATAATGTATGTCGGCGCGTGTAGACATATATTGGTGGCTTGATGGCCCAGGCTGGCTTGAAGATGTGGATGGCAGGTTGAAGAAATGACGAAGGCAGCGGTTCATCGAATTAAATGTATAATTCGGGCTTTTTACATTGTTTTTAATATGAAGCTAACGTTATATAAAATAGGTTTCAAAATTAAGGCAAAATATCTGCATAGTGCAGTTTATGAAGCGAAAGCTGTTCGGTAAGTGTCCGGTCATCTTCCACGTCCCGCATCTCCATTGGTGCGCGAAGCGATGACGACCCACGATGTCATTGGCTGCCGATCACGTCATATGTGCCTCTGATTGGTTGCTGGCATATGTCGCGATACGTGAGAGTGACGTCACGGAAGATGGACGGTGTCCCGAGGCGCGCGCGCTTTTGAATATCGCCGTACGCAGCCAGCTGATATGCGCGCATTGAAATTGCGCCTTAACATAAGCTCCCGGCCTTGGAAGATGCAGCTTCCAACATTGGACGACGGTGAGAGCTACTCATCATTTATAGGCAGCGGGCAGATCTTTGAGAACGCTCGACGTACGGTGCCGTGGGCTGTGCGTATATCGGCCACTCTTGAGACGCCGTCCCTGCCAGGAAAAGTCTTTATAATTCGCCCCATACTCCATTTGAGGGGCGGAGCGTGGTCCTCCTTAATAAGTACGAGCGTGTCCTGCTTCAATTCCCCCTTGGTTCGTGTCCATTTGGTCCTGACCTGGAGCTCGGATACATATTCTTTGGACCAGCGCGCCCAGAAATGCTGTCGTATCTGCTCCACTCGCTGATATCGTGACAGACGGTGAACTGGCACGTCGGTGAGGTCAGCGCATGCAGGAGCAGTCAGCGGGCGACCAACCAGAAAAAGAGCCGGGCAGAGAGGGGAGTAATCCAGCGGATCTGAGGACATAGGACTCAAAGGGCGGGAGTTCAGGATGGCCTCGACCTGCGTCAATACCGTGCTGAACTCCTCGTAAGTTAAATTTACATCACCTATCACACGTCGCAGGTGATGCTTGCAACTTTTTACACCGGCCTCCACAAGACCGGCAAAATGGCTAGCATAAGGTGGCATCATTATAAATTCAATTTTTTGTGAGTTCGCGTACTCTTTTATCTCACCTGAGCATGAATTTAAAAACCTTGCGAAATCATTCATGAGGCCTACAAAATTGCGTCCATTATCAGAAAATATTTTCGACGGTTTACCTCGACGAGAAATGAATCTTTTCAACGCCAGCAAGTACGCATCTGATGAGAGATCTGTGACCAGCTCTAAATGAACCGCGCGCGTAGTGAAACATATAAAAATACACAAATATGCCTTTGTAGTTACGGCTCCCCTCCCTTTGCGGTTTAGTATGAGATAGGGTCCCCCGTAATCTACAGCGCAATTCATAAACACGAATCCGGGTTCTAGTCGTTCCGGTGGGAGATTTCCCATAATAGGAGTCAGTGTTTTACCCCGAAAACGAGCACAGGTAACACAGTCATGGACAACTTTCCTAGCGAGATTCCTGCCGCTTATGGGCCACCAAGACTCTCTAAGCGAAAATAAAACATGCTGAGGTCCAGCGTGAAATAATTTTCGATGTTCGAACCGAAACAATAACACAGTAAAATGATGTTTACTTGAAAGTAAAATGGGATGTTTTTTATTATAATCAAACTGTAAAGAATCTGTTAGACGACCTCCAACCCTAATTAGTTTACAGTCATCAATAAACAAATTTAGTTTTGCTAAGAAACCCTTTGCGACATATTTATTTCTTGTCAATTCATCGTAAACATCATTGAATGATTCTATCTGTGATAAGCGCGCGAGAAGTATCTCCGATTCCCTCAGTTCGTCCAGCGTCAGCGCACCGGTTCGACGTGCATGTTTATTGCGCGCGTTATGAATGAATCTAAGTACGTACGCGGAAGCGCGCTGCATGCGATTGAACTGAGAAAACCTGGAGAACGTAAACAAGCTGTCATTGTTGCCGTTACATAACAAACTAGTCACAGTATTCGGTTTACATTCCGGCAACTGGGACTCGCCCGGCAACAATGTCATGTCTATGTTTTTATAAACATAATTGGCATCATGTAGGAATTGGGGTCCACTCCACCAGAGATTAGAGTTTATTAGTGCGTCTAAATGTACCCCGCGAGATACCAAATCTGCTGGGTTCTCCTTGCCACTAACATGTTGCCACGAATGTCCTTGCGTTAATTCGTGAATTTCAGCGACCCTGTTCTGAACAAAGGTTTTTAATAAGTTAGGCTGCATTCGAAGCCAGCCTAGAACAATTGTTGAATCTGTCCAAAATATTACCCTATCGAATTGACAGCGAAACGATTCTTTTATTTTATTGTATAAACGCGCGCCAATTAGCCCAGCTGATAACTCCAGCCTCGGCGTAGTCATAGCGGGCGCTATGGGTGCGACCTTGGCCTTCGAGCAGAGCAGTCGCACCGTAACAGCTGATTTGCTGTCTATTGTTCGAACATAGACACAACTCCCGTAAGCTAATTGAGATGCGTCTGAGAAAATATGTAAGTCTATACATATAGGGTTGCTATTACACATGACATGGCGTGGTATGCGAATGGTAGGTAAAAGCGAAAGATTGTTTACGAAGCGGTGCCAGGTATGCGTGACGTCATCGGGAACCGCTGCGTCCCAATCAAGTTTTAATAAGAACAATTTTTGCAATAAACACTTCGCGATAGTAATCATTGGGCTTAGTAAGCCAAGCGGATCGAAAACCTGGGATGCCGTAGACAATATTACGCGTTTCGTTACAGCTTTTGTGGGGGATTCGAGTCGCGAGTGATAATGCAATTCGTCGCTCCTATAGTACCAACCTATACCTAAAGTTTTGCTATGCGCGTGTTCACCTAACGATAGCTCTTTTGATGAGTCATCACAGTAGCTTTGGTCTGTACAGTCGAAGTTAAAAACCCACTTGCGCAATGGAAAGCAGCCAGAACTTAAAACTTTCGCGGTTTCTTTACAAATGCGTTGTAATTCTGAGATTGTAGATGATCCAGTAATCAAATCGTCTACGTAGAAATCGTCTCTAATCGTTCTGGCTACTTCTGGATCTGTACATTCCATCGCCAACTGTTTAAGACACCTGCAACTGAGAAATGCAGCGGCGGCGGTTCCGTAGGTAACGGTCTGCAGCTGATATACCTCCAATTCGTCAGTTGGATTGTCGCGCCATAAAATCAGCTGCAAATCGCGTTGTGATTCATGAATACGAACTTGCCTATAGTGCTTCTCGACGTCCGCACGAGCGACGTACCTATTTTCGCGGAATCTTAACAAGATGTCAATCAAGTCACCTTGAATAGGCGCGCCGACACGTTGCAAGTCGTTCAACGATTTTCCACTTGTTGAGGAGGCACTTCCATCAAAAACAATTCGAAGGCGTGTTTTGACTGCGTTTTGACGCAGGATCCCATGGTGCGCAAAAACATAATAAGGGGTTCCGTATGAAAAAACTCGCTTCATATGCCCTAACGATAGGTACTCCTTAATAAAATCGCTATACATGCTCTTATATACGGGGTCGCGATTGAGCCGTTTTTCTAAGGACAGAAAGCGCCTTTTCGCTTGTGCGAATGAGTCACCAAGTGATTCTGGTGGCTCTTTGAGAGGTAACTGTACGCAAAACCTACCATCTTCGAGACGAGTTGTTGTTTTGACGAAATGATCCTCACATGCGATCTCATCCTCAGTACGCAAATCACCCGATTTATGATTTGTATAATAGACCTCTTCTATCTCCCAAAACCTACGTAATTGATTGTCTAATGATTGCATATCATGACATTGCGTGAAATTACAATTAAAAGGCTTTGTGTTGCGCGTATTGGAGTAAACAGGTCCCGAGATAATCCAACCAAATTTCGTATTTTGTAAGAATGGGCCGTTGACTAATCGCATTTTACCATCGACGAGCAGGTCCCAAAACAGGTCCGCGCCTATAAGTAAATCAATGGCTTGACATTCGTAAAAAGTTGGATCTGCCAGACATACATTATCTGGAATGCGGAATTGATTACGTTTAATCGTAAACGTAGGAAGTGTTGAGGTTAATTGCGGTAAAACCAAACACTGTAATCGCGTTTTAAAGTTGTCAACAAGTGAATTAAGTTCTATTTCACATTTTTGCGAACAATGAGTAATAGAATTGCTGACTCCTCGAATTTGTTGAATGGACTGTATCACTTTCGGTTTTAATTTATCACACAACGCTTGCGTCATTAATGAACATTCGCTACCACTGTCGAGAATCGCTCGCGACCTATGATAGTTGCCGGAACTATCACGAATTTCGACTAAAGCAGTGGATAGCAACACGGGTTGCACCGAAGACAATTGCGCGTTGATGTCTAAGTGTGCATTAGTTACCTGCATTGTATGCTGCGCGTGTGCGTGTGCATTATTGTTATCGGGAATCAAGGCAGAGGAGGAGGGCGGCGTCGACCCGTTATCTAGCGCCAGAAGCGATACTGAGCGCTCGTCGGTGTCACCTTCCTTCTCGTCCGTGTGAATTATGGAATTATGTTTCTTATTACACCTCCTGCACGGGCCATACCTACAGTCATTAGTCGTATGGCCGGCACGTAAACAATTCTCACACAGCTGTTTGTTGCGAATTAGATTTAATTTGTCGCTCAAACTTAAATCGATAAATGCTTGACACGAAAACAAAGGATGTTTACCGTTGCACATTAAACATAATTTTTTATGCGGTTTAGTGTGAGATTTGTCCACGGGCTTGTCGGTAACAATGTTGCAGTTAACTTTAGGTGTTGTGTGTGCGTTATGAGCGTATGATTTCTTACTATCGTGCTGTGAATAAGTGCTACTATAACTGGACCGGCTGTGCGTAACCAACAGTGTTTCTAACATGTCGGCGCGGTCTCGAATGAATTTAAGCAAGTCGTCCACTTTAAGTTTGGTTTTAGAATCGCTTGACACTGGTAACAAAGTGCTCTTGTATTGTTCCCACTCACGTTCGGTAGTGGGATCTAATTTGGAAACAACCAAGTAAATGATAAGCGTCCCCCAACTCTCTGTGGGCTCACCGAGCAGTTTTAAAGCACGTAAATTCTTTAATACTGTGTCGATTAGCTTTCTTAGCAGTGTCGGCGATTCTTTAGTAAGCGACTGTATGGAAAATAGGGCCTTTACGTGATTATGCACTAGCAATCTACTGTTGTCATACCGGTTTAGAAGCAATTCCCAAGCAATAGTGTAATTATCAGCTGAAAATTCAAGCGAATCAATTACAAGTTGCGCATTACCCTTAAGCGAGGACTTTAAATAGTGAAACTTTTGAATGTTGCTTATTTCTTGGGAATTGTGAACCAGTGATGAAAATGTGTCGCGAAATTGCAACCAGTGCTCATAAGAACCGTCAAAGTAAGGCAAAGAAATGGTGGGGAGCCGAACTGACTGAGCTAGGCTATTTGAAGCTATTGCGTTACATTCGTTTGCCTTTACCGAGCAATTTACCATGCATTGAGTCTGAGCAAGAATGCCGTAATATTCGCTTTCGAACTCCTCCCTGGTTTCAAAAAGTGTGTCCATTTCATTGTCGGGAATAATGCTTTCTAGCTGATTATGGACGTTAGTGAAATCGTCGAAAATACCCTGAGCCCCTTGCATGCGTAAATTTAGCTCGGTACGCTGAGTATCGGACAAAACTAAGCCCTCGAATGATTTCACAAACTTTTTGAAATTCGTAAGTCTACACTTAATGGAGCCACGTCTACGGTTCAATTGTCTTACGGTTTCCTGATCCGATTCCTGATTAGGACTCCCTAAAGCAACATGGAACTCGGGATTACGTTTGTCAACCATTTTGACGGTATGAGGCTTAAATTACTCACAGTTGCAAGCACCACTAGGGTCACAGCGAGGCAGCTTGCGGTCTGGCTAACGCACGCTGTTGGCTGACCGCTTTAAGATGGTCGATAGGGGCCACGACGCGTGATAGGGGCCACAACGAAAGCACAAGCACTGGAATTGAGAAAAGCACAGTATGACGTAGGCGTAAAGGGGTAGGTAGAGAGGTAAGCTGGCTCGTCTCACCGAAGCTCTCTTGCCGATGTCGCTGCGATGCCTGTCGTCGACTCAAACTGCCGATGCGTTCTCACACCCAATCCAAATATCCAGGGCTGGTTCTTGGTATCCGGTATCGATGGTCCAAAACTTATGTCGGCGCGTGTAGACATATATTGGTGGCTTGATGGCCCAGGCTGGCTTGAAGATGTGGATGGCAGGTTGAAGAAATGACGAAGGCAGCGGTTCATCGAATTAAATGTATAATTCGGGCTTTTTACATTGTTTTTAATATGAAGCTAACGTTATATAAAATAGGTTTCAAAATTAAGGCAAAATATCTGCATAGTGCAGTTTATGAAGCGAAAGCTGTTCGGTAAGTGTCCGGTCATCTTCCACGTCCCGCATCTCCATTGGTGCGCGAAGCGATGACGACCCACGATGTCATTGGCTGCCGATCACGTCATATGTGCCTCTGATTGGTTGCTGGCATATGTCGCGATACGTGAGAGTGACGTCACGGAAGATGGACGGTGTCCCGAGGCGCGCGCGCTTTTGAATATCGCCGTACGCAGCCAGCTGATATGCGCGCATTGAAATTGCGCCTTAACAATGTACATACCTTTTCCATTGTTTGAGACATAAACTCCGTGCCTCTGTCTGATACGAAATACTTCGGTATACCGTACCGTAGAAGGAAATTGTTTACGAAAGTTCTGGCTACTTCTTCCGTACCTTTGGAAATAAGTGGATACGCCTCGACGTATTTTGTTAAATCGCACTGCAGTGTTAGGATGTAGGAGTATCCTTGTGTATCCTTTGATAAGGGTCCCACAATGTCTAAAAATACCTTTTCGAAAGCTGAATTGGCAGTTGGTGTTATCACCATTGGTTCTTTAACTGGAATAGAATGTTTCTGCCTTTGACATTTATTACACCGTTTCACGAAATTTCTAATGTCATTTTCCATTCCTGCCCAAAAATAATACTTCTTAATATTGTTGAACATTCGTCTGATACCTGCGTGGCCACTCGTAGGTAAAAGATGAAAGTCATTTAAAATAACTTTTCTGTCGTCTTTATCTGATATTCTTTCTATATCTTGCAATACACATAATCGGGGACCGGTCCAATACTCTGTTATTTTTATTTGCCGCACTAATTTTCCTACAAATATGTTGTTTTCTTTATGTTTTATTATATACAACTCCTCAACATTTATATCCTTACAGAACTCCTGAAGCTCCCTCACAAAGTCGGCTCGCGTCCTATGCGATTGAGAACTAGGGTTTATGTAAATTGACCTATGTGACGGCACATATGCTAGGGTGTCATTTTCTTTCAATATTTGTCCATTTTTCCTTAAGTTAATTAACTTCTCCTCATGTGCAAAACATAATTCTAGAGATTCCCTCGGTTTTTTATGGATTTCCACAACTTTTGGTTGATCAGGCCGGCTGTTGCAATTGGAAACCATATCGAACGTGGTATCTACAGGATTATGGGTATGTTTTTTTGCTTGCGCTCTAGTCATAACATTCATCACCTTGGCGTTCATCTCTTTCAACTCCTGTGACGTTATTCTTGATAACGTGTCTGCCGCTGCATTATCGGATCCCTTTACATACTCAACTATAAAATCGTATTCTTCTAACTCCAACCTAAATTTCAAAAGTCGACTAGATGGATCCCTCATATTAAATAAATAAATAAGAGGTTTATGGTCAGTAAAGATCGTAAAAGTTCTGCCATATAGGTATGGGCGGTAGTATTTTACTGCCCACACTACAGCAAGTAATTCCTTCTGTACAGTTGGGTAGTTTTTTTCTGCTTTATTGAGGCTTCTACTTGTATATGCTATAGGTTTGCCATTACCGTTCGATAATATTGCCCCTAACGAGTAACCTGATGCATCTGTTTGTAACTGGAATTGGTTGCTTTCTGAAAAATCTGGGTATTGAAGAACGGGCGGTGAGATAAGTGATTCTTTTAGTGCTTCAAAAGCTTCTTGACAAGCCTGCGTCCATATGAAATCTTGATTTTTGCGACATAATTTATTTAATTCATAGGCCTTATTGGCAAAATTAGGAATAAACTTACGATAATAGTTTGCGAAAGCGACAAAGCGTTTAGCTTCGTCTGTATTTTTAGGTTCTGGATAATGTTTCATGACCTTTATCTTTTCAGGGTCTGGCAAAATACCGTCACCAGTAACGACATGTCCCAAGTATAATATTTCTTTCTTTAAAAATTCGCACTTGTGCGGGTTTAATTTAAGATTTACCTTTCGTAACCGTTCAAAGATAGCAATCAAGTTCTTGTTGTGATCATTTAAATTTCTGCCAAAAACGATTAAATCATCTAAGTATACGAAACATTTGTCATACGTTAGGCCCGACATGGCTAACGTAATCATTCTTGAGAACGAATTCGGACTGGTCTTTAACCCCATTGGGAGCCTCTTCATTTGATATTGATTCTGACTAGTACAAAAAGCTGTGTATTTTCTACTATTTTCCTCTAATTCAACTTGGTAATATCCTGAAAAAAGATCTAGATGCGTATAGTATACTGCTCCAGATAATGAATCCAAAATTTCGGTGATATTCGGGAGTGGGAACTTGTCGTCCTGAATGCGGTCATTTAGTTTCCTATAATCTATCACTAGCCGCCACTTTTTCTGACCACTGCTATCTGGCTTCTTTGGAACTAATAGAATCGGACTGGACCATTCACTCCGCGCTGGTTCTATTATCCCGTCTTCCAGCATTTTATTAATTTGGCTATTTATTTCCGACTTCTGGGCATGTGGCAACGTACACTGAGTCTGCATTCGGTTTTAAATTTAGTTTCTGAGACCCTAAGTTAGTTGTGGTTAACTTGTCTCCTGTCAATTGAAATATGTCCGCGTATTTTGCGCAAATGTTTTCAATACTAACTCTTTCTTCCTTATTCAAATGTTCCATTCGCAAGTCTTGGAATAACCTTTTTACACGACTAGCATTCTTCGTATCTTTCTCAAAAGAAAATTGCAAGTAATCATTTACTTTCTGAATTGTGGGTTTTATTTCCCCTAAAGTTACATCTGTATCCGTAGTGTTTAAAACTCTTATAGGTATCTTGCCATCACGTGGTTTCACTATCATACTAGCAATAAATATTCCTTCTCTAATTTCGTCCGTACATACTAGGCAATCCTCTGTTAAGTTAGTTGTTACGTAATGCACGGTCTCTGACCTGTGCGGTATAAGGTATGACGCTTCCATATCCGTCCTCAATAGAGGTAAGGTGATTCCAATACCATTTTTGTTACACACGGAGAGTGTATGACTACTATAATCTATAATGGCATGATGACTGTTCAAGAAGTCATTGCCCCATATTCCATTTGACGTACATGGCAACGAATGGAAAACATAGAATGGATGATGAAATATTTCTCCGTTTACATTTAATTGTAAATACGCGTATCCGATAGCCTGTACACTGCCCCCAATGCCATTTATGACGGTTGGTCGCTTATGGATCGGTATGTTTCGGTTAACTACGAACTCGTATTTCACCGCTGAAATACTTGCCCCTGTGTCTATTAACCACGTTGACACATCGTTACCTACAGAAAGTTTTACTATAAGAGAACTGTTACACGCCAATATCTTTCCGTTAGTCACGAAAAAACTCGCTAGACGGTCCGGCTGAATTATTCCCTGGCACATTCTCAGACATTGTGCGAACCGTCTCGTTTCGTTTCCACTGATTTCCAAAACTACGGTGTCTGTACGTACCTGAAGGTCTTGGCGATGCGGCGGTAGATGGTTGATGCGAGGCCCTTCGAGCACCTCGGTATCCCCGGCTGCGGTAGTGATTTCCACGCCCACGATGTGTGTACCCGTACTGCGGGCCACGGGACTGCCTTGCCGGGTTGTAATAACTCCGCGTATTCCTGAAATATGACGTTCGTCCGCGAGGGGTGGGGTTAGCGGTCATACCTAAAATTTCCTGATTGGAGGTAGTACTCACGTCCTCATCTTCTGCTGCCTGAATCGCATCTTTAAGAGAGTCGAAGTTCCTAGCAGTGATTATCGTGCTCAGCCTTCTATTCCTCAGCCCATCGGCAAAACGTTTTATTGCCATTTTTTCGTTGATAGGCTTGAGGACTTTGTAATTTTCGGTCTTGCCGTTGGCTTGAGAAATAGTTAAATTAACAAACAAGTTTGATAGTTCGTCGCCATATGCTTTTATAGACATATCATTTTGTCGTAATGTCTGCAGTCGATTTTGAATTGCCGTTGCCGCCTGTTTAGGGAGAAGCTCGGCTCGCATGTCATCTAGAAGTTCAGTGACCGTATCATAACTAGACAACAACCTTAACTTTGCACCCTGCGACAACCTACTTTTAAGGACAAACTGAATTAGATTTTTCTTGCACTCAGGTTTAGATAATACAGAACTGTAATATTCGATTCCATCGATTAATTGCTTTGTGTTCTGCTCAGAATCAGTCATCGCCGGTAGCAAGGTTAATGCCGTTCTTATATCGAATTCCTCCATCTTGGGTTTTCCGGAACACAGTTCAAACACCTCTCTATATAGAATGCTATACTTCTCACACACCCTATCAATAACTGCTACTTCACTCGTAGGTATCTCTTTCAACGTAACTTGATTCCTTATCAATGACAGCAATTGGTTATACCGTTTAAAATTATCATTAAGCTCTTCTGACTTTTTCACAATAATACTTCCTTGTCTCCTACTAGGGCCTATTTTAATTAAATAAGTGCGCAACTCTTTTAGTTCATGATATATCAGCGTCAAACTCTCTGCCATATCCTTATGAGTACGATTACTATGATGTTTTACCTATTCTAAATTTGTATAAGTAGTTAAAATCACTTACATGTGCAAATTACATTCATAAAAGCTATTCATTATTACATACCTGTAACGCTCGACACTCGATACCCTACGCGGCACTATTCATTCATGCACTAATTAATCATCTTACAGTCTATATTTGGTCCTTGCATTAATAACCAACTGGTCTGTGACACTCAGCTGCGACAGCACTTGAGATAAATAATAGAAGAATGTTCATGTTAAATCACAATACGCACTTTCGGATACGCACGCACTCACGGCACTATACACTCAAACCGTCGCTCTTGCGGCCGGCTCCGCCGAATGGTGTCCCCTGGATACGCCTCATCTCGATCATGTTAGCCTGTGCCCGCCGTTCTATCCTTTTGTTAAAACATTTGTTGGCATAGCGAAGGCATGTAAACCCCAACACGATGACACACAGTACCAACAGCAGGAGCACGTACAGATTCGTCTGGGTCACATACTCCAAATGTGTGGAGGCTTGATGCTGCTCGATTGTGTTTCTGTAGCCTATCTGCGTATTATAGCTGTCGGCTGATGGCGCAGGAGGCCTGGGTACGCTGTGCGAATTACACATTTTCCACGAGCCGAAACACTAGTATAACATCTTTTGACTACCGATGACTGACGCGCGCGCGTGACTTTCCAAACAAGGCAGGGTCGCCATGTAGAGGAGAGGCGCAGGCGAGACAATAAAACAAGTCGATGGTCGAGTATACACTGGTTTATTTAGGGCTATGCACTGATATTTATAGCTTATCCTAATACACACCACACCAGAAGCGTTTCCGCGTCGAACCCGTTGATGAGCCCGAGTCCGACCTGGACCGTGCTCGAGCTGTTCTTAGGCTGCAATCTGAGAGCTCAGCGGCCCCCTCACTGCACTCTGGCTCTTTGGTAACCGGGTCTTGCAAAGCTAAGTCCATTCGTGCTACCGAAACTACGGGTTTCATTCCTAGCTTTGCATCCCTCGAGCCGGCATCTTTCTCCCTCTCACATATCTCTTCGATGTTCTTTGTTTTATTTTTGATTTCAATTTCCATTTTGTTCCCACGAGAAAGGGGGATAAAAAAGTCCATTCGGGCGGTGCCCCCTGCACCCGAATAACCCTAATTCCCTGGAGGGGCGGGCGGTACTCCAGGGTTGGCCACTAGGGACTGGTTTCCCACCAGCCACTCTTCGGGCGATAGACGGGGTCCAGGCTTGCGCGCAAGTCCCCTTCGAGTTCCCCCCCGCGCAGACGCTAACTACTGCCAGAGACCTCCAAGATATGCTGCGGATGCGCGTAACCTCCGAACCGCCAATGCCCTACCCCGCTAACACAGTCTACCGACCCCGGGAAAAATCCGCGTTTTTCGATTACTCAGAATCGAAATGCACAATCTTCCCAGGACAGATAGGCACCGTAAGAGGAGTAGGACACTAGAATGCCAGGATGTTACTTATATCCGCACCACAGCAAAGGTGCCCCCGACAAAAACTACGCCCACACGGGGCCAAACTCGCCCGGGACCCACGCGGAAAACTAGACCCCAGCCATCGCCAAAAGAGAACCCCGATGCCATGTGCCCCTGCATCGGGGTTGGGGATGTTTTATAGAGGACATCTCCTCACGGCCCGGCCGGTCAAGGCAAGACCCTCGGTCCTGGTTGATGGTAGTACCAGGATTACGAGCAGCGGTGGGACGGGCAGCTATAACCACCCGTGCCTGTCCAACGGCAGTGTGAGTGCTCGCCAGACCCGCTCTATGCTCATCCACTGCGCCCTCTGCTATTCAGACATTCAGAGGGACGCGCGGAGAGCCCCTCCAAAACCTAACCTACTTAACCTACCCATTTCCCCCCCCCCCCCAGTGTTTGGTTCGCGAGATTTGCATCTTACCCCGCCTCGATCTGACCGCAGTGAGCAGCCAGCGGACAGATCGAGTCCGGGCATTCCCCTATCCACCACCTGGGGACGCGTCACGTCGGGGTACACCTCCCCGCCCACTTGGACAACCAAGCAGGTCCGTGAACTTTTTTTTTTTTTTTTTGTTGACCCAGGGGAAATCCGTTATGGATCCCACTCGGCTCGGGAGAAACCGAGCGGGTATGTCCGACTCCCACGGACTAAAACCCCTGGGGGTGTTCCACCCTTCGCCTTCAGGCAGAGGCCCGGGGACGCTACTGTACTTTTCCGGAGCTCTGCCAGCGCTGCCCAAAAAACAGGCCCTCCATAACCGCAGGCAGCTCGCCTACTCCGCTGCTGACACCCCAGAACACCATGGGGGCCTACCAGCTCTGGACCCCTTCAAGGCAGGTGACGGGCCTCCCAACCCATCACCTGCAGGCCCTCGTTATGGCGGCTGCAACCGGCCCGCAAAGGCCCTCCGTCGCCCACCTGGCCGCCTACGTCGCTGAGGGACCGCATCAGCGTCATCCTCGCGCACTCGCTCCGCCGCCTCCTTCTGCAGGAGGACCGATTTGCTGAAAGTGGCCAGTGGTTTTTTTTTTTTTTTTTCAAATACCTCCAACAGGAATCGGAGTCTTTTTTATTATCTACGTTAATTCTTTCATACCAGTTCTCGCATTTATGCCTCTCGCACTTTCATGCTTCATACTGTTCTTTCTTTCATCCATCATATCTTACGCTTCTTAAGTATGGGTGGGACTCCCATGGCTACTACTTTTATTTTACTATTACTACGGGTTTAAATGAATGGTGTACACTTCGGTTTTATTATCCACGTGCTTGACAGTTGTATCTTATATCTATTTTACAATGCTTATATTGTGACTGTTTATACACTGACATGTTTGCATTTTGACTTTATACATTGTTAGTTGTTTTTATTTCTTTATCATTACATTTTTTACATAGTTTCATTTATGTAGGTTTTACATATTATACAAATATGTGCGCCTCATATTTTATTTATCTTATTTATTTCTATTTATTACTATGTTTGCTACTTTTATACAATATTTTATAAAATCTTTCCTTATGCTATTGTCACTTATTATTTGCGGTAAATTTTTTATACATAATTTAGTGTCTATTCTTTGCTCTATATCTATTCTATCCAGGCCAAACGCAGGGCATTCGATCAATATATGTTGTATGCTTTCAGCTGTGCCGGGTTCGCAGACACATGAGGGGTTGTCCTTGCATTTAAAACGATGTAAATACTCGGAGAACCCTCCGTGTCCGGTCATTACCTGTGTTAGTGTTCCAGTTGGTTTTAACTTTTGGACTATTCTATATGATTCTATTGCATCTGGAAAGAACATTTTAGTCACGGAGCCAGTCTCCGCGGTCTTAAAACGGTGGTTCCATTCCTGGAGCGACTCAGAACGGATCTGTCGCTTCACGAATGAAACCGGACAACTGTCGTATTCCGGTCTTGTTTTCGTATTTAAGGCGGCTTCCTTTGCCAATTTGTCCGCCCTTTCGTTTCCCTCCAACCCAGCTTGTGCTTTAATCCAAAACAATTCAATTGTTTTAGAGTGCTTACGCATTAAGGTGATGTTATTTCTTGCTTGTACTGCTAAGGGGTGGAGGGAAACGTTGTTGGCTACGGTATCTAGTGCAGCTCTAGAGTCGCTATATATATTACATTTGTTTCTGTTAGCCTTAAGGGAATAGTTTGTGGCTTCAAACAACGCCAATAATTCTTTTTTTTTTTTTTTTTTTTTTTTTTTTTAGATAAAGATAATTTATTTGCTTAAACATGAGTATAAAATATATTTAGATGTTACAGATTAAGTAGTCCTTCATGTTTTGCCTTTCGGCGTACAAATTACAGTTTATGGATGCTATTATTGATTAAGCCACGGTCACATTCAGTACAATAAAGTTAATAAATTTAAATACATGTCACAATAAAAAATGAATAAATAATAATCTATGCTTGGTTGAATCTATGTCAATTACCTTATAAACTATAATCATTATAAAAGTCATTTAAGCTATAGTAGCATTTACCTACCAACAATGTCAATAATTCACGCTTAAAAATTGTGATTGGGCTGTCTCTTATTGGTTTTGGTATTTTATTATAAATTTTAGGCGCTATACCAAATATACTCTTATTTAGCAAGGCTGTCTGGGTGAGTCGGTATCTTATTTTAGTATTGTCGCGTGGTCTTAGCGAACTACTACTATTTCTCCGCTGAAATAAATTGGGATTGCTGCGAACAAATACTGCTACTTCAAATATGTATATAGAAGGGAATGTCAATATTTTATGCTGTATAAAGTATGGTCTACAGCTATCTAATGGCTTTAGGCCAAACATAGCCCGTATGCAGCGTTTTTGACTTATTAAAACTTTTCCCCGATCAGTGCAATTTCCCCAAAATATTACCCCGTATCTTAATATAGACGCTACTAGTGCATGGTATGCTGACAAAACAACCTCTACATTTACTATATGCTTCAGTTTATGCAGTGCATATGACGATTTGGCTAATTTTGAACAAGTTACTTCTACATGTTTTTTCCAATTAAGAGACTGATCAATATATTCGGCCTGGTATACGGTGCAGCAGTGGTCCAGTTTTAATTTTCGGGTCTTTACCTCAGTCTCATTATTCCATATGGATAATGCGGCTCCGACTTTCCCCTGTATTTTACTGCCGTCAGTAAAGATTTTTAGGTCGTGGTTGTTATACTGTTCCACTTCTGCTTCGTTCATCAGGCTTGTGTACTGTATATGTATTTGTTTAGCTGGGTGTGGTGTTCTGGTGTAAGGTGTTTTAAGTTCAATGTCCCGATCTCCTGTTTGTGTCCTGGAGTAGCCTTTCTTTGCTTCATAGAGGGATGCTGCTTCTCTTATTCTTATATCCAGAGGTAGCAGACCGGCAAGGACAAGGGCCGAATTGAGTGAGACTGTTCTGTAGGCTTTAATTATCTTTTGCACAAAGCCCCGCTGCACCACGTCAAGTTGCTTTTTGATGCAGATTTTATGTGTCGCCGATGCCCATGCGCTTGCTGCATACATAATTATCGGTTCAATAACTGCCGTGTAGATAGTCTTTACGATTTCAGGGCCTAGGCCCCAGTTGATTTTTGCAGCTCTAGACAGTTGTTTGTAAATTGACAGGGCCTTTCGACAGACATCAGCTGCGTGTGCATTAAAGGTAAGTTTCTCGTCTATTCTGAGTCCTAGCAGTTTAATATCTCTTGACATGTTGATGTCAATTCCGCCCATGCTCAGGAGAGGGGTGTCGTACTTTAACTTGCGTGTTATAAGCATTGCATTCGTTTTGTGTGCAGCAAAGTTCAATTTATTTCTGACTCCCCACTCCATGGCATAGGCGAGGGCAGTATTGGCTTTTGTTTGTATTTCAAGCGCTGTTTCTCCATCAAAGATCATCACCACGTCGTCCGCGAATGCCTGACAGTAGTCTCCACGTTGCTGGAGTCCTTTTAGCAGTGGGTCCAGTAGGAGGTCCCATAAAATCGGTCCTCCGATGGATCCCTGGACACATCCCTTGTTTGTTTCTTTACTGTATTCTTCTCCAGCATATCGCACATTGACTTTTCTGTCTTGGAGGTAACTGTCGATGACTTTCCTGAGATTGAGGGGGCATTTTTCTTCGGCCAGTCTCAGCCTTATTGATGGCCACCATGCACTATCAAAGGCGCCCTCTATGTCCAGGGACACCATGACCACGATTTTCTTCTCGACTAACTTCTCTCGGATGTGGTTCACTAGTACATAGAGTGCGTCTTCTGTGCTCCTTTGTGGTAAGAATCCATACTGTCTTTCGCTGAGGCGTGGCGTGAGGTACCACTTTAATCTTCCAACTACCATTTTTTCGAAGATCTTTCCTAGAACTGGGAGCAAGCCTATTGGTCTATAGGATTTCGGGTTTGTGTAGTCTGCTTTATTGGGTTTCCTCAGGACTACCACTGTGGCCTGCTTCCAGATGGCGGGGAAATAACCTTGCTGCAGGCATTTATTTGCTAACGTGAGGTATATTTCTGGCTCAAGGGCTATGGCCTTCTTACATATATCGGCTGTTAGGCCGTCAGAGCCAGGTGCCTTTTTGGGGTTGAAGCTTTCCACCGCACTTCTTAGCTCTTCCCTTGTAAACGGGGGGTCATGGTTATCATCATGGTCCTGATCGTTTGCTCGGTTTGCTGCTTCTCTAATTTGCCGGTGGTACTCGTTTTCTCCCTCCTCAAGGTCCGCTGGGTAGAAGGTATCCGCTAAAATTTTTACAGACTCCTTCGGGGTCATTGTCTGTCCGTCTCTTACTAATGGTTGGTCTTCTTGCCTTTTTAGCGTTCGTCCTATTACCCTGTATATACCGTCCCACATGCTTTCGCGGTCTTGTTTACCACAGAATTCCTTCCAGCTGTTTATTTGTGCCTTTTCTGCCGCAGTTTCATAGGTATTTTTGGCCTCTAGGTATTCATGGACTACTTTTGCTCTCCTGATGGGTGCTGCACACCGGATCCTTCGTTTTTTGGTCGTAGCATCTTGCTTTAGTTTAGCAAGATCTTCAGTCCACCACGGTAGGGCAATTTTGTCACGTGTCTTCTTTTTTTTTTTTTTTTTTTGGGATAGTGTTTTCACATATTTCGATAATAGTTGTTGTATATTCTGTTACTTTTTGTTCTAAAATTTTCCTACTATCTATTTTCTCTAGCTCGGTTTCGCATATCCCCTTGTCTTTGGTAGTTTGAGTTAGCTTTCCGGTGAATTCTCTCCAGTTTGCTTTCTTTGTATTGTAGATTCTTGTGGTACGTTGGATTGCTATGCCTTTAGCCTTCCTGAGCCTGATTTTGAAGGTTATTCCGTTGTGGTCCGACCCAGTTATTCCTGTGTCCACTTTCCAATCTTCTATTGTATCGAGGAGATCGAGCGAGCAGGCGGTCACGTCGACATAGCTGGTGTACGGTTTGCCTCCTCTTATTGTATCGAAGGTTGGGGTGCAGCCTTCGTTGAGCACTTGCATACCCATTTCTTCTAGAGCTCCGGACACTTCGTCGCCTCTGTGATCGTTTCTTTCACTGCCCCACCAAGTGTTTTTGGCATTTGTGTCTCCCCCCATTATTATTCTGTTTGGCCCTGTCTCTTCGACAATCTTTTGAAGTTGTTCCAAATATGGTTCCACGGGCTGGTCGGGTTCGAAGTAGTAGGAGACGGCCGTTATCTCCCAGGCTTGGTTAGGTTAGGTTAGGTTAGGTTAGGTTCCCCCCCGAGGTGCTGCCACCTTGCCGTGGTGGGGGGGCTTGCGTGCTCCTATGATCCCCGAGGCTATACCGGACAGGGCTACCCATACCGGGAAGGCAAGGGGGGAGGGGCTTGACTAAGAGCGGCACGAGAGGAGTGCGCCCAGGTGCGCAAAGGGTGAGAAGCTCTCTCCATGTCCCTCTGATCAGCAGAGGGCATAGGTGACGAGCCGCGAGAACCCGTGGAGAAGGCGAGGGCGGCGGTTGACTAAGGTTAGCCGTCGGCTGAATCGTAACCCGGCCCGTGGGGTCGGCACGAGGGTCGCTGTTTGCGAACGGGGGCTGTGAGGAAGGACACCTCTTTAAAAAACCAAAGGGCGACGGGTGCTGCTAGTCTCGTTCAGAGCTAGTGGCGCAGATTGCAGAAGGCAATCACTGTCGGCCGAGCCGTTATCCCGTTATCGGGACCGGTGGTCTTGCCTTAACCGGCCGGGTCCAAGGGGAAACAACCCCACTAAAAAATTCACAATTCTTGGCGTGAGGGAACTCCGCGTCAGGATGCTCTTCGGAGCGACTGGAGTGTGTACCAGTCTCTAGAGACCAAACCTGCGATACCGCCCGACCTCGCAGTGTATTAGGGCCATTTGGGTATAGGGGATCTCTGCCCAAATGGAGTTCTGTTCTCCCCGACTCGTGGGAATTGTATGGATTTAATAAACAAAACCCTCCCTCAAAACGGCCCTTCTCAGGGCCAAAACACAAACGGTCCTTCTCAGGGCCAACACGAAAACCTAGGCGACGAAAAAACGGACACCGATTTGCTAAAAGATCAGGTCACTGAGATGAATGAACGGAAGCGTACCGGACTGAGAAGTCAGGGATCGCTCCCGGACATACGGGTGCTTCTCACCCGCTGCGATGAGGCGCGATCAAGATCCCGTTCGCCAACAATGCCGAGTAGTAGGAAGGTGCCAGAGTCGGAAGACAACGACAGCCTGCTCACTGTACGTTCACGCTCGTCGTCACCGTTTGGGCGCTTCTGGCAGTCCGATAGCAAGCGGCGAAAGCTTTCGGAGGCGGTGTTGATCGGCAGCGAAGGGGAGGACTCGGAGGTGCTCGAGTCTGCGTCTCCGAGCAGAGAAAGGAAACCGCGAAACAAAGCGGAATTTATGAGTAGGGCAGCCGCGCTGGCCCAGTACAATGCCGAGCTGCGGGAATCAAGGAAGCTGAGGGCGGAGGAGGAGGTCAGTAAAATGACCATCCATACCCGCCATTCTCTTTCGGATACGTCAGGAGACGAAGTGGAGGCGGTACCCTCTGTTGTGCTCCGAAAGCAAGCGATGGACAGCGTGGCTGTCATCGAAATGGTGCAGAAGACGTCTGGCAACCTTAAAGGCGGCCATCAACGCAAGCTGAAGGACGCTTGCAAGGCGATTAAGGATGCCTTTGAAGTCCTAGAGAAGCGCACATCATCGGAGGAGGTGAAGCACCTGGAGGCATGCAACTCACGGCTGCAAGTTGAGCTGGCCGAAATTAAGGAGAAGTTGGCCCGCCTGGAGGCCGAAATAAGAACAGCGCCCGGGGCACCCACCCAGATTGAGGCTCAGACAAGTCCGCTTCCTCACGTGGCGCATGCGGAGCCGCCTTCGGATAGGGCAACAATTGTTGCCATGATGAATGCCCGGTTCGAAGCACTCGAGGTAGAAGGGCGGTTGCTGCCCGCTAAGAAATTGCGGCCCCAGTTAGAGGCCGACAAAAAGCGCATAGCTGCCGAGAAGCAGCCACCAGTGGTGTTGCCTGCAAAGGCGCTCGCTGCCGGTCGAAAGCGCCAGGCTGAGCAGGTCTCTCCCACTCCCGAGCCGGCCCCCACTCCAGCGGCACAACGGGGGCCTCCGAATTTGACGGAGGAGCCGGTGAAGGGACGTAAAGGAAAAGATAAGGGGAAGAAGTCAAAGAACCGCGCTGGGGCTAAAACCGTGGCGGCTCTTCCTCCTGGTACGCCGGCTCCCGTGCCGCTGCCGCCAGCGCCCACGTCGATGGACCGGGTCTGGACTGTTGTGGCCGGCGGGCGCAAAAAGAGAAAAAAGGCTGCGGCAGTGAAAACGCTAGCACAAGAGCCGGCAAAGGTGTCGCGGAAGCCTAAGAAGCATAAGCTCCGCCCCCCACGGTCTGCGGCAGTGGTGCTGACGCTGCTGCCTGAGGCGGAAGCCGAAGGGGTGACTTACGCCAAAGTTCTTGCTGAGGCCAAGGAGAAGGTGAATCTTGCCAATCTCGGTATCGCAAACCTGCGCTTCCGGCGAGCAGTCACAGGTGCGCGGGTCCTGGAGTTGCCGGGAGCCACCAGTGGCGAGAAGGCCGACAAGCTGGCAAGAGAGCTAGCCGAAAAGCTAGGAGAGGGGATACGGGTCTCCAGGCCGACTAAATGCGCGGAGTTGCGCCTGTCTAACCTAGACGACTCCGTGACCCCTGCGGAGGTGGTTGCTGCCGTGGTTAATGCTGGCGGTTGTACTGAGGACCAGGTGAAAGCTGGTGATATCCGTCTGGATCATTCCGGCCTCGGTACGCTCTGGGTGCGCTGCCCAGTTACGGCGGCGAAAAAGGTGGCTGAAAGTGGCCGTTTCTTGGTGGGATGGTCCTCGGCTCAGGTCAAAATCCTTGAACCGAGGAAAATGAGATGTTTCCGGTGTCTGGAGAGTGGACACGTTAGGGCACAGTGCCAAGCTCAGACGGATCGCAGCGAACTGTGCTACCGCTGCAGTCAGCCCGGCCACAAGTCGGCACAGTGCACGGCTGCACCGCATTGCGTGCTATGCAAAACTGCGGGCAAATCGGCTGAGCACGTGTTGGGCTCAAAGTTGTGCTCTGCACCACGCCCGAGAAGACAGAAGAGCGCTGGTGATGGCTCCCAGGCCTCTTTGCAGCGTTCCCAGCCAGCCTCAACAGCACCAGAGGCCAGCAGCGAGGTGGTGGAAGAAATGGTCACAGGATAATGGCCACTCGCTTTCTCCAGGCGAACATCAACCATTCCGCCAGGTCCCAGGACCTGCTGACTCAAAGCCTGGCGGAGTGGTTGATTGGAGTGGCCATTGTCGCTGAACCCTACTCCGTCCCTCCCAGGGATAATTGGGTCGGGGACTTGGACGGCCTGGTGGCCATTGTCACGAACGCCGCTGCTGGTTCGCCACCGCCGCAAAGAGTGGAAAGGGGCCGTGGATATGTCGCGGCGTGGTTTGGCGACATGATGGTGGTAGGGGCGTACTTCTCACCGAACCGACCCCTTGCCGAATTTGAGCGGTTTTTGGTCGGCATCAGTACCATGATCGGCAGAAGTCGTCCTAGAATGGTACTCGTGGCCGGGGATCTCAACGCCAAGTGCACAGCTTGGGGATCCCCGGCGACGGACGCCCGAGGGGCGGAATTAGAGGAGTGGGCGGTCACCACCGAACTGGTTATCCTCAACAGAGGGACGACCAATACGTGCGTGCGTCAACAGGGCGGCTCCATTGTGGACGTCACGTTCGCCAACGCCGCCCTGGCGCGCCTTGTTCGAGGCTGGGAGGTGCTGGAAGAAGTGGAAACATTATCGGACCACAGATATATTCGGTTCGAAGCCTCCACTCTTCCGGTCTATCCGAGTGGCCCGAGTCGGCCCTTGCGAGGGGATGGCCCGCGTTGGGCGCTCAAACGTCTTAATCGCGATTTACTGGTGGAGGCAGCCTTGGTGCAGGCTTGGCTGCCAGCGTCCGGAGGTCCGATTGACGTAAACGCAGAGGCAGAGAGCATTGGCAGTGCCATGGTGGAGGTTTGCGACGCTGCCATGCCGCGTGTCGGTCCAATTCCCCCTAGGCGCAGAGTGTACTGGTGGTCCGATGAACTCGCGCAGCTACGCGAGTCCTGCGTCGCTGCAAGACGCGAGTACACTCGCAGCCGGAGGCGGCGGATACGAGATGTGCCAAGGGAGGAGCGCCTGTATGCCGCATACTCGGAGGCCGTCAAGTTGCTACAGGGGGCAATCGCCAGGGCGAAGGACCTAGCCGAGCAGGAGATGCTGGAGACTCTCAATAGCGATCCGTGGGGAAGGCCGTACAAAATGGTGAGGCGCAAGCTTCGCCCCTGGGCACCCCCACTCACGCAAAGTCTCCAGCCGCAGCTCCTCGAACAGGTGGTTGACGGCCTGTTCCCGACAAGAGAGGAGCACATACCTCCACCCATGATACCTCCCAGGGGGAGAGAGGCGGAGACGAGCGAGGCACCGGAGGTAACGGAGGGTGAATTGGGAGCAGCGGTGCTACGGCTCCGCACCAAAAAAATACTGCTCCCGGTCCCGACGGAGTTCCCGGAAGGGCTTGGGTTCTGGCCCTGGGCCCGCTAAATACGCGCTTGAGGGCGCTATTCAGCGCTTGCCTTGCGCAGGGCCGGTTTCCGCGCCCGTGGAAAGCCGGCAAACTGGTCCTTCTGCGAAAGGAGGGGCGACTGGCAGACTCGCCTTCGGCCTACAGGCCGATAGTGTTGCTGGATGAGGCCAGCAAATTGTTGGAGCGAGTTGTGGCTGCTCGTCTTAACCGGCATCTGGAGGGGGTAGGTCCGGACCTCAGCGAACACCAGTTCGGATTCCGCCGGGGCAGGTCCACCATTGACGCGATTGCGCGTGTGAGGGCCCTGGCGGATGAAGCAGTGGCCCGAGGAGAGGTGGTATTGGCGGTGTCCCTCGACATCGCCAACGCGTTCAACTCCTTGCCCTGGGCCTGTATCACGGCGGCACTGAGGCGCCATGCCGTGCCTGAGTACCTGAGGAAGACGGTTGAGGACTATCTTACCGATAGAGCCGTCAGGTACCCAACGCGCGAGGAGTGGCAGGAGAAGGGGTTGTCGTGCGGTGTTCCACAGGGGTCGGTTCTTGGCCCACTCCTGTGGAACATCGGGTACGACTGGGTGCTGAGGGGAGGAAATTTGCCGGGGGTCAAGGTGACGTGCTACGCCGACGACACCATGGTGACAGCACGTGGAAGCACGTTCCGGGAGGCGGCGATGCGGGCCACGGCAGGCGTCGCAACGGTGGTGACCCGTATCAGAAGGTTGGGGCTAGAGGTTGCCCTAAATAAATCCGAGGCCCTGTGTTTTCATGGGCCCCGAAGGGGTCCTCCGGCGGGTTCCAGCCTGGTAGTGGGAGGAGCGTCCATCGTTGTCAAGTCGACAATGCGGTACCTAGGCATAGTCCTTGACAGTCGTTGGACGTTCACGGAGCACTTTAGGTGCCTTGCTCCGAAGCTTATTGGGACGGCGTCGGCACTCAGTCGGCTGTTACCCAATGTGAACGGGCCAAACGCGAGCTGCCGAAGACTGTACGCAGGAGTGGTGCGGTCGATGGCTCTGTACGGGGCGCCCATTTGGGCCGGATCCCTGAACGCCAAGAACCAGGCCCAACTGCGAAGGCCGCAGAGGGTCATGGCGGTCAGGATGGCGAGGGCATACCGCACCGTCTCTTACGAGGCGGCCTGCGTGTTGGCGGGGACCCCGCCCTGGGACCTCGACGCTTCGGTTCTGGCCGATGTATATTGGCGTGTCACCGAGGCGCGGGCTAGAGGGGAACAACCACTTCTGGAGGAGATCAGGCGGTGGAGGCTCGACTCCCGCCGTGTCCTCATCCAGAAGTGGAAGGAAAGGCTGGAGGTGCCGAGTGCTGGCCACTGGACCATCGGAGCGATCCGGCCCGTCCTGGAGAGATGGGTCGGAAGAAAAGGGGAGTTTCTCTCCTTCCACCTTGTGCAGATCCTATCGGGGCATGGCTGCTTCGGGAGATATCTGTGCAGGGTGGCGGGACGGGAACCGACGACGGAATGCCACGCGTGCGGCGATGCCGAAGACACGGCTCAACACACGCTGGCAGTGTGCCCAACTTGGGCGGAGCAGCGGGCCGCACTCGTGGCGGTAGTGGGGCGCGACCTCTCCCTGCCTGCCGTGGTAGACGCCATGGTCGGCAGCGACAGGTCGTGGAAGGCGGTGGCCTCCTTCTGCGAGGACGTGATGGTGCAGAAGGAGGCGGCGGAGCGTGGAAGGGAGGAAGATCCGGCCTCCCAACCAATGCGTCGCAAACGCGTGGGGCGGCGGCGGTTGGCCTACGACCGTCGAATTCCCCCTTAAGGGTACCTGTGGGCGGCCGGCACGGGGACGTCGGTCGCCTACACAAAGGTTCCCGAGTGGCGGGCATGCCGCTAGGCAAGCCCTTTGAGAAGAAGCGGGGGGAATATTTCTCCCCGGAGACGAGTCCGGAGCGAGGTTGTGGTAGAGTACAAGTTAGTTCCCAGGACCTCGCCCTATAGCACGCAGGCGGCAGATAGAGGGGTTTTTAGTGGGTAAGCCGTAGGCCTCATTAGCCGACACGGAAGTCCCACATAACCACCAGGGTCCGTCCCCGCGTAAAGCATTTTCCCCTCTTAAAAAAAAAAAAAAAAAAAAAAAAAAAAAAAAAAAAAAAAAAAAAAGGTTAGGTTAGGTTAGGTTGGGCTGGTGCGCCCTGGAGGCTACGGTAAGTGATCCTGGGGATCGCTTACCGGAGCTACCAATAACCCGACACCGGGGGGGAAGGGAGGGGGGGGGGGGGTGGGTAGGGGTGGTTCCTAACCGAACTACCAGGGGGGCCTACGCCAGGTCTCCCACATACCGTTATCCGCAGCATTCTCTCAGCGACCCTCATCGCTGGCGTTATGGGGATACGAGAGATGCCAGCCAGTCGGCGCGCGGACCGGGGGCCTTGCCTTAATTGGCCGGGCCGAGGGGAGTAAACCCCAATAAAAAATCCACAATTCCCTACGCGAGGTGACGCCGCGTAGGGATGCTCTTCTCAGAGCGGCTGGAGTGCCTACCAGCCACCTAGAGCCACACGCTGCGGCAAAGCCATCACGATAACGGGGATCTCTGTCGTGATGGTCTTACATTTCTCCCCAACTCGTGGGATTAGTATATGGATTTCTTAACTCAAACCCCAAACGGCCCTTTTCAGGGCCAAAGCTCAAACGGCCCTTCTCAGGGCCAAACTTTGAAGGAAGAGGCGCGCACGAGCACGCCAACCGTGCTGGTCGAGCGCATGGTGCTCCGGCCTAGATCTCGGGCTGGGAACGCCGCTCCCAAGGCACCAGAAAATGGAGAGGAAAATGAAAAGGGAAAAGAGGCAGAGGCAGAGTCTGATACCGGGAGCCTGATAACTGTGCGCTCCGAATCAGGCTTGGAAAATGAGAACAGAGACGACTCCGCCGACTCAGATTCGGCGATGAGCTATGCTTCAGTGGAGATTCCTCGGTGTCGTTCCGCAGAGGAGATCGAAGGACGCTTCTGGAGAAAGCGTCTGCTGAGCGAAACGGGGTCAGATAAGGGGACAACCGATGGGAAAGAATCGTCCTCCTCAAAGAGAGGACGCGGTCGGCCTTCTTCTTCAACGGGACACCGTGCTGGTCTTGCTAAGGCCAAGGAGGAAATAAAGCGGCTCCAGAGTGAAGAACTTCGCTTACATGCGGAGAAGGAAGTTGCTGGCCTACAGAGGTCGATTTCAACCCGCAACCTAGCAAGCCAGCTAAAACTGGTAAAAGACGCCAGTGCGGAAGATGAGCTCTCGTTGCCGTCCCTTATCCAGCGGGCGGAGAGTAGTTTGGAGGCTATAGCCATGGTTGCCACGAAATCAGGCAACCTCAAAGGCACCTTTGTGAGGGACCTTAAAGACGCCGCTATGGCAATCAAAGAAGTTTTCGAGGAACTCATAGAGCGTAATTCCTCAGATGAGACGCGGAGATTACAGGCGCAAAACGACCGCCTGCGTGCTGAGCTGGCGGATATTCGATCCGAAATGGCTCAGCTGAGAGCGGAAATTCGGGAGCAGCCTAGGCGGTCGCCGATACTGGTCACGTCTCCACCTAAGGAGACACGGCAACCCATTAGTAGTTCCTGCGGAGGAACTCCTGGCTCGTCCAACATGGACGAGGTAGTTCGGTCCATTACAGCGCAGGTGGGGCTAATGTTGGACGCGAGGCTGGGAGCCCTGGAAATAGAGGGTAGACTGCTGCCGGCCCAACCAATGCGGCCCCCGCTAGCTGCCGACCGAAAACGACGGGCTGAGCAGGTCGCCTCTCCCGCTCCCGAGCCGGCCCCAGCTCCAGCTGCAAAACGGGGGCCCCCAAATATGACCGAGGAGCCGGTCAAAGGAAATAAGAGAAAAGGGAAGGGGAAGGGAAAGAAAACGAGGATCATCGATGCGGCTCGTCCCCCCGTGGCACCAGCTCCCCAGCTACCGACGACACCAGCCCCTGAGGCCAACGAGTGGAAGTTAGTGGGGAAAAATAATAAAGTAGTGCCCAAGCAAGCCCCAAGACAGACCAAGCAGGCAAAGCCCAAACCGAGGAAACTCCGCCCCCCTCGCTCGGCAGCAATTGTGCTGACACTGCAGCCTGACGCGGAGGAAAAGGGCGTGACGTACGCGAAGGTGCTCGCCAAGGCTAAGGAGAGCATCAACCTTGAGAGCCATAACATCCAAACCATTAGGTTCAAGCGGGCGGCCACTGGCGCCAGAGTCTTGGAGGTGCCGGGAATAGCAAGCGGGGAGAATGCCGATTCGCTAGCTAAGGAGCTAGCCGAGAAGCTGGGGCAGGATGTCGTAAGGGTATCGCGGCCGACGAAGTGCGCAGAGCTGCGCATCATGCATTTGGATGACTCCGTTTCGCCCGGTGAGGTTGTGGCTGCTGTTGTCAGGGAGGGCGGCTGTGACGAGAGCCAAGTAAAGGCCGGAGAAATCCGCGAGGATGCGTCCGGCCTTGGCTCAATTTGACTCCGCTGCCCGGTAGCAGCAGCCAAAAAGGTGGTAGAAGCTGACGGCGGAAGACTCCGGGTCGGGTGGGTCCGTGCCGCGGTGAAGCTACTTGATCAGCGTCCCATGCGGTGTTTCAAGTGCCTCGAGAAAGGCCACGTCCGTGCACAGTGCACTTGCGACGCTGACCGAAGTGACACATGCTACCGATGTGGGAAACCAGGTCACAGAGCTGCTACCTGCTCCGCCACGCCACACTGTATTGTGTGTGCAAATGCGGGCAAAAAGGCGGACCATGGGCTGGGCTCGAAGGCGTGCCATGCCCCAGGTCCAAAAGTGACGAGGAAAAAGACTGGAACAGGCCCCAAGGCCTCGTCTCAGCCTACGGGCCCAGAGCACGACGAGGAGGATCCAATGGCAACAGATTAAAATGGCTATACGAGTTCTGCAGACGAATCTCAACCACTGCGCCAGGGCCCAGGACCTCTTGTTCCAATCCCTGGCGCAGTGGATGATTAGCGTTGCTGTGGTGGCAGAACCGTACTCGATCCCTCCCCGGGATGACTGGGTTGGGGATGTGGACAGGTCTGTGGCACTAGTCGTGCGGACGGTGACCGGTGGTCTGCCGATGACCAGTGCCATAAAAGGGAGGGGTTACGTGGCGGCACTTTGCGGTGAAATATGGTTTGTGGCGGTCTACTTCTCTCCTAACCGTTGCCTGGCTGATTTTGAGCGGTTACTGGAGGAAATAGGGACTCGAGTCGGTCAGTTTCTACCGCGCCCGGTGATCGTTGCCGGAGACTTTAATGCTAAATCCACGGCTTGGGGCTCTCCGGCGACGGATGCGCGTGGTGCGACCCTGCTGGAGTGGGCGGTCGCGGCTGGCCTCGTGGTAATCAACCAGGGAACGGCAGAAACGTGCGTGCGGCAACAGGGTGGCTCTATCGTGGATATTACGTTTGCGAGTGCCCCCCTGGCGCGCCGTGTCCAAGGATGGGAGGTCATGGTGGGGGTGGAGACGCTCTCGGACCATAGATACATTCAGTTTGAGGTCGTCCCACCAGCACAGGCGACGAACATCTCCGGTCGCAATGGCCCGGCCGAGAGCGGTCCAAGATGGGCTCTCACCAAACTCGACCGGGAACTTTTGAAGGAGGCGGCTATTGTACAGGCGTGGTTGCCGGACCTGGAGGGAGCAGTGGTGGTAGAGACCGAAGCGCCCCGGCTTCGAGACGCAATGACGCAAATTTGCGACGCGGCCATGCCCCGAGCGAAGCCTCTGCCACCAAGGCGTAGTGTGTATTGGTGGACCGCCGAGCTCGCGCAGATGCGCAGTGACTGCATAGCTGTGCGGCGCCAATACACGCGACAAAGAAGGCGCAGACTGAGAAATGAGGACGAGGAGCGCCGCCTGTACGAGGCTTACAAGGCCTCCAAACTGGCCTTTTCGGTGGCCATAGGGCAGGCAATTGAGGCGAGTCGTGCCGAATTCCTAGAGACCCTCAATGCCGACCCGTGGGGGAGGCCATATAAACTGATCCGAAACAAGCTGCGCCCATGGGCGCCCCCGCTGACACAAACGCTGAAACCGGAATTTGTAGCTCGCGTGGTTGCGACGCTTTTCCCCGAAAGGGGACCTCACCAGCCGCCTCATATGGCGTCGCCAGCGGTGAGGCCAACTGAGGAGGAGACCGTCCCGCCAATTCGTCCTGCCGAGCTAGCCGTGGCCGTCATCCGGCTCCGTGCCAGGAACACGGCCCCAGGACCTGACGGCATTCCGGGCCGTGCATGGGTCTTGGCTATGGACGCCTTAGAGCCGAGGCTTCTGCGTCTCCTGACCGCCTGTCTGGAGCAGGGTTGCTTCCCAAAAGAGTGGAAATGCGGGAAGCTAGTGTTATTGCGGAAGGAGGGGCGACCGTCTGACTCTGCGTCTGGCTACCGGCCAATAGTCCTGCTCGATGAGGTGGGCAAGCTCTTTGAGCGGATAATCGCTGCTCGCCTCATCAGACACATGGAGAACGAAGGGCCGGACCTAGATGACTGCCAGTTTGGCTTTCGCAGGGGCCGTTCGACGGTCGACGCAATCCAGCGGGTTAAAACAATGGCGAACGAAGCCGTATCCCAGGGAAAGGTCGTCTTGGCGGTGTCATTAGACATTGCCAACGCCTTTAACACACTGCCCTGGAACACAATACTAGAGGCGTTACGATACCACCAGGTACCCTCCCACCTGTTCCGCATCATAGAGGCCTACCTCAGCGAGAGGTTTGTTGTCTGGCCACAGCAGCAGGAATGGGGCAGGAAGGAAATGTGTTGTGGAGTTCCGCAGGGGTCGGTTCTAGGACCACTCCTGTGGAACATAGGCTATAACTGGGTTCTGCGGGGGGAAAACTTGCGTGGAGTCAACGTCATCTGCTACGCGGATGACACGCTCGTGACGGCCCAGGGACCCAGCTACCGAGACGCAGCCGTGCTGGCGACAGCGGCAGTTGCCCATTGCGTCACTAGGATACGACGGTTGGGCCTGGAGGTGGCTCTAACAAAGTCCGAGGCCATATTCTTCTATGGTCCACGACGAGCACCACCAGCCAACGCACACATCGTGGTGGGAGGAGTCCCAATTGCTGTCAAGCCGACACTGCTATATCTTGGCGTCGTGCTTGACAGCAAATGGAATTTCAAAGCGCATTTTGAGCGCCTGGCGCCCAAGTTGCTGCGTGCGGCGTCGGCCTTTGGACGCATACTACCGAACCTGGGAGGGCCCAAGAGTTCGTGTCGCCGCCTTTATACGGGCGTGGTGCGCTCGATGGCGCTCTATGGTGCGCCGGTCTGGGCAGACGCCCTCAACAACCACAATATTGCCCAGCTGCGCCGACCGCAGAGAGCGATGGCTCAGAGGGCAATCAGGGCATACCACACCGTAAGCGCGGAAGCAGCGTGTGCGCTGGCCGGTTCCTTACCCTGGGACCTGGACGCGAGGGCCCTCGCGACCTTATATCAGTGGCGCGGGGAGGTGCGAAATCGAGGCGACCTGCTGGCACCGCAGGAAATAAAGAAGCGACGGACGGAGCTACAGCAGGAGGCGGTGGAGATATGGGGGCAGCGGTTGGAGCGGCCAAGCGCCGGCCTCCGAACCATAGAGGCGATACAACCAGTCCTCCAAGGCTGGTTGGAAAGGCGCTCCGGGGTCTTAACATTCAGGCTGACACAGGTACTGTCGGGGCATGGTTGCTTTGGCAGTTACCTGCACAAAATCGCACAGCGAGAGCCGACCCCGGAATGCCACGAGTGTGGAGCCGGCGTAGATTCCGCTCAACATACGCTGGCAGAGTGCCCGGCATGGGGCGTGGAAAGACAGGAGGTGATCGCTCAATTAGGGCCAGATTTGTTATTACCAGCTGTAGTGAGGGCCATGCTTTCCAGCGAAGCCAGCTGGAAAGCGATGCTGCGCTTCTGCGAGGAGGTCATGGCCGAGAAGGAGGCTGCGGAGCGGGAGCGGGAGGTCAGTGCCGAAGCCGACCCAATGCGCCGCCGCAGAATAGGGCGAAGGCGTGCCGCGCACAATCGGCGCTTGCCGCCATAACGAGGATCTCCGGGTGACAGTCACGGGGGCGTCTGTCACCCATAGGAAGGAGGTCCTCGAGTCGGAGGGCGTGTCACGTGTTCGGACACGCCCATAAGTGTTGTCTGGGGAGCACAGTCCTCCCGAGTTGGGCCCAAACGGGGCAGCTGCTGACGGGGTTGCGGACGCGTACCAGTTCCCGTGACCCCGCCGATATGCAGCGAGACGAACACCGTGGGGTTTTAGTCGGTAGTCCGGGTGGTTCCCGGGAGTCCGACATATCCGTCCTGGCCTCCCCAGCCAGGCGGAATGCGTAAAAGCATTTCCCCACGCAAAAAAAAAAAAAAAAAAAAAAAAAAAAAAAAAAAAAAAAAAAAAAAAAAAAAAAAAAAAAAAAAAAAAAAAAGGTTAGGTTAGGTTAGGTTGGAGGTCAGTGCCGAAGCCGACCCAATGCGCCGCCGCAGAATAGGGCGAAGGCGTGCCGCGCACAATCGGCGCTTGCCGCCATGACGAGGATCTCCGGGTGACAGTCACGGGGGCGTCTGTCACCCATAGGAAGGAGGTCCTCGAGTCGGAGGGTGTGTCACGTGTTCGGACACGCCCATAAGTGTTGTCTGGGGAGCACAGTCCTCCCGAGTTGGGCCCAAACGGGGCAGCTGCTGACGGGGTTGCGGACGCGTACCAGTTCCCGTGACCCCGCCGATATGCAGCGAGACGAACACCGTGGGGTTTTAGTCGGTAGTCCGGGCGGTTCCCGGGAGTCCGACATATCCGTCCTGGCCTCCCCAGCCAGGCGGAATGCGTAAAAGCATTTCCCCACAAAAAAAAAAAAAAAAAAAAAAAAAAAAAAGGTTACGTTAGGTTAGGTTGGGTTAGGTTAGGTTAGGTTAGGTTAGGTTGGGGTGCGTGGACTGGTAGACCTCCTCGTGGTGCACCCTGGGAGGGGGGAGATAGCCGCTCAGTTGCGCGTTTTGCTGTTTTCTCTCTGCTAACTACCAGTCACAGCTGTGGTCACAGGCAGTCGAGTTTCTCCTGCGCTGGCTTTAGTGCCGTGTTTTTTATAGTATACTGCTCCCAGCATGCCTCAGCTCATCTGAGGTGGCAGGGGATGCAGCCTTCGCCCGGTTCACTGGGCAGTGGTGGAGGTGTTAGCTCACCTTTCATGTTGGGGCCCCCCTTTTGGGCCAGTGACGTGGAATGGCGTTCAGCGCTTGCGGCGCGGCGGGTCTGCCTTGTTTTGGCTCCCCGTCGGGCAACCCGTAACCCGCATTGAGCGGACCGGGGGCGTTGCTCACTGAGAGTAGCGCCGCGTGGAAGAAAACCACTATAATAAATTACCCCAATCCCAAGGTGAGCGGATCGTGCCGATGGGATGCATGACTGGAGGGAGTCCAGTCCCAAGTGTGCGGGGGAGCTCACCCCCGAAAAAAGAGACGACGATGTGGATGCATCGAGGTAAATGATATGACAAGCAGTTTTAAAAATCTCCGGGCGGGTACTCAATCCCGTCCATCCGCTGTGGCGGATGGCTGCCCCATCGTATACGGGGGGGGCAAAAACTGCTTCGTAGGCCGGCGGGATGCCGGTCTCCGTGAACACGACCACAGCTTTGTTATACCGGACACCGATAGCGCGGGAGTTTTGAGGCTGAGAGGCGGAACCAAGGGAGATGAACGCACAGGGGCGGACGGAGGCGGCCCCAACTCAGCCCAGGGGAGGGACGTTGATGGCACAGCGGTGGAAGTGGAGGTATTCCGCCCTCGCACCACCCTTGCACGTTCACCAGTGCGAAGGGAGGGCAGCCCACGCATCGACCTAAACGCGGCCGCGATTCAGATCGTGCCGAAAGGTCACACCGGCGGTCCAGCACGTGACAGCTCTGGCCGCTTCATGCCACGAGGGGAAGGCGGGAGGTGCCCCGTGGAGGAGAAGGCCCCAAACGACGAGCATGCACTGGCGACGCCGCGGGAGGGAGGGCAAGAAGCCCGCTTCGAGAAGATCCCCAAAGTGCTGCTGACCCGGCTAAAGGAGGGAGAGGAGAATGGGACACCCAGGGAGTCGGCGCCAGATACGGACGAGACGATGTATACTGTGCGATCCGACTCGCCCGCCGGTGCTGACTTAGAAGGGCAGCGGCCATCCTCCGGAAACGAAGCGAGTGATCCGCAGCCGGTAAAGTCAAGAGCGAGGGTTAGGAGGCGAGCGCGCACATGCGTGCTCACCCCGTTCAAATTTAGAGGTCCAGTGGAGACGAAGGAATCGTCCGTTGACTCCCCAGCACCCAGGTCAGAGGCGGAGGACTCGCCGGGGCCGCTGGTGGCCTTTACACGTAATGAAACGGAGAGAGGCTCCCACTCCTCCAGCGCGGATGCCCAGCCGCCGCGCGGAATTTTCTGGCAGGCACCCAGAAAAAGAACTCGCCTCCAGGCCAACGAAGGCGAAGAGGAGAACGAGTCCAGTCAGTCCACGGCAAGGGGCAACTCACTTCCGGTGACGATGGGTCAAGGCAGCTCAGAGTCATCCAACGGGGATGACTCAGCTAAAGTCCACGAGCCAAGACCTAGAGGCCGCCCGCACACAACGGGAAAATATGTGGGTCTAGGCAAAGCGCAGGCTGACTTGAAGGCGGCGAAGGAGGAATTCCGTCGCCGAGCAGCAGAGGAGGCGGAGGCAGAAGTGGCGAACATGGTTATCCGCAAGAGACCAACTAGTGGAAGTTGGTCACCGCGAACGCCTCAAGTAGAGGACAAGCTGGCTTCCGACCTACTCATACAAATGGAGGATAGCACTGCGGTTATTAAAACAGTTGTAGCCAAGGCTGGAAACTTAAAGGGCACCCACCAGCGAAAGCTGAAAGAGGCGGCGGCGGCGTATATGGACGCTGCCCGTGTACTGATGGAACGTACTTCCTCCGAAGAGGTTAAAAAGCTTCAGGCGGCCAACGAGCGCCTAGAAGCTCAAATAACGGAGCTCCGAAGGGAGCTTGGGGAAATGAGGAATGAACTCCGCCAGGCCAGGTCCGTTCCGACTCCGCCTGCACCTTTGCAAGATGACGCTGAAAGGGACATCATGGTCAAGGTGGGGACCATGGTGAGTGCCCGACTGGAAGCGTTGGAGGACAGGCTTCTTCCTCAAAAGATTTTGCGGCCACCGCTCGCCGCAGATAAAAACGCGGTACTGGCTACCAAACGGTCAGATATGAGTGGGCAAATTGCATCACCCGCCTCAGCCGCGGCGCAACAAAGCCTCGCTGCTCCTAGTGGGCAGAATGCGGCGGAGCCCAAAGTGCCGCTCCAGGCTCCCGAGGCCAGCAAAAAGGGGAAAAAGAAAAAAACGGCCAAAAAGGGCAAAATTAACGCTGTAACGGCTCAACCCAGCGAGCCGCAGCCTGAGCCTCGCCCGCTGCCACCCGCGCCAGCGCCAACGAAAGACTCGTGGACAGAGGTCGTCAGTAGGAGAAAACGGAAGGCTGCCGCACAGGCCAAAGCTCCTCAGGCCAGGCCAGGTCAGGTCAAGCCCAAGCAAGTCCGGAAGCTGCGGGCACCACGCTCAGCGGCCGTCGTTCTAACGCTAAAGCCAGGAGAAGGGCAGCCAACCTACGGCGAAATAATAAAGGAGGCACGATCGAAGATCGATCTCAACGATCTGCAGATCAAGGGTGTCCGGTTTAAACGGGCGGTCACTGGAGCGACCATTATCGAGGTACCCGGGGCAACAAGTGGCGAGAAAGCGGATGCCCTAGCGAACAAGCTGAGAGAGGTGCTAAGCAGCGGTGTCGTCGAGGTTTCAAGACCCACAAAATGCGCAGAGATGCGTATCTCGGGTCTAGATGACTCAGTCACCCCCGAAGATGTGAAAGCCGCAATTGTACAGAGCAGTGGCTGCCCTGCTGATGTGGTGAAATGTGGCGTTATTCGCCAGAACTTCTCGGGCCTCGGAACTGCATGGGTCCGCTGTCCCGTGACAGCAGCGAAAAAGCTTTCTGACAACGGGCGACTACTGGTAGGATGGGTATCAGCACGCGTTCAGTTGCTGGATTCCAAGCCTATGCGCTGCTTCCGATGCCTTGAGGAGGGGCACGTCCGTGCGCAGTGTACAGCACAGGAGGACCGTAGTGACCTATGCTACAGATGTGGCCAGTCCGGCCACAAGGCGGCCACATGCGCTGCCGCACCACACTGCGCATTATGTGAGGCGGCAAATAAACCGGCAGCACATGCTGTAGGGAGCAAAGCATGCTCTACTCCCAAAAAGAAGGGGAAGTTTAGCAACGGCCCGCCAGCTGGCCTGCCAAACGTCCACCCGCCCGCTAATGTGCCGGCAGCGACCGAGGAGGAGAAAGAAATGGAGATACAATAATGGCCCTTTCGTTCCTGCAAGCGAACCTCAACCATTGCGCTAGGGCTCAGGACCTCCTGTTCCAGAGCATGGCGGAGTGGTTGACTCACGTAGCTATCGTTTCCGAGCCCTACTTTATCCCCCAAAGGGACAATTGGGCTGGGGACCTTGACGGATTGGTAGCGATTGTCACGCAAACGGCGGCTGGTTCGCCACCTTTTGCAAGAATTGAGAAGGGAAGAGGTTTCGTAGCCGGGGTCCTTGGCGGCACCCTGGTGGTCGGTGTATATTTCTCGCCGAACAGGACCCTGGCCGAATTTGAGTCCTTCCTGGCGGACCTGGGAGTGCTTATAAACCGAAGCCAACCACACCCCGTCATAGTTGCTGGAGATTTAAATGCAAAGTCCGTGGCCTGGGGATCTCCAAGAACGGACGCGCGTGGACGAGAACTGGAGGAATGGGCCATTGCTGCGGGCCTGGCCGTGCTGAATCAAGGGTCGGTTAACACATGCGTGCGGCAACAGGGCGGGTCCATCGTCGACGTGACGTTCGCTAGCCCCGCCCTGGCGTGCCGTGTCCGGAACTGGGAAGTGCTCGAGGGCGTGGAGACGCTGTCCGATCACCGGTACATCCGGTACAGTGTCTCCGCTCTATCGGATAACCCTAACGGCTCCATAAGCCGGTCCTTGAGAGGAGATGGACCACGCTGGGCGCTTAAACGCCTCGACCGGGAACAATTCGATCTTGCCGCCGACGTGGAGGCCTGGAATCCAGTCCCTGAGGGCCCAGTGGACGTGGAGGAAGAGGCGCAAGCGCTCGGTGGAGCGATGACAAATATTTGCGACGCAGCAATGCCCCGAGTAAAACCTCTTCCTCCAAAACGCCAAGTCTACTGGTGGTCAGCCGAACTCGACCAGCTCCGGCAATCATGCGTTGCGGCAAGACGTATGTATAGCCACCACCGCAGGCGCAGACGCAGGGATCCCGCACATGAGGCTGAACTCTACGCGACCTACATTCAGCGCACAAAGGATCTCCAGGTGGCTATTAGCCAGGCAAAGGAGGGTTCCCAGAAGGAGATGTTGGAGACGCTCAACAGGGACCCATGGGGCCGACCATATAAAATGGTCCGAAGCAAACTCCGCCCCTGGGCACCACCACTGACGCGAAGCCTCGAGCCTAACCTGTTGCGGGACGTAGTCACGGCCTTATTCCCCAACAGTGAAGGCTTTTCTCCGCCTGCTATGGCCCAGCCAACAGCACTTGTGGACGAAGAGGAGGAGGTTCCCGGCGTTTCGGACGGTGAACTTGGAGCTGCGATCCTTAGGCTGAAGGCTAAAAACACAGCCCCTGGACCCGATGGAATCCCTGGTCGTGCCTGGGTCCTGGCCGCAAACGTGCTGGAGACAAGGCTGCTCAGGCTTTACACGGCCTGCTTCGAGGAAGCCGTTTTCCCCCAGCCGTGGAAGACTGGAAAGCTTGTGCTTCTTAAGAAGGAAGGGCGCCCGGATGATTCGCCAGCTGCGTATCGCCCTATCGTTTTGCTTGATGAGGTGGGTAAGGTCTTCGAGCGTATAATCGCCAACCGCATTATCAAGCACCTCACTCGTGTCGGCCCGGACGTGTCAGAGTGCCAGTACGGCTTCCGCAGCGACCGCTCCACCGTTGACGCCATCCTCCGCGTTAAGGACTTAGCGGATAAGGCGGTGTCAGAAAAGGAAGTTGTGTTGGCGGTGTCCCTCGACATCGCCAATGCCTTTAACACCCTCCCTTGGGAATGCGTGATGGAGGCGCTGCGCTACCACCAAGTACCTAGGTATTTGAGGCGTATGGTCGGGGCATACCTCTCAGAGAGGTATGTGATTTACCCGGGCCGGCATGAATGGGGTAGGCACAAAGTGTGTTGCGGGGTTCCACAGGGGTCGGTCTTGGGGCCACTCCTGTGGAACATCGGATACGATTGGGTCCTGCGCGGAGCAAATCTCCCGGGTGTAAACTTGACATGCTACGCTGACGACACCCTAGTGACAGCCCGTGGAAAAACGCACCGCTATGCCGGTGTACTGGCAACGGCGGGCGTTTCGCACGTGGTTGGCCGCATCCGGTTGTTGGGGCTGAAAGTGGCGCTCCGGAAGTCGGAAGCCATATGCTTTCACGGGCCCCGAAACGCACCACCACCGGATGCACACATTGTGGTGGGTGGGACCAGGATCAAGATCGAAGCCAGCATGAGGTACCTGGGCCTCACACTCAACAGCAGGTGGAGCTTCCGCCCCCACTTTACGGGTCTCATGCCGAAGCTCATGAAAGCTGCCGGCGCGCTAGGGCGTATACTCCCGAACACGGGGGGGCCCAAAGCGTCGTGCAGGCAATTGTATATGGGGGTCGTGAGATCAATGGCCCTCTACGGAGCTCCCGTGTGGGCGGACTCCCTTCGGAGCGAGGAAAGCGCCCTCTTACGCAGGCCACAGCGGTTTATAGCCACCAGGCTCATACGGGGATACCGCACCATCTCAAACGAGGCGGCATGCGTGCTGGCTGGGACCTGGACGCGAGGGCCCTTGCGTGGGCTTATCACTGGCGTAAGGAGGCGCATGGGCGAGGCGACTCTCCAGCACCGAGAGAGGTGGAGGCACAAAAACAATCCGCTCGCACCGAAATGGTGGCGGTGTGGAAAGAAAGGCTAGCGCAACCCAGTGCTGGCCTTAAGACTGTCCGGGCAGTTCGTCCGGTTTTGGAGCAGTGGTTGGATCGGCGTCATGGCGCGATGACATTCCGGCTGACTCAGGTCCTCTCGGAGCATGGGTGCTTCGGAAGGTACCTGCATCGCATAGGCCGAGAGCCGACTGCCGAATGCCACCACTGTGACAGCTGCCCGGAGGAGACGGCCCAGCACACGCTGGAGGAGTGCTCAGCCTGGGAGGAGGAGCGCCGTACACTATGCGCGGCAATAGGCCATGACCTCTCGTTGCCCACCGTAGTCCACAATATGGTGGGCAGTGACAGGGCATGGCAAGCGGTCCTCGCCTTCTGCGAGACCGTTATGGAACAAAAAGAGGCGGCCGAGAGACAGAGGGAGGCAACTTCCGAGGATCCCGGTCGCCGACGGCGAATCGGGCGGAGGCGGCGAGCCTATGATCGCCACCTACCCCCTTAACCTAGGCCAGGGTCGGTAGACTTGGGGAAGTCTGCCGGCCGTAAACTAACTGGCCCGAGATGGCGTGGCGTTGTTCCCGCGCGCCACTCACGTGACGACGCAGGATGGGCTTAACACCTCGCCCACCTGCCCAACATGCCGGGGCCTCTAACAGGCCAGTCACCGCCGGGTCGCGGAAGAGTGCACAGTACGTACCTGTAACCCGGCAACATGGTGACGTGCTGGAACACCGTGGGGTTTTAGTCGGTAGTCCGGGCGTCCTGGGAGTCCGACATATCCGTCCCGTCTCCCCAGATGGGGCGGAATGCGTAAAAGCATTTCCCCACGTAAAAAAAAAAAAAAAAAAAAAAAAAAAAAAAAAAAAAAAAAAAAAAAAAGGTTAGGTTAGGTTAGGTTAGGTTAGGTTAGGTTAGGTTAGGTTAGGTTAGGTTGGGGGTTTAACCTCCTCGTGGTGCACCCTGGGAGGGGGCGATAGCCGCTCAGTTGCGCGCTTGCTGTCTTCCCTCTGCTAACTACCAGTCATAGTTGTGGCAATGCAGTCGAGATCACTCCTGCGAGGGCCTCAGTGCCGGGTTGTGTGGTTGGCCGCTCCCAGCATGCCTCAGCTCATCTGAGGTGGCAAGGGATGCGGCCGTCTTTGCGAAGGAGGGTGGGTCTTAACCGATCCACCAGGGGGGGGGCCTACGCCAGGTCTCCCTTATACCGTTATCCGCAGCATCTCTCAACGACCCCCATCGCGGGCGTTATGGGGTACGAGGGATGCCAGCCAGTCGGCGCGCGGACCGGTGGGCTTGCCTTAATTGGCCGGCCCGCGGGAAGGAATAACCCAATAAAACCCGACAGCGAAGTCGTAAAAACCTGTACATACCGGGCGACCTGTACAGTATGTAGCCACACCTCCGGAATGGGCGTCACCCGGGGGTGTAGCATTATATCGACCCAACTCGTGGGATCATTACATGGTAAATAAAAACAAAACGTTAATAAACGAGGAGGCAGGAGGAGTTGCCGCCGGGAAGGCGGCGGAGGGGGGCATCTGCAGCCCCACGGAAAGGGACGGGGCTTTCCAGCCCCGCATGAGCCTTGCACGCTCGCCGGTGCAGTGGGAGGGCGGTAGCCCACATATCAACCCAAACGCGGCTGCCTTTCAGATTGTGCCGAGAGGGCATGGCAAGGAGCACGCTGATAGCTCGGCCCAACTCGGGGCCACGAGCACGGGGCGGGAAGCCGCAAAAGAGAGGCGCGCGTCGGCGCCGGTCCCGGAGAGCGGGCCAGAGGCTTGCATTAGGAGAGTCCCCCGGGTGATCCTGACCCGCTGTGGCGAGGGGAGCCTGCCTAGCGGGGACCAGTCGCAAGATGCAGATGAGACCAGGGGCACAGCGGGACCCGTCTTGCCTGGCGGAGCGTCCTCCGCCGACGACGAGGCCAAAGCTCCGCAGAAGTCAAGGGAAACCAGAGGCACGGGCAAGGGGCGGGTACGTCCTCGTCCGACTCCCTTCAAGTTTGGAGAACCAGTAGGAGCGCGGGACTCGGGAGCCGACTTTCCAGTGCCCCGGTCGGACGCGGAGGACCCGGATGGGCCGGCAGTCGCGGGCTTGCACAAGGTGGCGGAGAGGGGCTCACAATCCCTCGGTGTGCGTCCGCGTGACCTGAGCGGAAAGTTCTGGCAGGCATCCCGAAATAAGAGGCCTCGCCTGGAAGATGAGGACGAATACAGCCAGTCGTCGGAGAGCGGTAACTCACCTCCAGTGTCGGGGGGCACAAGGGCTAAAGATGACAATGCTGGGTTAGCGGCATCCACTAACGAGTCGCCATATGACCAAACTGCTGCGACCTTGACAAAATCTGTGGCGGACCAAGTGGCAATAATTCGGGAGGTCGCCTCTAAATCGAAAAACCTTAAGGGCACTCTCGTGCGTACACTCAAGCAGGCTGCTGGTAAAATTTCCGAAGCCGTGGAAACCCTGGGTGCACGCACAGTGTGCGAGGAGACGCGCAAGCTGGAGGTGGCGAATAGGCGACTACAGGCCGAGATGGCAAACCTTCGCGAGGAGCTGGCCCAACTGAAGGGCGAAATAAGAAGGGCCACCCATCACTGGAGTCCTCCAGCCGAAGATCTGCTTCCTGGTCACGCCCAGCAAGCGGCGAGTGGACTGCCATCCGCCGACCGACCACGCGGGAAAACAGGATCATCGTGGCGTACGCCAGCGACGGATGACAATTTCACGCGTGCGGTGGCCCTCCAGGTAGATGCCATTATTTGTGCAAGACTGGAGGGGCTAGAAGCGGAAGGTCGGTTGCTTCCAGCAAAACCAATGCGACCGCCGCCGGCCGCTAGCGAAGAGAAGGAAGCATCAATATCTGCCACACTATCGCAGCTGCAAGCTGGAACTGGCCCCAGCAGAGGCAAGTCCACCGCGCCGAGGATAATCGACGCGACAAAAAAGCCCACTTCAGAGGTCCCCAAAAAGGCTACAAAGAAGGCAAAGAAGGCTGGGAACGTGTCACGCACCGTGACTCAACCCCAGGAGCCCCGTCCACTGTCAGCCCTGCCAGCCGCACCGTCGTCTATGAATGAAGGCTGGAATGTAGTGGCAAAAAAAGGCTCAAGAAAGGCCAAGACACGTGGGGCGCCGTCGCAGCCTCCTGCGAAAAATCCGTCAAAGAAACTGAGACCACCCAGGTCAGCAGCGGTGGTGCTGTCCTTGCAGCCGGGTGCAGAAGAGAGGGGCGTAACCCTAAAGAAGGTAATCTCGGAGGCCCGTAGTAGGATCCGACTGGAGGATCTGGACATCCAGGGTGGGCTCCGTGTCCGGCGGGCCGTCACTGGCGCCTGCATCTTGGAAATACCTGGAGCGAGTAGCGGCGACAAAGCGGACAAGCTCGCTGCGGCTCTCAAACAGCAGATGACGGAGGAAGATATTCGCGTGTCCAGACCCACGAAATACGCAGAATTACGCGTAATGGGTTTGGACGAATCAGTTACAGCCGACGAAGTTGTTGCCGCTACAGCAAAGGCTGGAGGGTGTGCTGCGGAGCAAATCAAGGCTGGGGACGTACGCAGAGGTCCCGCAGGCCTTGGCACCCTATGGATGCGCTGCCCCATCGTGGCCGCGAAAAAGGTTGTTAATGACGGCCGCTTACTGGTCGGGTGGGTCTCTGCACAGGTCAAACTGCTGGAGCAGAGACCGGTGCGATGCTACCGCTGTCTCTGCCTAGGGCACGTAGGGGCCCAATGCAAGTCGGACGTGGACCGCTCGGCACTATGCTTCCAGTGTGGGGAGGCCGGCCACAAAGCGGCCGATTGCACAGCCGCGCCACACTGCGTTGGATGTGCAACAGAGGGTAAGCCGTCAGGCCACAGGATGGGCAGCAAAGGGTGCACCAACCGGTCGAATAGGAAAAGGAAGAATGTAACAGCTGCCGACGGCTCCCAGCCCCCCACGCAGCGAGTCCAACCAGCGCCCGTGGAGGTGACTGATGCCGTGGAGGGGGAAAACGAAATGATCCTTTAATAATGGCGACCGTTCAATTCCTCCAGGCGAACCTCAACCACTGTGCCAGGGCTCAGGACTTATTTTACCAGTCTATGGCACAGTGGCAGATTAACATAGCCGTGGTAGCGGAGCCGTACTCGGTCCCTTTGCGGGACGACTGGATTGGGGACCTGGATGGCGTTGTAGCCCTCGTAACGCGCGGAGTTGCTGGCTCTAGCCCGTTTGAGAACGTCGCCAGGGGTCACGGCTGTGTTGCAGCAATTTGTGGAAGCCTAGCGATTGTAGGAGCCTACTTCTCCCCGAACAAAAGTCTGGCCGAGTTCGAGCAGTTCCTCGTAGAGGTAGGAGCGATGGTCGGTAGGCTGCACCCCACCCCCGTCATTGTGGCTGGGGATTTTAACGCAAAAGCCACTGCGTGGGGGTGCCCGACGACGGATGCCCGAGGGCAAGAGCTCTACGAGTGGGCCATCGGTACCAACCTGTCGATCGTGAACACGGGAACGGTACACACGTGCGTGCGGCAACAGGGCGGCTCCATCGTGGATGTCACGTTCGCGGGTGCCACCCTGGCGCGCCATGTCCAGAGCTGGCAGGTGATGGAGGAAGTGGAGACGCTATCGGACCACCGATACATACGGTTTCAAGTCAGCCCTCTTCCCCCCAGTTCAAACCGGAGTGTACCGATCGACGACGGCCCACGGTGGGTGCTGAAGAAGCTCGACCGGGAAATGCTGGAATTGGCGGCTATGGTGCAGGCGTGGACTTCGGCGCCGGAAGGGGCGGTGGACGTTGAGACCGAGGCGCTTTGGTTCCGGGAACACATGACGCAGGTGTGTGATGCTGCGATGCCGAGAAGCAAGGCCTGGCCGCCTAAGCGCTGCGTCTACTGGTGGTCAGGGGAGCTGGCACAGTTGCGCGAAAACTGCGCAGCCGCAAGACGCCGATACACGCGGCACCGTCGGAGGCGGCGAAGGGACGAAGTGGTGGAAACAGAGCTGTACTCACAATACAAAGCGGCAAAAACAGCCCTTAATGTTGCCATCGCGAAAGCTATCGAAGAAGCCAGGGAGGAATTCCTGGAGACTCTGAATAATGACCCGTGGGGGAAGCCGTACCGGCTTGTGAGGAAGAAACTTCGCCCATGGGCCCCCCCACTGACGCAGAGTCTCCAACCCCAGCTACTGGATGCGGTGGTCAGAGCTCTGTTTCCACATAGGGAGCAGCACAATCCGCCACGATTGGCGCAACCACGAGCAGCTGAGAGGCTAGACGCACGGGAAGCTGAAGCACCTGCAGTCACAGAGGGCGAGATGGGGGCCGCAGTATTAAAACTTCGTGCCAAAAATAAAGCTCCAGGCCCAGATGGCATCCCAGGTCGGGCGTGGGTGTTAGCCATGGAGGCAATAGGCCCGCGGCTTCGGCAGCTGTACGCTGCCTGCTTGGAGCAGGGCCGCTTTCCCAGTCTGTGGAAAACTGGGCGGCTGGTTCTGCTTAAAAAGGAGGGGCACCCGACAGACGCACCATCGGCCTACAGGCCCATAGTGCTGCTGGATGAGGTCGGCAAGCTCTTTGAGCGGATCATCGCAGGCCGCCTTATCCGGCATTTGAGCGGGGAGGGGCCCGACCTGGCTGACTGCCAGTACGGATTCCGCAGCGGTCGCTCTACCATCCATGCGGTCCTACGGGTCAAAAAACTGGCTGAGGAGGCGGTGTCTCGAGGGGAGGTAGTACTGGCAGTGTCATTGGACATCGCAAACGCCTTCAACAGCCTCCCCTGGGGCTCCATTAAAGAGGCCCTCCGGTTCCACGGAGTGCCCCTCCACCTGAGCAGAATTGTGGAAGCTTATCTCGCAGACAGGTACGTAGTCTTCCCTGGCTCAACAGCCTGGCAGCGAAGAGAGATGGTGTGCGGTGTTCCACAGGGGTCGGTGCTTGGGCCACTCCTGTGGAACGTCGGATATGACTGGGTGCTGCGGGAAGCAAACCTGCGCGGTGTGGAGGTCACATGTTATGCTGATGATACACTTGTGACGGCGCAGGGTGCAAATTTCCGGGACGCGGCAATACTGGCAACGGTGGGGGTTGCGCAAGTCGTCGGACGGATTAGGCGACTCGGTCTGGAAGTGGCATTGGGCAAGTCGGAGGCGATCTGCTTTCACGGCCCCCGCAGAGCGCCTCCTGCTGGTGCGCACATCGTGGTTGGCGGAACCAGGATAGCTATCCAGCCGACAATGCGGTATCTGGGCATGGTCCTGGATAGCCGATGGTCGTTCCAGGCACACTTCCAGCGACTGGCTCCCAAACTGCTGGGCGCCGCGTCAGCCCTCGGCAGGCTGCTCCCAAACCTGGGAGGACCCAAAATGTCCTGCCGCAAGCTATACACAGGCGTGGTGCGTTCGATGGCCCTGTACGGAGCCCCCGTGTGGGCCGAAAATCTTAATAGCCGGAATATTACCCAGCTGCGGCAATCGCAACGGGTAATGGCGATAAGGTCGATACGGGGCTATCGAACCATCTCCGGGGAGGCGGCGTGCGTCCTGGCAGGAACCCTTCCGTGGGACCTGGAGGCAAAAGTCCTAGCAGCCGTGTTTACATGGCGCGAGGAGGCCCGGGCCCGGGACTTCTGGCCAGCACCCCGGGAAATAAAAGCAAAGCGGGAGGAGCTCCAACGAGACGCGGTCATGACTTGGTCAGACAGGCTGGCGCAACCGAGTGCAGGCGTTCGCACTATCATGGCGATTCGTCCAGTGGTACAACAATGGCTGGACCGCAAGCACGGCGTGCTCACGTTTCGGCTTGTGCAGGTGCTCTCGGGGCACGGGTGCTTCGGGTCGTACCTGCACAAAATTGCTGGAAGAGAGCCCACACCGGAGTGCCACGAATGTGGAGGCCATGAAGATACGGCCCAGCACACTGTAGAGGTGTGCCCGGCCTGGAGCGAAGAGCGCCGAGAGCTGAGCGCAGTGGTGGGCCAGGACCTGTCGCTGCCAGCCATCGTTCAAGCTATGGTTGGCGGTGACAGATCGTGGAAAGCCGTCCACGCCTTCTGTGAGGCGGTGATGGCCAAGAAAGAAGTCGCGGAGCGGGAAAGGGAGGAGAACCCGGCTTCCCAACTGATGCGCCGGAAACGAGTGGGACGTCGTCGGCTGGCACACAACCGCCGTATACCTCCCTAAGGGTTCCTGTGGGTGACAGACCCGGGGACGTCGGTCACCTGCACTCTGGTCCCTGAGTGGCTGGTGCGCTGCATGTAAAATGTGCAGCGCGCCGCAAGATGAGTACCGGGAAAGCCAAATTCTCCCCAGAGAAGGAGTACGGATGGCGTACGGTGGCTGACGGGGTTGCGGAAGAATGCCAGGGGCGACCCCCGGGACCCCGTCCAACAGCAACGAGGCGGCAACGGAGGGGTTTTTAGTGGGTATACCGTGGGTCTCATTAGCCCAAACGGGAGTCCCACATAACCACCTGGGTCCGTCCCCGCACCCAGGTGGTATGCGTAAAGCATTTTCCCCTCCTTAAAAAAAAAAAAAAAAAAAAAAAAAAAAAAAAAAAAAAAAAAAAAAAAAAAAAAAAAAAAAAAAAAAAAAAAAAAAAAAAAAAAAAAAAAAAAAAAAAAAAAAAAAAAAAAAAAGGTTAGGTTAGGTTAGGTTAGGTTAGGTTAGGTTAGGTTAGGTTAGGTTAGGTTAGGTTAGGTTAGGTTAGGTTAGGTTAGGTTAGGTTAGGTTAGGTTAGGTTAGGTTAGGTTAGGTTAGGTTAGGTTAGGTTAGGTTAGGTTAGGTTAGGTTAGGTTAGGTTAGGTTAGGTTAGGTTAGGTTAGGTTAGGTTAGGTTAGGTTAGGTTAGGTTAGGTTAGGTTAGGTTAGGTTAGGTTAGGTTAGGTTAGGTTAGGTTAGGTTAGGTTAGGTTAGGTTAGGTTAGGTTAGGTTAGGTTAGGTTAGGTTAGGTTAGGTTAGGTTAGGTTAGGTTAGGTTAGGTTAGGTTAGGTTAGGTTAGGTTAGGTTAGGTTAGGTTAGGTTAGGTTAGGTTAGGTTAGGTTAGGTTAGGTTAGGTTAGGTTAGGTTAGGTTAGGTTAGGTTAGGTTAGGTTAGGTTAGGTTAGGTTAGGTTAGGTTAGGTTAGGTTAGGTGGAGGTTAACGGAAAGGGCCACTGAGGTGAAATTTGGAGGTTATACGAAGTTAATTGCGGGCGATTTTTGAGCCAAGTTTCATTGATCTGCGTTGAGTCTTTCTATACTTTTTTAAATTTTTCAACTTGTAATTTTTTCAACTTTTCATTTTTGCCATTAAAAAATTCATATCTTCTGTTTTGTTAGTCTTTTTTAGTTTCTGTTTGCATAGTAAAATCTGTCTTATTTTCCTGTATCGGAGGATTTTTACCGCGTATTTTTTGGACACTTAGTTCCAAAGATATCGCGCTTTAAAGTTTCATTTCAACTTGCATTGCGGTTTTGTGTTTTTAGTTTTAGATTTTCAAAAATTCATAATTAATTCTGTGTTGTATATAGCTTTTTCGTGTTAGCATAGTTAGATTAAGCTAGGTTAGGACTATCATTAGGCGTTTAGTTTGTAATTTTAGGACGCTCCGTTCGGGAGTTACAAAATAATTTGTAGATTGCCTGTAGGTTAATTTAGGGGCTGCCAACTTTCGACTTAAGTTGGTTTTCGTGTTTTTGGGGTTGTACCGCCTGAACCCTTGCAGGTAAGGGTTGCTGCATAGCAGCGCTAGGTAGGGGACCCCGTAAGGTACCCCCTGAAATTTTTTGCGCCTTTCTAGCTCCTCCAGGAGAGGCTGCAAAAATCGCGGAAGTTAAGTTTGTAAATTAAGGCCGTCTCGCACTTGACCAAAAAATTTTCAAGAAAGTGGTTTTTTGTGTATTTTATGGTTTTATGGGTCCCCACCCACCCATAAAATGAACAAAAAAAAAAGGTGCGCAACCTCGGGAGGGGCGGGAGGAAAGTGGGAAGAGCGACAAATCGGGCCTTCCAGAGGGGACAGAGGGGACGGAACCCGCGGAGTCGTTTGACAGCTGCGCTGGATCCTCGGTCGGGGAGGGTGAAAACGTGGGGGAGAGTTACCTGTTGGACTCGGACTCCGACTCGGACACGGGGGGGCCCATTGGGGGGCCCATTACTAGGGGAAAGGAAATGAGGGCTAAATTTTGGGACAGTGTCGATGCCGATAGGGATCTGCTTTCATCGGTTGAGGAGAACGCAGAGAGGACAAAGACTGTAGAGGGGATGGATGCTCAGGATGCGTCATTAAAGAGGAGAAGGGAAGACGGCTCCCAGGAGGGGAGCGAAGGAGAAGAGCTTGCCCCAGATCGAAAGATCTCGGCCGCGACGAGGGGGCGTCCTAAGGGAGCCTATGCTGGCCTTAGCCAAGCTAGGGAAAAACTCCTAGAGTCCCCAATACCGGAGTTTCTAAAGGAGCCAGAGGAGATTGCTCCCAAAAAGGCGGCACCAAGGAAGAGGGGAGACGGCAAAAGAACGACTGCTTCGACCAACGAAATTGAGCCGGTTTTATGCCAACCTGCTCCTGCGGAGAAAGTAAAGGACAGCGCCCAGACCTTGCTGGCCGAAATTGCGCGCTGCACGAACATTAAGGGTGACATTCGGGGACGGATGAACGCCTTATGCCGCGAATTGATGGAGGTCGGCGAAGGTCTCGAGGAGACAGAAGTGGTCCGCTCACTACGAGCGGACAACAAACGAATGGGCGAACAACTGAAGCAGTGCCAGGACGAAGTAAAGGCTCTGCGCACTGCCTTCTCGGAGAGAAAGTCAACCCCGCAATCCACGGGGGGTGCAGACGGTGCAGCCAACGTTCTGCAAGATCTGGGTATCCTCCTAGACTCTCGCCTAGGAGAGCTCAAGAGGGACATGTTCGTCTCGTTAGGGGCAATGATGGATGCCCGAATAGGCAACATTGAGAGCAGGCTCCCTCCGGAACCTATCCTGAGGCCCCCACTGGCTGCAGACAATAGGGCTGCTAAGGCTAAAGAAGGCGAAACTGCAAAACCTTCGTTCAGCCAGGTAGCGCAGAAAGAGAAGAAGGGCTCACAAACGAAGAAAACGCCCGCTGCCAAATCGGCTGCAGTGCTCACACCACAGGTAGACGGAATCTCCGAGACGGCCGTGTCGACACCTGACCCGACGCCGGCGCCGAGACCGCAACCTCGTGTCAACGAGTGGACGGAGGTCGTGAAAGGAGGCAAATCAAAGAAGCCGTCCCAAACACCAACTGAGAAGGTGGCGAAGCCCGAGCCTGTAAAAAAGCCCGCGCCTCCCAAATTGGTTGCACCCACATCGGCGGCGGTAGTAGTCACCCTGAAGCCAGAGGCTGACACTGACTACTTAACAATTATGGGTAAGGCGACCACCATAAAGCTGGCGGAGCTGGGCATCGCACAAGTTAAAGTGCGCAAAACGGCGACAGGAGCGCGCATTATCGAGGTCCCCGGGGCCCAGAGCGGACCATTGGCCGATGAATTGGCGGAAAGACTGCGCAGCCTCATTGGGGAAGTGGCCGAGGTCACCAGACCAGTGAAAAAGGCGGAGCTCCGTATACACGGATTCGATGAGTCGGTGACCTCGGACCGCATCCGAAGTGAGGTGGCCGCTAAGGGCAAATGTTCTGAAGCCCAAATTGAAGTGGGCAAAATTAGATGGGGGGGCAACGGGACTGGGGCCGTAATTGTGAGGTGCCCAGTTACTGTGGCCCAGATTATAGTGGCGGCGGGTCGCATGATGTTGGGCTGGACGGCGGCACAGGTGGAGGCATTGGAGCCGTTACCTATGCGTTGCTACAAGTGCATGGGGACAGGCCACACTAGGGCGATGTGTCCGTCCCCGGTGGATAGGAGCGGCTCCTGCTTCAGGTGCAGTAAGTCGGGGCACACCGCAAATGAGTGCAATGCCACTCCGTGGTGCGCGGTGTGCCATCAGGCAAAATTGGCAGCGGGACACATCATGGGGGGACCATCCTGTGCCCCCCCAAATGTCAAAGGAAGGGAGCCCTCCAGAAGGACCTCCGGGAATGCGAGTGAGGGGCAAAGTATGGACCTCCAATGCCAGTAAGACCCACTGCGCATTTGGAGGTTCTACAATGCAACGCCAATCACTGTGCCCGTGCTCAAGATCTTTTAATCCAGCACATGGCGGAATGGGACATTGGTGTTGCAGTTGTGGCGGAGCCGTACTTCGTCCCCCCTCAGCCCAACTGGGCTGGAGATATGGACGGTTTGGTGGCGGTGGTTGTCCCACCAGTAGGCAATCACCCGCCTCTAACTAAATTAAGAAGTGGGCGGGGGTTTGTGGCTGTCGATTGGGGGGGAATAGTGCTCATTGGAGCTTATTTCTCTCCCAACCGTCCGCTGTTTGCCTTCGAACGGTTTTTAGAGGAGCTGCAAAGGGTGGTGGTTGGTGCAGCGCCGGCACCAGTACTGTTGTTGGGGGACCTCAACGCCAAGTGTGAAGCGTGGGGCTGCCCAAGGACAGATCCCAGGGGAGAGGTCCTTTGGGACTGGGTGACTGGTTTGGGGCTGGAAGTTCTAAACCGGGGCACGGCCGAGACCTGCGTGCGCCGGCAGGGGGGGTCCATCGTGGACGTATCGTTTGCAACTCCTGCCGTCGCCGCGCGAATAAATGACTGGCGTGTCCTGGGGGACGTGGAGACCCTCTCTGATCACTTATATATTAGATTGAGGGTCTCCGAGGCTGGGCGGATCCAACCAGCCAACCCGGACAGAGGGCAAAGGCAGAGGGATGGCTTCCCGAAATGGAGCCTGGGCACCCTTGACAGGGACGCCGCGAAGGAGGCGGCCATGATTGAGGCAAGATGGGGGCAGACTGCGGACCAACATTGGGGGGTAGATGAGAAGGCGCTCCACTTTAGGAACTCGCTCAAGACGATTTGCGATGCCAGTATGCGCAGAGCCGGGAAGCCGAGGGCCAAACGCCAAATTTACTGGTGGTCGGAGGAGGTGGCGGCTCTCCGACTCATATGCAATAGCGCCCGTAGGAGTTACACCCGATGCCGGCGGCGAAGGCACACCCCAGAAGAGGAGGAGCTCTTACACGGGGCATTGAAAGAGGCGAAAGAGGCCCTGTGTCTGGCAATCGCAAGAGCCAAGGACACAGCACATGAGGCGTTCCTGGCCACATTGGACAGGGATCCATGGGGGCGGCCCTACAAGGTTGTGCGCAATAAAATGCGCAATGGCCCCACCATGGATTCCCTCCATCCGGAGCTCTTGACACGGGTGGTGGAGGGGCTGTTCCCGCCTGCCCCCGAGTTTGCTCCACCGGTGATGTCGGAGCCGCGGGAGGAAGGGCCGGTGGAGGTAACTCCCATTACGGAGGCGGAAATCACGTGGGCAGTGCACCGTCTGAGGGCATGCAAAAAGGCCCCAGGCCCAGACGGCGTACACGGCCGAATCCTGCCGCTCGCGTTGGGGGAACTTGGGAGCCGCCTAAAGGACCTATATGACGAGTGTCTGGAGGCAGGGCGGTTCCCACAGTGCTGGAAGGAAGGGAAACTGTGCCTCCTCCGGAAAGAGAGTCGCCCGGCAGACTCCCCAACCGGGTGGAGACCTATAGTGTTGTTGGACGAGACGGGGAAAATACTAGAACGTATCCTCGCCTCCCGTATCGTCCAACACCTAGACGACGCTGGCCCCAACGTAAGCGACCGCCAGTTCGGCTTCCGAATTGGGCGGTCCTGTATGGACGCGTTGGGGGCCCTAAGAGGATTTTCGGAGGAGGCGGCAGGGAGGGGGGAGGGAGTGATCGCGGTGTCATTAGACATCGCGAATGCGTTCGGCTCCCTCCCATATTCGGTGATTGGGGAGGCCCTCAGGTACCATTGCGTGCCCCCGTACCTGAGGCGCATCGTGGAGCACTACCTCACACAGCGGGTAGTGCTCTACGAGGACAGAGAGGGGCGTAAGAGGGAGAGGCTCATGGCCTGCGGAGTGCCCCAGGGGTCCGTACTTGGCCCCCTTTTATGGAACCTGGGGTACGATTGGGCCATCCGAGGTGTCCTCCTTCCCCGGATGGCGATCATGTGCTATGCGGACGACACGATGGTTGCCGTCCGGGGGTCCGGGCTGGAGGCTACTCTAAGGAGGGCAGAGGTGGCTGCGGAACTCGTAATCACCCGCATCCAGATGCTGGGTTTAAAGGTGTCCCTCCCCAAAACGGAGGCGATATTGTTCGGGGGAAGGGGGTGGCGGCCGCCCGCAGGAGCCTCCTTAAGGGTCAGTGGGGAGAGGGTCCAGATGAGGCCCCACATTAAGTATCTGGGTCTCATCCTGGACCGGAGGTGGAACTTCGGGGAGCATTTCCGCCAACTCGCCCCCCGAATCGTGGCGGCTGCTTCGGCCCTCGGCAGACTGCTGCCCAACGTGGGGGGGCCTTCCGTGGCGTGCCGGCGCCTGTATGCCGGGGTAGCCCGCAGTATGGCCCTTTACGGGGCCCCAATCTGGGCGGATAAACTAGGCACGGCGAATAAAGCCCTGCTAAGGAGGCCACAAAGGGTGGTGGCCATCCGTATCTGCAGGGCCTACGTCACGGTGGCGTGGGCGGCGGCGTGTGCCCTAGCGGGCACTCCCCCGTGGGAAATGGATGCAGAAATGCTCGCAGAGGCGCATCGGGAGCGGGTACGATGGAGGGCTTCGGGGGAGTTTCCCGCTCCCGAAGAAGTAAGGGCGGCCAGGAAACAAACGGAGCGCAGACTCCGGGAGAGGTGGAAGAGCGACCTCGAGGACTCCCCCTATGGAATCCGCACCATAGGGGCACTCCTCGGGTCGTTCGACGATTGGCTAGAGAGGCGTCACGGCAAAGTGACTTTCAGACTGACGCAGGTAATGACCGGGCATGGATGCTTTGGTCATTACCTGCACAAGATAGGTAGGGAGGGGAGCCCAATGTGCCACGAATGCGGTGAAGGGGATGACACGGCCCAGCACACACTGGAGCACTGTGTTCGCTGGGCCGTGGAGCGTCGCACACTTGCGACTGAAATACAGACGGTGGATCTCTCGCTGCACAGCATCGTGGCGGCCATGCTGCGCAGCGAGAGATGCTGGGAAGCGGTGGCCTCCTTCTGCGAAACAATCATCTCGCAGAAGGAGGCCGCGGAGAGGGAGCGCGAAGAAAGGGAAGATGCGCTCCCGCTCCGGCGCAGACGGAGGGGTCGAGGGCGCGCACGGTTCGCAGCCGCTGGCCGCGTCCTCCCCCAGTAGGGCTGGTGGGTTGGGGACCCACACAGCACGGCCCTACACGTCTGGGGGGAGGGTCACGCGTCGCTGACCTTCCCCTCCTTGGCGCGGGTGTCCTGGCTCGAGTAAGCCGGGACCGCCGGGGGGCGTCGCGGTTGAAATGCTCGCGACCCCATGGCGCCCCCTTAACGGCAGTGCGGGTGACGCCGGTGTGTTTTTAGTGGGTATGCTCCTCCCCTCCCTCTGGCTAGCAGAGGGAGTTGCGGGGGGAGAGAGTCCCACATAACCCCCGTAAGTCCCTCCCCGGGCCGGGGGTATGCGTAATGCATTTTCACACCGTCAAAAAAAAAAAAAAAAAAAAAAAAGGTTAGGTTAGGTTAGGTTAGGTTAGGTTAGGTTAGGTTAGGTTAGGTTAGGTTAGGTTAGGTTAGGTTAGGTTAGGTTAGGTTAGGTTAGGTTAGGTTAGGTTAGGTTAGGTTAGGTTAGGTTAGGTTAGGTTAGGTTAGGTTAGGTTAGGTTAGGTTAGGTTAGGTTAGGTTAGGTTAGGTTAGGTTAGGTTAGGTTAGGTTAGGTTAGGTTAGGTTAGGTTAGGTTAGGTTAGGTTAGGTTAGGTTAGGTTAGGTTAGGTTAGGTTAGGTTAGGTTAGGTTAGGTTAGGTTAGGTTAGGTTAGGTTAGGTTAGGTTAGGTTAGGTTAGGTTAGGTTAGGTTAGGTTAGGTTAGGTTAGGTTAGGTTAGGTTAGGTTAGGTTAGGTTAGGTTAGGTTAGGTTAGGTTAGGTTAGGTTAGGTTAGGTTAGGTTAGGTTAGGTTAGGTTAGGTTAGGTTAGGTTAGGTTAGGTTAGGTTAGGTTAGGTTAGGTTAGGTTAGGTTAGGTTAGGTTAGGTTAGGTTAGGTTAGGTTAGGTTAGGTTAGGTTAGGTTAGGTTAGGTTAGGTTAGGTTAGGTTAGGTTAGGTTAGGTTAGGTTAGGTTAGGTTAGGTTAGGTTAGGTTAGGTTAGGTTAGGTTAGGTTAGGTTAGGTTAGGTTAGGTTAGGTTAGGTTAGGTTAGGTTAGGTTAGGTTAGGTTAGGTTAGGTTAGGTTAGGTTAGGTTAGGTTAGGTTAGGTTAGGTTAGGTTAGGTTAGGTTAGGTTAGGTTAGGTTAGGTTAGGTTAGGTTAGGTTAGGTTAGGTTAGGTTAGGTTAGGTTAGGTTAGGTTAGGTTAGGTTAGGTTAGGTTAGGTTAGGTTAGGTTAGGTTAGGTTAGGTTAGGTTAGGTTAGGTTAGGTTAGGTTAGGTTAGGTTAGGTTAGGTTAGGTTAGGTTAGGTTAGGTTAGGTTAGGTTAGGTTAGGTTAGGTTAGGTTAGGTTAGGTTAGGTTAGGTTAGGTTAGGTTAGGTTAGGTTAGGTTAGGTTAGGTTAGGTTAGGTTAGGTTAGGTTAGGTTAGGTTAGGTTAGGTTAGGTTAGGTTAGGTTAGGTTAGGTTAGGTTAGGTTAGGTTAGGTTAGGTTAGGTTAGGTTAGGTTAGGTTAGGTTAGGTTAGGTTAGGTTAGGTTAGGTTAGGTTAGGTTAGGTTAGGTTAGGTTAGGTTAGGTTAGGTTAGGTTAGGTTAGGTTAGGTTAGGTTAGGTTAGGTTGGGGCGCTATGTCAGGTAACCTCCTCGAGTGTCTGGGCTCTACCAATTCCCCTTGATCCGGTTGATCCGCGGGAAAGGGAAGAGCCCAGGCCGGTGCGCCCTGGAGGCAACGGCAGGTGATCATTTAGTGAACCCTAAGTGATCGGCTGCCGATGCTACCAATAACCTGACACGGGGGGGATGGGGGGTTCCGCATCAGGGAGTCGCCAGGCTCCCCAGGTGCGGCAGCGAGGGACAGGCGGGGTAGGGGCGTTTGTCCTCCCGTAGCCTGTTTGGGGGGCACTGCGGACAGGGTAACTAGGGACCTGTGCCGTTGCGAGGTGGCTGCTCCGATTCCGGTTGGCAGAGGGCCTAGAACCGGATCGGATGCGGCGTGGTTGCGGGGTAGGGGCATTTGTCCTCCCGCGGCCTCTTGAGGGGTGCTACGGGGTAGGGGCGTATGTCCTCCCGTAGCGGTGGTGCACCGGGGTAGGGGTATTTGCCCTCCCGGTGCCTTGAGGGTGGGACCGGAACACCGTGTGTCTGGTGCCGGTCCCAGGCCTCCCCGGGGGTGTAGGGACGCCGGTGAGGGAAAGCACACTGTCCATGCTGCAGTGTGCTTTTTCGGAGAGGGTTCGCCCGAGGGCGAAGGTGCCGGTGATGTTGTGGTTGAATGCTCGCGATCCCATGGCATCACCACTAAGGCACACGAGGGCAGCATCCCAGAGTTTTAGTGGGTAGGCTAGTCCCTTCTGGACTGGAGAGCCCCACATAACCAATGCGTAATCTCTGGCTTCCCCCCGGAGCCTTAGGTTACGTAGTGGTATGCAGTTTCATGCATTTCTCTGGGTCAAAAAAAAAAAAAAAGGTTAGGTTAGGTTAGGTTAGGTTAGGTTAGGTTAGGTTAGGTTAGGTTAGGTTAGGTTAGGTTAGGTTAGGTTAGGTTAGGTTAGGTTAGGTTAGGTTAGGTTAGGTTAGGTTAGGTTAGGTTAGGTTAGGTTAGGTTAGGTTAGGTTAGGTTAGGTTAGGTTAGGTTAGGTTAGGTTAGGTTAGGTTAGGTTAGGTTAGGTTAGGTTAGGTTAGGTTAGGTTAGGTTAGGTTAGGTTAGGTTAGGTTAGGTTAGGTTAGGTTAGGTTAGGTTAGGTTAGGTTAGGTTAGGTTAGGTTAGGTTAGGTTAGGTTAGGTTAGGTTAGGTTAGGTTAGGTTAGGTTAGGTTAGGTTAGGTTAGGTTAGGTTAGGTTAGGTTAGGTTAGGTTAGGTTAGGTTAGGTTAGGTTAGGTTAGGTTAGGTTAGGTTAGGTTAGGTTAGGTTAGGTTAGGTTAGGTTAGGTTAGGTTAGGTTAGGTTAGGTTAGGTTAGGTTAGGTTAGGTTAGGTTAGGTTAGGTTAGGTTAGGTTAGGTTAGGTTAGGTTAGGTTAGGTTAGGTTAGGTTAGGTTAGGTTAGGTTAGGTTAGGTTAGGTTAGGTTAGGTTAGGTTAGGTTAGGTAGGTTAGGTTAGGTTAGGTTAGGTTAGGTTAGGTTAGGTTAGGTTAGGTTAGGTTAGGTTAGGTTAGGTTAGGTTAGGTTAGGTTAGGTTAGGTTAGGTTAGGTTAGGTTAGGTTAGGTTAGGTTAGGTTAGGTTAGGTTAGGTTAGGTTAGGTTAGGTTAGGTTAGGTTAGGTTAGGTTAGGTTAGGTTAGGTTAGGTTAAGGTTAGGTTAGGTTAGGTTAGGTTAGGTTAGGTTAGGTTAGGTTAGGTTAGGTTAGGTTAGGTTAGGTTAGGTTAGGTTAGGTTAGGTTAGGTTAGGTTAGGTTAGGTTAGGTTAGGTTAGGTTAGGTTAGGTTAGGTTAGGTTAGGTTAGGTTAGGTTAGGTTAGGTTAGGTTAGGTTAGGTTAGGTTAGGTTAGGTTAGGTTAGGTTAGGTTAGGTTAGGTTAGGTTAGGTTAGGTTAGGTTAGGTTAGGTTAGGTTAGGTTAGGTTAGGTTAGGTTAGGTTAGGTTAGGTTAGGTTAGGTTAGGTTAGGTTAGGTTAGGTTAGGTTAGGTTAGGTTAGGTTAGGTTAGGTTAGGTTAGGTTAGGTTAGGTTAGGTTAGGTTAGGTTAGGTTAGGTTAGGTTAGGTTAGGTTAGGTTAGGTTAGGTTAGGTTAGGTTAGGTTAGGTTAGGTTAGGTTAGGTTAGGTTAGGTTAGGTTAGGTTAGGTTAGGTTAGGTTAGGTTAGGTTAGGTTAGGTTAGGTTAGGTTAGGTTAGGTTAGGTTAGGTTAGGTTAGGTTAGGTTAGGTTAGGTTAGGTTAGGTTAGGTTAGGTTAGGTTAGGTTAGGTTAGGTTAGGTTAGGTTAGGTTAGGTTAGGTTAGGTTAGGTTAGGTTAGGTTAGGTTAGGTTAGGTTAGGTTAGGTTAGGTTAGGTTAGGTTAGGTTAGGTTAGGTTAGGTTAGGTTAGGTTAGGTTAGGTTAGGTTAGGTTAGGTTAGGTTAGGTTAGGTTAGGTTAGGTTAGGTTAGGTTAGGTTAGGTTAGGTTAGGTTAGGTTAGGTTAGGTTAGGTTAGGTTAGGTTAGGTTAGGTTAGGTTAGGTTAGGTTAGGTTAGGTTAGGTTAGGTTAGGTTAGGTTAGGTTAGGTTAGGTTAGGTTAGGTTAGGTTAGGTTAGGTTAGGTTAGGTTAGGTTAGGTTAGGTTAGGTTAGGTTAGGTTAGGTTAGGTTAGGTTAGGTTAGGTTAGGTTAGGTTAGGTTAGGTTAGGTTAGGTTAGGTTAGGTTAGGTTAGGTTAGGTTAGGTTAGGTTAGGTTAGGTTAGGTTAGGTTAGGTTAGGTTAGGTTAGGTTAGGTTAGGTTAGGTTAGGTTAGGTTAGGTTAGGTTAGGTTAGGTTAGGTTAGGTTAGGTTAGGTTAGGTTAGGTTAGGTTAGGTTAGGTTAGGTTAGGTTAGGTTAGGTTAGGTTAGGTTAGGTTAGGTTAGGTTAGGTTAGGTTAGGTTAGGTTAGGTTAGGTTAGGTTAGGTTAGGTTAGGTTAGGTTAGGTTAGGTTAGGTTAGGTTAGGTTAGGTTAGGTTAGGTTAGGTTAGGTTAGGTTAGGTTAGGTTAGGTTAGGTTAGGTTAGGTTAGGTTAGGTTAGGTTAGGTTAGGTTAGGTTAGGTTAGGTTAGGTTAGGTTAGGTTAGGTTAGGTTAGGTTAGGTTAGGTTAGGTTAGGTTAGGTTAGGTTAGGTTAGGTTAGGTTAGGTTAGGTTAGGTTAGGTTAGGTTAGGTTAGGTTAGGTTAGGTTAGGTTAGGTTAGGTTAGGTTAGGTTAGGTTAGGTTAGGTTAGGTTAGGTTAGGTTAGGTTAGGTTAGGTTAGGTTAGGTTAGGTTAGGTTAGGTTAGGTTAGGTTAGGTTAGGTTAGGTTAGGTTAGGTTAGGTTAGGTTAGGTTAGGTTAGGTTAGGTTAGGTTAGGTTAGGTTAGGTTAGGTTAGGTTAGGTTAGGTTAGGTTAGGTTAGGTTAGGTTAGGTTAGGTTAGGTTAGGTTAGGTTAGGTTAGGTTAGGTTAGGTTAGGTTAGGTTAGGTTAGGTTAGGTTAGGTTAGGTTAGGTTAGGTTAGGTTAGGTTAGGTTAGGTTAGGTTAGGTTAGGTTAGGTTAGGTTAGGTTAGGTTAGGTTAGGTTAGGTTAGGTTAGGTTAGGTTAGGTTAGGTTAGGTTAGGTTAGGTTAGGTTAGGTTAGGTTAGGTTAGGTTAGGTTAGGTTAGGTTAGGTTAGGTTAGGTTAGGTTAGGTTAGGTTAGGTTAGGTTAGGTTAGGTTAGGTTAGGTTAGGTTAGGTTAGGTTAGGTTAGGTTAGGTTAGGTTAGGTTAGGTTAGGTTAGGTTAGGTTAGGTTAGGTTAGGTTAGGTTAGGTTAGGTTAGGTTAGGTTAGGTTAGGTTAGGTTAGGTTAGGTTAGGTTAGGTTAGGTTAGGTTAGGTTAGGTTAGGTTAGGTTAGGTTAGGTTAGGTTAGGTTAGGTTAGGTTAGGTTAGGTTAGGTTAGGTTAGGTTAGGTTAGGTTAGGTTAGGTTAGGTTAGGTTAGGTTAGGTTAGGTTAGGTTAGGTTAGGTTAGGTTAGGTTAGGTTAGGTTAGGTTAGGTTAGGTTAGGTTAGGTTAGGTTAGGTTAGGTTAGGTTAGGTTAGGTTAGGTTAGGTTAGGTTAGGTTAGGTTAGGTTAGGTTAGGTTAGGTTAGGTTAGGTTAGGTTAGGTTAGGTTAGGTTAGGTTAGGTTAGGTTAGGTTAGGTTAGGTTAGGTTAGGTTAGGTTAGGTTAGGTTAGGTTAGGTTAGGTTAGGTTAGGTTAGGTTAGGTTAGGTTAGGTTAGGTTAGGTTAGGTTAGGTTAGGTTAGGTTAGGTTAGGTTAGGTTAGGTTAGGTTAGGTTAGGTTAGGTTAGGTTAGGTTAGGTTAGGTTAGGTTAGGTTAGGTTAGGTTAGGTTAGGTTAGGTTAGGTTAGGTTAGGTTAGGTTAGGTTAGGTTAGGTTAGGTTAGGTTAGGTTAGGTTAGGTTAGGTTAGGTTAGGTTAGGTTAGGTTAGGTTAGGTTAGGTTAGGTTAGGTTAGGTTAGGTTAGGTTAGGTTAGGTTAGGTTAGGTTAGGTTAGGTTAGGTTAGGTTAGGTTAGGTTAGGTTAGGTTAGGTTAGGTTAGGTTAGGTTAGGTTAGGTTAGGTTAGGTTAGGTTAGGTTAGGTTAGGTTAGGTTAGGTTAGGTTAGGTTAGGTTAGGTTAGGTTAGGTTAGGTTAGGTTAGGTTAGGTTAGGTTAGGTTAGGTTAGGTTAGGTTAGGTTAGGTTAGGTTAGGTTAGGTTAGGTTAGGTTAGGTTAGGTTAGGTTAGGTTAGGTTAGGTTAGGTTAGGTTAGGTTAGGTTAGGTTAGGTTAGGTTAGGTTAGGTTAGGTTAGGTTAGGTTAGGTTAGGTTAGGTTAGGTTAGGTTAGGTTAGGTTAGGTTAGGTTAGGTTAGGTTAGGTTAGGTTAGGTTAGGTTAGGTTAGGTTAGGTTAGGTTAGGTTAGGTTAGGTTAGGTTAGGTTAGGTTAGGTTAGGTTAGGTTAGGTTAGGTTAGGTTAGGTTAGGTTAGGTTAGGTTAGGTTAGGTTAGGTTAGGTTAGGTTAGGTTAGGTTAGGTTAGGTTAGGTTAGGTTAGGTTAGGTTAGGTTAGGTTAGGTTAGGTTAGGTTAGGTTAGGTTAGGTTAGGTTAGGTTAGGTTAGGTTAGGTTAGGTTAGGTTAGGTTAGGTTAGGTTAGGTTAGGTTAGGTTAGGTTAGGTTAGGTTAGGTTAGGTTAGGTTAGGTTAGGTTAGGTTAGGTTAGGTTAGGTTAGGTTAGGTTAGGTTAGGTTAGGTTAGGTTAGGTTAGGTTAGGTCTAGGTTAGGTTAGGTTAGGTTAGGTTAGGTTAGGTTAGGTTAGGTTAGGTTAGGTTAGGTTAGGTTAGGTTAGGTTAGGTTAGGTTAGGTTAGGTTAGGTTAGGTTAGGTTAGGTTAGGTTAGGTTAGGTTAGGTTAGGTTAGGTTAGGTTAGGTTAGGTTAGGTTAGGTTAGGTTAGGTTAGGTTAGGTTAGGTTAGGTTAGGTTAGGTTAGGTTAGGTTAGGTTAGGTTAGGTTAGGTTAGGTTAGGTTAGGTTAGGTTAGGTTAGGTTAGGTTAGGTTAGGTTAGGTTAGGTTAGGTTAGGTTAGGTTAGGTTAGGTTAGGTTAGGTTAGGTTAGGTTAGGTTAGGTTAGGTT